>CM074198.1:35205252-35900252 GCA_037179385.1 Holothuria scabra
ATGAAAGTTAACCATTATTGAAAAAATGCTCTCAATTACTAGGTGTACCACTGATTGGAAATCTGCAATGGTACATCTTTATCTAGAAACTAAGAACTTACTCAAATTGAGAAGTGCTTTTGTAAGGACTTCTCATTAGGAAGTCTATGAACATGTGCATTCTGAGGTGGTTCTACACTTGCCTTATTCTAATGGATGCAATTTTGTTTAGCTCACCATGATTCAAAAATACTTGGTCACATGCTTTTAATGATGTTTTCTTGTTTTCATCAAAGGTTGCTGTTTGTAACCTTGCATCCATCGCCCTCCCCATGTATGTTAAGCAAGACAAAACGTTTGACTTTGCCAAGTTACATGAAGTTACGAAGGTTATCACCAAGAACCTGAACAAGATCATTGACATTAACTACTATCCAGTAATTGAGGTAAGTGCTAAACCTTTGATGCTTTAATGAGCCTTCTGGCAATTTTTAAGGCTACAAAGTGTAATTTTGGGAAGGCTCATGTCCAGATAGAGAGGACTCCAAATGCATGAATCAGATGACTTCTTTGGGAAGAGGTTTTATATTTTGCGATGTACATCTTGTATAATGCATAGTTTCTGATAAAAGTGTCAGGAACAATAATATACAGGGGGTTTCCACTTTCATGCAAAACTTCCTTCAGAAGTCCTTGGAAAGACATGGAAATTTTCACAAAGTGACATTGTGAGATCCCACTTGTAATATGGAAATAATATTCTCACTTGTGACATCCAGGTCTGTTATTCTCTTAACCACAAATTTTATGTGAGAATCAAGAAGGTGGTCATGAAAATTTATTCACCAGAAAATCCAGGAACCCTGTGCGGAGTGTTCATCATGCATATTTCACGTTCATTGAAGATTCATTTTGTACACATCAGGTGAACATTAAAACATTTGGTTTGGGGGGGGGGGGGGAGATACTGAATTTTCTAATGACAGGATTTTTCTGTGTAAACACATCTGGTACTGTGTGAATATGTCCTTGGCTTAGATACGTGAACAGTTTTGGCGCAAAGATTCAAAATGTATGCAGGAGATGCCAACACTGCACTCACTGCACTGCACTCAAACAAATTCTCTCCACTTTTCTGTAAAGTTTCGTACTCAGAACTTTTTCAAACTGCTGCAGACTTAGTATCTAACAGCTGAAATTTTTTTTTTTTTTTGATCACTCAGGCTAGGACAAGCAACATGAGACATCGACCAATTGGGATTGGAGTCCAAGGCTTGGCAGATGCCTTCATCCTAATGAGATACCCATTTGAAAGTGAAGAAGCCCAAAGACTGAACATTCAAATCTTTGAAACCATATACTATGCATCTCTGGAAGCCAGTTGTGAGCTTGCTGAGGAGTTTGGGCCATATGAAACTTATAAAGGCAGCCCTGCCAGCCAAGGGGTGAGCCTTTTCACTTGAATGAATTACATTTACATCGAAGATGCAGGGTTTAGTAAGAAAATGAGAAAAATGAATTTTATCTTGGTCTTGGTCTTTGTTGTTTGACATATTGTTGTGTTATAAACCTTACCAAGTTGATTATCAGCTCTTCTTTATTCCAATTCCAATTTGAATTAAGTGCTGTATCCCATCTATTGCATTGTGAAAGTGATTACCGATTTCCACAGGGATAAATAGAATTAAGTGTTATATCCAGCAATATTGCTAGCTAGCTAGTAACTAGATTCCTGAAGTAAATTTCTAGTAAATTCCTAGTCATCATAGTTGATGATTAATTTTGGCCAAATGAAATTTATCATTTAGGGTTTGGGATACTAACTTTGCAGGTTGGATCACTGGAAGCCTGGAATGCATTACTCCATACTTAATACTTAACAAGGTACCACTCCATACCTAATACCTAATAAGGAATCACTGATTTTACCCTATTTCAGATCCTGCAGTATGACATGTGGGATGTAACCCCAACAGACCTTTGGAACTGGACAGAGTTGAAGGAAAAGATTGCCAAACATGGTCTTAGAAACAGTCTCCTGTTGGCACCCATGCCTACTGCATCCACAGCACAAATCCTTGGCAATAATGAATCCATTGAGCCATACACTAGCAACATTTACACTCGCAGGGTCCTTTCAGGGGAGTTCCAGGTAAGTATTGTCCATGTCTCAAAGACTGTCAATTTGTCATAGTAAATACTACAACATTTTAGAAATCCTTTTGCTGTTTAACACTGCTAGAATTGTCACTCAGAATGCAAGAATGCACGGTCAAGTGGGGAAACATTCGACTTGGCAGCCAAGTGGTCTGAAGTTAAGACTGCCTGCCAGGTCATTCCCAAGACTTCTAGCATTTTGGAGTAGGTAAAACAAGCCAGTGAGCTGCAACTGGAAAAAAGACAGTGACTGGTTTGTCTTGACCTGACTGAACTGAAAAACCTCATCTAACTGAAAAATACTTCAATAGAAATTGCCTGCTTTTACCACTGTTTTGAGGTTTGAAATGATAGCAAATTATTTTGAATGCCGTTGTGACTTTACGTAAGACTACCAAGTCAGTGCCATGCTAGATGGTTTTTGTAGTGTAAAAATTCACTCCTATGGACCTTTGGCATTAGTAGTTCAAAGCTGCTCTACCACTTTGGTCTCATTGGAAAGTGTCAGAATACAGAGTGATACTATGCAGTGTGCTCAACTAGCTAGTTCTTTTGTTTGGATACTGTGCTTGGTCAAAACTGGGGCACTGAATAGAAATTAGACCTTAATTTAATTTACTAGTTTTCCAAGAAGGGCCATAATAAATTTGTTATCATTAGAAATCATTCGCAAAATTTTTAAACAGAGCACCTTCTCCCTTTAGATGTAGATCACTCTTCATCATTAACCTTCAGATTGTCCAGAGAGAATTCTTTATAGAACACTGAGTATGTAAAGCAGCAAACCTAAAGCATAATTTTTCTAGTGCTGAGACTGAACGGCGGGTACTTGTTAACCCTTTGCAGTTGAGAAAAAACAGTTATGAAAATTGACCATGCCGGGACTCACAGAAAAGCCTCTCATCTAACAAACGTACCTATGAGTGATCAGCTATACTGGAAACAAACTGTCATGAAAAGTTATGGATCGATCATAAAATAAGCTAGCTGTGTCTCAAAGAAAGTTACTGCTGCCAGCACTGGCTGTCACCAACACTAGACCTTCCATGGATTTATTATGTGTAAAACTACGCACAAAATTTGGACTGGCGGTGTCGCAAGTTTTGGCTTGTTATCTACAACAATTCCGCAAAACATGTTTCACTCACTGAGGGTGATGCACATGTATGCTGTTTGTTTTATGCTGGGAATAAGCAATCATGGCATCTTATTTGCTTGTTCGCTCTTCTTCGCCATGCAGATAGGACCCACCTTTACCTACAATCCACTACAATTAGGTCTGCTGCGAAATTTTCATCTGTCAGTCATGCAGTTTTTCATTAACTGCCATGTAGACAAATGATTGCTAGTAACCGTTAACAAAATGTGCCAACTGGTTTCAACTTCAATTTTCTTTTACTTGATGTTTATTACTGTTTTCTCTTTTCATTTCATCAGGTTGTAAATCACCATCTTTTAAAGGACTTGACTGAAAGTGGACTCTGGTCAGATGATATGAAAAATATGCTTATAGCAAACAATGGATCAATACAGGTGGGTGTCCTTGTTCTAGTGGAAAGCTTGTGCCGTGTATATGAACTTTGAAAGATGTTAACTTTACTATTCTAGCTGATAGTACGTATATCCTACATTTGTGTTGGTATATCATTAAATTTGCATCCAACTAACTAAATCATTTCAAGAAAGATACAAGCAAAGCACAATGGCGGCATGGTCATCCAAAGGGGAGGGTGGGGGGGGGGGTGATAAAAGATAGTTAATTAGGAGTTTTTTGAAAATTTTTACTGCTTTCCTGCTTAGTCAGACTTTGTCAGTTGTGGTAAATAATAATACTATGGGTGTTGATCCTTCCTCACTTTTTTACTCTCTCTCCCTCTCCAGCACATTGATGGTATTCCTGATGACCTCAAAGCTCTCTACAAAACAGTCTGGGAGATTTCACAGAAAACCATAATTAAGATGGCAGCAGACAGAGGAGCATATATTGACCAGAGCCAGTCCCTGAATGTGCACATTGCTGAACCAAACTATGGCAAACTCACCAGCATGCATTTCTATGCATGGAAATCAGTAAGTACTTTTCAAATTACGACATATCAGGTGGATATGGCAATTCATGTCCCAACAACCAGTCAACTTTTTAGTAAGTTTGATCAGCTTCATGGAAATTTTGAACTTTATCTTTAGATCTTCTGTCTTCATTGTAACTGCAAAACAACGATCAGTGAGTCTACAACTTTTGCAGATCACCAGGCCTTGAGTTTCAGATTTTCCATGTAAGCTGGAAGTCATCGCACTCCTCAGGAAAATAAAAGAGTGTGCTGTTTTATTTAACTTTATAGATGTATATTAGCCACCGGCATTCTTCATCTAGGTGTGCAAAAAATCACACTCCTTACTTATTTGAGGCAAATGGGGGTGTGTAATAGCACTCACATGCCTCTTAATTCAAGGCCTGCATCACAGGGTTTACCATTGTTAGTTCTCTAGCATGTGGGAACATTGCTGTTAAGTATACTCTCAGCTACCATTTTGTATGCATGAGGTACCCAGCATAGTACATCTTTGACGTTCACTCCTCTTTTCATCTGTGTTCCCAGGGCCTCAAGACTGGTATGTACTACCTTCGCACCAGACCAGCAGCTGATCCTATCAAATTCACCTTGGATAAACAGAGGATGCAACAAGCATCATCAGCTAAGAGTGAAGAAGAAGCTCGTGCTTCAAACGAGGCAGCCATGGTTTGCTCTCTTGAGAACAAAGAAGCTTGCTTGAGTTGCAGTGGGTGAACCAAATCGTTGACTGACAAACATTACTGATTTGGGCTAACATGAATGTGAGACAGTTCTTGCTCATGGAATCATTAGGCAGGCTGAAGTCATCTCCTATTCATATTATTTTTCATGAAAAGCCTTGGAATGTTTAGGGAAGATCATTAACATGATTTAATGGACCATCTTAACAATGGGTGAGAATTTAGAAAAGGAGATTTAATATTAATACAAACTTTTGTTGTTGGGTTCTTAAACATAGTTCAACCACATGTACATCTTGAAGTGTGTGAATAACATAAGGGGATATTTTTGTATTATGGGTCTGAGGTGTAATTTATATAGAAGTCCTGCCATCATCATATGCACCAGTCATTCTTGCTTCTTCTATACATTGAATTTTATTTATTACCTCAAGACTTGAAATAACCTTGGGTAAAAAGTCAGCCAGATCAAGTGGTATAGAAAGTCTCCTTTGGGTTGTCCCACTATTAAGTTATGAAAATGGCCTTCCAAAATTCATAGCCTAGTTGCCTAGGAAAATTTTGGCTCATGCTTCTTGTGGACATTTTCATGCTCCTGCAACAGTTGCAGAATAAATTAGCAGTTTACAAACCACCTGCTTTCAGTGCCTCGTGCTGTATGATTGTAGACTTTCTTTCCTTTCTTTATATTCATGCTGTCAACAAACCTTTTCTTCCTAAAAACAGCATATACTTCATTCATAATCAAAATTTTAATCAAGCCCTATGCTCTTTATTTGTGAAATTGGTCTTTGGGCAATTCATTGGCAAAATTTCTTACTTAGCCTCAAGTACAAGGTATTGAGAGGTAAGTGATCACACTTTACAGGAAATCTGTGAAGTATAATTACAGTGCATAGTATACGACTGAGCAACCATGTGAGTTTCTTTAAAACAGGAAAGTAATGGTGTGCGGATCACACTGGTATGCCTCAAAATTTAAGGCTTTTGTTATGGAACATGACTTACCGATGAGGATTACCCTAAACAAATATGTCAGCTGGGCATTAGCCAGATTGGTGAACTCTGGGAGTTCAGATCAATCCTGGACTGTGGTATAAGCCTTGCCTCTCTGTTAAAACCAATGCTGCAAAATATTCTTTCATGAGTTATTGAGGAGAATTGTACAGTTTTAAAAGCCAAGATGTAGCCAATTGAAGCTCATTTTCTTGTAATTTGTCTCATATTGTAGTGAAAGATAAGAACTTGTCTTGTTAAATATGTACATAAACATGGAATGAATTTGTAAACAAATTTCAACCATCTTTTCATTATAAAATATTGAACTTCCTACCTTCCCAGCCTTTATTGTATGCTTTTTGGTTGAAAGTTTTTGCCTTTTTTCCTACAAGTTCATAAATATAGAACATTAGAGGAAACAAAAAAGGAAAGTTTTTGTCTTTTCTGGTGGACCAGTTCTCTACATTTGTACAGTGCATAGTTTACAAGTGAGCAACTATATTACGTCCCCCTCTTCTTCTCTTTTGGCTTTTGAAACACACTGGGACATCTGTTGTGTTAATAGCCTATATTGGGATATACCACATTGTTATTCTGAGACCCTGCTTTGGTTTCCAAGTTTTATTTGATATGGTTTCAGAATTTTTTGAAAGACTGGTTACTGCATTTGACTTCCACCTGAAACTTGACTTGGATTTGCTTTTTGGTTAAGCACAGTCGTGAATGTGATGCCTAATACATTGTGCAGCATGTAAACCACAATTAGAAATTTGTGTGTTTTGTATATTGGGTGAGTATGGTATGAGTACACCTTGTTTTTCATTGCTGCCAGGGTTATCAGCCACAGATTGTTGTAGGTACCAAGCATAGCACACCACAATTTCAGTGGAGCACACAAAACAAATTTTCAGTTCCTGTGTCTTCATTTCTCAGCTTATTATTGAAGCAGTAATATTTTGTTTGGGCAAAATTTTGGGGGGCAAGTTAAGAAGTTGGTGAAGTCCAGGCTGATTTATGGGTCCTGGGAATTTCTAAGGGTCAAAAGGGCTTCATTTTAGCATGAATATGGGTCAGTAAAAACCAGTGTGGGTTGGCTCCCCATCACTTGCCAACCATTGGAGCTTCAACACCAAAACCAGGTTTCCAATTATTCCCAACATCCACAGCTTTACTTGAGCAGGAAATTAGGAATAGACATGGCTTCTGCGTGGACCTTAGACTCCCCCTTTAGCTATGCCATTCAAGTCAATAGGGCTGTCCAGCCAAGTGGACATTAACAGAGAGGGCTCTCATATGGGTCCTACTAGTTGCACTAACTACTGTTAAACATTCCGCTGGCGATGAAACAAAGGCAAGTCAGACTTCGTGGCTAATGGAAGAGGCCACTGCCAGTGAACATTCCGCAGTAAATGGACTGTCCATAGTAGTAATAGCTGAGGTAAGTAGGGCTAATAAGTTTCCAAAACTGGTAGGTTTGGGTAAATCTGTTTCTCTCCAAAAGGTCAGTATTCAAGCAAAATATGAAACCACTTGTAATGAGGGTTAAAAATACTCAGAAGGAAAACTACATCTGTAAAAATGGTCTACTGCCTCAGGCTAGTAGTTAACTCACTGTGCCCCAATCAAAGGTCACTTTCCTTTTCCTAAAGTGCAAAGTTCTGCCACAAAGCATCATTATTAGATTTTCAATAAGACCTACTAGTTACATGGGACATTTTTTTTCTTGGCTTTTATTACTTGAATATGAACATGTAGTGAATGGGTTATGTATGGACCTACAGTACTGCTTGGCCTGTTGCAACAGTGTCTTCACCAGCTAAGATTTAAACATGCATTTAAATTCTAACAATGGATAAACAAACCATATTTTTGATGGCTGCATTGGAGTGTGTCAATTATTTAGATAATACACAGAGAAATGTAGTATGCCCATATAGAACCCGTTGATTCTTTTAATTGTGAGACTTTCTGTATCACATCCTTACATTTTTCCAGCCAGATGAACATGTAGACCCAGAATGTAGCAAATGTGGAATTTTTGGTTACATGCC
The DNA here is from genome assembly GCA_037179385.1 of Holothuria scabra. Classification (NCBI taxonomy): domain Eukaryota; kingdom Metazoa; phylum Echinodermata; class Holothuroidea; order Aspidochirotida; family Holothuriidae; genus Holothuria; species Holothuria scabra. The sequence goes on from CM074198.1 coordinate 35,213,194, forward strand.
CGTAGTTATAAAGACCCTCTGTCGTAGAGACAAAAACACCACTCAGTCCCATAGGTGTGCGGTAGAGAGCTTTGTTTGTTTGTTTGATATAATAGGGATAACTATGGAACAATTGATCTTTCTGGTTTTCTATCAAATCTGCCTAAAAGAATAAAAAATTCTCAAATGAATAGGTGGCTTGCTCTGTTGCAGTTAGATGGGACTTTTACTGCCCTCATTCCAAACAAGCTGTCCACAGCCTTTTTTTCCGGTTGTGACTCACTGGCTTGTTTTCCCTACTCCATTGCTTATGCTGAGCACCAAGCACTATGACAGTAAGGTTCCATTCATACAGTTTTCAGCAAGACTAAGCCAGGACTGCTAGGGAGGGGACACCCAAGCTGATCCATTCTCCAGCAGACTGCCGTAGGTGCTGCAGATTAACACATAAAATCCTTGTCAGGAAACGGTTGAATATTGACCTTTCTATCCAGGTTAGGAGAGTATGGGAAATTGCAGACCCCCCTTTACAACAACTTGAAACAACCAGGTAAAAAGTATGATAAAATAGCCCAACTACCACACTCCTTAAATTTCACGAGGAGTGTTTAATACCTGTTAGTTCTAAAACCCGAGGCCTGTCTTTGTGATTCTTTGCATATTTAGAAATAAGTAATTCATTTTGACTTAATTCATTCTTAACTGTTACTGTTGTACAGGGATTAATGATTTGAGGGCATTACTAATTGTGCAGCAAATATATGACATGAAGGTACATGTTAACATTTGCATTGTTCTTACTCCAAATTGGAGGGGCATTTTGCCTTCCTGGGAGAAGTGGACAGTCCAGTTTGTTTTTGTTAAAAATGATGCTACAAAGTGGCTGGAATTTATGACAACGGATTTGTTAATTTGTAACAGGTACCAAATAGCACGCAAAAATCACACAGGACAAAAATGACATTGTTTACAAAGAAATTTCAAAAATTTATTATACAAAAGCTTGAAAATCTTTCCTCCCATATTCCACAAGATACCCTTTGATGAGATAGAAAATGTTGAACCCTATTTCACTCTGATTCAAAATGATACCTTGCACAATAATTTGTGATCTCATATTTAGTGCTGTTTTTTGTTTTTCACCATTTTACAACAGCCTTTCCATCTGATTCCAAAATGTAATGACTGACTTACTGTTTTAGGCATGGCCATAGAGGACTCTTTGACTTGGGGGCATTAACCATGACTTTTCGCCAGATCCCACCCCTTTCCCATTGTCTGACCAATTGAGAAAGTCTGCATTACTCAGTAAGGTTTTCACCAGTGAGAGGGCTGAGGTCCTCCTGTCCCATACAGCAATAGACTTATGCAACTTGACTAGTGTTTGCAAAGGGTAACCTGGTACCCGACCAACGTTCTTGCTACCCTGGTAGAAAATTACAACCCGGGTAGTGTTTTTCTATGATTTTGATCTTCGCAAAATAACATGGTTATTGAAAGTAACAAATGCATTAACCCACATCTCATTCACAATTATTTGAAATGAAGTTGCTTAACATGTTCGTTTCATTAACGTGCTTTTGTTAAATTGCACTTTTCCAGAAACAATTCCCGCGATGTGTGTTTCTAACATCCGCTCCTATACCATTTAACGAAACAGCATAGGACTACGTACTATACTGTGCATAGCCTAGCTTAGCCCGCTCGGCGTACGAAAGATATTGCAAGGTTAACGATCGGGTACCCAGGTACCCGACGGGTAATAAGGTGTGGGTACCCGGGTTCAAATTTCCTACCCGGTGCAAACACTGAACTTGACTATATACTTCATTCCCAAAAACATTGCTTTCAGTTGAATTTCAAAAAAAAAAAAAACAGTCACTGAAGCAAGTTGTGGATACTGAAATTTATTGTACAATCTTATCTACAATGTGATATCTCATCCTGGGGGGATGCTACATAAAATGTACTTAGTAGGGATGTTGTGGGACAAATATCCATCCTTAAAGGCCGAGTTCCATCACACCAAACAGTACCAATTCTCCTAACCTTCTTACTTAATCTCCTCCCACAATTGTCTGAAATTCATCCTCATCCAGATACAATCTCAGTTATTGCTTCAAGGTGAATATAGAAAAGCTCAATTTATGTAATCAAAACACTCTCAGTACCGTTCAGGCTGTGTAATATAAGCTTTGCAACTTTGCATTGTTTGAATTAGCTGACAATCAAAGACCAGAGCCAATTGAGAATTTCGGTACCCCCCGTACCAATATTGTAGTTTGGGGGTGAGTGGTTTGGCCCTTTAATGCATCCTTTAAATGAAACAAAACATATCATTAGCATGTAACTATAAACTTGGTCAAATATAGTATTACTTGCCATTAGCCTTAAGATCTAATTTTTAAACACCAACAGGCTTGAAGCTTGAATTTGTCATGGGTTAGTCAAGAATATTATGGCTTAGTTTCTAACTGGATTTTGTCATGTGAAGGGGTTGGTAGGAGAGTGAAAAAAGGCATCCAGTTTGTAGAAAAAAATATCATTTTTATGCCTCCAAGGCCAGATATAAAATGGTGAATATTTGTGCTTCAAAAAAAGTTAGTATGAACTCCTTCCCTTATTTTCTTTTTTGCTTTTTCAAGTTTTGGTCATGGAGGTTACATGCCTGTAGACTTATAAGCAAATCAATTGGAGAAGTGAAAATACCCTCAGTAAATGTATGTGAACCCCCTCAACATAAAAGGCACCATAAACCTGGTGTGACATCTAATGACTCTCAAGCTAAGCATGGTTTGCAAAGGAAGCTTTTATCATACAAGTTTAAAAACTTCTCAGCCATTCAATTGCTATTGGGACATCAATCATGACATAACAGCTGTGAAAAAACTTGTATTCAAAGCTGCTTGTATACTTCATCCCAACTGTATCTCAATGCCTTAGAGCTCTTTCGTCTGAATCCCTCAATGAATCTTCAATCTCCATCCAACCATCCTTAATTGCCAACTGCCTAGACCATATTTCAATATGACAACATCTACACTGTGGTGTGTGTTGGCAGTAATCCAATGTAACAGTGCATACTCTCCCAAGCTTCTACCTCACACTTACATGGCCTCTGCTTGTTTGACATCCATTTTCATGATAAACTGACAGCCAGTCCTTGTTTGAAGGTGGAATTCCAAGACTTGGGCACTGCAAAAACTCATTCCTCACTCAAAGTACCTGAATGTGTTCGAAATAATTTTCCATTTTCCTTGCTGAGATGTAAGTATAAAGTTCTCGTTGAAGGAAAATTCTCTGTGTCCTTCAAACTTTACTTTACCCCCTACAACCACCATGATGGTCGTTTGACCATTTGTTACAGACTCTGTATGGAAGAAGAAAAGCAAGACATATTCAGGCACTAAAGAAAAGCTGAACAAATTAGAGATTCATTGGGTTAAATAAGTACAACATGAACATATGGATGACCATTCCCAGTTACTGTACGCATTATCATTAGCCATGTCAAATCACTATCCTATACAGTACATAGGTCTATGCAGTACCAACATTTTACAGATGCGGACTGCACACTGTCCAGCTTATGTTTTGGATTTCCCATGAGTGCTACTAGCTAGCCTACTAATCACACTCCATGGGTAAGTGTGGTGTCTTGTTAAACTTAACAGATTTATCAGCTCCCACTTCCCCTCTAGCTGTGACATACCTGGGGTCCCTTTTTAAGGGGGGCAGATGACAATATTTACCTGCTGGAAACTCCCTCCCCCCCATCCACTTCCTCCTCCCCCATTCGCTGAGGCTTTAGATCTATATTATGAGGCCAAGGATTATTGAAGGTTATTAAAAGAAACCTAAATGAAGCTATGCCTAAAGGAGCATTTCAGTTTGGGGGCCTCAGATTTTTGTGATCAAAATATATAGTTCTGTCAGAAATACTACCTAAGCGGAGCACCATCATCGTTTGGCACTGAGTGTGCAGAAAACTTTGACCCCTTAGCTAGACGGCAAGAACTAATATTCCCAAGCTTGTGAATAGAATCTATGCAGTTGTTACTTTGAGATTCTGTTTGCAATAACATGCTCTTTTTATTGAAAATGAGCAAATTAGTCTTCAAAATGATCAGAAAATTACCACATTAACTGTACCAATGCCATTTTCTGGGGCAAAAGTTTTGGCAATAGTAAACACCTGTGCACACAATCTTCCCATATAATCTGGCAATTGAAATAATCTCAGGACATTTTTGCAAGTTTTAACCGAATCCTATTCCATTTCCAGCAAAGTGTTGACCAAGACTATGAAGTGAGGCTGAAGAATAATTGTATTTAGTGAGCCTGAATGATTCACAATTTTTGTAATCGTTTTGATTTTTTTATGAAAATTTTACTGAGACTATAACGCATTATTTGCTTAGACAAATTTTTGAAAGGAATGGGAACTTGGTTTTCAGGGTAATTAAAAACATGGCAGAGTCAGAAATGGCTGCCCAATATTTTCCAGGTCCTTGACCAAAATTCAAGTCCTTTCACAATTAGCTAAGTACCTTTCATTTCAAAAAGTGGGCAACTAAAACTACTGATTCTCTAGAGCATAATATCAGTGCTATACATATTGGTATTATCAATATGTGATGTTACAGATAAGAACAACGGGAATTGCTGAAAACAACCGTTAAAACTTTCTGTGATTCAAACTGGTGGACATTTGTGTTCAATAAAAAATTCCACAGGTTTTTATAAAATGGTCAGAACTTCTCAGTTCTCTCTTATCTGAAGCAGGCTTGGACAAATCCCACACACCACACAAGTAAGAAGGTACTTGAGCGAGTACAATGCTCAGTGTCTAATAGCCCGCTGGGCAACTGCTGCCTGATAAATATTAAAGAATGGTGGGTCTGATTGACAGTCAAGTAATGAAAAAAGAACATGTGCAAGCCTGTCTGACGCTAAATGATATCTTTCTCTTTCACTCTCCTTCTTTTCCCTTCCTTTCTGTTTCTCCCTTTAGAATTTCTTTCCCTTATTTATCCCTTTTCAACCTGGTGTATTGAGCTGATTTTCCTGGTTGAACCAGTGAGGGAGAGGGCAGAGCTACCCCACTGCACTTTCTAGGAGTGTAAATAAACTGCACATCCATTTGAGGCAAGTGGAAGTGTGCTATCACACATGACTCACACACCTCAAAATTCAAGGCTTGCACTAGTAATAAGTTTCACGATATCAATAACCATTTGTAGATAAAGAGATTGAAATCGGACAAAATCTAGTTTGGATTGGATTAAAGAAGTTGGATTAGGATTCTTAATAATACAGAATCAGATTTAAGGATACTTAGACTTTGGATAAACCTCTGGAAGGATGAGCATTTGGTAAGATGTGTGGTTATAATCTAGATCTTTGGTTCTATGCAAATCTTTAGTCCAGTGATTGCTGCTCATCCAACCCCTCCTCTTCCATACCAATCAAGATAAATCTAAATAACATGCTCTTCAAAAGTTTCCCCTGTACCAGTTTATAATTCAAAATCTCTAAAAAGCAAAACACAGATATATTACAAATGATTTATTTCAGTTCCCAACTGATTCAACATGCAGTTATAAAGGCCAATCACCTGTTTTCAACATTTAAAGGAAACATTTACTCACCTATAATGGGATGGCAATCAAGCAAATCAATAGTGTGCACACTGACTGGAAGATTTTCCAAGAATTCAATGATCTTCTTTGACCCTTCCACTACATTTCCATTCCAAACCATTCTTGCAGTCTCCATGTATAGTTTTTCAAGAAGCTGTAAAAAGTCAATTTTAAATCAAAGATTGAACAAAACGTTCCAATAAGCAAGTTTGGTTATTCAACTAGGAGACACGTATATACATGTGCACATCCTGCAAGTTTTGGGCACCAACAAAATGCTCAGAACTGCACCTACATGTTCTTAAATTTGAGTTTACTTGAAAATTTAGTGGAAATCTTTTTTTATTAATCCATCCATAACATAAGGAGGATTCATCTTAACAGTGGTTTTGTGCAGTAGACTGTATCTAAAATGCCATTGCCAATCTGTAAGAATTTGCATTTTAATCTGTCATAATGTAGGACTGCCACCAAGTATATTTTCATCATATATACTGTAAACATATGCTGTGTGATGCAATATGTGCTGAGCTTGGTTTGTATATATCACACTGTGCCCCACTTCTCCATGCAGAAATGAATTACAGAACAGAATGAGATGTTAAATGTGTTTTACTGTACAATAGCAATAACAGGTTCACAGACTCTGATCCATAGTTGGAAAGATGTGAAAATTTCCAGTATCCAAGGGAAATATCTTCCTTCTCATCCAAAGAAAGTTTCGAGTTACTCTTGACTATACAATTTTTATTCATTTGGTCCCTTAAAACATTGCACACCTCCCATTCACTTCAATACAGTCTCTTGAATGGCAACGTGACATGCCAGTGGCATGTGGCAAGCTGGTTTGTACTGAGAAAGTTTGGCACAGGGAAGGAAATATGGGGGGTTGCATTGAAAAATTAGATTACTTGTCATGAAAAATTTACATTGTTGGGGTACTATAATTGCTTGCTGAAAATAACCACTTCACTCAAAAGACAATAACATTGCCACTGACAGACACAATGATGAACACACACATACAAGTAAATGATGCAGCATGAAATTGGCATCTCAGTAGCATCACAGTAGCATAGCATTGTCTGAAAAGTAGTGTTGGGTGATATGTCACTTTTTGACCTCACAATCATCAAATAAAAAATATTGCAATAACGATGATAAGCAGTTGCTTTCATAAAGTTTCATTACTGTATGATCAGTGCAAGGTAAAAGTAGGAATTTGCAAATGAGAAAATAAAAGAAGACTACAAAAATAAGAAAAAATGAATAGCATGTTTATCTACAGAAACATAACTTTTTCACAAGAAATTATCGCCAGTTTTCAGTTCTTTATACCGTATCGTCTCTAGCAAATATTATCCTCATAATGATAACAATTTTCGACGTACAGTATCTCCTAACAGTTCTGAAAGGTAAACATGTTGAGGAGGGTGCAGACAAATGTTTCTAACATTAAGTCATTAACATTTTTCCAAAAAAAATAGTAAAAATAAACTGCATAACTAGCTCATGCTCACATAAACCTTGTGTAAGAGTAGGAAAGAAATGTTTTCCCCACACATTTGAAAATGTCTTGCAAAAAATGAGGCAAATTTGTTCTGTATCAGGCTGCAAGTGAAAAACCATTCCACTACCATTTATGTCTCTTAAAAGCAATTGGTTAAACTGTGATTATGTCTTCATTTACTCACTACACAACCACACACGCAATTAGCCTACTGTGCATGCAATAGTAAAATGCCCCTTGCCTTTAATCCCAACTGGTGTCCTTACCAAACCCTTTGCTATAGGTCTTGAATTTGAAGATGTACCACTGCCATGGCATGCTTCCACTTACTGTACTTCAAATCACTGTAATGAGTGCCATTTAATGAAGAATGGTTACTCATTAACAGCACACCTACCACACTCCTAAATTAGGCATGCTGCTAGAATTGAATAGGACATTTTAGCCAATGTTACCCAAGAAAAAGACATACTCTTAGGCGAAGCTTGTCTCTGTAATTGCAGCAGTTAACCCCTTTTTAAACCAACCTTGTTGCTCTATTGAGCAAATTGTCTTTGAAGGGGGCAAACCCCTTCAACTTTATTGATCTCAACTCAAGATACCTGAACAGAAAGTTCTCTAATAGATTCTGGATTATTAGTTGCCAGCTTGAGATGGCTAAAACTTGCGTCATGGCAAAACTAGCATCATGGAGTGCAGTTCGTAGCGCACCTGGAAGATGAAAAAAATTCAAGGTCTGCGACTCCTAATTGCTACTGTACTTTCAAGCAACAGTAGGCCACTGTCCAAGCAACTGCTTTATGCTAAAATATCAGTGGTATGCAAGCAAATTTTACTGTCTGTTGACCCATCAAATCACTTGTGTAGAAACATTACTCACCACTGCATGCATACACTGTTGCACGCTTGCGTTTCCAATAGTACTACAAGTATGGAGCCACAAGAATTGTTTCATGGTACAAATCCTACTGTACGCTAACTTAAGTGGGTGCTGCAGCTACTTAGTAACTCTCGATATCACCTCCATGTCAACTTTATTTGGAAAGTGCTACAAGTTCAATTGACATGTATGTTAAATTTATGCAATTAATCACTAAAAAACACATAAGGCTGTGGCCAACTTTCTGTCCAAGGTTATTAAGCTACTTCAACTTACAGATCTGCTTTTTTTATCAAACGATTCATAGTACAACTTGTGGAATTCTTCCCCAGCTGAGCAGGCTTGATCATTTTTCAAAGCAGCATCCTGAAAAGTAAACAAGATAGAATAAATGGCTTACATTGAGTAGCAATACAATAGAAAGTATAAAAATAAATGGTTAAAATAGAGCTACAGTATTTGGTACCTATAAGGTTTTTTGCCAACTGTTCTGTTTTAAAGGGCTAAAGGCAAATCCTTCAACATCCCAGACATTTCCAATTCCCCCAACATTCTTTAATACTTCTGGTCCTTCCAATAGCTGACTAAAACACATCCTCATCCAGAGGCAATCCCAGTTTATTGCTCTACAATGCCTCAGAGATACACCTCTTGAGCCTCTCAGTACTTGAGCAAGACTTTGTACAATGCCTTATGGTAGGACCTACTACATACATACAGTTCTTGAACATACTGCTCAAACATTCCACCACTTAATGGGACTTGATTCTCCAAAGCTTCAAAATTCACCTATATTTATAGTTCCATTCTTGCCATGAAAGATATTTGTCATTGCATCTAGCTTTTTGACTGATCATTCCTCAAATGAAGGGGGGGGAGGGGGGAGGAGGTGAGATTTGTATGTTGAAACTGGAGAAATTTGAAGATTTAAAGTGAATGTAATGCCATACTACTGTAAATTAATTACTGTACAGGAGTTAGGAGTGCACTCTGATAGCATTGGCAAGCTGATTTCCTTGTTTCATCAGGGCCTCAGATGCAAAATGGTGCTTAATTCTGTCGTGTTTGTCGAATCTGTCACATTTGCTGATGAAAATTTCTCACCACATTTGTTACTTTTTTGGTAAATCATCTTGGTTAAAGCAACTTTGGAAATCATCAAGGGAGTTTTTTTATCACATTCAAAAAATTACTAAGAACAAACATTTTCCCTTCACCTAGGCTACTGGCTGAAGGGGCATTTTGAAGATCTAGCAATCTTGGAAAAATGCAATAAGAGTGTACAGATTGAGACTGATGAAAGTGGAATGTTTGATAAAGAAATGAGAAATATAATCCTTTTTGTGAGACCAAATGTTTTTTTTATTTGAACTGTCCAGGTTGTTTTATTTTTAAGATTATCTTTTATACTCTGCATGCCACTCCAAACAATGTCACACACCACAAGTGGCTGATTGAGGAAGCCTGGTTTACAGTATAGACTAATAAGGCTCCTGGGCCAGATGGGATCCATCCCACCATTCTTCATAAATGCTCTGAGATTTTATCAGTTCCTCTATCAATGATTTTTCAGAAATGTCTTGACTCAAATTATGTTCCTGCTGACTGGTTGCTTACATGTCACTCCAATTTTCAGAAAGGGGATTGGAGCTCACCTTGTAATTACAGGCCAGTCAGTTTAACTAGCTTTGTGTGTAAAGTTACGGAATCCTTAATCAAGGACTGTTTGATCAAGTATCTTTCAGACTAGAGCAGCACTTGCTGCAGTTACTCAAACCCTCTGATGTACCATAATGAAAAGTTCAGTCTGTCATTTATGTTCAACAAAAAACTGTCAATTCTTCATGCATAGCTTTAACTCATATTGAGCTAACCATGATGTAACACTTTTCACCTAAGAGTTGGAGAGTTTTGCACAAGATAGATATACTGTAGGTGGTGCTGCTTGGTATAGGGAAAGAGCAGACATCAAACCCTTGTTTTTAAGACACAGCTAAATCTCACAATTTTCCTCTCATTTCTCCTAAAATATCTTTCATGATATTTTGTGATGTACAGTACATGTTGTATTTTCAAGGTACACCAAGCAGTTATTTCTTGTAAATTTGATTTCACAACTGAGGAGAAAAACATTGCCACATGATCCTTAAAAGACAATCAAGAGATAAGACATGACTACACTTCCCCTTTGAAGGTAGTGTGACATGTCAGCAAAAGGCCTTGAATTTACTTGGTTGAGCATTAAGGAGCAAAGTCTCCGAAGGAAGGATCTGTTGGAATTATGTCAATATCTTTTACCATTCTCAAAGATATACCTCTTCAACATTTTAACTTTTCTGAAGCAACTCGTTGCTTATGCAAAAATAGTGTGGCTGAGTGTTGCACGGTGTTGACATTTCTTTTGTTAACCCTATATTTATTATCTCTCAATTTACTCATCAGATTGTTTATGGTTTGATGACTGATACTGATGATTTTCAAGGACACAATTATAACTTTCAAAATAGACCCTTCAGGAAATACTAATGTTACAACTGCCCTTGAAATGAAGATTGCAAAAACAAAGGATAACATTAGCCATACGGTATATGGCATGTCCCTCCCATGACATCATAAAATTTACATATTGAGCTCATATTTATGCATGATTAAGTGCAAATCAGAAGTAAACCTGTAAAATGGCCAATTTTTAACTGATTTTGATGGAAATTGTGGCAGTTATCTTGATTTTTAATGCTTTTCACATCAAATACCCGGCTTTTTCATTTTGGTGTCACACTAACTTTAAATAGGAATTTTTCAAACATTTAACTGCTGAACTGACACTAGGCATTAAGTGAGCAAAAGTGAAAATTTTCAAAATTCTTCAAGATTTCTGCTTTAATTACATCATGGAAACCAAAGAAATGATGAGACAAATATCAGAATTTCCTGGATAAACAATGACCCACCATGTGTGCAATGTTCTCATACAGCAAAAGAGCTGTGTAACAGATACTGTACTAGCATTGCTGTAGAATCAGTTTGCTTTCAGCATGGAAGTCCCAGACACAGGATTTCACGCTTTTAGGAATTTCTGTTATTATAGTACATAAATTGTAAACAAAGGACACTGGGCAACTATATAAGGAACACTAGCTGAACACTTGTCTTACAGTAAGTAGGGTTTTGCCTTGATGCTGGTCATTTTAGTTCGTGAGCATGCTCCCCCCTCCCTCCAGATAGAGATATTTATTAAAGCTGAAAACCATGTAATACTGTATAACCAAATTAACCAAAGAGTGAGATCCAAAAGGAACACCGAAATAAACAAATGCCAAACATGGCCAAATGTGTCTATGTATTTTCATCCTAATGTGTCACCTTCAATGCAAATTTCACAACAATTGACTGCCTATTGCAGATGATGAAAGCTTTTGAAGAGAGAGAGAGACTTTTCATCCCAAAGTACCACATAAGCTCTACCCATTTTTGTGGGTTGAACTAAAAAATGAGTTAGCTAATCAAACTCAGCATGGTTTCCTACCCAGTTTGTCTTGTGCAATAAATTTGCTTAGCTTTTTTGAGGATGTTTCTTTGTCTCTTGACACAGGTTCCAGTGTTGATATCATTTACAGTAACTTGACTTCCAAAAAGCCTTTAAAGTACCTCTAAGGTAGAGTCATGGTTAAATTGCATAGGTTAGGCATCAAAGGCAAGTGTGCTCAGTGGATCAATTCGTGGTAGGTCAATGGTACTGTAGTTCTCAGAGAGTTGTTGTCAATGGTAATTTTTCTTCTAGGGAAGAAGTTTCAAGTGGTGTACCACAAGGTTCTGTCTTTGGCCCATTTCTTTTCTTAATATTCATAAATTATATTGATAGCTCTCTCACTTCTAGTATAAGTTTGCTGATGATACTAAGCTCTATAGATGGAACAAATGGTTAGGAATTAAGATGATTCCTCACTGCTTCGAAAACATTGGATAGGTTATTTTCATTGTCCTGGATTTACAGTACTGTAGCAAATGTCTCTTAATACTGATAAGTGCAAAGTCCTCCACTTTGGTTCTAAGAATTCCTGAAATACCATAAATGGTACTGTTTTGAATGTGACTTTTGAAAAAAGGCATGGAAATAGTTATTACAGGAGATTTACAGCCATCTTGGCAGTGTGCACTGTGCAGCTACTGAGCTGCAAGGGCTAATAGGGTGCTTGGGTTGATCAGGAGAAATTTAAATAGTTTTAGTAAAGAAATTGTGCTAAACTTGTATAAGCAGCTGGTTAGACAAGGTTTAGAGTTAGAGCAAGTTCAGAGGAGAGCCACTTGTCTCATACCTGAGGTAAGAAATCTACCTTATCCTCTCGGACTCAACAATCTTGAGCTGCTAACCACCTTAAAGCTCAGAAAGGTCCGGGGGAAAATGCTCCACGTTTACAAATTTCTTCCTCAAGGGAATCCTTTGTTAGCTCATGGTTATTTAAAGGTCCAAAGTAATCCTTTGGTTCCAGGCCATCGTAAAACACTTGGTAAGCCATTTGCTAGACTAGACATTGGGAAGTTCACTTTCTATAGTGTTTTTTCTATGATCTCTTTTTGATCTTCGCAAAATAACATGGTTATTGAAACTAAAAAAATGTATTTACCCATATCTCATTCTCAATTATTTGAAATGAAGTTGCTTTTGTTTGTTTTCGTAACATGCTTTTGTTAACTTGCACTTTTCCTGAAACAATTCTCACCATGTGTGTTTCTACCATCCGCTCCCACAACAGGTAACGCAACAGTATAAGCCTACTATACTGTGCATAGCCTAGCCTATCCCTTTGATAATTGATTGTCAAAAGTCAGCCCATAAATAATTTGCACGCAGTGCGTGTGGATCGACAACTTTCCTAAATTTATGCCCTGAAATAGTGCGAAAGACCTGTAAGAAATTTTATACTGCCATTGCCCTACATAAACACACACCCAAATGGATAAGAAGCATGGATCGACTTTTGATTTTTCTACATTTCATATTTGTCAAGTTATCCCTAAAAGTAACAGGACATGATTTCATGATCTAAAGAATTAGTTTTTAGTAATGCAGTTATTTCTACATAATGCATGCACATATTGCAACCACAAAAATATTCTTTTGTCTCAAATCAATCGCTAAAACTTGGTATTTGGGGGAGAGAATTTTTTCTGAAGCAAAATTCACCCCATCAGATTTAAAGGTTCAGTTCGTGCATACGGCATACAATACACCTTCGAAAGAACATGTATAGGGGTGCACCGGATTTGAAATTTTAAAATCTGGCCAAAACCGGATTTGCCGGATTTAAACTGAAATTCCAGTCGGATTTGCTGGATTTAGTCAAATAAAAGAACAAGAATCTACTGGTGGGGTATACCTTAGGAGCCTCAGTGGGTGCAGGTCTTTTGCCCTCTATATCTGTATCATCTTTGCCACCATTAGCAAAGGTAGCAGTGGTAAGGAGCTGTGTAATATCTATTTTATTTGTGAGCAGATTTTATTCCTAGGGTTATAGAAACTGTTGAGTTCATGTCTAATTTGGGTTTTGTGATATGGCATGTTCCATGAATGGTTGGGCTGATTGACAAAATGTTAATACTTCATATCAACCCTGAATGAGATGCCCAAGGGTTCAGTCCAGTTAGGGCTAAAATCAAGACGTATTTTGAACACTTAGCTGACATTTTTAAAGCCTGACATGCAACATGTTGAAAATGATTTCATAAATGTCTGTCCATGCAAATTAATGGACTAAAGTATGAAAACATTGGCTGTCAATATCCAAATTGAAAAGGAATTGATTACAATTTGAAAAGGAACCAATTATAATTCTTAAGGTGATTCAATGCATGTTTTAAATTTTATTTTGGAAGATGTCAGTATAAAACCTATGCTATGCTGTACATGCAAAGTGGTGGTAATCATGCTAGTAACAGTGTAGGGGTCAGGAAGGAATCATCTAAGGAAGTTGTTCAATTGTCAAAGGAACAAAGGATGTAGGACTAGAATGCTACTGTAAGTAATGTGAAATTTTCTCGATGTACCATAGGCTTATCAGTCATTGGCATTACATTTCATCGGTTTTTATCTGTTAATTGCGAAGCTGATTTTGATAATCAAGGAATCACTGACACTAATTATACTGCCACCATCATTTGTACTATTTTAGTTGACAAGTAGGGATATTAATGTGATTAGAAAATTTTTTAGTAAAACCACTAACCGGTCCCAATAATTCTCAGCACCGTGGCAAGACTGACTTTGGACACTAGTGGACTTAATTTTTTTTTTTAAATTTGGTATTACTGAATAAAACCCTTCTTGTCAACCTGTAGGGCAATGCCGCCCCTCATCACTTCCTATTTATGTAATTCCCCAGCTGGCCTGCAAGCACTGTCTGGCATCACTCATATGGCACTGGGATAGCACCCTCTTAACTAGAGGGCAAAGTGATAGCTCTTCCTCTCTCAATGCAACTTGCCAGTTGAGTTTTTGTACTTCACAATAAGGTCATGTACCGGGGTACTTACACAACTCATAGCTATCGCTCCATGGAGTCAGCACAAGTCCAAGCTTGAAGGCCGGCAAGAGGAGAGAGAAGGAACTACCATGTCGCCTTCTACCTCTAGAGAGCGCTATCCTCGTGCCAAATGACTTACGCCAGAAAGTACTTGCAGGCAAGCCAGAGAATTACATATGTAAATGAAGGTGAGTATCGGGGTTCATAGACTCTGAAACCAAGTAAGTTTTGTTGATTGCTTCCATCAACTCCAATTTTGGCTCAGAAAATTTGACATCTGACATCTTTTCTGATGGTTTTTGAATATATATTGCCCAAAATCACTATTAATCCAACAACACCCCTGTACATCAACTTGGAAAGAGCACCAAAAAAGATTTATCTGGATTTGATAAGCTGTGGGTGGATTTACTGACACTGCTTCACAAAATATTTTCATACACAGGGACCTTTAATGAGTAACTATACGGTACATGTACAGTATACATTAAGTATTGAATGGGGGGGCGGGGTGACTAGTCCATCATATTAGAAAGTTTGCAAAGCTACTGATAACACCCTAAAGCTAGATCTTGAAATAATATCACTATTAGCACACTCCCATCCTAGTCTTTAGCATTTTAGCTTACCTAGTACAAATCCGGCTTCAAGACAAAATCCGGCCGGATGCCAGATTTGGAAAAATCCCAAAATCCGGCCGGATTTGAAATCCTGTGCACCCCTAAATGCGTACGATCTTAAAGGGCCAATTCTCTCACCTATACACTTCTTGTGGGGGGGTACAAAAACTCTCCATTGGCCCAGCTTTTTGATTGACTGTTGATTCAAACAATGCGGATTACCAAAGCTTATATAAAACACAATGAACTGTACTGAGAGTATTTTGATTATGCTTATTGAGCTTTTTTACACCTTCCCTGAATCAATAAACTGAGATTGTGACTGGATATAAGGATGAATTTCAGACAATTGTGGGAGGGGCTTAAGAAGGAATTGGTACTGTTTGAGGTGAAAGAATTGGGCCTTTAATATAAAGCAAAATCCTACCTCAAAACTTCAAAAGAGAAAAATGGTTTTACTGAAATCCAGTGTAAAAGAGGATTTACCTTTTTTACAACATGGCTCACTTTTGTCATTCAAACCCCCTAATTTTTATTTATTTTTTAATTTTTTATGATTTTTCATATTATGGGCACTCATCGAGTTGAAAAACTGAAAAAATTCATAGAAAATGGCATAATGCTGATTTGACAAGCTGTTTAACCTAGCTACAGTACTGCAGAATCCCCGCACTCTTCTTTAAAAATGGTCTGAAAATGAAATAAGGTGAAAGGAATAGCACTCAATCATCAGTGCTCAGGCAGTACTCTACATTGCAATCTACACTACACGGAGCAAAGTGCAATGCCAATAGAGCATAGCAGGGTTTTCCCTGGTTTTAGAATTGAATGTTGCGCATCTGATGCGTCCATAGGTGGATCGCCGGCCTGGGGGAGGGGTATAAGGGGAGGGGGTGTCCCCCTCCCCTGTTGGAAATTTTGTGACATATGCAAGTCGCTAGACGCAAAATGGTGACACTTTTAAGGCAAATTAGTCAACACAATGTCAGTAAGTCGACGCAAAAATATTAGCACTGAAACTCACATTCGTACAAATTTTGATCTACTGGTAGCGATCACATTGCCTTTATATCACTTTCTTTCTGCTTCAAAAGTTTTGGTTCATCGGCATGGCTTTTATTTAGTGCTGGAACCGGATGATTTCAGTACCCCCGGTTGGCCATTATTTCGCGCCCGTTGCTCACCAAAATTGACATAATTGGGCCGGCTTGCGATATTACAAGTTCAGGATAGAAAATATTGGGAAAATTTCCGTTCGTTTCACGAACGGGATATCATTTTTGTAGCCGTTACATTTTCACTTCAAAAGTGGGGATACAAATCAACCGTTAATACAGTAGATTTGTCTGCAGTCGATGTCACATGTCCTTTAATAATTTAGTTCTTAGGCCAGCATCGTGCTCATTCTATTTTTCATCCCCCACTCATGTCGAAACGTTTGCATTCTTTTACTGGGTTGTAGTTGCGTTAATGTTCTGTAGCTACTCTCCTGCTTCAACGAAGCCCATGTAGAGCACCCATTCATGATAATCTTAGCTGTTCTGGGAAGCAAAACAATTTCACCCGATTAGCGTATCTTATGGTTCCATTCGGATATAAATATCCCCGTTTATTTTAAGCAGTTCCTGTCCAAACCTTACGTCTTGTTTGAAAAGAATCTACAACTGAAATGCACGTAAGTCAGATCCCCGAAAAATCCACGTATGCAGAGATTTGTGATGCCGTTTCATGGTGAATTTGGCACAGGACTCGCCCTGCTTCGCTAGCCGGCTATATATGCATGGGAAGTGTGATCATCGTAACACAAACTCAACGGGAAAACTTGTCTCGAGAGCGAGTATTTTCACACACTAAATCACATAGGCGAAGTCGCGAGTTGTGATTGGCTGGTTAGAATCAACGCAATTGAACCAATCACGATGCAGGGACCAATTTAAATTTTGAAATGGATCGTATGCATATGATGTCACCAAGCAAAACATGACGCCTTGTTTAGAGGAAAAAACGGACACGCACGAAAGTCTACTGCATGCGTGGGCCAAGAATTTTGCTGCATAAGACCATGTGCATCTCTCTTTTTGTTTGCAATGACGTCACATGACAACATTGCATAAGTCCAACAGTAAATAACATTACGGAAGGAATGCTAGAAATGACCTAATTTATGCAAGATGATAACAACCGAACTTGCAAAAGAATCTAGGAGCTACGTGTACAAAACGTACACAGACATGTATGCTACTGTAAGCTTGGGGATTTGAAAAAAAAGGCAAAAACTGCAGCTCAATAGTCTGTACAATGTGTTTTGTGCAGAAAAGTTTGTACAGCAACTTACGCGACGCTTTCTGCGAGAAAGCAAGGAAAACACATAGAATGCAATTCTAAATCTAATTGTAATACTACAGGGTTTTAGCGGAAAATATCAAACGATCACTTCCATGGCAGGGATAAAATTTTACGTTTGTGATTATCAATGCATCCCGTTTTGTTAAAGGATGGATTTTACGAAACTATTAAAGGGCAAGTTTCAAGTATATTTTAGCCCCTTTTTCAATTTGCAAATAATCGGTGGTAATGATCGAATGAATGCCAGAATTTATAAAAGCAATGGAGCACGTGGCTGCAAGCAATCACAGATTGTGTGCGTACCGATCTTTTTATATGTAAACATGTTGGGAAAACAAGGGTTCTATGACATCATACACATAAGGTCCATTGCACTTATTTTAAGTTACCTCTACGTAAGAAACATCATGATTGGTTCATTATTGCTTTTAATCAGCCAATCATACTCGCGACATCGTCAGTGCAGTTTTACTGTGTAGGAATAACGTGTAGAAACCAACTGTCTTCACATAGAATTCTAATACTCCCATCGCATTTGTGCTACGATCAAATTTCCCAAACTTTTGTTGAAGTCGGGCAAAACAGTTCAGAGATGGAGTAACTGGGGGGGGGTTAAGACTGCAGTGTACGTTCGCACAACTTCATTTTCCGATTTTCTGAATTGTGGCTTAAGTTTTAAGAACGAAGTAAGAGGATATATGTGGGATTTCATCGTAAAGATAAAATGACATGGTTCGTTCGTTTGATTGATAATTTGCCAAATGTGAGACATTAGCCCCGCCTCTAACCTGCAAAAACGGGCGTTTGTGTTTTGGTCGTGCAAGTCGTGTTGTACCACGTAGCTACTGCGCTCAGGAGTGAGCACAATTGTTTCCTAATACGAGCCAACGAGGGCAAGTGCAGGCTAGTTAATAATACTGTGTTGTTACTTGTTCAGTAGTAGGCCCTATGGGCTATACATACCGAGCTCCGACTCGCATGCAGTGGTACCGTATGTCACGGCACGGAAGTTAAAAAAGTTAGCTGCAGTTTTACAAATAAGTCAATGGTTTTGTCGTTTATTGTATTAACAACAAAAGCAATCGCTGACAGAAAGAAGAAAAGTTATGGAGGCTAGCTGGCAGCGATTTTGAACATCGCGGCCGTTTTTTGAACGTCGCGGCCTCCTTGATTTTGAAGCTTGAACGTCACGGGGCGCGACGTTCAAAAGGCCCGGGGAAAACCCTGCATAGTGTGTACATAACGTTAGTTAGGCTAATTGTGGACTATGAAACACTCAAACAGCATGCATAATTTGAGCAGTCCTCCTCCATCATGGTGTAGGCCTACAGTAAATTGTCCTGTATTGTGTTTCTGATATAAAGAATATGTTTGGTGTATAATTTAACGCTGAAGGCGACTAGTGGTAGTAACTTAGTAAGTTAGTAACAATATCAGGCTGTGCTACTCTGACAGTCTGCCTACGATGACAACGATGTTCGATCCCAAAACACGAAAAGTGCGTTTTCGTGAAACTAATACCAGAAGCTTTCGATAGAGAGATCTTCAAGCGCGCGTCTTTATTAAGGACATGACAAGAGACCATATTTATTTCAGACCGAAATCATGACACAAATGAAAATCTACATGGTTAAGTTAAACATAATATACATACGGTAGTCATTTTGGCATGGATATCAGAAGTAGCTTCTCCCTTCGTATGAAAAACCTTAAACGCCTGCTGCTTCGAGTTCAGTCTGTTTTTTTTTTTTTTTTTTTTTTTTCAGTCTGTTTGTGGAAGCAAAACACTCTTGTGGGATGATACAACTATACAACATTCCCATGAATGTGAGAAGTTGGACTCACTAAGCAGTCTACTCGGAAAACTTTTGACTATGTACAGGGCGCTGGAAACTCCCTGCTCCCAGTTTCTTATGTAATTAGACCTGCAATCATTGCTAGTGAATTGAAGTATGCAAAACTTAACTAGAAATTTTCGTTAATTAGTTCTCTTGTTCCTTTACTTCTTCGGGTAGTAGCTTTAAAGGCAGTCATTCGTCACCCCAAACTACAGTGATCAGTATACATATATCAAAACTCTCAATTGGTACAGCTATTTGATTGGCATCACATTGAAACAATGCATCATAGCTAAATTACATAGCATGGGCACTGAGAGTGTCTAGATTACACATTATGGACTTGTATGGCCACTGGGACAAGCCATGAAGCAATAAACTAGGATTGTATCTGGATAAAGATGAGTTTTAGATAAATGTGGGAAGGGCTAGAAGTAAATAGGTTGGGAGAATTGAAACTGTTTGGGATGATGAAAATATCATCCCAGAGTTTTGATATATGTATACTGAAACTGTAGTTTAGGGTGACGAATGACTGCCTTTAAATTAGGCTGACCGTGGTTTCAAGTATCAATTATTTTTCAGAAATGTCTTGACTCAAATTTTGTTCCCGGTACTGACTGGCGGGTTGCTAATGTCACTCCAATTTTTAAAAAGGGGGATCGGAGTTCACCTTGTAATTACAGGCCAGTCAGTTTAACTAGTGTTGTGTGCAAAATTATGGAATCCTTAATCAAGGACTGTTTGCTAAAGCATCTCTTAGATAATGGGTTACTCAATCTAACTCAGCATGGTTTCCTACCCAGTAGATCTTGTGTTACAAATTTGCTAAGCTTTCTTGAGGATGTTTCTTTGTCTCTCGATGCAGGTTCCAGTGTGGACGTCATTTACCTTGACTTCCAAAAAGCTTTTGACAAAGTACCTCTAGGTAGACTCATGGTAAAATTGCATAGGTTAGGCTTCATAGGCAAGTGCGCTCAGTGGATCAATTCGTGGCTCAATGGTAGGTCTCAGAGAGTTGTTGTCAATGGAAATTTTTCTTCCTGGAAAGAAGTCTCAAGTGGTGTACCACAAGGTTCTGTTCTTGGCCCACTTCTTTTCTTAATTTTCATAAATGATATTGATAGCTCTATCACTTCCAGTATAAGTAAGTTTGCTGATGATACAAAGCTCTATAGGAAGGCTGGAGGAAAGGATGATTCTTTATTGCTTCAGAAAGATCTGGATAGGTTATTTTCATGGTCTCAGACTTGGCAAATGTCTTTTAATGCTAATAAGTGCAAAGTCCTCCACTTTGGTTCTAAGAATCCCCACCATGATTATACTATGAATGGTACTAATTTGAACAAAGTGACTTCTGAGAAAGACCTTGGTGTAGTTATTACAGGAGATTTGGAGTCATCTAGGCAGTGTGCAGCTACTGCTGCAAGGGCAAATAGAGTGCTTGGGTTGATCAGGAGGAATTTTAAGAGTTTTAGTAAAGAAATTGTGCTAAATTTGTATAAGCAGCTGGTTCGACCCCATCTCGACTATGCTGCACAGGCCTGGAGTCCCTTCTTTGAAAAGGACAAATTGCTTTTAGAGCAAGTTCAGAAGAGAGCTACCCGACTCATACCTGAGGTTAAAAATCTACCTTATTCCCGGGTGGGTCCAAAACGAAGACCTCCAAAACGAAGACCGAAGACAGAAGACATGAAAAATCTCTAAAACGAAGACCTCCAAAACGAAGACCGAAGACAAAAGACAGAAAAAACTCTAAAACGAATACCTCCAAAACAAAGACCGACAACCAAAGTCTCTCCTAGTAGAAGCACGGGAAGCCATCCCCTGCCTTATTAAACACATTGCATAACACCCTGTTGTATATTTCTCTGTTTACTTCCGGGTCTTCGTTTTTCGGTCTTCGCTTTGGAGATTTGCATAATAGGACAATCTCCAAAACGAAGACTACAAAACGAAGACTTTTCTATTGCGTCACCGCCAAAGGCCAAATGTCAAAAACTCATATTCAGCTGACATCTTAGTCATTCTAGAGATTCCATAGCAGCCAAATCGTACCAGCAACAGGGTGTTATGCAATGTGTTTAATAAGGCAGGGGATGGCTTCCCGTGCTTCTACTAGGAGAGACTTTGGTTGTCGGTCTTTGTTTTGGAGGTCTTCGTGTTAGAGTTTTTTCCTGTCTTCTGTCTTCGGTCTTCGTTTTGGAGGTCTTCGTTTTAGAGATTTTTCATGTCTTCTGTCTTCGGTCTTCGTTTTGGAGGTCTTCGTTTTGGACCCACCCCTTATTCCCAAAGGCTTAAGCTGCTTGGGCTTACCACTTTGGAGCTGAGAAGGATTAGGGGGGACATGCTCCAGGTTTACAAATTTCTATCTGAAGGGAATCCTTTGTTAGCTTGCAGTTATTTAAAGGTCCAGAGTAATCCTCGGGTTAGAGGCCATTGCAAAAAGCTTGAAAAGTCTTTTGCTAGACTTGACATTAGGAAGTTCAGTTTCTCTCATGGGGTTGTTAGTGAGTGGAATGGCCTGCCTGAGTGGGTTGTTAACTCCACATCAGTGCACCGTTTTAAGGTTAATATTGACAAGTTTTTCCATGACTGTGGTAGAATCTAATCTTTCTGGGCTCTTTAGGTGTTGGTGGTTTGCTTTGTTTTGGAGGGTTTTTGGATTACAAGGCATCTTATGGGGCCTTACAGCCCTCCTTTGCCCTTTAACCTGTTATGTTATGTTATGTTAAGTAGGATGTCTCACTTGCAAGCGCGGCTGATGGGAGAATGATAGAGGTAACAACTTACATTCTCCTCGTGTGTTGGTTCCAGTACACCGTCACTTACGAGCCTACCAATAACTAGGTATTCATTTACTTTGGGGGTCCTCTCAAAGGTAAGGACCGGTACATGGTATCGGAAAAGAGTGACACAGATTTTGATCTTTCGTTAATAAGGGCGCTGCCCACAATGCAGTGTCTTTGCACTGCATGTTTCGTTTTAGCTCTTTGGCTTTTGTATAGAATACATCGTATCCTCATTGTTTTGAATGGTCCTTTGAGGACTATGAGGCTTAATATTCTGACTCTAGGGCGGGGTAGCTATAAACTTTACACCCCTAACCCCACCCTTACCTAAAGGACCGACAAATTGCTAAGTTGCTAAATTAAGAGAAAGTTCAGAAGAACCTGAGCCACTCGACTTATATACTTGAAGTTAGAAATCTACCTTATCCCCAAAGACTTAAGCTGCTTAGACCAACCACTTTGAGGCTGAGAAGAATTAGGGCGACATGCTCCAGGTTTTCAAATTTCTTTCTGAAGGGACCCTTTGTTAGCTTATAGTTATTTAAAGGTCCATGGTAATCTTCGGGTAAGAGGCCATTGTAAAAAGTTTGATAAGTCATTTGGCAGATTTTCGTTGTTAATGACGGTGGAATAGCCTGCCAGAGTTAGTTGTTAAAAGAAGGGTTTAAGGTCATGTCAAATTTCGATATGTTGAAGAGGTACTTATTCTAAGCGTTTTGGTGAATTTTGAATTAAAATCTGATGTGTGGTTCTCAAGATATGAGCAAGTAAAGTTGCCACACTTTCAAAAAAAAGTCAACTTGAAGCAAGCAAATATGACATCATATGCCCACATTAATGGTCAGTTTTTTGTTTTCCTTTAAACTCTATATCCTATTTTCTCGTCAACAGTCCCATATTTTCAAAATGGAATTGCATTGGGGGCATGAGAGCTTCATTAACTTTGCATTCCCCAGGGAGGTATAGTATTCCTATAAACTTCAAGGTCAACACAGCAGTCTGAAAAACAAAGGGAAACAAAGCATTCCTTGTCGATGTGAGAAAGTGAAATAACCTCTGCTGCCCTCAAAATCATTTTGGAACACAAATCTACTAACTTCACTGTTTTATCTCGAGAAATGTCGATATATTTATGTAGATATGTCCGATTTGGATGGAAATTTCACCACAGTGTGTAGATTTGGTTTCTCTTTAACATGTGGAAATTTAATTCTTGGTTAAACTT
Organism: Holothuria scabra; assembly: GCA_037179385.1. Classification (NCBI taxonomy): domain Eukaryota; kingdom Metazoa; phylum Echinodermata; class Holothuroidea; order Aspidochirotida; family Holothuriidae; genus Holothuria; species Holothuria scabra. The sequence goes on from CM074198.1 coordinate 35,236,547, forward strand.
TCCCTTCAACTCCACATCAGTGCACCGCTTTAAAGGCCCAATTTTCTCATCCCAAACAGTGCCAATTCTCCTAACCTTCTTCATTAAGCCCCTCCCACAATTGTCTGAAATTCACCCTCCTCCAGACACAATCCTTATTGCTTCAGGGTGAATATAGAAAGCTTAATGTGTATAATCAAAACACTATCAGAACAGTTCATGAGTGTGTAATATAAGTGTTGGTACTCTGTATTGTTTGAATTAGCAGTCAATCGAAAAGCTGAGCCAATTGAGAGTTTCTGTTACCCTATACTAGAAGTGTAGTTTGGGGTGAGAGGATTGTCCCTTTAAGGTAAACATCGACAAGTGTTTCCATGACTGCCGTAGAATCTAATCTTTCTGAGCTCATTAGGTGTTGGTCGTTTCCTTTTTGTTTTTTGGGGGAAGTTTTGGATTACAGTGCATCTCATGGGGCCTTTATAGCCCCCCCCCCCCCCGTTGCCCTTTAATACCCCTCCCACACCAATCCGAAACCAGTACGAGGTCAATTCGGAAAAGAATTTTTTTGCAACAGCATCCGTAGTGTACGTTTTTGTCCGTATTTTATGTCACCACGTTTTTATTTCGTGGTCACTCGCTTTCACTTCGTGCGTAATCCGTGGCCAGGCCGGAAACAAAGCGGGACAAACCCGTCCACGTGTCAGTTTCCCGCGGAATTCACAAACTGTACGCAGGCGCCATCTCGTGGCCTTCCCGATCGAATCCCGTAATCACTTCGACACCATCCCAAGACTACCACGTGCATGTGGTGTCAGTGGTAACCACGGCGTCAGCTCGAGAGTAATTCAAAGCCAACTCGTGGACACTTCGTAAGCGGCGAAGGCTCATTCCTACATCCGTGAAATGCGATGTTACTTCGACCCAACTTCGAGAACACTCCGAGAGTACTTCGACAAACCCGTATTGAAAACGTTTCCATATCGAAAAAAAATCCGAAGTGCCCATCTTTCAGTTTTTCAACATGTCCACAATTTTTGGGGGTGATCCGTGAAGCATCCGTGAGAATTGGCCCACGGAGGGAATCGACACGTGATCAAATCGTGGTTAAATCGTGGCAACCCGTGAGATCCGGTTCAATTTCGTGGTTACTTCGATTTTTGAACTTTTGCTCCCATGGACACTTCGAAGTGACCATGAAATGCCTTTCCGGATTGGTGTGAGAGGATTATAACCTATTATGTTATGTTATTTCATTCTTCATTCGATAGGGATATATCGAAGCACATCAATCTCAGATTTGCCACCCAATTTACAATATACGAACAACTAAAAGTGCAGATTTTTACGTAATCCCATAACTCTTTAAATTTCCCTACAGGAAACCCAGAATCCAAAGCTTTCTGCAGTAAATGCTCCATATCTACATATATTTGTTGAAAGGGGGCAGAAATTTCGACTCCCTTCGGGCGCCGCAAATTTCGTCCGTAATACAGTGGGTGTTCCCACTTGGAAGAAAAAACCGGGAAATTTGGGTGCTTGCCCTTTTCCCCTGAAAAGTCTGTTTTCCACCTGTAGCTTAGCTACTACTTACAAGCCCGTGAAATTTCATTTCCGGCTGTCTCAGGGGCCTCAATTTTTAAAAAAAATTCGGCTCGCCCCAAATTGCAACCTCTTATGCAGTGAATGGTCGCTCACTAAAGCAGTCTAGTGGTAAACTTTTCCGAGCCTTTACAGTGCTGTTTCCCTAAAATTTTCTTGAATATAGACTCCTTATTTTTAAATATTTTTTCTAAAAAGACAACAAAGTTTCCACACTCTTTAGATAACATGATGTAACAAAAACCAGGCGCGTAGCCAGGATTGTGTAATTGGAAGGGTTTTGGTGTCATGGGAGGGGGTGGGTGCACGACATGGGGGAAAAGTCTAAGGATAAAGAGAAAAAAGCGCTATTTTAGGTGTTTTCTGCATTGCAAGGTTTGGTCATGGGGGGGGGAGGGGTTATAACCCCCAAACCCTCCCCGTGGCTACGCCACTGACAAAAACGATCTTCTTTCAGTCGATATGATATCTCAGATTTATGCTAATAGGAAACGCATATTATTCGATAGTCCTTCCTTATAGGAAACCCTGAATCTAAACTATTTTCTGCATTACAAGCTCCATATTTACAAATATTTGTTTTAAAGGACACAAATTTTCCGCGCGCTCAGCGCGCTGCAAATTACTTTCCTAATACAATAGTATTCACACTAAACAAAAAATCGGAATTTGGGTGCCCCCCCCCCCCCCGGAAAAAGTCTAGCTACGCCACAGTTGCAGAGGGTATAGATATACTGGACGTGCTGTCTAGTTTAGCATGGCTTGTAAAAAACGATTATTTCCACATTTTTTAGTGCGCAGTTTAATTTGAAAGATGGATTTATGGCATTCACTTTTCTATATTATAAAATCGTTCTTGCTCGTATAAAAAGGAAAAAAAATTATCATCAGAAATGTACCTTTTGGTCGATGGGGGTCAGGTGCATAGTTCAAACTTGTCACCTCCCCCCCCCCCCCACACACACACACACATACACACACAAATACTTCAGCCTTTAGGCAAAATTTGACACTTTGGACTCTTTTACGGCTGTACTACACTTAATTCAAAACTTTTGAGACCTTGCACGAAGTTTCTCCCTTTGGGGGCTCGGGAAATCTTCCTACTTTTTTGAAAGGAATTCTTAATTCAGTATCCTTTTTCTCAAATTAAACTTCCTAGAAAGGGTAATGCTTTTAGCAAAAGGAGCGGGATTATTAAAGAAACGTGTACACAAGTTATGTGCTGAGACTGCTAACTAATTTTATCTCTTTTTAAGATTGTTGTGGGTTTTACCCTTTGAGTGTTCTTCGAGAGACTTATCCTTTAAAAGGCTAGCTCAGAACTGAGGGGTGACAGCATGACTATAGGTTTTTATAAGGCTTTGCAACCAAACTGAAAACAACTTCCCGCATGTGCCAAACAAAGAAGGGCAACTGATGCATGCTTTCTGTGTTTTGCTATGATTTTGAATTGTCAAAGTTGAAAGAAGGCGACCAATAAAAAAAAAGCAGCGTCACACATGATTTAAGGTACGTATAAGAGCCTGGCCTGGTTGGAGCTTGAAGGGCAAGAGCAGTCATCCCAAATTGAAGAAGTGTAGTAAACTGTCCAGTTTCATGATTGGCTGTTGAGAGTCATGTGACAATGTTTTTTTCTCTTCAAATGTGAAATTTACCAGAAATAACTGGTTGGTTTACCTTGAATGTGCAAAAGTAAAGTCATAAAATGTAATGAAAGATTCTTTGAAGATAAATAAGACGAAAATTGTGTTATTTAGCTTTTTCTTCAAAATAAGTTTGGTTGGACTGCACACCACCATCAATTTCTCCACTGACTTACAAGCTATTTTGCCTTCATTAAATGCCCCCACAACCTTGTCAAAGTTCACACTCCATTAAAGCTACCCCTCACATCAAAGCTATGGAGTTGACTACTCATGACATTAGAAATTCGTCACAACATTACTGTTTAGATTTTGTGCTACATGGGTAAGAAGTTTATGGGCTCTGCACCCACCCCTATAAATCCGCAAAGTGACGGAAATTACGTCCTTTTCACACCAAGTACAGAAATAGTCTAAATTACCATCAATTCATCACAATTTCGCACCACTTGCGCATTAACATCTACCCATTCATGTCCACGGCAAATAAGCAGCAACTGAATGCTCTATTGTGAGAAATTTACACTCAAAAGAGGACATAAATGTGACGGTGTACTATGAAACTACCTTTCCGTCAAGGCCGTTCTGCTAATGCTCCCTTAAGTACACAAGACATTCAAAAGAGGGGTTAGCATGCAATACTATACTACTCGTGCCTGGGAAAATGTTTACTGACAGACAAAGCGCCATAAAAATTTTATGGGATGTTGTTTCTGACTGTGTTACTTACCAAATATGATCATTTTTGCATTTGGATTTTGTAGACAATGAGTTGAAATAAAGACTGTGCAAAATTTAAGGCAATCTGACCAAATTTTAGTGCCTTTTTATGGTATTACTCCGCTCTGTGAAATATCGATTTTGAGTAGCTATTCTGGCGGGAAACACGTCCCTATATCATTCGAGGCTCTCTAGCTCAAAATTTCAATGGTCATGGTATGGAAATTTGAAAGTACCATGAAAGCCGAGATTGTGAGCTTTGATCAGAGGGGTGGTTTGTCCTGGTTGAAAACTTCTACTGAAAGCTAGGGGGCACGGAATTAGCCAACTTTAGTTTGTAAGTCAATGTGGCCCGCTACCTTTACAGTACATACTGATTCTGTCTCAAGAAGAAACGGAAAAATTCTTGCTAACAAAGCTACGGTTTCCTTCTTCTCTTCTGTGCTCCATTTGATATTATTAATATAAAAAACCAACATTTCATGACTGTCGAGAAATGGGGGACATTCAAGCATTGCAACATTATTCTGGCATGTTTCGGACAGCATGGAATACGGTACCAATACTTTAGGATGCGGAAGAAAGGGGGCGTGAGTTTCAGTTGCTCTGAATCCCTTTATCCAGAACTTTCACTTGTACGTCGTGCAGCTGAAGGCTTAGGGTACAAGTTAAGTATATATTCCAATTGATTTCCAACACCCTAGTAAGTCAGTCGGTAGGTCGAATTGACCAAAATTTATAACTTTTTTCTAAAGTCCTCTAAGCTTTCACGGTAAACCGGTTATATTACCGATACCGGTAATAACCGGTTACGGTTCGGTTCGATTATTGCCTTGAAGAATAATCGAAAAATCGAAAAAATCGGTAATATCGTAGGAATAGAAGATAATCGTGAATAATTGTGAAATAATCGTAAAAATGTAAGTTACAGCACTATCTCGTCCTAGTTGACAGTACAACTCATCGGCGGCGGGATCCTTTGTGTTTCCATGAGAGTAGATCATTTACGATGTGTTTTGCAGGGTTACCGGGGTGATCGCGCGCCATCATATTACCTGTCCCAAATCTACTACCCAAATCTTTGAAAATATCGCATGCAAAAAGAATCACTTCATTTACATGATTCCCCTGATAATGGACTAATATTTTTGGCCAATTTGTTAAGCGTTCTCCTAGTCTAAGAATGAAGAGAGTCCATAGAAATTATGTTTAAGTTGGAGAGTTGTTTGCACTTCGTTTTCTGAAGTTGAAATTTTCATCGGCGTGCGGCCCGAATTTGCTATCGCCACGTAGTGTGCTACAATACTGCTCACATGTGTGTTCGCAGCAATATGTACATCACTTCTTGCACGCAAGCTGTCTGACAGTGATTAATAGTAACGTTTTACGCAGAAACTTGCAGATATCACCCCGCCCAGCTTGCAAAGACAGTGCCCGTAACGTTCGGCACGTAAACTGAGCCTAGCATGTGTGCGGTCTTTCATTTCATACGGTATGCAACCTCGAGTAAAATGACAAAAAAAAAACACAACTCGAAAATTACACAATGATTAAGCGTGTCACTTGTACCCAAATCAACACTTTGCCGCTATGTGTAAAGTACTAAGATATCACTGTAATGACACCGAAAATATTCACGATTTTTTAGACAGGCCATTACATACACGTTTGGTAGACCGAGAGTGGCATTCGTGCATACTACGAATTTTACGAATGAAAGCTATGTCAGCATGCCCGGATGTCAACACGAGACTAGCTGCGTAAGAACGTTAATAGCCGTTTAGTGATATAGGCATTGGAGAGTAGAATTTTTCTTACTTGGCTCTAGTGACTCTTTTCTGTTAAGATTGTCATTTTTAATTTGAAACAAAAGAGACGATACAACCTTGTGACATGTGAAGTATTATTGAACTTGTGAATGTGATCTCGGAAAATATCATGGATGTACAATGGAACATGCCTAACAAAATGTTGTCATGTTTTAGTCACCATAACACCGGGTATATGGCGATTAGGTACCTAGTTCCTATTTTTGTATCCGTGCAAATACTAATACAATTTATACAATATGAGCTGCAATGCGCAGCTTCCAAGTTTTCGGTCAAGCGATCTGTACTGTGCAGATAGGGTCCTCCAAAATCTACTGCCTGCATTTATTGGCTATTTTATCGTACAGTATTTTTCGGGGCTCAAAGTCATCTTGGTTCGCTGGTGCAGCCGAAGTTTCTGTCAACAAGCCGTCTCGAAATTATCCATACGTAATGCTTTTCCTAATTCGTTGTAACTCAAACACCATCGGGCATATCACAGTAATTTGATTGATTTTAACATATATATTCTACCTTCAAGTCCGCGCCATTTATTTATTAAGGAAGCGCATCGGGCTGTATCATTAACAAAATTCTAATATTTATAAAAAGGACAAAGATTTGGGAATCCCTACATCGATCGCCTAGAAGAACGCTCAGTGTAAAGACGCCACATCAACTGACTCGAAATTAACCAATCAGAACACAAGTGCAATTGTATTCTCTGTTCGGTAGCAATCCTCATTTATAAAAGGTAGTATGTACACAACATCTCTCATAATCGCTCGCGATAGCTTGGCGAAAAGATCGAGGGTGAATGTGTGGCTTACGGTAGTACATTATACAGGAAGTTGCCACGTGGCCAAAAGCCACGTGGAAGCAAGCTGTACATAAATGTATGTACTTATTTGCATTACATTCGTGGCTAACTGGAGTGCACCACTTGCGTTATTTTAGTATGGCTTATACTACCGTCCCTACGGACATGCATAGTTTCGTCGATCCCTGATGTTGAAATCGGGCGACCCGTGTAAATCCCGATGGTCCATGTAACTCTCATTGAAAAGTTTTAGAATGATCGTTGAATGAAAGCAAGCATAATTTTAGGACTACAAACGAATAATGAAGGGATATAACACTTTGGTGTACAGCAGGTTCTACCGTAAAAGTTCAATGCTTTTGTTTTATTAGCCAAGCAAAAAATTTTAGGGCTCAGTTTGTAGTAGAGCAGACCCGCGCACGTAGGGGAAAAACACGGACAATAAGCGCAGTCGGATTGTTGGCGGGTTAAGCACTGATGGAGAGCTAGCCAGCGGGAGGGCCAGGGCGGGGATTATAAACAAAAAATTAAGTTTCCGTTCCTGATTTCCATACATTGCGGGCACATATTTCATGAACATTGTGTGAAGTTTAAATAGCTGAGCCCGGGAGCATAAATAAAAAGGGTTCTTTGCTTTTGATAAATTGTAGTATAATTAGCAGTCAAGTACCGCAACTGAGGCATCCAGTTCCGCTGGCTTACGGATACAACGATGTATGTAACTTGCTTGCTACAGCACATGTGTCAACTTAGGAACTTAATGTAATATGTGCGGGGAAAAAACCGGTTATAATCGAAGTACGATTATTAGACGTCCGATTATACCGGTTATGTTTTTTTTGGAATACCGTGAAAGCTTAAAGTCCTCTCGACTCTCTGGCAAAGAGCATTTTCTAAAGTCCTCCCGACCCTCTGGCAAAGGGCCGTTCGGCGAAACCAAACTTGATACTGCTTCCCGAAGAAGCTATTACGTCCACTGAAGGACAACACTTAACGACCAACCTCGCGGCCTTCAGACCATTTTCACCATTGGTCTGTCATGTATGGCTCCATTCTTGACTGGATGAAAAGAACAGATACTACACATGATCTTAGCCAAAAGGCCGAGAAGCGAAACCAAACTTGAGTTTTTTCGTGTGCGACTCACATTTACATCATTGCTCTGTCATGCAAGACTGCATTCTAGACTTCATCAAGAAAACAGATGCTTAACGTCATGATCTCAGCCAAAAACCCGAGAGGAGCTTTGGGCGAAATCTTATAATCGTCCGGATAACTGTACTAATCCAGAAACCAAACTTGATACTTTTTCTAAAGTCCTCCCGACCCTCTGGCAAAGGGCCGTTCGGCGAAACCAAACTTGATACTGCTTCCCGAAGAAGCTATTACGTCCACTGAAGGACAACACTTAACGACCAACCTCGCGGCCTTCAGACCACCTTCATCATTGGTCTGTCATGTATGGCTCCACTCTTGACCGGATGAAAAGAACAGACACTACACATGATCTTAGCCAAAAGGCCGAGAAGCGATCTGAAGGACAATACGTGACCAACCTCACGTATCCCAAACCAAACTTGATACTGCGGAACCAAACTATGAAAGTGCTTCCTAAGGAAACGACAAACACTAAAGGAACAAACTTAAGTCTTCACTTACGCCTTCAATCAAAACTCCAAAAAGCCCGCCGCCTGCCCGCTTCCAAAAGGAATAAACCGAGGCTGAGTGTTTTGCTGTAATATTCATGTTTCTGGTGATTTGCTTAGAGCATTTAACAATTTGTAAGTAGTGTAAAATGTTCATGATAAAACAGTACAGTTATATTTTCAAAGGTCACGGTGTTATTTCTGTGTCCAGTGTTTCCAAATATAGAACTGTCGATTTTTTACAGGTGTTTTATTTTCTTTTTTTAATTCCTCCTATATTTTATCGATTCCTTTCCATTCCGACTGTCTTTTTGCTTCTTGCTTTCTTCACGAGGCTTTCTTTTCCTAATTATGACCTGCTGTAAACTTTTAAATAATGTTGATATGGACGTTATCATATATAACTAACATGATAAGGTCGGCTAATGTTACCCCCCCAGCAAAGTGTTTTGGCTTACTATTTTAAATGATTTTTAAATAACTTCCCATTTCAAAATAAATACTATTCCTTTTTTACTGTAATTAGCATTTGATTCGAAAGGCCTCAATATGATTCGTAGCCGGGGCTTCTGATCATATTGAGGCCAAATTTGTATATCTTTCGAGACCAACTCTTGCTTTTAGTAAAAAGCGCTCTGGAATGAATATTCATGACTCGTCGATGCGAAAAAGCTTTTTTTTCTATGGTAACTATTCATTAAAGACTGTTAGGGGGTAGGCTTAAGCACCTAGGTGCCTATTGTCCTCGTGGCATGGATTGGTGATTTGTAACAAAGACAGTGCTTCTTCTGAACTTGACCAAGTCTTCCTTTGTGTACTTATTGCTGTCTCAATATAACATACGCCGTCATCCTACCAAAATATTATCAAGAGGGTACATTAGGACAACTTTTGCAATATATAACTAAGTAGGATGGGGTCTCAAAGTAGACTAACTGAAGTGCCTTTAAGGGAGCAGGTTAAGTACAGCTATCCCGAAACTGTTAATGTTTCGGCGAAAACGTCCTGGGCATGACGTTAAACTGCATCCAGGTTGTGGCTTCTGTTCTATTCAGCCAGTCTAGAGCAGGACCACTCAGTGTTTGCCCTTTGGAGGGCATACTTGTCCATTTGGGACGTTAAGCTCCTTAAGGGAGCAGAACTCCTCCGGGAGTAATCGTTTGGTTTTCGCCCCTTGGCTCTTCGCCAGAGAGTCGTGGGGACTTATAGAATAAAAAAAGCCTCTTATGCTAAAATCGAATAAATTTGAAAGAAACTTATGCTAAAATGTAGGCCATCTAAAGCAATTTTGAAGAAATTGTGGAACTGAAAACTGGCGAGCTTATATCAGCCTAGTGTTTGATGAGTGAGTAAAATACGCCTGGATAAGGGCACGGAAGCTAATTGAGCTCTACTAGCAAAACTTCTTTGGCACATGGTTGTAATAAATCGAATTGGTATCAAAGGATAACCTGTCAGCTTTTTTGCACAAAGGGTGACGTAGACCTTGTCAAACTTCGACGAGAGTTTGAGAGGTCATTTTACTCGTTCAAATTAGAGTGTAAGTCATTGAAGGTTTTATTGCAAGTTCGCTACCTTAAATATTCGGGAAAATCTTTCGAAAGAAGTTTTATAGAAATTTTAAATTTTAGGTAGACCGTAAAGCAGCCATCAGCCCCTCATTAATTGAGGTTCTTGGATTTAGTCCTTCGAAAAGATTTTTGAAATTTGTTGCAGTGATGAAGTCAGAAATTAAGTACTTATAAAGCGAGAGTTATCGCAACATTTATTATATTTCTCTTGGACTCACCCACTGAATGATCCTGTTTCATGAGTAACACAGTTAGAAACAACTTCCAAAATTATTTTGAAGCACTCCTTTTTTTTTCCAAACAATATTTTTCGGTGTAACAATATTTTAACAACTCGCTGGTTTGTCGAAATTTTGTCCGAAGCGACATTTAATTGGGGTAAATTTCATATTTAGTCGAATTATGACAAATTTAGCAGACCATGAGGAATCCTCAAACAGTCGTCATCTCGCCAACGAATCACGATGGCCAGGTTTTCTCCACGTTTTGCCTTTTTTATTGGTTTCAAACTAGAGAACAAATAGTCAAATACGGTCATAATACAAATATAGACGACGCTCTTGTTGCGCTGTTGTAGGCTGCATTCGTACTCTGAGGAGCTTCGAACCTTGTCGCTCAAACCTTCGCGCTTCCCCGGTGTTGAGGTTACGTACTTTAGGTAGCGGACCACTAACTCCAATACTCGTGCCTGGGAAAATGTTTACTGACAGACAAAGCGTCATAAAAATTTTATGGGATGTTGTTTCTGACTGTGTTACTTACCAAATATGATCATTTTTGCATTTGGATTTTGTAGACAATGAGTTGAAATAAAGACTGTGCAAAATTTAAGGCAATCTGACCAAATTTTAGTGCCTTTTTTATGGTATTACTCCGCTCTGTGAAATATCGATTTTGAGTAGCTATTCTGGCGGGAAACACGTCCCTATCATTCGAGGCGCTCTAGTTCAAAATTTCAATGGTCATGGTATGTAAACTTGAAAGTGCCATGAAAGCCGAGATTGTGAGCTTCGATCAGAGGGGTGGTTTGTCCTGGTTGAAAACTTCTACTGAGAGCTAGGGGGCACGGAATTAGCCAACTCATAACTCAACAACTCAACTCAACACTTATAATTAGCGGCCCGCTACCTTTACAGTACATACTGATTATGTCTCAAGAAGAAACGGAAAAGTTCTTGCTAACAAAACTACGGTTTCCTTCTTCGCTTCTGTGCTCCATTTGATATTATTAATATAACAAACCAACATTTCATGACTGTCGAGAAATGGGGGACATTCAAGCATTGCAACATTATTCTGGCATGTTTCGGACAGCATGGAATACGGTACCAATACTTTAGGATGCGGAAGAAAGGGGGCGTGAGTTTCAGTTGCTCTGAATCCCTTTATCCAGAACTTTCACTTGTACATGGTGCAGCTGCGGGCTTAGGGTACAAGTTAAGTATATATTCCAACTGATTCCCAACACCGCAGTAAGTCAGTCGGTAGGTCGAATTGACCAAAATTTATAACTTTTTTCTAAATTCATCTCGACTCTCTGGCAAAGAGCCGTTCAGCGAAACCAAACTATGAAACTGCTTCCTAAGGAAACTACAAATACTAAAGGAACAAACTAAAGTCTTCACTTACGTCTTCAATCAAAACTCCAAAAAGCCACCCCCTCCCCCTGCCTGCTTCCAAAAGGAATGAACCGTGGCTGAGTGTTTTGCTGTTATATTCATGTTTCTGGTGATTTGCTTAGGACATTTAACAATTTGTAAGTAGTGTAAAAATGTTCATGATAAAACAGTACAGTTATCTTTTCAAAGGTCACGGTGTTATTTCTGTGTCCAGTGTTTCCAAATATAGAACTGTCGATTTTTTACAGGTGTTTTATTTTCTTTTTTTTAATTCCTCCTATATTTTATCGATTCCTTTCCATTCCGACTGTCTTTTTGCTTCTTGCTTTCTTCACGAGGCTTTCTTTTCCTAATTATGACCTGCTGTAAACTTTTAAATATTGTTGATATGGACGTTATCATATATAACTAACATGATAAGGTCGGCTAATGTTACCCCCCCCCCCCCCAGCAAAGTGTTTTGGCTTACTATTTTAAATGATTTTTAAATAACTTCCCATTTCAAAATAAATACTATTCCTTTTTTACTGTAGTTAGCATTTGATTCGAAAGGCCTCAATATGATCAGAAGCCCCGGCTACGAATGTAGCCGGGGCTTCTGATCATATTGAGGCCAAATTTGTATATCTTTCGAGACCAACTCTTGCTTTTAGTAAAAAGCGCTCTGGAATGAATATTCATGACTCGTCGATGCGAAAAAGCTTTTTTTTCTATGGTAACTATTCATTAAAGACTGTTAGGGGGTAGGCTTAAGCACCTAGGTGCCTATTGTCCTCGTGGCATGGATTGGTGATTTGTAACAAAGACAGTGCTTCTTCTGAACTTGACCAAGTCTTCCTTTGTGTACTTATTGCTGTCTCAATATAACATACGCCGTCATCCTACCAAAATATTATCAAGAGGGTACATTAGGACAACTTTTGCAATATATAACTAAGTAGGATGGGGTCTCAAAGTAGACTAACTGAAGTGCCTTTAAGGGCACGACGTTAAACTGCATCCAGGTTGTGGCTTCTGTTCTATTCAGCCAGTCTAGAGCAGGACCACTCAGTGTTTGCCCTTTGGAGGGCGTATTTGTCCATTTGGGACGTTAAGCTCCTTAAGGGAGCAGAACTCCTCCGGGAGTAATCGTTTGGTTTTCGCCCCTTGGCTCTTCTCCAGAGAGTCGTGGGGGCTTTTAGAAAAAAGCCTTTAAGGGAGCAGGTTAAGTACAGCTATCCCGAAACTGTTAATGTTTCGGCGAAAACGTCCTGGGCATGACGTTAAACTGCATCCAGGTTGTGGCTTCTGTTCTATTCAGCCAGTCTAGAGCAGGACCACTCAGTGTTTGCCCTTTGGAGGGCATACTTGTCCATTTGGGACGTTAAGCTCCTTAAGGGAGCAGAACTCCTCCGGGAGTAATCGTTTGGTTTTCGCCCCTTGGCTCTTCGCCAGAGAGTCGTGGGGACTTATAGAATAAAAAAAGCCTCTTATGCTAAAATCGAATAAATTTGAAAGAAACTTATGCTAAAATGTAGGCCATCTAAAGCAATTTTGAAGAAATTGTGGAACTGAAAACTGGCGAGCTTATATCAGCCTAGTGTTTGATGAGTGAGTAAAATACGCCTGGATAAGGGCACGGAAGCTAATTGAGCTCTACTAGCAAAACTTCTTTGGCACATGGTTGTAATAAATCGAATTGGTATCAAAGGATAACCTGTCAGCTTTTTGCACAAGGGTGACGTAGACCTTGTCAAACTTCGACGAGAGTTTGAGAGGTCATTTTACTCGTTCAAATTAGAGTGTAAGTCATTGAAGGTTTTATTGCAAGTTCGCTACCTTAAATATTCGGGAAAATCTTTCGAAAGAAGTTTTATAGAAATTTTAAATTTTAGGTAGACCGTAAAGCAGCCATCAGCCCCTCATTAATTGAGGTTCTTGGATTTAGTCCTTCGAAAAGATTTTTGAAATTTGTTGCAGTGATGAAGTCAGAAATTAAGTACTTATAAAGCGAGAGTTATCGCAACATTTATTATATTTCTCTTGGACTCACCCACTGAATGATCCTGTTTCATGAGTAACACAGTTAGAAACAACTTCCAAAATTATTTTGAAGCACTCCTTTTTTTCAAACAATATTTTTCGGTGTAACAATATTTTAACAACTCGCTGGTTTGTCGAAATTTTGTCCGAAGCGACATTTAATTGGGGGTAAATTTCATATTTAGTCGAATCATGACAAATTTAGCAGACCATGAGGAATCCTCAAACAGTCGTCATCTCTCCAACGAATCACGATGGCCAGGTTTTCTCCACGTTTTGCCTTTTTATTGGTTTCAAACTAGAGAACAAATAGTCAAATACGGTCATAATACAAATATAGACGACGCTCTTGTTGCGCGGTTGTAGGCTGCATTCGTACTCTGAGGAGCTTCGAACCTTGTCGCTCAAACCTTCGCGCTTCCCCGGTGTTGAGGTTACGTACTTTAGGTAGCGGACCACTAACTCCAGTACTCGTGCCTGGGAAAATGTTTACTGACAGACAAAGCGTCATAAAAATTTTATGGGATGTTGTTTCTGACTGTGTTACTTACCAAATATGATCATTTTTGCATTTGGATTTTGTAGACAATGAGTTGAAATAAAGACTGTGCAAAATTTAAGGCAATCTGACCAAATTTTAGTGCCTTTTTATGGTATTACTCCGCTCTGTGAAATATCGATTTTGAGTAGCTATTCTGGCGGGAAACACGTCCCTATCATTCGAGGCTCTCTAGCTCAAAATTTCAATGGTCATGGTATGTAAATTTGAAAGTGCCATGAAAGCCGAGATTGTGAGCTTCGATCAGAGGGGTGGTTTGTCCTGGTTGAAAACTTCTACTGAGAGCTAGGGGGCACGGAATTAGCCAACTCTAGTGTGTAAGTCAATGGGACTTATAATTAGCGGCCCGCTACCTTTACAGTACATACTGATTATGTCTCAAGAAGAAACGGAAAAGTTCTTGCTAACAAAACTACGGTTTCCTTCTTCGCTTCTGTGCTCCATTTGATATTATTAATATAACAAACCAACATTTCATGACTGTTGAAAAATGGGGGACATTCAAGCATTGCAACATTATTCTGGCATGTTTCGGACAGCATGGAATACGGTACCAATACTTTAGGATGCGGAAGAAAGGGGGCGTGAGTTTCAGTTGCCCTGAATCCCTTTATCCAGAACTTTCACTTGTACATCGTGCAGCTGCAGGCTTAGGGTACAAGGTAAGTATATATTCCAACTGATTCCCAACACCGCAGTAAGTCAGTCGGTAGGTCGAATTGACCAAAATTTATAACTTTTTTCTAAAGTCATCTCGACTCTCTGGCAAAGAGCCGTTCAGCGAAACCAAACTATGAAACTGCTTCCTAAGGAAACTACAAACACTAAAGGAACAAACTAAAGTCTTCACTTACGTCTTCAATCAAAACTCCAAAAAGCCACCCCTCCCCCTGCCTGCTTCCAAAAGGAATGAACCGTGGCTGAGTGTTTTGCTGTAATATTCATGTTTCTGGTGATTTGCTTAGAGCATTTAACAATTTGTAAGTAGTGTAAAAATGTTCATGATAAAACAGTACAGTTATATTTTCAAAGGTCACGGTGTTATTTCTGTGTCCAGTGTTTCCAAATATAGAACTGTCGATTTTTTACAGGTGTTTTATTTTCTTTTTTTTAATTCCTCCTATATTTTATCGATTCCTTTCCATTCCGACTGTCTTTTTGCTTCTTGCTTTCTTCACGAGGCTTTCTTTTCCTAATTATGACCTGCTGTAAACTTTTAAATATTGTTGATACGGACGTTATCATATATAACTAACATGATAAGGTCGGCTAATGTTACCCCCCCCCCCCCCCCAGCAAAGTGTTTTGGCTTACTATTTTAAATGATTTTTAAATAACTTCCCATTTCAAAATAAATACTATTCCTTTTTTACTGTAGTTAGCATTTGATTCGAAAGGCCTCAATATGATCAGAAGCCCCGGCTACGAATGTAGCCGGGGCTTCTGATCATATTGAGGCCAAATTTGTATATCTTTCGAGACCAACTCTTGCTTTTAGTAAAAAGCGCTCTGGAATGAATATTCATGACTCGTCGATGCGAAAAAGCTTTTTTTTCTATGGTAACTATTCATTAAAGACTGTTAGGGGGTAGGCTTAAGCACCTAGGTGCCTATTGTCCTCGTGGCATGGATTGGTGATTTGTAACAAAGACAGTGCTTCTTCTGAACTTGACCAAGTCTTCCTTTGTGTACTTATTGCTGTCTCAATATAACATACGCCGTCATCCTACCAAAATATTATCAAGAGGGTACATTAGGACAACTTTTGCAATATATAACTAAGTAGGATGGGGTCTCAAAAAAGACTAACTGAAGTGCCTTTAAGGGCACGACGTTAAACTGCATCCAGGTTGTGGCTTCTGTTCTATTCAGCCAGTCTAGAGCAGGACCACTCAGTGTTTGCCCTTTGGAGGGCGTATTTGTCCATTTGGGACGTTAAGCTCCTTAAGGGAGCAGAACTCCTCCGGGAGTAATCGTTTGGTTTTCGCCCCTTGGCTCTTCTCCAGAGAGTCGTGGGGGCTTTTAGAAAAAAGCCTTTAAGGGAGCAGGTTAAGTACAGCTATCTCGAAACTGTTAATGTTTCGGCGAAAACGTCCTGGGCATGACGTTAAACTGCATCCAGGTTGTGGCTTCTGTTCTATTCAGCCAGTCTAGAGCAGGACCACTCAGTGTTTGCCCTTTGGAGGGCATACTTGTCCATTTGGGACGTTAAGCTCCTTAAGGGAGCAGAACTCCTCCGGGAGTAATCGTTTGGTTTTCGCCCCTTGGCTCTTCGCCAGAGAGTCGTGGGGACTTATAGAATAAAAAAAGCCTCTTATGCTAAAATCGAATAAATTTGAAAGAAACTTATGCTAAAATGTAGGCCATCTAAAGCAATTTTGAAGAAATTGTGGAACTGAAAACTGGCGAGCTTATATCAGCCTAGTGTTTGATGAGTGAGTAAAATACGCCTGGATAAGGGCACGGAAGCTAATTGAGCTCTACTAGCAAAACTTCTTTGGCACATGGTTGTAATAAATCGAATTGGTATCAAAGGATAACCTGTCAGCTTTTTGCACAAGGGTGACGTAGACCTTGTCAAACTTCGACGAGAGTTTGAGAGGTCATTTTACTCGTTCAAATTAGAGTGTAAGTCATTGAAGGTTTTATTGCAAGTTCGCTACCTTAAATATTCGGGAAAATCTTTCGAAAGAAGTTTTATAGAAATTTTAAATTTTAGGTAGACCGTAAAGCAGCCATCAGCCCCTCATTAATTGAGGTTCTTGGATTTAGTCCTTCGAAAAGATTTTTGAAATTTGTTGCAGTGATGAAGTCAGAAATTAAGTACTTATAAAGCGAGAGTTATCGCAACATTTATTATATTTCTCTTGGACTCACCCACTGAATGATCCTGTTTCATGAGTAACACAGTTAGAAACAACTTCCAAAATTATTTTGAAGCACTCCTTTTTTTTTCCAAACAATATTTTTCGGTGTAACAATATTTTAACAACTCGCTGGTTTGTCGAAATTTTGTCCGAAGCGACATTTAATTGGGGGTAAATTTCATATTTAGTCGAATCATGACAAATTTAGCAGACCATGAGGAATCCTCAAACAGTCGTCATCTCTCCAACGAATCACGATGGCCAGGTTTTCTCCACGTTTTGCCTTTTTATTGGTTTCAAACTAGAGAACAAATAGTCAAATACGGTCATAATACAAATATAGACGACGCTCTTGTTGCGCGGTTGTAGGCTGCATTCGTACTCTGAGGAGCTTCGAACCTTGTCGCTCAAACCTTCGCGCTTCCCCGGTGTTGAGGTTACGTACTTTAGGTAGCGGACCACTAACTCCAGTACTCGTGCCTGGGAAAATGTTTACTGACAGACAAAGCGTCATAAAAATTTTATGGGATGTTGTTTCTGACTGTGTTACTTACCAAATATGATCATTTTTGCATTTGGATTTTGTAGACAATGAGTTGAAATAAAGACTGTGCAAAATTTAAGGCAATCTGACCAAATTTTAGTGCCTTTTATGGTATTACTCCGCTCTGTGAAATATCGATTTTGAGTAGCTATTCTGGCGGGAAACACGTCCCTATCATTCGAGGCTCTCTAGCTCAAAATTTCAATGGTCATGGTATGTAAATTTGAAAGTGCCATGAAAGCCGAGATTGTGAGCTTCGATCAGAGGGGTGGTTTGTCCTGGTTGAAAACTTCTACTGAGAGCTAGGGGGCACGGAATTAGCCAACTCTAGTGTGTAAGTCAATGGGACTTATAATTAGCGGCCCGCTACCTTTACAGTACATACTGATTATGTCTCAAGAAGAAACGGAAAAGTTCTTGCTAACAAAACTACGGTTTCCTTCTTCGCTTCTGTGCTCCATTTGATATTATTAATATAACAAACCAACATTTCATGACTGTTGAAAAATGGGGGACATTCAAGCATTGCAACATTATTCTGGCATGTTTCGGACAGCATGGAATACGGTACCAATACTTTAGGATGCGGAAGAAAGGGGGCGTGAGTTTCAGTTGCCCTGAATCCCTTTATCCAGAACTTTCACTTGTACATCGTGCAGCTGCAGGCTTAGGGTACAAGGTAAGTATATATTCCAACTGATTCCCAACACCGCAGTAAGTCAGTCGGTAGGTCGAATTGACCAAAATTTATAACTTTTTTCTAAAGTCATCTTGACTCTCTGGCAAAGAGCCGTTCAGCGAAACCAAACTATGAAACTGCTTCCTAAGGAAACTACAAACACTAAAGGAACAAACTAAAGTCTTCACTTACGTCTTCAATCAAAACTCCAAAAAGCCACCCCTCCCCCTGCCTGCTTCCAAAAGGAATGAACCGTGGCTGAGTGTTTTGCTGTAATATTCATGTTTCTGGTGATTTGCTTAGAGCATTTAACAATTTGTAAGTAGTGTAAAAATGTTCATGATAAAACAGTACAGTTATATTTTCAAAGGTCACGGTGTTATTTCTGTGTCCAGTGTTTCCAAATATAGAACTGTCGATTTTTTACAGGTGTTTTATTTTCTTTTTTTTAATTCCTCCTATATTTTATCGATTCCTTTCCATTCCGACTGTCTTTTTGCTTCTTGCTTTCTTCACGAGGCTTTCTTTTCCTAATTATGACCTGCTGTAAACTTTTAAATATTGTTGATACGGACGTTATCATATATAACTAACATGATAAGGTCGGCTAATGTTACCCCCCCCCCCCCCCAGCAAAGTGTTTTGGCTTACTATTTTAAATGATTTTTAAATAACTTCCCATTTCAAAATAAATACTATTCCTTTTTTACTGTAGTTAGCATTTGATTCGAAAGGCCTCAATATGATCAGAAGCCCCGGCTACGAATGTAGCCGGGGCTTCTGATCATATTGAGGCCAAATTTGTATATCTTTCGAGACCAACTCTTGCTTTTAGTAAAAAGCGCTCTGGAATGAATATTCATGACTCGTCGATGCGAAAAGCTTTTTTCTATGGTAACTATTCATTAAAGACTGTTAGGGTAGGCTTAAGCACCTAGGTGCCTATTGTCCTCGTGGCATGGATTGGTGATTTGTAACAAAGACAGTGCTTCTTCTGAACTTGACCAAGTCTTCCTTTGTGTACTTATTGCTGTCTCAATATAACATACGCCGTCATCCTACCAAAATATTATCAAGAGGGTACATTAGGACAACTTTTGCAATATATAACTAAGTAGGATGGGGTCTCAAAGTAGACTAACTGAAGTGCCTTTAAGGGCACGACGTTAAACTGCATCCAGGTTGTGGCTTCTGTTCTATTCAGCCAGTCTAGAGCAGGACCACTCAGTGTTTGCCCTTTGGAGGGCGTATTTGTCCATTTGGGACGTTAAGCTCCTTAAGGGAGCAGAACTCCTCCGGGAGTAATCGTTTGGTTTTCGCCCCTTGGCTCTTCTCCAGAGAGTCGTGGGGCTTTTAGAAAAAAGCCTTTAAGGGAGCAGGTTAAGTACAGCTATCCCGAAACTGTTAATGTTTCGGCGAAAACGTCCTGGGCATGACGTTAAACTGCATCCAGGTTGTGGCTTCTGTTCTATTCAGCCAGTCTAGAGCAGGACCACTCAGTGTTTGCCCTTTGGAGGGCATACTTGTCCATTTGGGACGTTAAGCTCCTTAAGGGAGCAGAACTCCTCCGGGAGTAATCGTTTGGTTTTCGCCCCTTGGCTCTTCGCCAGAGAGTCGTGGGGACTTATAGAATAAAAAAAGCCTCTTATGCTAAAATCGAATAAATTTGAAAGAAACTTATGCTAAAATGTAGGCCATCTAAAGCAATTTTGAAGAAATTGTGGAACTGAAAACTGGCGAGCTTATATCAGCCTAGTGTTTGATGAGTGAGTAAAATACGCCTGGATAAGGGCACGGAAGCTAATTGAGCTCTACTAGCAAAACTTCTTTGGCACATGGTTGTAATAAATCGAATTGGTATCAAAGGATAACCTGTCAGCTTTTTGCACAAGGGTGACGTAGACCTTGTCAAACTTCGACGAGAGTTTGAGAGGTCATTTTACTCGTTCAAATTAGAGTGTAAGTCATTGAAGGTTTTATTGCAAGTTCGCTACCTTAAATATTCGGGAAAATCTTTCGAAAGAAGTTTTATAGAAATTTTAAATTTTAGGTAGACCGTAAAGCAGCCATCAGCCCCTCATTAATTGAGGTTCTTGGATTTAGTCCTTCGAAAAGATTTTTGAAATTTGTTGCAGTGATGAAGTCAGAAATTAAGTACTTATAAAGCGAGAGTTATCGCAACATTTATTATATTTCTCTTGGACTCACCCACTGAATGATCCTGTTTCATGAGTAACACAGTTAGAAACAACTTCCAAAATTATTTTGAAGCACTCCTTTTTTTTTTCCAAACAATATTTTTCGGTGTAACAATATTTTAACAACTCGCTGGTTTGTCGAAATTTTGTCCGAAGCGACATTTAATTGGGGGTAAATTTCATATTTAGTCGAATCATGACAAATTTAGCAGACCATGAGGAATCCTCAAACAGTCGTCATCTCTCCAACGAATCACGATGGCCAGGTTTTCTCCACGTTTTGCCTTTTTATTGGTTTCAAACTAGAGAACAAATAGTCAAATACGGTCATAATACAAATATAGACGACGCTCTTGTTGCGCGGTTGTAGGCTGCATTCGTACTCTGAGGAGCTTCGAACCTTGTCGCTCAAACCTTCGCGCTTTCCCGGTGTTGAGGTTACGTACTTTAGGTAGCGGACCACTAACTCCAATACTCGTGCCTGGGAAAATGTTTACTGACAGACAAAGCGTCATAAAAATTTTATGGGATGTTGTTTCTGACTGTGTTACTTACCAAATATGATCATTTTTGCATTTGGATTTTGTAGACAATGAGTTGAAATAAAGACTGTGCAAAATTTAAGGCAATCTGACCAAATTTTAGTGCCTTTTTATGGTATTACTCCGCTCTGTGAAATATCGATTTTGAGTAGCTATTCTGGCGGGAAACACGTCCCTATCATTCGAGGCTCTCTAGCTCAAAATTTCAATGGTCATGGTATGTAAATTTGAAAGTGCCATGAAAGCCGAGATTGTGAGCTTCGATCAGAGGGGTGGTTTGTCCTGGTTGAAAACTTCTACTGAGAGCTAGGGGGCACGGAATTAGCCAACTCTAGTGTGTAAGTCAATGGGACTTATAATTAGCGGCCCGCTACCTTTACAGTACATACTGATTATGTCTCAAGAAGAAACGGAAAAGTTCTTGCTAACAAAACTACGGTTTCCTTCTTCGCTTCTGTGCTCCATTTGATATTATTAATATAACAAACCAACATTTCATGACTGTTGAAAAATGGGGACATTCAAGCATTGCAACATTATTCTGGCATGTTTCGGACAGCATGGAATACGGTACCAATACTTTAGGATGCGGAAGAAAGGGGCGTGAGTTTCAGTTGCCCTGAATCCCTTTATCCAGAACTTTCACTTGTACATCGTGCAGCTGCAGGCTTAGGGTACAAGGTAAGTATATATTCCAACTGATTCCCAACACCGCAGTAAGTCAGTCGGTAGGTCGAATTGACCAAAATTTATAACTTTTTCTAAAGTCATCTCGACTCTCTGGCAAAGAGCCGTTCAGCGAAACCAAACTATGAAACTGCTTCCTAAGGAAACTACAAACACTAAAGGAACAAACTAAAGTCTTCACTTACGTCTTCAATCAAAACTCCAAAAAGCCACCCCTCCCCCTGCCTGCTTCCAAAAGGAATGAACCGTGGCTGAGTGTTTTGCTGTAATATTCATGTTTCTGGTGATTTGCTTAGAGCATTTAACAATTTGTAAGTAGTGTAAAAATGTTCATGATAAAACAGTACAGTTATATTTTCAAAGGTCACGGTGTTATTTCTGTGTCCAGTGTTTCCAAATATAGAACTGTCGATTTTTTACAGGTGTTTTATTTTCTTTTTTTTTAATTCCTCCTATATTTTATCGATTCCTTTCCATTCCGACTGTCTTTTTGCTTCTTGCTTTCTTCACGAGGCTTTCTTTTCCTAATTATGACCTGCTGTAAACTTTTAAATATTGTTGATATGGACGTTATCATATATAACTAACATGATAAGGTCGGCTAATGTTACCCCCCCCCCCCCCCAGCAAAGTGTTTTGGCTTACTATTTTAAATGATTTTTTAAATAACTTCCCATTTCAAAATAAATACTATTCCTTTTTTACTGTAGTTAGCATTTGATTCGAAAGGCCTCAATATGATCAGAAGCCCCGGCTACGAATGTAGCCGGGGCTTCTGATCATATTGAGGCCAAATTTGTATATCTTTCGAGACCAACTCTTGCTTTTAGTAAAAAGCGCTCTGGAATGAATATTCATGACTCGTCGATGCGAAAAGCTTTTTTTCTATGGTAACTATTCATTAAAGACTGTTAGGGGGTAGGCTTAAGCACCTAGGTGCCTATTGTCCTCGTGGCATGGATTGGTGATTTGTAACAAAGACAGTGCTTCTTCTGAACTTGACCAAGTCTTCCTTTGTGTACTTATTGCTGTCTCAATATAACATACGCCGTCATCCTACCAAAATATTATCAAGAGGGTACATTAGGACAACTTTTGCAATATATAACTAAGTAGGATGGGGTCTCAAAGTAGACTAACTGAAGTGCCTTTAAGGGCACGACGTTAAACTGCATCCAGGTTGTGGCTTCTGTTCTATTCAGCCAGTCTAGAGCAGGACCACTCAGTGTTTGCCCTTTGGAGGGCGTACTTGTCCATTTGGGACGTTAAGCTCCTTAAGGGAGCAGAACTCCTCCGGGAGTAATCGTTTGGTTATCGCCCCTTGGCTCTTCTCCAGAGAGTCGTGGGGGCTTTTAGAAAAAAGCCTTTAAGGGAGCAGGTTAAGTACAGCTATCCCGAAACTGTTAATGTTTCGGCGAAAACGTCCTGGGCATGACGTTAAACTGCATCCAGGTTGTGGCTTCTGTTCTATTCAGCCAGTCTAGAGCAGGACCACTCAGTGTTTGCCCTTTGGAGGGCATACTTGTCCATTTGGGACGTTAAGCTCCTTACGGGAGCAGAACTCCTCCGGGAGTTATCGTTTGGTTTTCGCCCCTTGGCTCTTCGCCAGAGAGTCGTGGGGACTTATAGAATAAAAAAAGCCTCTTATGCTAAAATCGAATAAATTTGAAAGAAACTTATGCTAAAATGTAGGCCATCTAAAGCAATTTTGAAGAAATTGTGGAACTGAAAACTGGCGAGCTTATATCAGCCTAGTGTTTGATGAGTGAGTAAAATACGCCTGGATAAGGGCACGGAAGCTAATTGAGCTCTACTAGCAAAACTTCTTTGGCACATGGTTGTAATAAATCGAATTGGTATCAAAGGATAACCTGTCAGCTTTTTGCACAAGGGTGACGTAGACCTTGTCAAACTTCGACGAGAGTTTGAGAGGTCATTTTACTCGTTCAAATTAGAGTGTAAGTCATTGAAGGTTTTATTGCAAGTTCGCTACCTTAAATATTCGGGAAAATCTTTCGAAAGAAGTTTTATAGAAATTTTAAATTTTAGGTAGACCGTAAAGCAGCCATCAGCCCCTCATTAATTGAGGTTCTTGGATTTAGTCCTTCGAAAAGATTTTTGAAATTTGTTGCAGTGATGAAGTCAGAAATTAAGTACTTATAAAGCGAGAGTTATCGCAACATTTATTATATTTCTCTTGGACTCACCCACTGAATGATCCTGTTTCATGAGTAACACAGTTAGAAACAACTTCCAAAATTATTTTGAAGCACTCCTTTTTTTCAAACAATATTTTTCGGTGTAACAATATTTTAACAACTCGCTGGTTTGTCGAAATTTTGTCCGAAGCGACATTTAATTGGGGGTAAATTTCATATTTAGTCGAATTATGACAAATTTAGCAGACCATGAGGAATCCTCAAACAGTCGTCATCTCTCCAACGAATCACGATGGCCAGGTTTTCTCCACGTTTTGCCTTTTTTATTGGTTTCAAACTAGAGAACAAATAGTCAAATACGGTCATAATACAAATATAGACGACGCTCTTGTTGCGCGGTTGTAGGCTGCATTCGTACTCTGAGGAGCTTCGGACCTTGTCGCTCAAACCTTCGCGCTTCCCCGGTGTTGAGGTTACGTACTTTAGGTAGCGGACCACTAACTCCAATACTCGTGCCTGGGAAAATGTTTACTGACAGACAAAGCGTCATAAAAATTTTATGGGATGTTGTTTCTGACTGTGTTACTTACCAAATATGATCATTTTTGCATTTGGATTTTGTAGACAATGAGTTGAAATAAAGACTGTGCAAAATTTAAGGCAATCTGACCAAATTTTAGTGCCTTTTTTATGGTATTACTCCGCTCTGTGAAATATCGATTTTGAGTAGCTATTCTGGCGGGAAACACGTCCCTATCATTCGAGGCTCTCTAGCTCAAAATTTCAATGGTCATGGTATGTAAATTTGAAAGTGCCATGAAAGCCGAGATTGTGAGCTTCGATCAGAGGGGTGGTTTGTCCTGGTTGAAAACTTCTACTGAGAGCTAGGGGGCACGGAATTAGCCAACTCATAACTCAACAACTCAACTCAACACTTATAATTAGCGGCCCGCTACCTTTACAGTACATACTGATTATGTCTCAAGAAGAAACGGAAAAGTTCTTGCTAACAAAACTACGGTTCCTTCTTCGCTTCTGTGCTCCATTTGATATTATTAATATAACAAACCAACATTTCATGACTGTTGAGAAATGGGGGACATTCAAGCATTGCAACATTATTCTGGCATGTTTCGGACAGCATGGAATACGGTACCAATACTTTAGGATGCGCAAGAAAGGGGGCGTGAGTTTCAGTTGCTCTGAATCCCTTTATCCAGAACTTTCACTTGTACATGGTGCAGCTGCGGGCTTAGGGTACAAGTTAAGTATATATTCCAACTGATTCCCAACACCGCAGTAAGTCAGTCGGTAGGTCGAATTGACCAAAATTTATAACTTTTTTCTAAAGTCATCTCGACTCTCTGGCAAAGAGCCGTTCAGCGAAACCAAACTATGAAACTGCTTCCTAAGGAAACTACAAACACTAAAGGAACAAACTAAAGTCTTCACTTACGTCTTCAATCAAAACTCCAAAAAGCCACCCCTCCCCTGCCTGCTTCCAAAAGGAATGAACCGTGGCTGAGTGCTTTGCTGTAATATTCATGTTTCTGGTGATTTGCTTAGAGCATTTAACAATTTGTAAGTAGTGTAAAAATGTTCATGATAAAACAGTACAGTTATATTTTCAAAGGTCACGGTGTTATTTCTGTGTCCAGTGTTTCCAAATATAGAACTGTCGATTTTTTACAGGTGTTTTATTTTCTTTTTTTTAATTCCTCCTATATTTTATCGATTCCTTTCCATTCCGACTGTCTTTTTGCTTCTTGCTTTCTTCACGAGGCTTTCTTTTCCTAATTATGACCTGCTGTAAACTTTTAAATAATGTTGATATGGACGTTATCATATATAACTAACATGATAAGATCGGCTAATGTTACCCCCCCCCAGCAAAGTGTTTTGGCTTACTATTTTAAATGATTTTTTAAATAACTTCCCATTTCAAAATAAATACTATTCCTTTTTTACTGTAGTTAGCATTTGATTCGAAAGGCCTCAATATGATCAGAAGCCCCGGCTACGAATGTAGCCGGGGCTTCTGATCATATTGAGGCCAAATTTGTATATCTTTCGAGACCAACTCTTGCTTTTAGTAAAAAGCGCTCTGGAATGAATATTCATGACTCGTCGATGCGAAAAAGCTTTTTTTTCTATGGTAACTATTCATTAAAGACTGTTAGGGGGTAGGCTTAAGCACCTAGGTGCCTATTGTCCTCGTGGCATGGATTGGTGATTTGTAACAAAGACAGTGCTTCTTCTGAACTTGACCAAGTCTTCCTTTGTGTACTTATTGCTGTCTCAATATAACATACGCCGTCATCCTACCAAAATATTATCAAGAGGGTACATTAGGACAACTTTTGCAATATATAACTAAGTAGGATGGGGTCTCAAAGTAGACTAACTGAAGTGCCTTTAAGGGCACGACGTTAAACTGCATCCAGGTTGTGGCTTCTGTTCTATTCAGCCAGTCTAGAGCAGGACCACTCAGTGTTTGCCCTTTGGAGGGCGTATTTGTCCATTTGGGACGTTAAGCTCCTTAAGGGAGCAGAACTCCTCCGGGAGTAATCGTTTGGTTTTCGCCCCTTGGCTCTTCTCCAGAGAGTCGTGGGGGCTTTTAGAAAAAAGCCTTTAAGGGAGCAGGTTAAGTACAGCTATCCCGAAACTGTTAATGTTTCGGCGAAAACGTCCTGGGCATGACGTTAAACTGCATCCAGGTTGTGGCTTCTGTTCTATTCAGCCAGTCTAGAGCAGGACCACTCAGTGTTTGCCCTTTGGAGGGCATACTTGTCCATTTGGGACGTTAAGCTCCTTAAGGGAGCAGAACTCCTCCGGGAGTAATCGTTTGGTTTTCGCCCCTTGGCTCTTCGCCAGAGAGTCGTGGGGACTTATAGAATAAAAAAAGCCTCTTATGCTAAAATCGAATAAATTTGAAAGAAACTTATGCTAAAATGTAGGCCATCTAAAGCAATTTTGAAGAAATTGTGGAACTGAAAACTGGCGAGCTTATATCAGCCTAGTGTTTGATGAGTGAGTAAAATACGCCTGGATAAGGGCACGGAAGCTAATTGAGCTCTACTAGCAAAACTTCTTTGGCACATGGTTGTAATAAATCGAATTGGTATCAAAGGATAACCTGTCAGCTTTTTGCACAAGGGT
This sequence comes from Holothuria scabra, assembly GCA_037179385.1. NCBI lineage: Eukaryota > Metazoa > Echinodermata > Holothuroidea > Aspidochirotida > Holothuriidae > Holothuria > Holothuria scabra. The sequence continues at coordinate 35,263,371 of CM074198.1, forward strand.
GACGTAGACCTTGTCAAACTTCGACGAGAGTTTGAGAGGTCATTTTACTCGTTCAAATTAGAGTGTAAGTCATTGAAGGTTTTATTGCAAGTTCGCTACCTTAAATATTCGGGAAAATCTTTCGAAAGAAGTTTTATAGAAATTTTAAATTTTAGGTAGACCGTAAAGCAGCCATCAGCCCCTCATTAATTGAGGTTCTTGGATTTAGTCCTTCGAAAAGATTTTTGAAATTTGTTGCAGTGATGAAGTCAGAAATTAAGTACTTATAAAGCGAGAGTTATCGCAACATTTATTATATTTCTCTTGGACTCACCCACTGAATGATCCTGTTTCATGAGTAACACAGTTAGAAACAACTTCCAAAATTATTTTGAAGCACTCCTTTTTTTCAAACAATATTTTTCGGTGTAACAATATTTTAACAACTCGCTGGTTTGTCGAAATTTTGTCCGAAGCGACATTTAATTGGGGGTAAATTTCATATTTAGTCGAATCATGACAAATTTAGCAGACCATGAGGAATCCTCAAACAGTCGTCATCTCTCCAACGAATCACGATGGCCAGGTTTTCTCCACGTTTTGCCTTTTTATTGGTTTCAAACTAGAGAACAAATAGTCAAATACGGTCATAATACAAATATAGACGACGCTCTTGTTGCGCGGTTGTAGGCTGCATTCGTACTCTGAGGAGCTTCGAACCTTGTCGCTCAAACCTTCGCGCTTTCCCGGTGTTGAGGTTACGTACTTTAGGTAGCGGACCACTAACTCCAATACTCGTGCCTGGGAAAATGTTTACTGACAGACAAAGCGTCATAAAAATTTTATGGGATGTTGTTTCTGACTGTGTTACTTACCAAATATGATCATTTTTGCATTTGGATTTTGTAGACAATGAGTTGAAATAAAGACTGTGCAAAATTTAAGGCAATCTGACCAAATTTTAGTGCCTTTTTATGGTATTACTCCGCTCTGTGAAATATCGATTTTGAGTAGCTATTCTGGCGGGAAACACGTCCCTATCATTCGAGGCTCTCTAGCTCAAAATTTCAATGGTCATGGTATGTAAATTTGAAAGTGCCATGAAAGCCGAGATTGTGAGCTTCGATCAGAGGGGTGGTTTGTCCTGGTTGAAAACTTCTACTGAGAGCTAGGGGGCACGGAATTAGCCAACTCTAGTGTGTAAGTCAATGGGACTTATAATTAGCGGCCCGCTACCTTTACAGTACATACTGATTATGTCTCAAGAAGAAACGGAAAAGTTCTTGCTAACAAAACTACGGTTCCTTCTTCGCTTCTGTGCTCCATTTGATATTATTAATATAACAAACCAACATTTCATGACTGTTGAGAAATGGGGGACATTCAAGCATTGCAACATTATTCTGGCATGTTTCGGACAGCATGGAATACGGTACCAATACTTTAGGATGCGCAAGAAAGGGGGCGTGAGTTTCAGTTGCTCTGAATCCCTTTATCCAGAACTTTCACTTGTACATGGTGCAGCTGCGGGCTTAGGGTACAAGTTAAGTATATATTCCAACTGATTCCCAACACCGCAGTAAGTCAGTCGGTAGGTCGAATTGACCAAAATTTATAACTTTTTTCTAAAGTCATCTCGACTCTCTGGCAAAGAGCCGTTCAGCGAAACCAAACTATGAAACTGCTTCCTAAGGAAACTACAAACACTAAAGGAACAAACTAAAGTCTTCACTTACGTCTTCAATCAAAACTCCAAAAGCCACCCCTCCCCTGCCTGCTTCCAAAAGGAATGAACCGTGGCTGAGTGCTTTGCTGTAATATTCATGTTTCTGGTGATTTGCTTAGAGCATTTAACAATTTGTAAGTAGTGTAAAAATGTTCATGATAAAACAGTACAGTTATATTTTCAAAGGTCACGGTGTTATTTCTGTGTCCAGTGTTTCCAAATATAGAACTGTCGATTTTTTACAGGTGTTTTATTTTCTTTTTTTTAATTCCTCCTATATTTTATCGATTCCTTTCCATTCCGACTGTCTTTTTGCTTCTTGCTTTCTTCACGAGGCTTTCTTTTCCTAATTATGACCTGCTGTAAACTTTTAAATAATGTTGATATGGACGTTATCATATATAACTAACATGATAAGATCGGCTAATGTTACCCCCCCAGCAAAGTGTTTTGGCTTACTATTTTAAATGATTTTTTAAATAACTTCCCATTTCAAAATAAATACTATTCCTTTTTACTGTAGTTAGCATTTGATTCGAAAGGCCTCAATATGATCAGAAGCCCCGGCTACGAATGTAGCCGGGGCTTCTGATCATATTGAGGCCAAATTTGTATATCTTTCGAGACCAACTCTTGCTTTTAGTAAAAGCGCTCTGGAATGAATATTCATGACTCGTCGATGCGAAAAGCTTTTTTTTCTATGGTAACTATTCATTAAAGACTGTTAGGGGGTAGGCTTAAGCACCTAGGTGCCTATTGTCCTCGTGGCATGGATTGGTGATTTGTAACAAAGACAGTGCTTCTTCTGAACTTGACCAAGTCTTCCTTTGTGTACTTATTGCTGTCTCAATATAACATACGCCGTCATCCTACCAAAATATTATCAAGAGGGTACATTAGGACAACTTTTGCAATATATAACTAAGTAGGATGGGGTCTCAAAGTAGACTAACTGAAGTGCCTGTAAGGGCACGACGTTAAACTGCATCCAGGTTGTGGCTTCTGTTCTATTCAGCCAGTCTAGAGCAGGACCACTCAGTGTTTGCCCTTTGGAGGGCGTATTTGTCCATTTGGGACGTTAAGCTCCTTAAGGGAGCAGAACTCCTCCGGGAGTAATCGTTTGGTTTTCGCCCCTTGGCTCTTCTCCAGAGAGTCGTGGGGGCTTTTAGAAAAAAGCCTTTAAGGGAGCAGGTTAAGTACAGCTATCCCGAAACTGTTAATGTTTCGGCGAAAACGTCCTGGGCATGACGTTAAACTGCATCCAGGTTGTGGCTTCTGTTCTATTCAGCCAGTCTAGAGCAGGACCACTCAGTGTTTGCCCTTTGGAGGGCATACTTGTCCATTTGGGACGTTAAGCTCCTTAAGGGAGCAGAACTCCTCCGGGAGTAATCGTTTGGTTTTCGCCCCTTGGCTCTTCGCCAGAGAGTCGTGGGGACTTATAGAATAAAAAAAGCCTCTTATGCTAAAATCGAATAAATTTGAAAGAAACTTATGCTAAAATGTAGGCCATCTAAAGCAATTTTGAAGAAATTGTGGAACTGAAAACTGGCGAGCTTATATCAGCCTAGTGTTTGATGAGTGAGTAAAATACGCCTGGATAAGGGCACGGAAGCTAATTGAGCTCTACTAGCAAAACTTCTTTGGCACATGGTTGTAATAAATCGAATTGGTATCAAAGGATAACCTGTCAGCTTTTTGCACAAGGGTGACGTAGACCTTGTCAAACTTCGACGAGAGTTTGAGAGGTCATTTTACTCGTTCAAATTAGAGTGTAAGTCATTGAAGGTTTTATTGCAAGTTCGCTACCTTAAATATTCGGGAAAATCTTTCGAAAGAAGTTTTATAGAAATTTTAAATTTTAGGTAGACCGTAAAGCAGCCATCAGCCCCTCATTAATTGAGGTTCTTGGATTTAGTCCTTCGAAAAGATTTTTGAAATTTGTTGCAGTGATGAAGTCAGAAATTAAGTACTTATAAAGCGAGAGTTATCGCAACATTTATTATATTTCTCTTGGACTCACCCACTGAATGATCCTGTTTCATGAGTAACACAGTTAGAAACAACTTCCAAAATTATTTTGAAGCACTCCTTTTTTTTTTCCAAACAATATTTTTCGGTGTAACAATATTTTAACAACTCGCTGGTTTGTCGAAATTTTGTCCGAAGCGACATTTAATTGGGGGTAAATTTCATATTTAGTCGAATCATGACAAATTTAGCAGACCATGAGGAATCCTCAAACAGTCGTCATCTCTCCAACGAATCACGATGGCCAGGTTTTCTCCACGTTTTGCCTTTTTATTGGTTTCAAACTAGAGAACAAATAGTCAAATACGGTCATAATACAAATATAGACGACGCTCTTGTTGCGCGGTTGTAGGCTGCATTCGTACTCTGAGGAGCTTCGAACCTTGTCGCTCAAACCTTCGCGCTTTCCCGGTGTTGAGGTTACGTACTTTAGGTAGCGGACCACTAACTCCAATACTCGTGCCTGGGAAAATGTTTACTGACAGACAAAGCGTCATAAAAATTTTATGGGATGTTGTTTCTGACTGTGTTACTTACCAAATATGATCATTTTTGCATTTGGATTTTGTAGACAATGAGTTGAAATAAAGACTGTGCAAAATTTAAGGCAATCTGACCAAATTTTAGTGCCTTTTTATGGTATTACTCCGCTCTGTGAAATATCGATTTTGAGTAGCTATTCTGGCGGGAAACACGTCCCTATCATTCGAGGCTCTCTAGCTCAAAATTTCAATGGTCATGGTATGTAAATTTGAAAGTGCCATGAAAGCCGAGATTGTGAGCTTCGATCAGAGGGGTGGTTTGTCCTGGTTGAAAACTTCTACTGAGAGCTAGGGGGCACGGAATTAGCCAACTCTAGTGTGTAAGTCAATGGGACTTATAATTAGCGGCCCGCTACCTTTACAGTACATACTGATTATGTCTCAAGAAGAAACGGAAAAGTTCTTGCTAACAAAACTACGGTTTCCTTCTTCGCTTCTGTGCTCCATTTGATATTATTAATATAACAAACCAACATTTCATGACTGTTGAGAAATGGGGGACATTCAAGCATTGCAACATTATTCTGGCATGTTTCGGACAGCATGGAATACGGTACCAATACTTTAGGATGCGCAAGAAAGGGGGCGTGAGTTTCAGTTGCTCTGAATCCCTTTATCCAGAACTTTCACTTGTACATGGTGCAGCTGCGGGCTTAGGGTACAAGTTAAGTATATATTCCAACTGATTCCCAACACCGCAGTAAGTCAGTCGGTAGGTCGAATTGACCAAAATTTATAACTTTTTTCTAAAGTCATCTCGACTCTCTGGCAAAGAGCCGTTCAGCGAAACCAAACTATGAAACTGCTTCCTAAGGAAACTACAAACACTAAAGGAACAAACTAAAGTCTTCACTTACGTCTTCAATCAAAACTCCAAAAAGCCACCCCTCCCCCTGCCTGCTTCCAAAAGGAATGAACCGTGGCTGAGTGCTTTGCTGTAATATTCATGTTTCTGGTGATTTGCTTAGAGCATTTAACAATTTGTAAGTAGTGTAAAAATGTTCATGATAAAACAGTACAGTTATATTTTCAAAGGTCACGGTGTTATTTCTGTGTCCAGTGTTTCCAAATATAGAACTGTCGATTTTTTACAGGTGTTTTATTTTCTTTTTTTTAATTCCTCCTATATTTTATCGATTCCTTTCCATTCCGACTGTCTTTTTGCTTCTTGCTTTCTTCACGAGGCTTTCTTTTCCTAATTATGACCTGCTGTAAACTTTTAAATAATGTTGATATGGACGTTATCATATATAACTAACATGATAAGATCGGCTAATGTTACCCCCCCCCAGCAAAGTGTTTTGGCTTACTATTTTAAATGATTTTTTAAATAACTTCCCATTTCAAAATAAATACTATTCCTTTTTTACTGTAGTTAGCATTTGATTCGAAAGGCCTCAATATGATCAGAAGCCCCGGCTACGAATGTAGCCGGGGCTTCTGATCATATTGAGGCCAAATTTGTATATCTTTCGAGACCAACTCTTGCTTTTAGTAAAAAGCGCTCTGGAATGAATATTCATGACTCGTCGATGCGAAAAAGCTTTTTTTTCTATGGTAACTATTCATTAAAGACTGTTAGGGGGTAGGCTTAAGCACCTAGGTGCCTATTGTCCTCGTGGCATGGATTGGTGATTTGTAACAAAGACAGTGCTTCTTCTGAACTTGACCAAGTCTTCCTTTGTGTACTTATTGCTGTCTCAATATAACATACGCCGTCATCCTACCAAAATATTATCAAGAGGGTACATTAGGACAACTTTTGCAATATATAACTAAGTAGGATGGGGTCTCAAAGTAGACTAACTGAAGTGCCTTTAAGGGCACGACGTTAAACTGCATCCAGGTTGTGGCTTCTGTTCTATTCAGCCAGTCTAGAGCAGGACCACTCAGTGTTTGCCCTTTGGAGGGCGTATTTGTCCATTTGGGACGTTAAGCTCCTTAAGGGAGCAGAACTCCTCCGGGAGTAATCGTTTGGTTTTCGCCCCTTGGCTCTTCTCCAGAGAGTCGTGGGGGCTTTTAGAAAAAAGCCTTTAAGGGAGCAGGTTAAGTACAGCTATCCCGAAACTGTTAATGTTTCGGCGAAAACGTCCTGGGCATGACGTTAAACTGCATCCAGGTTGTGGCTTCTGTTCTATTCAGCCAGTCTAGAGCAGGACCACTCAGTGTTTGCCCTTTGGAGGGCATACTTGTCCATTTGGGACGTTAAGCTCCTTAAGGGAGCAGAACTCCTCCGGGAGTAATCGTTTGGTTTTCGCCCCTTGGCTCTTCGCCAGAGAGTCGTGGGGACTTATAGAATAAAAAAAGCCTCTTATGCTAAAATCGAATAAATTTGAAAGAAACTTATGCTAAAATGTAGGCCATCTAAAGCAATTTTGAAGAAATTGTGGAACTGAAAAACTGGCGAGCTTATATCAGCCTAGTGTTTGATGAGTGAGTAAAATACGCCTGGATAAGGGCACGGAAGCTAATTGAGCTCTACTAGCAAAACTTCTTTGGCACATGGTTGTAATAAATCGAATTGGTATCAAAGGATAACCTGTCAGCTTTTTGCACAAGGGTGACGTAGACCTTGTCAAACTTCGACGAGAGTTTGAGAGGTCATTTTACTCGTTCAAATTAGAGTGTAAGTCATTGAAGGTTTTATTGCAAGTTCGCTACCTTAAATATTCGGGAAAATCTTTCGAAAGAAGTTTTATAGAAATTTTAAATTTTAGGTAGACCGTAAAGCAGCCATCAGCCCCTCATTAATTGAGGTTCTTGGATTTAGTCCTTCGAAAAGATTTTTGAAATTTGTTGCAGTGATGAAGTCAGAAATTAAGTACTTATAAAGCGAGAGTTATCGCAACATTTATTATATTTCTCTTGGACTCACCCACTGAATGATCCTGTTTCATGAGTAACACAGTTAGAAACAACTTCCAAAATTATTTTGAAGCACTCCTTTTTTTCAAACAATATTTTTCGGTGTAACAATATTTTAACAACTCGCTGGTTTGTCGAAATTTTGTCCGAAGCGACATTTAATTGGGGGTAAATTTCATATTTAGTCGAATTATGACAAATTTAGCAGACCATGAGGAATCCTCAAACAGTCGTCATCTCTCCAACGAATCACGATGGCCAGGTTTTCTCCACGTTTTGCCTTTTTATTGGTTTCAAACTAGAGAACAAATAGTCAAATACGGTCATAATACAAATATAGACGACGCTCTTGTTGCGCGGTTGTAGGCTGCATTCGTACTCTGAGGAGCTTCGGACCTTGTCGCTCAAACCTTCGCGCTTCCCCGGTGTTGAGGTTACGTACTTTAGGTAGCGGACCACTAACTCCAATACTCGTGCCTGGGAAAATGTTTACTGACAGACAAAGCGTCATAAAAATTTTATGGGATGTTGTTTCTGACTGTGTTACTTACCAAATATGATCATTTTTGCATTTGGATTTTGTAGACAATGAGTTGAAATAAAGACTGTGCAAAATTTAAGGCAATCTGACCAAATTTTAGTGCCTTTTTTATGGTATTACTCCGCTCTGTGAAATATCGATTTTGAGTAGCTATTCTGGCGGGAAACACGTCCCTATCATTCGAGGCTCTCTAGCTCAAAATTTCAATGGTCATGGTATGTAAATTTGAAAGTGCCATGAAAGCCGAGATTGTGAGCTTCGATCAGAGGGGTGGTTTGTCCTGGTTGAAAACTTCTACTGAGAGCTAGGGGGCACGGAATTAGCCAACTCATAACTCAACAACTCAACTCAACACTTATAATTAGCGGCCCGCTACCTTTACAGTACATACTGATTATGTCTCAAGAAGAAACGGAAAAGTTCTTGCTAACAAAACTACGGTTCCTTCTTCGCTTCTGTGCTCCATTTGATATTATTAATATAACAAACCAACATTTCATGACTGTTGAAAAATGGGGGACATTCAAGCATTGCAACATTATTCTGGCATGTTTCGGACAGCATGGAATACGGTACCAATACTTTAGGATGCGCAAGAAAGGGGGCGTGAGTTTCAGTTGCTCTGAATCCCTTTATCCAGAACTTTCACTTGTACATGGTGCAGCTGCGGGCTTAGGGTACAAGTTAAGTATATATTCCAACTGATTCCCAACACCGCAGTAAGTCAGTCGGTAGGTCGAATTGACCAAAATTTATAACTTTTTTCTAAAGTCATCTCGACTCTCTGGCAAAGAGCCGTTCAGCGAAACCAAACTATGAAACTGCTTCCTAAGGAAACTACAAACACTAAAGGAACAAACTAAAGTCTTCACTTACGTCTTCAATCAAAACTCCAAAAAGCCACCCCTCCCCTGCCTGCTTCCAAAAGGAATGAACCGTGGCTGAGTGCTTTGCTGTAATATTCATGTTTCTGGTGATTTGCTTAGAGCATTTAACAATTTGTAAGTAGTGTAAAAATGTTCATGATAAAACAGTACAGTTATATTTTCAAAGGTCACGGTGTTATTTCTGTGTCCAGTGTTTCCAAATATAGAACTGTCGATTTTTTACAGGTGTTTTATTTTCTTTTTTTTTAATTCCTCCTATATTTTATCGATTCCTTTCCATTCCGACTGTCTTTTTGCTTCTTGCTTTCTTCACGAGGCTTTCTTTTCCTAATTATGACCTGCTGTAAACTTTTAAATAATGTTGATATGGACGTTATCATATATAACTAACATGATAAGATCGGCTAATGTTACCCCCCCCCCCCCCAGCAAAGTGTTTTGGCTTACTATTTTAAATGATTTTTTAAATAACTTCCCATTTCAAGATAAATACTATTCCTTTTTTACTGTAATTAGCATTTGATTCGAAAGGCCTCAATATGATCAGAAGCCCCGGCTACGAATGTAGCCGGGGCTTCTGATCATATTGAGGCCAAATTTGTATATCTTTCGAGACCAACTCTTGCTTTTAGTAAAAAGCGCTCTGGAATGAATATTCATGACTCGTCGATGCGAAAAAGCTTTTTTTTTCTATGGTAACTATTCATTAAAGACTGTTAGGGGGTAGGCTTAAGCACCTAGGTGCCTATTGTCCTCGTGGCATGGATTGGTGATTTGTAACAAAGACAGTGCTTCTTCTGAACTTGACCAAGTCTTCCTTTGTGTACTTATTGCTGTCTCAATATAACATACGCCGTCATCCTACCAAAATATTATCAAGAGGGTACATTAGGACAACTTTTGCAATATATAACTAAGTAGGATGGGGTCTCAAAGTAGACTAACTGAAGTGCCTTTAAGGGCACGACGTTAAACTGCATCCAGGTTGTGGCTTCTGTTCTATTCAGCCAGTCTAGAGCAGGACCACTCAGTGTTTGCCCTTTGGAGGGCGTACTTGTCCATTTGGGACGTTAAGCTCCTTAAGGGAGCAGAACTCCTCCGGGAGTAATCGTTTGGTTTTCGCCCCTTGGCTCTTCGCCAGAGAGTCGTGGGGGCTTTTAGAAAAAAGCCTTTAAGGGAGCAGGTTAAGTACAGCTATCCCGAAACTGTTAATGTTTCGGCGAAAACGTCCTGGGCATGACGTTAAACTGCATCCAGGTTGTGGCTTCTGTTCTATTCAGCCAGTCTAGAGCAGGACCACTCAGTGTTTGCCCTTTGGAGGGCATACTTGTCCATTTGGGACGTTAAGCTCCTTAAGAGAGCAGAACTCCTCCGGGAGTAATCGTTTGCCATGGTTTTCGCCCCTTGGCTCTTCGCCAGAGAGTCGTGGGGACTTATAGAATAAAAAAAGCCTCTTATGCTAAAATCGAATAAATTTGAAAGAAACTTATGCTAAAATGTAGGCCATCTAAAGCAATTTTGAAGAAATTGTGGAACTGAAAACTGGCGAGCTTATATCAGCCTAGTGTTTGATGAGTGAGTAAAATACGCCTGGATAAGGGCACGGAAGCTAATTGAGCTCTACTAGCAAAACTTCTTTGGCACATGGTTGTAATAAATCGAATTGGTATCAAAGGATAACCTGTCAGCTTTTTGCACAAGGGTGACGTAGACCTTGTCAAACTTCGACGAGAGTTTGAGAGGTCATTTTACTCGTTCAAATTAGAGTGTAAGTCATTGAAGGTTTTATTGCAAGTTCGCTACCTTAAATATTCGGGAAAATCTTTCGAAAGAAGTTTTATAGAAATTTTAAATTTTAGGTAGACCGTAAAGCAGCCATCAGCCCCTCATTAATTGAGGTTCTTGGATTTAGTCCTTCGAAAAGATTTTTGAAATTTGTTGCAGTGATGAAGTCAGAAATTAAGTACTTATAAAGCGAGAGTTATCGCAACATTTATTATATTTCTCTTGGACTCACCTAACTAAATCAGGGCCCTTCACCGGCCCTTAGTTTCTTGTAAAAGTTTTCACACCTGGAAAAACAAAACCTCTGGTTAAAACTCAAACTGTGGGCTCCGCTTTTTATTTCATCACCATTGAAATTTTCAGCTCAGTAGAGAACCTGGAATGATCGGTAGGCTACGTGTTTTACCATCCTTGTCCATGCTCAAAGGTTCATCATTACACAGCGCAGTTATACAATCAACAAATGACACTGAATTTTGTCAATGTTTTCTGAATTTAAAAATGATCCTGTTTCATGAGTAACACAGTTAGAAACAACTTCCAAAATTATTTTGAAGCACTCCTTTTTTTCAAACAATATTTTTCGGTGTAACAATATTTTAACAACTCGCTGGTTTGTCGAAATTTTGTCCGAAGCGACATTTAATTGGGGGTAAATTTCATATTTAGTCGAATTATGACAAATTTAGCAGACCATGAGGAATCCTCAAACAGTCGTCATCTCTCCAACGAATCACGATGGCCAGGTTTTCTCCACGTTTTGCCTTTTTTATTGGTTTCAAACTAGAGAACAAATAGTCAAATACGGTCATAATACAAATATAGACGACGCTCTTGTTGCGCGGTTGTAGGCTGCATTCGTACTCTGAGGAGCTTCGAACCTTGTCGCTCAAACCTTCGCGCTTCCCCGGTGTTGATGTTACGTACCTTAGGTAGCGGACCACTAACTCCAATACTCGTGCCTGGGAAAATGTTTACTGACAGACGAAGCGTCATAAAAATTTTATGGGATGTTGTTTCTGACTGTGTTACTTACCAAATATGATCATTTTTGCATTTGGATTTTGTAGACAATGAGTTGAAATAAAGACTGTGCATAATTTAAGGCAATCTGACCAAATTTTAGTGCCTTTTTCATGGTATTACTCCGCTCTGTGAAATATCGATTTTGAGTAGCTATTCTGGCGGGAAACACGTATATCATTCGAGGCTCTCTAGCTCAAAATTTCAATGGTCATGGTATGTAAATTTGAAAGTGCCATGAAAGCCGAGATTGTGAGCTTCGATCAGAGGGTGGTTTGTCCTGGTTGAAAACTTCTACTGAGAACTAGGGGGCACGGAATTAGCCAACTTTAGTGTGTAAGTCAATGGGACTTATAATTAGTGGTCCGCTACCTTTACAGTACATACTGATTATGTCTCAAGAAGAAACCGAAAAGTTCTAGCTAAAAAAACTGCGGTTCCTTCTTCGCTTCTGCGCTCCATTTAAAATTATTAATATAACAAACCAACATTTCATGACTGTTGAGAAATGGGGGACATTCAAGCATTGCAACATATTATTCGGGCATGTTTCGGACAGCATGGAATACGGAACCTACTACTTTAGGATGCGGAAGAAAGGGGCGTGCGTTTCAGTTGCTCTGAATCCCTTTCTCCGTAACTTTCACTTGTAGGCCTCCGTTGTGTAGCTGAAAACTTAGGGTACATGCAGGTACATAATTATATTCCAACTGATTTTCAATACCGCAGTAAGTCAGTCGGTAGGTAGAATTGACCAAAATTTATAACTTTTTTCTAAAGTCATCTCGACTCTCTGATGGCAAAGAGCCGTTCAGAGAAACCAAACTATGAAACTGCTTCCTAAGGAAGCTACAACCACTAAAGGAACAAACTAAAGTCTTCACTTACGTCTTCAATCAAACTCCAAAACACCATAACCCCACCCCCACCTCCCACAAAGAAAGGAATGCACCGTGGCTGAGTGTTTTGCTGTAATATACAGGTTTCTAGTGGTTTGCTTAGAGCATTAAACAATTTGTAAGTAGTGTAAAAACGTTTATGATCAAACAATACAGTTATCTTTCCAAAGGTGTTATTTCTGTGTCCAATGTTTCCAAATATAGAACCGTCGATTTTTTACAGGTATTTTCTTTCTTTCTTTTTTTTTATTCCTCCCATATTTTATCGAATCCTTTCCATTTAGACGGTCTTTTTGCTTCTTGTTTTCTTCACGAGGCTTTCTTTTCCTAATTATGACCTGCTGTAAACTTTTCAATCATGTTACTTTGGACGTTATCATATATAACTTATATGATAAAGTCGGTCAACGTTACCCCCCCCTTAACAAAGTGTTTTTGCTGACTTTTATGAACAATTTTTAAATAACTTCCCGTTTTAAGATAAATACTGTTCCATTTTTACTGTAATTAGCATTTGATTCGAAAGGCCTCAATATGATCAGAAGCCCCGGCTACGTATGTAGCCGGGGCTTCTGATCATATTGAGGCCAAATTTGTATATCTTTCGAGAGCGACTCTTGCTTTTAGTAAAAAGCGCTCTGGAATGAATATTCATAACTCGTCGATGAGAAAAAGCTTTTTTTTTTCTATGGGAACTATTCATTAAGACTGTTAGGGGGTAGGCTTAAGCTCCTAGGTGCCTATTGTCCTGGTGGCATGGATTGCTGATTTGTAACAAAGACAGTGGTTCTTTTGAACTTGATCAAGTCTTCCTTTGTGTACTTATTGCCGTCTGAATATAATATACGCCGTCATCCTACCGAAATATTATCAAGAGGGAATATTAGGACAACTTTTGGCAACTTTTGCAATATATATTGCTAGATAGGATGGGGTCTCAAAGTAGACTAACTGAAGTGCCTGTAAGGGCACGACGTTAAACTGCATCCAGGTTGTGGCTTCTGTTCTATTCAGCCAGTCTAGAGCAGGACCACTCAGTGTTTGCCCTTTGGAGGGCGTATTTGTCCATTTGGGACGTTAAGCTCCTTAAGGGAGCAGAACTCCTCCGGGAGTAATCGTTTGGTTTTCGCCCCTTGGCTCTTCTCCAGAGAGTCGTGGGGGCTTTTAGAAAAAAGCCTTTAAGGGAGCAGGTTAAGTACAGCTATCCCGAAACTGTTAATGTTTCGGCAAAGAAAACGTCCTGGGCATGACGTTAAACTGCATCAGGTTGTGGCTTCTGTTCTATTCAGCCAGTCTAGAGCAGGACCACTCAGTGTTTGCCCTTTGGAGGGCATACTTGTCCATTTGGGACGTTAAGCTCCTTAAGGGAGCAGAACTCCTCCGGGAGTAATCGTTTGGTTTTCGCCCCTTGGCTCTTCGCCAGAGAGTCGTGGGGACTTATAGAATAAAAAAAGCCTCTTATGCTAAAGTCAGAATAAATTTGAAAGAAACTAATGCTAAAATGTAGGCCATCTGAAGCAATAATGAGGAAATTGTGGGATTGAAAACTGGCGAGCATATATCAGCCCAGTGTTTGATGAGTGGGTAAAATAGGCCTGGATAAGGCCACGGAAGCTAAGTTGAGCTCTACTAGCAAAACTCCTTTGGGACATGGTTGTAATAAATCGAAATGGTATCAAAGGATAACCTGTCAGCTTTTTGCGCAAGGGTGACGTAGACCTTGTCAAACTTCGACGAGTGTTTGAGAGGTCATTTTACTCGTACAAATTAGAGTGTAAGTCATTGAAGATTTTATTGCAAGTTCACTACCTTAAATATTCGGGAAAATCTTTCCAACGAAGTCTCGTAGCAATTTTAAATTTTAGGTAGACCATAAAGCAGCCATCAGCCCCTCATTAATTGACGTTCTTGGATTTGTTCCTTCTAAAAGATTTTTGAAATTTGTGGCAGTGATAAAGTCAGAAATTAACTTTATTTATAAAACAAGAGTTATCGCAACACTTATTATATTTCTCTTGGATTTTCCCAACTAAATCAGGGCCCTTCACCGGCCCTTAGTTTCTTGTAAAAGTTTTCACACCTGGAAAAACAAAACCTCTGGTTAAAACTCAAACTGTGGGCACCGTTTTTTATTTCATCACCATTGAAATTTTCAGCTCAGTAGAGAACCTGGAATGATCGGTAGGCTACGTGTTTTACCATCCTTGTCCATGCTCAAAGGTTCATCATTACACAGCACAGTTATACAATCAACAAATGACACTGAATTTTGTCAATGTTTTCTGAATTTAAAAATGATCCTTTTTCATGAGTTACACAGTTAGAAACAACTTCCAAAATTATTTTGAAGCACTCCTTTTTTCACACAATATTTTTCGGTGTAAAAACATTTTAATAACTCGCTGGGTTGTCGAATTTTGTCCAAAGCGACATTTCATTGGGGGTAAACCTCATATTTAGTCGAATTATGGCAAATTTGGCAGTCCATGAGGAATCCTCAAATGGTCCTCATCTCTGCTACGTATCACGATGGCCAGGTTTTCTCCACGTTTTGCCTTTTTATTGGTTTCAAACTAGGGGAAAAAAAGTCAAATACGGACACAATACAAATATAGACGCTCTTGTTGCGCGGTTGTAGGCTGCATTCGAACTTTGAGGAGCTTGAAAGCTTGTCGCGCAAATCATCGTGCTTCCCGGGTGTTGAGGTTACGTCCTCTAGTTGGGGGACCACTAACTCTAATACTCGTGCCTGGGAAAATGTTTACTGACAGACGAAGCGCCATAAAAATTTTTTGGGATAATGTTTCTGACTGTGTTACTTACAAAATATGATCATTTTTGCATTTGGATGTTGTAGACAATGAGTTGAAATACAGACTGTGCATAATTCAAGGCAATCTGACCAATTTTAGTGCCATTTTTTTTTTTTTTTCATGGTATTACTCCGTTCTGTGAACTTACCGTTTTTGAGTAGCTACTATGGCGGGAAACACGTCCCTATCATTCAATGCTCTCTAGCTCAAAATTTCAATGGTCATGGTATGGAACTTTAAAATTGCCATGGAAGCCGAGATTGTGAGCTTCGATCAGAGGGGTGGCATGTCCTGGTTGAAAACTTCTACTGGGAGCTAGGGGGCACGGAAGTAGCCAAATTTAGTGTGTGAGTCGATGGGACTTAGAATTATAGTGGCCCGCTACCTTTACAGTACATACTGATTATGTCTCAAGAAGAAACCGAAAAGTTCTAGCTAAAAAAAGCTGCGGTTTCCTGCTTCGCTTCTGCGCTCCATTTAAAATTATTAATATATCAAACCAACATTTCATGACTGGCGAAAAATGGGGGACATTCAAGCATTGCAACATATTATTCGGGCATGTTTCGGACAGCATGGAATACGGAACCTACTACTTTAGGATGCGGAAGGAAGGGGGCGTGCGTTTCAGTTGCTCAATCTCTTTCCCCGTAACTTTCAGTTGTAGGCCTCCGTCGTGTAGCTGAAAACTTAGGGTACATGCAGGTACATAATTATATCCCAACTGATTTTCAATACCGCAGTAAGTCAGTCGGTAGGTAGAATTGACCAAATTTATAACTTTTTCTAAAGTCCTCTCGACTCTCTGATGGCAAAGAGCCGTACAGAGAAACCAAACCATGAAACTGCTCCCTAAGGAAGCTACAACCACTAAAGGAACAAACTTAAGTCTTCACTTACGTCTTCAATCAAACTCCAAAACACCATAACCCCACCCTCTCCTCCCACAAAGAAAGGAATGCACCGTGGCTGAGTGTTTTGCTGTACTATACAGGTTTCTAGTGGTTTGCTTAGAGCATTAAACAATTTGTAAGTAGTGTAAAAACGTTTATGATCAAACAATACAGTTATCTTTCCAAAGGTGTTATTTCTGTGTCCAATGTTTCCAAATATAGAACCGTCGATTTTTTACAGGTATTTTCTTTCTTTCTTTTTTTTATTCCTCCCATATTTTATCGAATCCTTTCCATTTAGACGGTCTTTTTGCTTCTTGTTTTCACCACGAGACTTTCTTTCCCTAATTATGACCTTCTGTAAACTTTTAAATCGTGTTTACATGAACGTTTTCATATATAACTGGCATGATAAAGTCGGTCAACGTTACCCCCCCCCTTAACAAAGTGTTTTTGCTGACTTTTATGAACAATTTTTAAATAACTTCCCGTTTTAAGATAAATACTGTTCCATTTTTACTGTAATTAGCATTTGATTCGAAAGGCCTCAATATGATCAGAAGCCCCGGCTACGTATGTAGCCGGGGCTTCTGATCATATTGAGGCCAAATTTGTATATCTTTCGAGAGCGACTCTTGCTTTTAGTAAAAAGCGCTCTGGAATGAATATTCATAACTCGTCGATGAGAAAAAGCTTTTTTTTTCTATGGGAACTATTCATTAAGGCTGTTAGGGGGTAGGCTTAAGCTCCTAGGTGCCTATTGTCCTGGTGGCATGGATTGCTGATTTGTAACAAAGACAGTGGTTTTTTTGAACTTGATCAAGTCTTCCTTTGTGTACTTATTGCCGTCTGAATATAATATACGCCGTCATCCTACCGAAATATTATCAAGAGGGAATATTAGGACAACTTTTGGCAACTTTTGCAATATATTACTAGATAGGATGGGATCTATCGTCAATTTAATATAGAAATATCAAAGTTGACTAACTGAAGTGCCTCTAATGCTAAAATGTAGGCCATCTGAAGCAATAATGAGGAAATTGTGGGATTGAAAACCGGCGAGCATATATCAGCCCAGTGTTTGATGAGTGGGTAAAATAGGCCTGGATAAGGCCACGGAAGCTAAGTTGAGCTCTACTAGCAAAACTCCTTTGGGACATGGTTGTAATAAATCGAAATGGTATCAAAGGATAACCTGTCAGCTTTTTGCGCAAGGGTGACGTAGACCTTGTCAAACTTCGACGAGTGTTTGAGAGGTCATTTTACTCGTACAAATTAGAGTGTAAGTCATTGAAGATTTTATTGCAAGTTCACTACCTTAAATATTCGGGAAAATCTTTCCAACGAAGTCTCGTAGCAATTTTAAATTTTAGGTAGACCATAAAGCAGCCATCAGCCCCTCATTAATTGACGTTCTTGGATTTGTTCCTTCTAAAAGATTTTTGAAATTTGTGGCAGTGATAAAGTCAGAAATTAACTTTATTTATAAAACAAGAGTTATCGCAACACTTATTATATTTCTCTTGGATTTTCCCAACTAAATCAGGGCCCTTCACCGGCCCTTAGTTTCTTGTAAAAGTTTTCACACCTGGAAAAACAAAACCTCTGGTTAAAACTCAAACTGTGGGCTCCGCTTTTTATTTCATCACCATTGAAATTTTCAGCTCAGTAGAGAACCTGGAATGATCGGTAGGCTACGTGTTTTACCATCCTTGTCCATGCTCAAAGGTTCATCATTACACAGCGCAGTTATACAATCAACAAATGACACTGAATTTTGTCAATGTTTTCTGAATTTAAAAATGATCCTGTTTCATGAGTTACACAGTTAGAAACAACTTCCAAAATTATTTTGAAGCACTTCTTTTTTCACACAATATTTTTCGGTGTAAAAATATTTTAATAACTCGCTGGGTTGTCAAAATTTTGTCCAAAGCGACATTTCATTGGGGGTAAACCTCATATTTAGTCGAATTATGGCAAATTTGGCAGACCAAGAGGAATCCTCAAACGGTCCTCATCTCTGCTACGTATCACGATGGCCAGGTTTTCTCCGCGTTTTGCCTTTTTATTGGTTTCAAACTAGGGAAAAAATAGTCAAATACGGACACAATACAAATATAGACGCTCTTGTTGCGCGGTTGTAGGCTGCATTCGAACTTTGAGGAGCTTGAAAGCTTGTCGCGCAAATCATCGTGCTTCCCGGGTGTTGAGGTTACGTCCTCTAGTTGGGGGACCACTAACTCTAATACTCGTGCCTGGGAAAATGTTTACTGACAGACGAAGCGCCATAAAAATTTTTTGGGATAATGTTTCTGACTGTGTTACTTACAAAATATGATCATTTTTGCATTTGGATGTTGTAGACAATGAGTTGAAATACAGACTGTGCATAATTCAAGGCAATCTGACCAGTTTTAGTGCCATTTTTTTTTTTTTTTTCATGGTATTACTCCGTTCTGTGAACTTACCGTTTTTGAGTAGCTACTATGGCGGGAAACACGTCCCTATCATTCAATGCTCTCTAGCTCAAAATTTCAATGGTCATGGTATGGAACTTTAAAATTGCCATGGAAGCCGAGATTGTGAGCTTCGATCAGAGGGGTGGCATGTCCTGGTTGAAAACTTCTACTGGGAGCTAGGGGGCACGGAAGTAGCCAAATTTAGTGTGTGAGTCGATGGGACTTAGAATTATAGTGGCCCGCTACCTTTACAGTACATACTGATTATGTCTCAAGAAGAAACCGAAAAGTTCTAGCTAAAAAAAGCTGCGGTTTCCTGCTTCGCTTCTGCGCTCCATTTAAAATTATTAATATATCAAACCAACATTTCATGACTGGCGAAAAATGGGGGACATTCAAGCATTGCAACATATTATTCGGGCATGTTTCGGACAGCATGGAATACGGAACCTACTACTTTAGGATGCGGAAGGAAGGGGGCGTGCGTTTCAGTTGCTCAATCTCTTTCCCCGTAACTTTCAGTTGTAGGCCTCCGTCGTGTAGCTGAAAACTTAGGGTACATGCAGGTACATAATTATATCCCAACTGATTTTCAATACCGCAGTAAGTCAGTCGGTAGGTAGAATTGACCAAATTTATAACTTTTTCTAAAGTCCTCTCGACTCTCTGATGGCAAAGAGCCGTACAGAGAAACCAAACCATGAAACTGCTCCCTAAGGAAGCTACAACCACTAAAGGAACAAACTTAAGTCTTCACTTACGTCTTCAATCAAACTCCAAAACACCATAACCCCACCCTCTCCCCTCCCACAAAGAAAGGAATGCACCGTGGCTGAGTGTTTTGCTGTACTATACAGGTTTCTAGTGGTTTGCTTAGAGCATTAAACAATTTGTAAGTAGTGTAAAAACGTTTATGATCAAACAATACAGTTATCTTTCCAAAGGTGTTATTTCTGTGTCCAATGTTTCCAAATATAGAACCGTCGATTTTTTACAGGTATTTTCTTTCTTTCTTTTTTTTATTCCTCCCATATTTTATCGAATCCTTTCCATTTAGACGGTCTTTTTGCTTCTTGTTTTCACCACGAGACTTTCTTTCCCTAATTATGACCTTCTGTAAACTTTTAAATCGTGTTTACATGAACGTTTTCATATATAACTGGCATGATAAAGTCGGTCAACGTTACCCCCCCCCCCCCTTAACAAAGTGTTTTTGCTGACTTTTATGAACAATTTTTAAATAACTTCCCGTTTTAAGATAAATACTGTTCCATTTTTACTGTAATTAGCATTTGATTCGAAAGGCCTCAATATGATCAGAAGCCCCGGCTACGTATGTAGCCGGGGCTTCTGATCATATTGAGGCCAAATTTGTATATCTTTCGAGAGCGACTCTTGCTTTTAGTAAAAAGCGCTCTGGAATGAATATTCATAACTCGTCGATGAGAAAAAGCTTTTTTTTTCTATGGGAACTATTCATTAAGGCTGTTAGGGGGTAGGCTTAAGCTCCTAGGTGCCTATTGTCCTGGTGGCATGGATTGCTGATTTGTAACAAAGACAGTGGTTTTTTTGAACTTGATCAAGTCTTCCTTTGTGTACTTATTGCCGTCTGAATATAATATACGCCGTCATCCTACCGAAATATTATCAAGAGGGAATATTAGGACAACTTTTGGCAACTTTTGCAATATATTACTAGATAGGATGGGATCTATCGTCAATTTAATATAGAAATATCAAAGTTGACTAACTGAAGTGCCTCTAATGCTAAAATGTAGGCCATCTGAAGCAATAATGAGGAAATTGTGGGATTGAAAACCGGCGAGCATATATCAGCCCAGTGTTTGATGAGTGGGTAAAATAGGCCTGGATAAGGCCACGGAAGCTAAGTTGAGCTCTACTAGCAAAACTCCTTTGGGACATGGTTGTAATAAATCGAAATGGTATCAAAGGATAACCTGTCAGCTTTTTGCGCAAGGGTGACGTAGACCTTGTCAAACTTCGACGAGTGTTTGAGAGGTCATTTTACTCGTACAAATTAGAGTGTAAGTCATTGAAGATTTTATTGCAAGTTCACTACCTTAAATATTCGGGAAAATCTTTCCAACGAAGTCTCGTAGCAATTTTAAATTTTAGGTAGACCATAAAGCAGCCATCAGCCCCTCATTAATTGACGTTCTTGGATTTGTTCCTTCTAAAAGATTTTTGAAATTTGTGGCAGTGATAAAGTCAGAAATTAACTTTATTTATAAAACAAGAGTTATCGCAACACTTATTATATTTCTCTTGGATTTTCCCAACTAAATCAGGGCCCTTCACCGGCCCTTAGTTTCTTGTAAAAGTTTTCACACCTGGAAAAACAAAACCTCTGGTTAAAACTCAAACTGTGGGCTCCGCTTTTTATTTCATCACCATTGAAATTTTCAGCTCAGTAGAGAACCTGGAATGATCGGTAGGCTACGTGTTTTACCATCCTTGTCCATGCTCAAAGGTTCATCATTACACAGCGCAGTTATACAATCAACAAATGACACTGAATTTTGTCAATGTTTTCTGAATTTAAAAATGATCCTGTTTCATGAGTTACACAGTTAGAAACAACTTCCAAAATTATTTTGAAGCACTTCTTTTTTCACACAATATTTTTCGGTGTAAAAATATTTTAATAACTCGCTGGGTTGTCAAAATTTTGTCCAAAGCGACATTTCATTGGGGGTAAACCTCATATTTAGTCGAATTATGGCAAATTTGGCAGACCAAGAGGAATCCTCAAACGGTCCTCATCTCTGCTACGTATCACGATGGCCAGGTTTTCTCCGCGTTTTGCCTTTTTATTGGTTTCAAACTAGGGAAAAAATAGTCAAATACGGACACAATACAAATATAGACGCTCTTGTTGCGCGGTTGTAGGCTGCATTCGAACTTTGAGGAGCTTGAAAGCTTGTCGCGCAAATCATCGTGCTTCCCGGGTGTTGAGGTTACGTCCTCTAGTTGGGGGACCACTAACTCTAATACTCGTGCCTGGGAAAATGTTTACTGACAGACGAAGCGCCATAAAAATTTTTTGGGATAATGTTTCTGACTGTGTTACTTACAAAATATGATCATTTTTGCATTTGGATGTTGTAGACAATGAGTTGAAATACAGACTGTGCATAATTCAAGGCAATCTGACCAGTTTTAGTGCCATTTTTTTTTTTTTCATGGTATTACTCCGTTCTGTGAACTTACCGTTTTTGAGTAGCTACTATGGCGGGAAACACGTCCCTATCATTCAATGCTCTCTAGCTCAAAATTTCAATGGTCATGGTATGGAACTTTAAAATTGCCATGGAAGCCGAGATTGTGAGCTTCGATCAGAGGGGTGGCATGTCCTGGTTGAAAACTTCTACTGGGAGCTAGGGGGCACGGAAGTAGCCAAATTTAGTGTGTGAGTCGATGGGACTTAGAATTATAGTGGCCCGCTACCTTTACAGTACATACTGATTATGTCTCAAGAAGAAACCGAAAAGTTCTAGCTAAAAAAAGCTGCGGTTTCCTGCTTCGCTTCTGCGCTCCATTTAAAATTATTAATATATCAAACCAACATTTCATGACTGGCGAAAAATGGGGGACATTCAAGCATTGCAACATATTATTCGGGCATGTTTCGGACAGCATGGAATACGGAACCTACTACTTTAGGATGCGGAAGGAAGGGGGCGTGCGTTTCAGTTGCTCAATCTCTTTCTCCGTAACTTTCAGTTGTAGGCCTCCGTCGTGTAGCTGAAAACTTAGGGTACATGCAGGTACATAATTATATCCCAACTGATTTTCAATACCGCAGTAAGTCAGTCGGTAGGTAGAATTGACCAAATTTATAACTTTTTCTAAAGTCCTCTCGACTCTCTGATGGCAAAGAGCCGTACAGAGAAACCAAACCATGAAACTGCTCCCTAAGGAAGCTACAACCACTAAAGGAACAAACTTAAGTCTTCACTTACGTCTTCAATCAAACTCCAAAACACCATAACCCCACCCCCTCCCCTCCCACAAAGAAAGGAATGCACCGTGGCTGAGTGTTTTGCTGTACTATACAGGTTTCTAGTGGTTTGCTTAGAGCATTAAACAATTTGTAAGTAGTGTAAAAACGTTTATGATCAAACAATACAGTTATCTTTCCAAAGGTGTTATTTCTGTGTCCAATGTTTCCAAATATAGAACCGTCGATTTTTTACAGGTATTTTCTTTCTTTCTTTTTTTTATTCCTCCCATATTTTATCGAATCCTTTCCATTTAGACGGTCTTTTTGCTTCTTGTTTTCACCACGAGACTTTCTTTCCCTAATTATGACCTTCTGTAAACTTTTAAATCGTGTTTACATGAACGTTTTCATATATAACTGGCATGATAAAGTCGGTCAACGTTACCCCCCCCTTAACAAAGTGTTTTTGCTGACTTTTATGAACAATTTTTAAATAACTTCCCGTTTTAAGATAAATACTGTTCCATTTTTACTGTAATTAGCATTTGATTCGAAAGGCCTCAATATGATCAGAAGCCCCGGCTACGTATGTAGCCGGGGCTTCTGATCATATTGAGGCCAAATTTGTATATCTTTCGAGAGCGACTCTTGCTTTTAGTAAAAAGCGCTCTGGAATGAATATTCATAACTCGTCGATGAGAAAAAGCTTTTTTTTTCTATGGGAACTATTCATTAAGACTGTTAGGGGGTAGGCTTAAGCTCCTAGGTGCCTATTGTCCTGGTGGCATGGATTGCTGATTTGTAACAAAGACAGTGGTTTTTTTGAACTTGATCAAGTCTTCCTTTGTGTACTTATTGCCGTCTGAATATAATATACGCCGTCATCCTACCGAAATATTATCAAGAGGGAATATTAGGACAACTTTTGGCAACTTTTGCAATATATTACTAGATAGGATGGGATCTATCGTCAATTTAATATAGAAATATCAAAGTTGACTAACTGAAGTGCCTCTAATGCTAAAATGTAGGCCATCTGAAGCAATAATGAGGAAATTGTGGGATTGAAAACCGGCGAGCATATATCAGCCCAGTGTTTGATGAGTGGGTAAAATAGGCCTGGATAAGGCCACGGAAGCTAAGTTGAGCTCTACTAGCAAAACTCCTTTGGGACATGGTTGTAATAAATCGAAATGGTATCAAAGGATAACCTGTCAGCTTTTTGCGCAAGGGTGACGTAGACCTTGTCAAACTTCGACGAGTGTTTGAGAGGTCATTTTACTCGTACAAATTAGAGTGTAAGTCATTGAAGATTTTATTGCAAGTTCACTACCTTAAATATTCGGGAAAATCTTTCCAACGAAGTCTCGTAGCAATTTTAAATTTTAGGTAGACCATAAAGCAGCCATCAGCCCCTCATTAATTGACGTTCTTGGATTTGTTCCTTCTAAAAGATTTTTGAAATTTGTGGCAGTGATAAAGTCAGAAATTAACTTTATTTATAAAACAAGAGTTATCGCAACACTTATTATATTTCTCTTGGATTTTCCCAACTAAATCAGGGCCCTTCACCGGCCCTTAGTTTCTTGTAAAAGTTTTCACACCTGGAAAAACAAAACCTCTGGTTAAAACTCAAACTGTGGGCTCCGCTTTTTATTTCATCACCATTGAAATTTTCAGCTCAGTAGAGAACCTGGAATGATCGGTAGGCTACGTGTTTTACCATCCTTGTCCATGCTCAAAGGTTCATCATTACACAGCGCAGTTATACAATCAACAAATGACACTGAATTTTGTCAATGTTTTCTGAATTTAAAAATGATCCTGTTTCATGAGTTACACAGTTAGAAACAACTTCCAAAATTATTTTGAAGCACTTCTTTTTTCACACAATATTTTTCGGTGTAAAAATATTTTAATAACTCGCTGGGTTGTCAAAATTTTGTCCAAAGCGACATTTCATTGGGGGTAAACCTCATATTTAGTCGAATTATGGCAAATTTGGCAGACCATGAGGAATCCTCAAACGGTCCTCATCTCTGCTACGTATCACGATGGCCAGGTTTTCTCCACGTTTTGCCTTTTTATTGGTTTCAAACTAGGGAAAAAATAGTCAAATACGGACACAATACAAATATAGACGCTCTTGTTGCGCGGTTGTAGGCTGCATTCGAACTTTGAGGAGCTTGAAAGCTTGTCGCGCAAATCATCGTGCTTCCCGGGTGTTGAGGTTACGTCCTCTAGTTGGGGGGACCACTAACTCTAATACTCGTGCCTGGGAAAATGTTTACTGACAGACGAAGCGCCATAAAAAAATTTTTGGGATGTTGTTTCTGACTGTGTTACTTACAAAATATGATCATTTTTGCATTTGGATGTTGTAGACAATGAGTTGAAATACAGACTGTGCATAATTCAAGGCAATCTGACCAATTTTAGTGCCATTTTTTTTTTCATGGTATTACTCCGTTCTGTGAACTTACCGTTTTTGAGTAGCTACTATGGCGGGAAACACGTCCCTATCATTCAATGCTCTCTAGCTCAAAATTTCAATGGTCATGGTATGGAACTTTAAAATTGCCATGGAAGCCGAGATTGTGAGCTTCGATCAGAGGGGTGGCATGTCCTGGTTGAAAACTTCTACTGGGAGCTAGGGGGCACGGAAGTAGCCAAATTTAGTGTGTAATTCGACGGGACCTATAATTACTGGCCCGGTACCTGCAGGTTGAATTGCAGGATTGACACGATTGCGGTAGTATGCAATTGAAACTTTGGTCCCGGTCACACTACAGCGATATCGGATCGGATTACTGTCCGATTTTTGTGAGTTTTATTTAATATATCCTCCATCCTTTGTCGGAAATAACCAAAAACTTGCATTTCTGTGTAACTATATGATCGGTATGAGGGGACCATTGAAATGAAATATAAACTACTTATTTCGTGACGTCACATTGGCAAAAAGTTTTTATCGGAGTACGCGTATCCGATAAAAACTGCCTGCGGATGTGACGTCATGGAATAATTGGACTAACTTAGAATGTCGTAGTCCTGCGATACAATTCATATATCTACATAGGTTGGCAAATTTTTGTTTCTTTTCGACCAAAGATTGAGGAGATATCAATTAAAACTCACAGAAATCGGAGCAAAATCCGATCCGATATCGCTGCAGTGTGACCTGGCCTTTACGCTGTCGGATCTGAATGGAAATCACGAGGGCAAGAAATGAGAGCGCAAGCGTTTGCATAGTCTAACGCGCGCAAAGATGGCGAAGCTCTCGTCTTCGACGTCTGTTTTGATCTAAAGAAGGTGCGTTCATTGTGGTTCACATATACCAGCAGCGGTATCGGCAAAGCGGCAACGGTAAGGGCAACGAAAATCTGGAACAGATGTTCACATATGACGGCAAAAATTGTTGTCGAATACAGAAAAAACATTTCCGGATGATACTGACTTGAATTCGAAGCAGACATATTTTTTCCATTATCGAACATGGCAGACATTGATAAGGAGCTGACCCTTTTAATTTCAAAAGCGTACGAAATAGATCGGAAGAAAGGGCGGAAGAAAAGAAAATGGTTACAGCAGACTAATTTAAGTTGACAATAAAAGTCTGAAGAGAACTTGAGCCTAATACTGTGACAGTGTTATCGAAAAATGCGAGTGCCCCCCCCCCCTTTGAAAAAAGGCTAGCTACACCACTATTGCAGAGGGCATATATATACTGGAATTGTTGTTTATTGTGGAATGGTTACCAAAAAACGAGTATTTCCACCTATTTTAGTGCGTAGTTTGATTTGAAAAAATGAGGAATGGCATTAATTATTTTTTATTAATAAAACGGTCTTGCTCATGGGAAAGAGCGAAAAAAATTGCATAAAAAATTTACCTTTTTGTCAATGGGGTAGGATGAGGAGCATTGTCCAAAATTGCCCCCTCCCTCACACACACTTCATAATGATTCCTACGCCACTGCATTAGACTAGTTAAGTTAGAGGTCAGTTCGGACTAGGCAAAACAGGTCTTCGTTTTAAGAAAAAAAGAGCGACCCATGTTCCTTCTATAAACATTGCAGTGCAATGTAGGTCTGTATCCAAGAGAAAATAATTTATAGCCTGATCAGGTATTATTTTCAAGGCTGGCATACCTTACATCATGGACAAAACTTAAAAGTTATCATGATTTATGACTTTACAATACTAACAGTACCTGCTATCAACCTAAATTATATGAATAGTAATACCATTGAGTTAGGGATTTTCTGTTTTCTCTGCTATTATTCCCACAAGAAAAATAATTTAACTTTATTATGGTAACCAGGATTTGTCACATCGTATATGGATGATTCTTTTTGGACAAGAATGACCACTTTTTGTATAATCTCGGCAGATAAATCAGATCTTCGAGGCATCTGGTTGTTGTAGGGACCCAAATAATTTGTGCAGTGTTTTTGGCGGGATAGCACAGAACGTCCCTGTCCCGTACCTTTGGCTCCCGCCGGTCAGACAGGCAGGTGCTTGTCCTACACTGAAGTTGGCAGAATTTATTGCCGAACGGCAAGTGGCGTTGAATCGCTCCATGTGCGATTACTTTTTTGACTGACGCATTTTTAAGGTACGTTCACACTTCTCCGGCAACGGCAATCCGGTAAAAATGTGTCCGGCAAAAAAGTAATTGCACATGGAGCGATTCAGACTTGAATATAATACATGATTAGATTAAATTATTTCCTCTTGAGTACAGACCTATATTGCATTGCAATGTCTATTGAAGGAACATGGGTCGCTCAGTATGCCTATTTTACCTGGCCCGACCTGACTGCTAAATGAGACTAGCATAATGCAGCGGCATAGGAAGCAATATGAAAGTGGGGGAGGGACACAAATTCTGGACTACGCACCTCACCCTGCGCCATTGACGAAAAGGTACACTTTGATGCTGATTTTTCCCTTTTTGATTCCTTGCCGTAGGCCAAGGAATCTATGCGATGGTGATGTCGTGTGTGTGTGTGTGTGTGTGTGTGTGTGTGTATGTGTGTGTGTGTATGTATGTGACGCTTTGGCTTGTAAACACGATATCTCAAGCAGGGTAAGTGTGACTAACCTCATATTTGGTGTGTGGGATGGTCATATTAAGTAAATGATCCCTATTGTTTTTGGTGGAGATCAAAGGTCATTTGGGGTCACGAGAGGTCAAAAGGTCAAAACCTTGTAAACACAATATCTTGAGAACGGTACATGTGACTATGCTCATATTTTGTGTGTGGGTTGTTCATATTAAGTAGATGATCCCTATCAATTTCCTTTTAGGTCAAAGGTCATTTGGGGTCACGAGATGGTCAATAGGTAAAATCCTTAGAAATTGCTTGTAAACACGGTATCTCAAGAAGAGTAAGTGTGACTATCCTCATATTTGGTGTGTGCATTGGCCATATTGAGTAAATAATCCCTATTGTTTTTGGTGGAGATCAAAGGTCATTTGGGGTCACGAGAGGTCAAAAGGTCAAAACCTTGTAGTAACAATATCTTGAGAACGGTACATGTGACTATGCTCATATGTGGTGTGTGGGTTGGTCATATTGAGTAGATGATCCCTATTGTTTTTTGGTGGAGGTCAAAGGTCATTTGGGGTCACGAGAGGTCAATAGGTAAATTCCTTACAAATTGCTTGTAAACATGTAGTGTTGAGCCGATAACCGATAGGTATTATCGGTATCGGCCCATAATGCTGTCTCCGATAATGGCAACCGATAACAAGTATTTCATCATTTCAACAGTAAAGAGGTAAAAGTTCTCGATATGCACTTAAATAAAATACAGATCATTTTGTTGAACATAAAATATTCAACAAATTCATTGCAGTGAACGTACACAAACTAGGTCAACTACGCCGCAAGCCCGCAGTTCGTAGTCTATAGAATATTTAGCGCAATCCCCATGGGCGTCTGCAGAAAAAAGTCAGGGGGGCAAAATTTTTAGACGGGGGCAAAACCTCCCAGTCATCATGAATTGACATGAAATGTGCGAAAATTTTAGCCCAAAATGCCTCCCAGATCGCCGGAAATGGCATTTCCAAAGCCTATTTTTGGCATAGAAACTTGGAAAAAACGTTTTGTTCGGGTTTTTGCTTTGATTTTTATATGGTTTTTTCAAATTTTTGATTTTTCAAGGGCAAAAGCCCCCTTGCCCTTACCTGCGGACGCCCATGGCAATCCCGATGTTTTTCATTTTGGAAGCAGTTCGTAACAAAAAACGCTTGCTTGTTGTGTTCTTTCAACAATTAACGTACACACCCATAGCAGAGTGCACGCACCGTAATGTGCAATCTATAGCCAATTCGCTGTACAAATCTGTTGTCCGTTTACGCAAGTCAAATTCTTCCGAATCCCGCGACAAATCTCAGTGGAGTTTCACTGTGTGAATTTCGCCACGTGCAGTAACAGTAACTCAATGGGGATTTCCACCACTGTGTACAGCAGAGCGGCATGCTCAATGTTCACGATCGCGAACGTTCGATTGAAAGAGCTAACTCAAGAGACCAATGCCTGAGACAAAATGTACGATCTCATGAAGTATCGTAACCGCTTTTTACGCCCGTAGAAACGGGCACAGACAAACAAATGAAAAATTCCATACCGGACCGGATGAAGACATAAACTATGAACTGTCGTAACCAGCGAACGATCAGCGCTGTGGAAGGGAGTACACACAGTATCCATGTACAAACACATTCTCTATACTGTAGTGTGTATGTATATGCTGAGAACACCTGTGGTATAGAGGCTTTTCACATGACGTCATAATACTCTCCGGCGGCCATGTTGGAGTACATGTAACTACGTAGTAAACCATACGGGACGCGCTTGCTCGTTGAATTTGTACACACCGTGCATATCACAGTGCACACTGTGCAGTGCGTTCGGCACAAAGCCACGTGTATTTGGCATGAATGTCCTCCAGCATGGCGGCTCCGTGACGCAATTGCAAAGCCTCTATAATGTAGATACGTATGCCGCTCGCAAGTTTTTTTTTCGTCGTAAAGCTTGGGGAATTACACTGTACAGTCCATACACATACCTATAAATGTGGCATACTGTACTTGCGTCACGGCATATATGTTTAGGCGCACACAAAAAAAAACTTTTCAGTCTGGCTGTAGGTGACGAAATGTGTTTGTTACGAACGGGGTTTCTTGGCTGGCGCGTGTTTTACACCAAATACATCGTGACTGATTGCTTAAAACACTTCGTCAGAAAAACGGAAAATTTTTCAGGGAGACAAAGTAACAGAAACATGAAGACTTAGTTCAAAATAAGTTTAAGGTGCAGTAGTGATAAAATTATAATTTTTCAATGATAATAAAACGTGTGATTACGGAAGATTTTTTTTTTTGGGGGGGGGGGGGGGTATCGGTATCGGGCCGATATTAACTTTGAGTTATCTGTTATCGGCAAGTTCCGATATCTATGTTATTGGCTCAACACTATAAACACGGTATCGCAAGAAGAGTAAGTGTGACTATGCTCATATTTGGTGTGTGCATTGGCCATATTGAGTAGATGATCCCTACTGTTTTTGGTAGTGGTTAAAGGTCATTTGGGGTCACGAGAGGTCAATAGGTCAAAACTTAGTAAACACGATATCTCGAGAACGGTACATGTGACTATGCTCATATTTGGTGTGTGGGTTGGTTGTATTGAATAAATGATCCCTATCGATTTTCGTGGAGGTCAAAGGTCATTTGGGGTCACGAGAGGTCAAAAGGTCAAAACTTCGTAAACTCAATATCTCAAGAACGGTACAGGTGATTGTGCTCATATTTAGAGGGTGGATTGGTCATATTGAGTAGATGATACCTATTGATTTTCCCAAAGGTCAAAGTTCATTTGTCAGCAAGTTCAAAGCCTGACAAGCTTTCCTGCACAGTCTTTCAAGAAAGGTCACTTGTAGGGTCCTGTAACTTTTCATGTAGATAGCACATAGTGAATTCATGGTCCCAGAAGTTTTTGGTGGAGGTCAAATGTTATTTGGGTTCACAACGGGAAAGAGGGATCTCTATGTAGGAAGATTGGATGCCTTGCATGTGTACTTTGTGGGCACATTATTTAGCCCTGTTAATTGAAAAACATTGCAAAGCAATGTCAATGTGAAAAAAAGGCCTTACATTTCAGTGGCAAGGAATCACGAAGCCTTTTGGCTTTCTGGTTCTACGAGCAAGAAAGATTTTTAAGATTTTTGCCCTCATATGTGAACAACTATGCCGGATTGCCGTTGCCGCTGCCGTTGCCGTTACCGTTGCCGTTGTCGCTGCCGGTGTATGTGAACGCACCTTTACCAGATCCCCGCATTGCCGTTGCGGTGCTAGTCTGAACAGTCTTTCACTTTCTATTGTGTGGGATATTTTTGCCGTCGACGTTGCCGTTGCAGTTGCCGCTGCCGGACAAGTGTGAACGTGCTTTTAATGGTACGTTCACATACACTGGCATCGACAGCGGCAAAAGTAACGGCAACGGCACAGGCACAGGCAACAGCAATCCGGCAAAGCTGTTCACATAAGACGGCCAAAATTATTGCCGCATACCGTAAAAATTTTACCGGATGATACTGACGGGAATTTCCAGCTGACAAATTTATGTCACTATCAAACATGGCAGCCATTGATGAGGAGCTGATTTTCTTAATGGCAATAGCGCACCAAATTGATCGGAAGAAAGGTCAGAAGAAGAAAAGATGGTAGGTGCACGATGTTTTAAGGAGAAGGATTTGAGCTGAGGTTATATTGTTGCTAGGAATAATTTGAATGGGTACCATACGGCACCGGCAATGAATCGCTCCACGACCGATTCCATTTTTGCCGGATACGGTATTCATCAATTACCGGATAGCCTCATTGCCGTTGCCGTATCAGTGTGAACAAACCTCCATTAAGCCACAACTATCCATGCAAACTAGTCTTTGGGGCACAGTTACATCAAAAGAAATCTTCTACCCAAGGTTAGCGCCAGAAGCGAAAGGGGGGGGGGAGATTGGGGTGGGCTACCTCTTCGGGGAAGGCTGTCCCGTCGGGGGGGGGGGGGGCGGAGAATCCCACTTCGGGGAGCCCATCCTTATAATATGATAAAAGCCCTATAAACTTTAATCCTGTGACGATCCAGAATTGACTTAGCTTACAACAATTAAGACCACAGTCTCCAGGGAAACTTTCAAATTATTCCGATTTTTCCTTACGAAAATAAAAGAAATGAGTATGAGCTCCAAAACATTCCGAAAATACCTTCAAAAATTTTTCGATTTACACCTTACACACGACGACGGCAAGAAAAACTAAATGCAACCTCAACCAACAAGTTCGAAGGTTCCTTTTTTGTCCATATAACATGTGCAGATTGATCTTCAAAACAATGCTCCAATTTTCCAATCCTTCCTAAAAAAAGGACCCTTATATTTCAAATGTTCCTCCACAAAATTCGATCACGTGTAAGCTAACCCACAGATTTTCTATTTTTTAAAGGGAAGCCAAACTTTTGCGAAAGTCTTCCAGTATCGTCCGCATAACTTTCGTCATAATGATATGCAGTATTATCGGCGTACGAAGTGGAGGAAGGGCAGACTGCCCCCTCAAATTTCCGTAAAATCTACAACTCGATCAGAAATTTTGGGAAAATTCGGGCAGACTTGGAAGAAATCGGACATGCGGCCATTTTAGTTTTTAAAATATGGCATGATTCTTAAGAAAATTCCTAAGCGTTCGGACCCGAAGTCCTACAAAGATATGTCTGAAAAAGGAAAGAAACGTCATAGTTGCTGTAAAATTTTCATGAAAAATCAACAAAATTCCAAAAATTCGCTGACGCATTCCGGCAACGCAATTTCAGAACCTAAAGCTATTCGTACGTGGGTTTTACTTCATAGTCTTTAAGTTCACAGTGCAGTTAAGTGTACAAAATGGCAGAATGGTGGAAATCCAAATTCATTCACTCATTTGCCGAGGCACGAAGGTCAAATCACAAAGAGATAATAATAAAAGAAACATAAATAAATAAATAAAAAAATGTTGGTTTCAAAATGAGTGCCAGTAGTAGTTAGGGTAGCAAATACAAAATATGTTCTGGTCTTTCGTTAACTCTGTATCTTAGTTAAAAACAGAGGGGTCGGAAAGCTGCCTTTTTTCGAATGAGAGGTGTGGTCCATTCCCAGGAGAGTGGTCGATCCGTATATAAAACTCCTGGCTATGACACGAAAACAAAAAGAAAAACATCTTCGACCTTAATATAGGAAAGGAGAATGACAAAGAGAAATCAAGTTTGACAACCCCCTAATATAAGGTAATTAGCATTCATAAACACCTCGTTCGATTTCCTGCATTCTGATTGGCCAAAACCATTTGAGACCAGTGACAAATTGCATTTAAGACCGGTTTCTTGACAAGAAAATTAGAATACCATGCTTTACACACGCGTGGTTTGAACGTGTAAAATATTTCCTTTATGTCTTTCGGCGCGTTCTTCATACTAATGAAAAAACAAAAACAAAAAATGCGCCACACCGTGAAAGCGAATGCGTCTCTCACAACTCCATATGCACAGTAATTCCCCCGTACTATAATATATGTTACTGCGCGTGTAGCTAACAAAGATATTATAAACGTTCTTGTAATATATTTGGTAGCTAATTACAGTGTATGTGGCCTGGGTACTGTGTATAAAATGCATTTGTGTCTAGTGTGTGTTTGCGTGCTTGCTTGCATTGACCTGTATAAGTACGGCCTTCACGGTAAGTTATTTTAGACAAAAGAAAGCACAATCAGCAAAAAACATTGTATTTGTTATATCAATTGCCCTCTGTGAACTTGGGGTTGTAGAATATGCCTACGGTATTTTCCGCCTGGAGTAATTTGACGACTAAAAGACCCAGTTACGGCCAACTAAAATCAGACCATCACCAGCTGTCTGGATTCGCCTACACTCCCGTCATAATGTTAAAGGTATTCCTAATGGACCTTGTGCATTGACGACACATTGAGATCACCCTTGGGGGCAAAACAATGGAACACGTGGCGGCACGTATAAGAATTCGCCCTCGGCACGTGTAGCAGATTATGCGCGTATTCGACTGGTTGACAAATCAGCTGTCTACATTTGTCTATGATGGTTTGTTTTACCCCAAAGGAGGGCCTACTTTCCGCTCTGTAACATCATATGAACAAGGTCTATTCTCCTTCTTTCTGCGTGCAATCGCACAAGCGTTAAAACGCGCATCATCTAACATACACGCACGTGTACTTGCGCGTCCTCTATAAAAACCGATGCCAACCAGTGAGGCGGCGTGAACATTCTAATTGGATCTATTGATCTCATCAGGACGAGCAGAAACCTTGAAAGTTATTTTTATAGACCGAACCCCCTTAATTCCTGTGAAAAATTCAGATCCCGTAAAAAATTCCAATTTTCATATTTTCCCAAGCACAGGAACCCCGAGTAATTCAACGACAAAGGTCATTTTAACGACCCTTTTAGTCCTGGGTTCAGCTTGTAAGTAGGATCTTAGAAGTCATTATTTTCAGGTTTCCTTTGCAAATAAATATGTGGAGCGCGACCTTTTTAATTGGTATCTAAGGATTCGTGATGTTGAGATTGTGTTCGCATGAAAATGAATTTTCAAAAACTGGAAAAATTTGCGACTCTTCAGAGGCCCGGAAATGGCATTTACCATGTGACCATGCAGGCTTGTAAGTCTAAAAAGCCTTTTAAAAGTTTTGTCGCAGTGAAATATTCACTTTGATAAAATACATATGTATAAAAATTATTCAAGTTACGAAATGATAAAAAAGTGGCTCGAATAGCCGACTACCCTAGACCCGACAGGTCCGGCCCGATATCGGTGGAACCTCTTGGTCAATGCAAAACATTACTCAGCATCTATGGAAGGTGACTTGCCTGCCCCACCTATTGCCGATAGCCTGCCTTAAAATTCACCGGGAACTTGTCAAAAGTCCATTAATTATGACTGGGATATTAGTCCAATCGACGTTTCTCCCATCGTTACACGCTGTCGATGCCTAGAAGTAGGACCATTGCTAAGTAGGTGTAAATTTGAATTAAATAAATTATCGGTGTTAATTGCGACATGCCCGGAGACTAGAAGTTAATGGCTTTTCGGTGTGCTTTGCGCTAATAAATCAAAATTGTACAAGTACAGGCTGTCGTCACTCATTTCACAGGACAGTTTGATCATAATTCATATTTGAGATTTATGTGTACATTTCTTCCCATCACAAATCCTCCCAGGTGCGGATTAAGGGGTACGGGTACCTTTCCCAAAGATGTTAAAATGATCTAAAACTTGAGAAACTGAAATCAAAGTCAGGGTGGGAAGAAGACACACGTAAACAAAGATAATTTGAATGGAATGAAACCGAAAAATTGACAAGGCACTTCGACGTCATCATATCGATCGACTTTTCGTCGGAGTTATGAAAAATTGTGATCATCGTGACCTTATAAGATCCAGAACTGGCATGGCCATTTGGATATCAATTAATTTTTTTATGAATTAGATATTCATTTGATCATTTCTTTCGTATAGCTTCCGGATATCTCCCACCCCCAGGGATGGGAATCGGGAAAACCCACCTCAACAATAAATTGGAAGCCCTGCAGTCGGGACGATAGTAGTTTAATTTGCCCTGAGTTGAAGAGTCCGGCAGTCTGGCCACACGCCGTGTTGAGAGGCTTTATCCATCATTGAGCCACTCAGCAGACCAATTCCGATATCGGAACCATTTTAGACGGCTAAATATTTTAGAGAAGGGACTCAAGCCTGACGGGTGTGGAACTGCATCCGAGCTGGTGTTCGTTTTTACCGTGTTCGAAAGCGGTAGTGACAGAAAGGACTGAGGCCGCACGATACTTTTCCCTTCTACTTTCTGGCTAAGAACCAGTCATATTTGTCAAAACCAAACAGATATATGTGGAAGGGGTTCTGCCCTTTGGAAGTCTGGAAGGCCCCCAAAAGGACACATACACAGACTTTAAGAAATAAACAGACACAGTAGGGCCTTTTTAACATCTGCTTCTGCTTGCTGCTGTTGTTGTTTTTTTCTTAGAGAGTGCGCATTCTCAACCCCCCCCCCCTTCTTGGGATTTTTTGTACTTTCTTTTGCTATTATATGTAATTTGATTCTTTTGTTGTAGACCTATTTATACCCTATATTTGTGTGTATATATGTTAAAGCGATAACACAATAACCGAAACGAAACATTCATACCGAGCACCGGGTGGTCCCTCCAGTCCCATAAATGGCCCCTAGTCAGCCTATTTGTCCCCCAGTATCGTACCTTTTCTGAAATTTTTGTTTTAATATGTGGGAACCTGTTGGACACGCAAGTAGGAAGGGGCATAAGGGACTCATGCCGTCCCTAGAGAGGATCGATAGTTTTTTTTTTTGTTTTTTTTACCTCATTTGTTTCATGTAACCGGACATTGTTCCACTAGCTGCAGCCAAAATTCTTCATACCGTAACATTTTGATTGTGTAACTGGCTATATGGTTAGAAGGCGATCTCTTCCACTTAAAACAACAGCACAGAACCAAATTCAAGTTTGATATGTTAAAGACTTACATATTCTAAACATTCTGGGGAAAGTTGCATTCATTTACCATGTTCTGTTCTCGAGATATTGGCAACTGAAAGTGACACATTTTTTTTTATCAAAAGTGAACTTGAGGCAAGTAGGTGTGATGCCATCTGGTCATGGATTCAAACTGTTTGTCAATGTTTTGTTTTTCCTTATTTTCATTCTATTAGTATAACCTTAAGTTGATTCGGGATTCTACCTTGTCCCTAAGGCATATGAAGGTTTTTAAAATTGCTTTGCTCGAGATGCGCCTACGGTACTAAGATATCACAGTTTAGTTGTATAAAATTGGTGGTGAATTGTACATAAAAAAAAATATTGGACAGCAATGTGAATCCATGACATCACGCATTGAAAGCCTCCTTTAAATTCGGCTAAAACCAGAGTTAAAAAGACACCGTGACACTCACAATAATATGGATGCTTGCTATTTGTCCAAATTTATCATTATTATTTGCCACAATGTTTATCATTTCTTTGAACCTCTGTCATTGCTGCTGGCAATTTCAAAACATTATTAGTGTAACGTCGGGAAGGGACAAATTTATATTACATACCATTTTAGATTTAGTTATCCAGATAAGACCATTAACGAACCAATACTTGCCAATAGGTTAGCTCTGTGCATGGTTAGAAGACTCGTCCAGGTTTCAAACGAAAAATTCTGAATTTGTTACTGGCATTTTTTGTTGAAATGGTCAAACCAATAACAGTTTACTTCAAACAAATAAAGTATGTAACTACCCCTTAACAAAATTAGTTCATCACATGCATTGGCCACAAAAAGATTGCCAGTTCGCTCAACGTTAATTTCGTATTTAAAATGTCATGCCATCACGTGACTTTTTTATAACTTTCGCTGGCAGATAACATGACTTCATCTTAGTACTATAAACCTACAGCAAATAAGTAAAATCAACCAGCATTTATTTCAACTGCTGGTTCAAGCTTGTTGCAGGCATTGATTTTATTGCCCTGGATAATTCTGTATAAACTCAGCATTAGGCAAGTAGTTATTCGTAGCAGTAGTATCAATTGAACATGTAAGCCTAGGCTTACCGGTAATAGTGTAAACAAGATGGTAGACATGCGGGAAGTAGATTATTGTAGCATCGAATCAATATTAGGCCTGAGCGTGGACCATAATCAACTTACAGTTACTAATAATGTGGACGTTGAGGAGGTACAAGAACCCAGTAAAGAAATTCCTGTAAATACAGCAGAAATGATCGTGAAATTTGCCATTAATTATCGTTTTGTGTTGATCGGTATAGTGGTGTTTGTAGTGTTCGTCAAAATATTATGTCGCCTGCGAAGAATGATACACGAACGGGACGTCGACCCAGTGCCTTACACATGTCTGTATATCGGTATGTATGAATTAGAGATGGATTACTTTATAACGTAAAAGCAGTGAACTCAGAATTATTTTGAAAACACCTATTTTTCTCATTTCTCTTCCAAGTAACTTTCATGACTATTTCAGGAAACTAAAATCGACTGTTTAATGAGAAAAAGCATTGTTATGTGATTCGCAAGAACCATTCTTGAAACGGGATGATCTACTGCAGTCTGGCGACTCTTTTGTTACATCAAGTCTGACATGTGCTTCCAGAAATAGCAGGTCCTTCTGTATGAAGGGTGGTGCTGGAATGTGCTTGTGAGAAGCATGACCGAACGGGACTCTCACTCTTTCAGGGGGAGGTGACTTTTGCCCCACTACACACCCCCTCCGGGGTAGTTTCTGCCCCACTGAGGCATTGAATCAACAAATTTTCTTTACCTGGTGGGGATGCAGCTCCCGGCACCCTTGGCCCGTACGATGATGACCGGAAATCTAAGTAGTTCCCGACGGGGACACCAGTAGTCGTGCCCCACCCCCTACCCCTGACACAATCTTGGCTACCCACCTGATCGAAAATTTACCTCTCTGACTACATATCTTACGATTTGTGGAATTCCTTTACTTTATATTTTAGGGAAGAAATACCATTTATCCAAAAGACGTAACTCTCCGAAGATATCAACATGTCATACATTCTAAAATACAGCACTATAGAATTTACACGGGAAAGGCGCCACCACGTTTTTAACACTAAAAGCACGTTTCCAGTTTTCATTTGGTGTTCTCTATTTGTTTTTCTTGACGAGGTAGCGGCATTTTCATTTTCCATTGTGATTGGTGCTCAACCATATACCTAGGCAATGGAGGAGGGAAGCAAACCAGTGTGCCACAACTGGGAAAAAGACTGCGGCCGGCCCGACTTAAAACCATTGGATAGAAACTGGGTCGTTAGATCCCACTCAGCAAACTTACCACATTTTTCACACTGTACAAAAGATGCATGCACATCATTAGAGAATCCATACCCTTGAAACTTGGACTTATCTTCTCCTTGAAGTCGTTGCTTGCTACACAACTGACAAAAAACAACATCGTTGCAGATTACATGGTCTAGTGACCGCCTATTGTTGTCTGCGGTTTTCTATTGTTGTAAAATCGGCCAAACCGTTATGCTATCGGCCCAGTCATGACGTCCACTTTCAAGGGGCAGAATTCTCTAATGTCAATTAAATTAACACGTCCTTGGGGTGGTCAAGTCACAATTTGTTTAAAACCTCATGAGTTCCCGTTTGAATTCTTCTCCTTTCTTTTCTTTTCTTTTCTTATTTAGATGCCACATTCGATGACTTCAAATGTGTCATGTCTTCTTGCCGAGAAAACTACCGCAGATCTCAAGAAGAAGCTTCCAAATATCGAGAGACGCTTTTCAACGAGATTCAAGAAACCTGGACGAAGGCGTCTTCTCAACTTGTGATTACTTGTCTTTCTGTCAAAACTGGACTGGATTTATTTCTCAGGGTTCAGAAGTACCCCCCAAACAGTGAGATTATTATGACAGCTATAAATATCCCAGAAGTAGCCAGAATTATAGTCCACCACGGCCTGAAGGTTGTACCTTTAGATATTAACCGCCATACACTTGCGGCCCACGCAGGAACTCTTGGGAGACTCATTAATGAGCAAACTGTGGCGATATGGTTTACACATCTTTACGGAAACACGGCAGATCTCAATGATGCTATAGATCTAGCACATACCCATGGTATACATGTTCTCGAAGATTGCTCCCAATGCTATGGTGGACCAGATAGCGAAGGCAACCCAGAATCTGATCTCGTGTTTTATGATTTCGACGTCATTCGGGCTTGCACAGCTTTTGGTGGCGCTGTTATAAAAGTAAAAGATAACATATTGTACAATAATATGAGGCGTCTTCATGACTCTTATCCGGTACAGAAGGAATGGGAGTACTTCAAATTGGCTTTGAAAACTTTTACCGTAGGTACCATGTTGAGGAGGAAACTAGCCATCCGTTTTACAACTTACATTGGCGGTCTTTTTGGTACTGATGTCATGGCAGAAGTCAAAAGTTTCTTGACAACACAAAGGAGTAAAGTGTTAATAAGGAAGTTAAGAGAGCAACCTCCTACTTCTCTCCTTCAACTTCTTGCAAACAGGTAAGTAAATACCGATGTTTTTTCATTATACGTTTTACTAAACTCCAGTGGCGTGTCCTCGATTTCGGAGATGGGGACATAACCTGTAATTCCTCTTACTGGCCCGACAGAGAGTCTCCAGTGTACCGAAAATGCACCACGAGTGCGAACCGCGAATTTTAAACACGCGTATATAGAGTTCAAGTCAAAGGCCAGCGTTAGAACCCCTTTTGGGAGTAAACTCCCGGTGATGATTCATGGAATCAGGAAACCCCCGGAAGCTCATGCAATACAAGATGATAGGACGGTTCTACATTAGTTCCAGAGGAATCATTGATCAGATCTGTTCAATGTATAGACTGTCAGTAATGACTGCTTTTAGTACAGTGTGTCTCTTCAAACGTTTCCGACGTCTTTTATTAAAATGTAGATCCCCGACGGAGTAATTTTACATCGACTGATGTTGGAGGTTGGGTTTTGTCCCCCGGCCCCCTTCAGGTTTTAACATTGAAAAGAACACTGGAATAATATGAGCGTATGATCCTTTTAACGCCTTCCACCCTGGGGATAGTATTGATTTCGGTGGTGGCGAATAGTTTTATTCATCGGTGGAGTCTCGATTGTGGGTAGTCTTGACAATAAACATGGCAGTGCAGAGAAAAAAATTGCTTTGCACAAGAACTTAAAACACACGATGGATTGTAAACGTTAGTCATATTGAATACTGTGAGGAACGGTAACATATCGCCGGTGTAGGCTGTCTAGCTATATCCTACATATTCTTAGCGTGTACTGTGTAGATGGAAACTACACCATGCATGTCGAGGTGGCGCATCGAAATTAGCGCAACCTGTCGATAAAGGCATGTGTCTTGACGCAGTTGCCAACTTGGATTCAGAAGAGTAAGGCACATTTGTGAGAAGCACATTGTCAAGTCTTAAGACTTAAGCCTTATGAAAAAACAAAAGGCTAATCTATTCCATGTACGTTTGCCATTTACTTAGTGATGATATCGTTCCTTTTCAGATTTACAAACTTTGATCCACAAGATCTTTCGGAAACAAAGACGGTTTGTGAATATGTATGCGAGAGATTACCTCCAACGGCTGGTCAGATTGGAACTAAGACCAAACAACGTGGCTTTTGGTTATTTCCTATACTTGTGGTATGTATATAAGGTAAACAACATAATTCGAAGGTTACTGTTCTCATATACACAGAGGTGGCACCAGAAGTTCAAAACTGAGGTGGGGGTCAAACTAGGGGCAAAGAAAATGTTGGCGGAGCAAAAACCGTCCGGCCGGAGAAAAACGAAACTCTGGGCGAGCTCTCTTGAAGGTGGGGTTCAGGGGTATATCCCTGGTGGGGGTTCAGGGCGAAGCCACCGAAAAGTCTGAAATTTTAGCCAAGGCATATTTTTGGGTTAGAAATTACGCCTCGGAAGAGGTGTATTGTTTTATATTTCTTTTTTTGGGGGGGGGGACTGGGGAAAAAGAAAATCTGATGGGGAAATACCCCCTGATGTCCCCAGCTGCACATGTATTTTAACAGTTTGCTCCCTTTTATAGCCTACTTCCACTAAATGCATTGCTTTATAAATTAGGGGCATGTTCTAGAGAGAATTCGATTATCTACAATTGAGTGCGAAGTCTATCTCTGGTATTTTGCTGATTTAAACATAGCAAGGGAGTTTGTATTTTACTAGAGCACGTATCATGAACGAAAATCAGAGGAGGAAATGACTAATTGTTTGCACTCAGCTACTTTTGTGTTTTAAAGAAGGTGATGTCAACCTGGTGGACGCGTTGCATCAATGGGACATAGAACAGTTTCCTGTGGCAAATCAGCTCCTCCGTAGCTCCATAGAAAAAAAAGGGGGGGGGATAATCTATTACATCTCCAATTTATTGTATTTGTTTTGCTCAGAAATACCACGCGTGATTCCGATAATACATTTAAGATTATAAGTGGAATACAATAATATATGTGCCTAAAATAAAGTGAAAAAGGTCATCAAATTGCATCATTTGAAGTGGTTTTATTCAAACATTTCCATATATCGACAGGAAAAACACCCTTCCCCCAATTCAGCACTCGTGATTTAAGTGTTTCGTTGGTTTCAAGAACAGTTCTGTGAAAGCATGAATATTTCGATGACTGCCCACAAATAAGTGTTTTATTTCATGGATTTGATATTCCCTTTTCTGGGAAATAATGAGACCTACTAGCACTTGGTTTAATGGGTAATATTAACCTAAACTAGACAAATTGGTTCTCTCAGTGACTGGCTTACAAGTTTAAGTTTATCATATTTTGGTTTTTTCTATTCAGGATGACCCTGATGAAGTCATTAAACGTTTGAACAAACTTGGTGTCAACGCCACCAGATCTGTAGTGAATCTACAAGTAATTGCACACAACCAAGCAGAAATACCCTACGACGAGCGTGTGGCACAAGAACCACTACTGTTCGGGTTAAATTACACAGAATACCCTCCAGATGAGTCAAGAGATATTCTCGACCACGTTATCTACCTCCCTGTACACAAGCACGTGACACAGTACTACTTGGACGAGATTTGTTTAGCTGTAGAAATTGTTCTTAACAAATTGGCCATCTTGAAAAAGTATAAATCTAGTCTGACAATCCATGGACCCTACGGACCAATCTTAAGCCGACCTGCCAAAAATGGCGCGAAAAGAAAGTCAGTTTCCTTCTCACCAACTGTTAAAGTCCGATCGGCAGTACCAAAGAACCAGCAAGCTATTGAGACACACCGTCCATCTAGTCAGGCATACTATGTGGAAAGGGCCGAGAGGGGGACTGTCAGCAAGACTTGACATACACTAACTTCACTAAGCATATTGCTGTGAAAAATGAAACTTTGTCTTGCACCTACCATTTGGGAATTTGGCTGAAGCGTAAGGTTTTTGAATGAATTAAACTAGGAATAATTTTAATATTAAATTCAGCTGGAGGACGTATCATTGAGTACTAATCCCGGGAAATGTGTTTTCAATCCCAGCCGGTCATTGTGACAAAACTTATACTGCATTTATGAGTTAAGTGTTTATATTAAGAGTGTCATAACAAATTACGTTTTAAAAATAAATCTAAATAAGAGTTATTCTATAGTTACGATAGATCTACGTGCGATGCTATTGAAAGGATTTCTGGGCATATTAAAATATCAATTAAAAAGATAACTCGCGATCTGATGATACTTTTATGAACTATTTCTTGAACACACAGGAGTTGCATAGTTGGATCACTACACACAAGAAAGAAAGGAATAAGGAAAAAAGAGAATAACGAGTGGGAAACGTTAACGAGAAGAGAGAGAAGATTTTATCATATTCAGACTAGGTTAAATACGTATAAAAGATTTGACAAATATTCCTAGCAATTAAGATTTCAATGAAATCTCCAGCTGAAAATATGACAAATAAAACGTTAATACCATTGCAACTGCGACTATAATGATTGTACTTCAGTCAAAACATTAGCAGCAAGTTTTTTGATAACACGTCTTTCAAAAACTGGTAACGATGGCACCGTTCATTTTCAAAATGCGTGCATCGAGCATGAAATGAATATTAAATTAACTACGTTATCCTTGTAATTAGTTTCTCTCTCCCCATAAAAGTCGTCTTTTGCTAGAAGTCGAGATGTATATAAAATTCATCAAAATTTGGAAAAAAAACTTGAATTTGTTTAATTTGTAAATTAAATTATTCCCTTTACAATATAGAATGAGATAGTGTTAGGCATTTCTCCTGCATTTACTTATAGTTCTATATGCAATGCGACCAGAAAGAAATTTACCTAGAGCCTTGTGTAAACATTCAAAAAGTATGTTTAGGAATTACACGCAATTTCTACACACATTTTGCTTCCATTTTGTAGACATGTTTTTAAATGCCCAACATGCGTGTCTTATTCCTAGGAGTTATTGAGTTTTAATAACACCATTTAATTCCAAAATTGTTATTTTTTAATTTCTAAACATGTTTATATAATTTAAATCGGGGTTTTACAAAGTATGTGCAAATAAGTGCTTAACTTGTAAACGCTTTTTTTTTCAGAATATATGTGCAGGATTGGAGAAAAAGTTGAGGTAAAGTTGAAGAAATTCGTACAAACTAAGGAAGAATTCGGACAAAAATTAATTATGTTTCAAAGGGATAAAGATAGGGCAATTTCTTGTTTTCCTGCCCTTTCAGTAACAATGCAAGATACATCACGAAACATAAAATGCGGTTGTACTTTCGCGACTCAATATTTAGCATATTAGACTATTCAGTACAAAGGTCTAAGTTTGGTCTCATTTAACACAATTTATGTGTAAGTAACATGAAATAAAGTTGGTTACTAATCATAATGCAGTACTGAAATGAGAGGCTTGTGTAGAAATGTATTAAATTTATGAAAAACCTCAAAGTCCATAGGGAGGGGGGGGGGGGGATCAGGGGGGCTTCGTCCCCGGACCGCCTAGGATATAGGCCTGACTGAAACCCGATAGCAACAGGCAAAGCTAAATATGCAATACAAATTTATACTAAGGTTTTTAATGTTCCCAAGATTTTAAAATTGCACTATAATTGCTGATTAGTTTATAACAAGATAAT
The DNA here is from genome assembly GCA_037179385.1 of Holothuria scabra. NCBI lineage: Eukaryota > Metazoa > Echinodermata > Holothuroidea > Aspidochirotida > Holothuriidae > Holothuria > Holothuria scabra. Next base: position 35,307,550 of record CM074198.1, read on the forward strand.
TGGTTAATAATTCTTTCTGATCTCTACAAAAAACTGGTCATAAATGCCTTAATTAAATAAACTGAGGAATTTAACTTTTGAAAGCCTTTTTTTTGGGGGGGGGGGGGTGACGATTAATTACTTCTCTATCTTAGCATGAAACCAATTTGAGTAAAAATAGGGTAAAAAATTCACACGCAGCTTCATTTTTCCGATTTTTTAACGTTCAGGTATCATTTTGACATTTCATCCAATTTTTAAGTTTTGGCAAAATTCTGTGAGTTCCATGCGCTATTACTTTAGACCAGTCGTCAAACATTCTGTTCTATAGCTATACACTATAAAAAAAAAAAAGTGTTAGAAAATCAGCTTTCTGAACACGTTTTACCCTCACCGTGAGTTTAAAAACATATCAACAGTATAAACAGGTTCAGGGAATTGTAAACAGTGATTAGAAATTAAATACATAATGTTTAGGAATTAAAAAATTGATTTTAGCATTGTAACATGCTTTCAAAGTGCAGGCAGATGCGTTTATTTTTTACAGTGTCGTTTTGTATAGACAAATCCGATAATCGCTTGTGTTCAGTGACTGTAGGCGGCCATTAGTAGGGTCCATCAGCCTTAAACTGTCTTCATTTATTGTCTATACATGGATCTCAAACCCTCATATTCAGTGAAATTGAAGGAATAAAAGTACAATTTAGTGTACAGCCATCCATGGTGCAGGTTAGCAAAGAAATTGGAAGATTAAAAGGTGGCAGACCCCAGTTATGGCCGACTGAAATCATACCACCACTCGCTGTCCGGATTTGTGTATAAGCGTCGGTCTTAATCGCATCACGGCAAGTCATATGACTTGCATGCCCAACTTCTCTATTTCATTATTTAATTATGCAGGTTTGATGATCTAAAATAAAAATGGGACCAGGTACAAAGAAATTAAATTGAGTAACCATCTTTTTTGGTTCCAAGATAGTTTTCTTACTACCTCCACAAGTGGAATGATACCCGATGAACTTAATGTGAGAAGTTTGGCGCTGTGTCTAATGTCCGGAGTTCCAGAACGTAGTGTTGCAACTCCCTGGTTTGTCTTAATACTCGGAGGAAGATAGTGATGTATACCGGTACATGATGACTTAGGTATCGGACGAATCTATACTCGCTACAAACCGTCCATCCTCTGTTAAAACATAGAATTGTTAGGGCAACTACCTAAAGGAATGCCAATCTAAGGAATCTTTAGCTATCAACTGATTTATCCCAACTCTGTGGACACTACAAGTGGCAGGCGTCCATATTGAGATGGCGCTCTGTCAGAATCATAACACATATTACAAGTAAAACCAAATGGGATCTTTCTTCGTGGTGTCATAGCCTATTTTAGTGAGAAAGTTTATAAACAAAGACACAGATGGATGAGTTCTCAAAAGGAAATATTCTCGACTGAGTCCAAAATGGCGAAGATATGAGATAAGTCAGCTTATCCCATTGCTTTGTCAAAGCAAACCGGGTATATTTTATCTAGCAAGTAAAATGCAACTATTCGACTTAATAAGGCTATGCTGAGTCTCAAACTTACCTGTTGAGAAAAATAATACCAAAGACAAGCAAAAGAATTAAATGGTGTGTGATTTCGGACTCTTTTATATTTTCTCAGACTTCTGATCACTATTTTCTATATCGCGTAAATGATATTTCTTCAGTTAAGATGGTGAAACATAGATTAACTTCCATCATGGCGAAATAACTTTTAAGGATAGTCTGTCACGACTACCACAGTTTTGGGTTAGAAACTTCAGTTCACAATTATAGTAATGGTACCCGGCCACTGGCTCATTACACCAATTTGCTGCTTCAATGAACAGCAGCTTTGAATACCATTATTGTTCAACAGGAGCCCAACAGTCAGAGGTTTAAATAAGTGCTGGCCAAAGTAAGTGCTAGCAAAAATAGGATCAAATTACTCATCGAAGGGTTAAATCGAAGGGTTAAATACCTTGTTTTCAGTTTCATCTGATATGAACTGCTATCAAGTGTCAACCTTCACAACTATTGCCAAACACTTGAATGGGCATCAAATTGGTACTAATAACAATTCTTGACAAAATTAAGTAAAGGATAAATTTTCCGAGATGATTATTTTTATGTAATTTGTACATTCGAAAAAAGTAAAAAAAAACACATATTGTAGGAAAATATAATATACTTCTTACAGGAGTTTAGAAAAATGTACATTAGTTTACTGCAATTTAATCAAATAGACTAAATAAATAAATTTTAAGGTTACATCAGTCCAGTAAATTGTCCTTCCAACGTCAGATCATAGGCAACAATTTACTAATCACTTTCCATTACAAGTAGTTTGTAGAGAGAATGTAAGTGCTAAAAGTTTGAAAAGAAGGACTGGAATTCCTAATCTTTCCAAATCTCCTTAATCTTTTTGTATCGTTTTTTAATTAAGCTAAAGTTGTTAAAAAGCAAGTTAAAGAAACGGGTATGATATAATATGGAAAAAGTGAATACTAGTCCTGATACAGAGCAGATACTAGACTTTCCATTAGCGAGCGCTGATGTCTGATGACCAACATTCCTTTTGGAGTTCGATTTTCACACGATCTAAGGAGGGTGCGACCGTTGTTTCTAATATAGCCAACAAAAAACATTTTGACAAATTGGCCTCCCGTGCAGAATGCACGAAATGGTCCTTCCTTCTCCATGTCTTGTGAACCACATGGTCGAAACCAAATGCATATGGGAGTATTCCAGTTAAGCACTCTAGAGGATTTTTTTGCAAAAATATGTAATCCTGCATGCCCTGAATGACTTTTGGGGGAAGATTTTTTTCACAGTAAATTCATATGTAATTGAACAAAACAACTATTCCCGATTTTGTTATGACCCTCTTATCGCTGCTCACTTTTCGGGTTCACAGCTTTTCAGGCAAAATCATTTTTAAAGGGAAATATTGCGTTTATTTTACTAAAAATTTTCATATTCTTTAATCCAATAGTAATAGATTCATAATGATAGACAATTCATAATAAGCCAGCATGGTAGCCTTCGTTTCAAGAAATAAAGATCTTGCAGGAAGTATTCGGTTATTTGTGTCAAAAAAGTACTAAATTTGTTCACCCAAACTTTCCAAAATTCAAATGATGCAAGTTCCGTTACTCTTGCATGTACATAACATTTTGAGGAGATAAAACTATTGCTGCAGTTATATTAGTGAGACTGAATGGTTTAGTAATAATTTAAAGTTTTTTTTGTATGCCACATTTGTGCATTTTAAACTCAATATTTCACTTTAAAACTGCAAAGGTGTGATCACATAGTATGTAAGAATAAGACTCGGACTTTCAGCCTTCTGTTGAGTATTGGTGGTAATCGTCAATAAGAAACACAAAATGTCCTTAGTTGATTTTCTCGCAAAATTTTGGGCACCACACCACTGTAAACCCTTCCTTCTGGAGGGGCAATCAGCCTTTAAATACAAACCACTTTCGTAAAAACACCCGGATATTCGGACATCGGACACATAAAGAGTACCGTATGAAGTTAGACTCAGGCCGAGGAAATGTTGTGACATAAGCTGCCAGAGCGTCTCACGATTTTTTTGTTATGTTTTGAATTTTTCATGGAAATTTTATTGGAATTATGTTTAAATAAACTTGTGTTTACCAGATGAGTACATTAATCGCCAAACTAGTCACCGATGTGAAAAAAATTCGTAGTAGGCTTTCACTTTGCCATCAGCCGGCAGCTGGAGTGTATCAACTGTATATGTTCGACTTGGTCGATAAAACCGTGGTTCACTCTGTTACAGTTATGTTAACCCATATAAACAATTCTCATAAAATTCTTATGAGAAATTTCTCGTGAGATTCTTATGAGAAATTGGGACCGTTCTCATGAAAAATCCTTATGAGAAATTTCTCATAAGATTCTCGCATAAGAAATTTCTCGTCATTACACATTCCATGAGACATTTTACTGCAATAAAACAGTATATATGTTGTTCTTACTGTAGTACTATGGAATACAATGAGTTTTCCTGTGTTCATAGTGGAAAACTGCTGGGTAACATTGGAAAGGTGATGTACGTGCTTGGTTTATCCATGGTTTTGCATAAAAGGTCTACCGCTTGAAGTTTTTGCTACCTCCTCACCTGGTTACAATGTCTTAGTACGGTTCAGAAGCATCATCCATGAGTTTAACTTTAAATGTGCTTAAGTAAACTGTCCGGTTTACACTGTTGGGCGGGTTGTTGAAGTCTTAACCAGAAATAACAATTTTACAGGAGTCCACTTTAATGGTAAAAACGGGTGACTGAAATTCTGATGGAGTCTTCATATCAGCAGGCATTGTAGTCCTATATGAATCAATATGTCCCAAATATCTAACCACTGAAGACACCAATAGACCCTTTTCCAAATAACAATTACAAAGGATTGTGGGAACACATTTTCGTGCGCGTCGTTTTTGCCCACGGTAAATTGACATTGACATAAACGACTCGTACCAAAAGTCTGTCCCACAATCCTTTGTAATTGCTATTTGGAAAGGGGTCTATTGCCATCACTTTGTGGTGTTTTTCAAGAAAGGTCCTGTGGGCTGTACAAGCTGCATCTCCCAATGTTTTTAAAAATATTATGATGCTGTATACTTCCATGGAAATATCCGAGGTAGTACTTCCATGATAAAAGGCGGGCCACAAGATAACTCCCCTGCTTTAAGCGAGGAAGTAATCTGCGGAGAGGGGTCAACTGCCTCCTGGTATTTCCAAACCGCACATACACCACGTTTTAAATTTTGATGGCAATCTACAAAAGCAGTGTTTGAGCCAACCCCAAAACTTGCGAGTTTGCCCAGGACAGGGTGGTGCACAGTTCCTTCGTGAGGAAAAGGGTCATGCACAGTTCCTTCGTGAGGAAAAGGGGATCCTTGGCTCACGCTTTGAAGTAAGTTCTTACAGATATAAGCGTTTTGAAAATTATTGACAGCGAAGCAGTGAGAGTGGTAGGAACTAAAAAGAACACCACTTGTGACCGGTTGTAATGCTTCTGTGCTTATAACTGTATATTATAATAAACTACAGGTTTAAGGAAATCCCAGGGACCTTGAATTTACTGTTTTTTTCGGGTGCGGTGAAGAGTGGGTACTACGGAAGCAATTTTGAAAATACCATGGTGTGTAGGTTATGGAAGACAACAGTTTTATATACACTTAACACATTACGCATATAAGGACGGTATTAAATTGAAATGCTAAGCAAGAAAGAAACTATACAATATACGAAAGAAGAACGAAATCAACACGATGTGGTACGTGGAACTTCCATTGCAAATCGGACATGTAGTTTCTCAAGATATCAGCAAATGAAGTCAACAGATCTGAATGTTTTTCAAGGTGACTAAAGGGTAGCAGAGGTTATATCACTTCCTTACATTGACAAGTAATACTTTGTTGCTGTTGTTGTTGGTTTTTTCTTTTTATTGTGATCATCCTGAAGTTGATAAGGATAAGACATCTCCGAGGGGAATATAAAGTTTGTAAAGTTCTTTTGACACACACATTTCGCATTCTGATTATATACATGAGATCGCTGAAGACTCGAGAAATTGGTATATAGTAAACTTAAAAAGACCATTCATTAATGAGTGCCGGTAAGAAATCATATGACTTTGTTTCAATGTCACTTTACAAAATGCATTTAGTAACTCCATTTGCTGATATCTCTATAAATACGCGTTATGTTTGATTTGAACTAAAGTTCCACTGTCTCATCTGAGATGTAAATGTTTTGCTTGAAATTATCTAAAAAGCATGGACACTTTTACACACCTAAATAATTAATACATTGACTATTAAAAGACATGTATTCCAATAAGATAACAGAAATATTAAGTATTTCGCTGTTCCCACCTTTGTATATAAAAGTTAGTTACAACTTGCAAATAATACAGTCTTAATCGATGGACTTAATTTAGTAAAAATGTTTTATCAAATGGGGATACCATGTAAATTAGCCAATAATGCTGATGAAGGCTGACATTATCAAAGGTATGATAAGCAAAATAATATCAGGGTTCAGATGAGGGTTTGTTCCTGTCAGAAGGCAAAACTTTTTGGAGGGGAGATATGGGTAAGGTAAATTCATTCAATGACAACTTTACATTTAAGGGGAATTCTGAATTCTCTTGGGCCAAGTCTGCGGTCACCCAGGTGTAGAAGGTAGAGAAAGAAGTCTCCATAACATTTTTGCCCCTGAAAAATGTTTTCAAGACTTTGCCATTGATTTATTTTTGGAACCCATGGCCTATTCCATTTTGTTTCTTACTTGAACGACGATTACTGAGTAGGAAGGTGAAATTGTAGCCTGCTCTAAGCAGGCTATTGTGTTTGCGTTTCAACTACTACATTCAGATATCAAAAATCTTACTCTCGCTTGACAGTCCACGTTTCCAACTAAGTTACATGGCTTACCTACGGTATACAATAGCCTGCCAACTTTCTAGCGAATCTCATTTGCGACCACCAAATATGACGTCACGACAAAAATTAAAATACTAAATTATTTCTCGCGTAATAGGTAATATTTATGCATCGAACATATGGCCTGGTACACATTTTCCACCTACAAAAGCTAATTAGGTTGTTCGCCGTTCGTTGTATCAGTTGTATGTACCAAAATACACTCACTATTCATACTTGTTTCGTGCACCACGTGACCATCTCATGTTTACTAATTCGTCCCTCAAAATGCGGGATTCCTTTAAATGGAAACTGGACGAAGGTTTGCAGACTCTGTATACATTATACTGTTTAGAAAGGTGTATTATGATTTTGAGAGAGCGCTGTCTTTCGGCTACTACAGAGTCTGCTCCGCAGGCTAGTGAAATTGTGAAAAGACATCACGACGTTTTACTCTTTTACATAGTCACATCTGTTTGAGGAGATGGAAAATTTACCAGTAGGACTTAACTTCCTCTATATCTGAAATTAAAGATCGTCCTAGGCAGATGGTTACGCACTGGAAGAGTATTAGTGCCCCCACACAACATCCTAATATTATGGCGTTGGTGATGAACCAGTCTTTCAAGGCGTCTGCGCAACCGTAGGTGAATATGACTTCCCTCATCTCATCATTACTCAGGGTGAGTACATTAAAACCACATTGATAGTTGACCACGCCTTCTCCAGGGAGACAGCATGAAAACGGAACACTACAGGCTGATCGAGCGATTGAAGAGCAATTGAAATACCTGAAAATGATGGAATCATCGGTAATTTTACAACATGACAGATTTGGAGAGAATTACACTTTGAAACTTGAATTCAACCGTTCTCTCATGCAGTGCAGTACAATGTTGTGTAATATGAGCTATCACTATGCATGTTGTGACTTGCTGTCAATCAAAGAACAACGCTAATTTATGTATTTCTGTACACTACTACAAAAATTGTAGTTTGGAGATGGAGTTGACTGACTCGCTAGGTTCATCGTGGGGTATTACTCATTTACAAGTTGATTACTATTCCAGTAAATTAATGAGACTGTTTCGTTTATATAAGCTGGTGTATTCACAAGTTCTAATCTAAAAGATAAGTAACAAAAGTAAATATAGGATATACAAGAACCGATAAATCTTTGGACTTCCTTGTAATAAAAAGCAATCACGCCCGGTATGAAAACATGTACTATAGACGCCACAGCCTCGTAAAGATAAGAATATTACGTCCAATGAATCACCGACTCATCATTGCCATATCATTTGCTATAACTTAGTTAACTCACGGATTAGTCTCCCAGTCGAACGGAGAAATTGAACCACAACATCTGAGGCTTTCCTGAAGTCCATCCATTATAAATTGTTTGTCTGGGTCATCTGTTATAATAAAATATTTATGAAAATTTTTAATAAGAAACCAGCCAAACTGCGATAATAGGGGCCTGCAGGATGCAGGCCTCTACCAAGTTCTAACCTACTACATGGAAGACTTCACGACACTGGGACAGCCGCCGTGTGCAGTTTTAACTTGGTTGGGTATAAATTTCATCAGCTCGGTTCTGATGCCTCCTGCTAAACAATTAGGTATGGCTATTCAAATTCCTAACGAACGTATCTAGTGCATGGTAGAATTTACCTAACGAGCTCGGGTAATTTTTCGACCAAGTAGGCGAAAGTTTCCAACAATTTAGCAGGATACATACATGACGAACCGTTTTCAGAGTGTTGGGGTGGAGGGGTAGGAGGACTAAAAGTGTCTTGGCCTCTGACCTTTTTTCAAATGTGGGCAGGATGTTGAAGGGTATCTACCACACATGAATGCTCATAGATAGCAGGGAGCTATAGGAGCTCCTCCGGCTCCCTGCTACGCTTAGCTCAATAAGCCAATTAAACCTTGTATCCATTAGTTACGCAAAAGGTTTAACTATGTATACCAGGTTCAATAAACGAGTTCGGTTATTCGTTGCTGAATAGCATTGTGGAGCACAACGTGGGAAATACAAGCCGAGCTCAGGACGAAGTGTACAGCGTCCCCCTGTTTTCGTCAGTACGTGGATACAACATTATCTAAGTGTCTAGCCAAGTCGAACGAAATTAGGCGTCTTAGTCCTACTTCACGGCAGATCAAAATGCAAATTTTTACACCAAAGAGGCAGTTTAGACAAAATGCACTGCAAAAACCACACTTGATTTCCCTCCTCTTGTTATTGGTTATGGATATATTAAAAAAGAATGCTTTCACCAAATCATGTTAACTCGAATTTTGGAACAAGTGTTGTAGATGTGGGATTAGTCTCTCTATTTGGACGAGTTGGAGGATGTGTCCATGTGCATAGCCACCAGACGAATTATCGGACCGACTTTCATCTGTCTCCCCCGCCGGTTAGAGCAAACACGCGATCCAATTGGCTGTTGAGGATCACATATGTCTTTAATTATTCTCCTCAAGAATAAGAGAATTGTGAGTTTTAGCTGTTGCTTCGGGGGTTGCTTCAAAAGAAGTTAGGGACGACTGCTCTCGACCTTAAACCATGAGAGTGCTTAATATTAGTTAAATTTAATCTTGAAGAGTTTATACCGGCAAAGGAGCTTACACAAATCCCGGAGGTCTATTCCCTGATCAGCTGATAGAGATAATGAGTTACAGTATCAGCTTATGAACCTTGTACAAATGTGCACACTTGTAGCAAGTTAACGACGAGTATTAAAGTTTCGTTTGCATGATTAGGCCTAAAGCAATCCGTTTATGCGACTTATTTATGATAGGCACAAACTAAAGGCAATTTTAAGTGTGTCTCCTACTTGATGTGAAATCTCAGACGGTCTGCTCTTGATATAAAATGTAGTTTTCAAGCATAACAAGTATGGATTCAATAAACAATTCGTTCAGTAATAGCATGGTTCAGGAATTTTCTCTAGTAACCCCGGCCCCTGATCGGTTGATCCGTCTGGGGTTTTTGTGGTTACACTTATTTGAAATGTTTCGGCACGACAAATTTGCTGATCATTTTTTCATTGGATTGTATATCTTGTCATACTACACAATTTGACAATTTTTATCGACTGGTGACTTAACAGTAGAACATGGGCGTCCGCAGAAGAAAAAAATCAGTGGCAAAACCTTTGACGGATCAATTTAATGGAAATTGTTTATAACGAGAAAAGACGTCAAAAGAAATGTCCTTGGATTTGCTGATCGGGGGTCAAAGCTCCCCAACAGGGATGGAAGACAACACTCTGCATTCTGAACAAAGGCAATGAGTCCATACACGTTGTGCCTGGGGCCCACGTTCACCCACATTTTTGAAAGAGTGCCATATAATTCCGTCAGAAATTGCATTTTCAAACCTCAAGTTTACACATCGAGGTTATATGCACAGTTAAAAAAATACACGGTATGAAAATGGGGCTAATTAATTTCCTCCCATAGTCTCCTGAATTTGGCGCAATTTATTGAAATCATTTCAGATTTTTGAAAATATCTCTTTGAATATAGCGTTTTCCTTACATTCAAGTTTCGAGAGAATGCAGATAACCGACCATTTCGAGCATTGAGCTAGCAAGATTAAAAAACAAGCCTACGAACCATTGTTTCTTGTAAGACGTAGGCTTCGCGAATATGTCCCTTTATTATCTTATCTCTATTATTTGTCATGAAAATCTAAAATAATATTTTTAATGTTGCGGACAAATGTCTGAATAAATCGGTAAACCCATTTTGGCTATTGTGTTGATTGTGAAGTAAAGCTCAAAAATAATAGTTTTTTCCCTTGAGCTGCCCGAATTTCAGGCGAAGTTTTGTAATCTTGCTGATATTGAATGAATATTTTACTGAATATGATGTTTTTATCCATTTTCCGGGAATTCCGAGCACGTTTTGAAGTTATTTGTGTATTTAAAACAATGGGAAGTTTTTTAAATGCTTTCCCGAATTTTCCCACATTCCTGTCCGGGCTTTAATTTTTGCCAAAAATTGGGAGCATCCCCCCCCCCTTACCCCGGCCCCTGTCTGGTACACCTAAGAGTATTAAAGAATCTTTAAGGCAGAAAATTGAATGAAATGGTTTTATTTGCAGAGGACAATTGAAAAATCGGACACTTCAGTATTGAAGATCAATCTGTCCAAACTTCAGACTGCAGAAAGTCGGCTGAGGTATCATGTTTTGTCGTAATGGATTTTTCACTTTCTTTTAAGAATGTTTGACAATCTGGAGCTTACATTAAAAATGTTTTGAATTTCTGTTGAGAACTTTGAGAGTTTTATTGCAGAAACTAAATGGTCTTTTTGTAAGCAAAATCAAGAAGATCGTCGAAATGGGTGGAAGACTGAAGTTTGTCGTGCTTACATCTTTTATTTTATGTATGGAGGCTTCCTCATGAAATTGGATTTCCTCGTAGTGGAGTCCCCGGCGAGGGCGAGAAAGGAGTCTTCCCCCTCGGGGGTCCATGGCCTCCGCTCCACTGGCTTTACCCTTGGAATAACGAATTACGGTGGTATCTTTAACTTACCAAAATACAACAAAATGGTGTTATCAAACCAGTTTTCCAAAACACCGAATAACTGATCCTGATAGACGTATGCCAGGACTCCTATGGTAATCTCAGCCAGAAAAATGAGTATGAGGAAATAGGTAAAAAATTTGATCATGCAGGTATTCTCCCTTAGTGAACCAATGCAGCCGAAGAATCCAAGGATGAAGATAACTGATCCACTGATGATGAAAGCAAACATAGGATCTAAGAAGATTCCGAGGTCGTCAGCCAACGCTGAGACGCTGTCGCCATTTTTAGAGACCAAACCCCATATTCCAAATCCGAGGAGAAATGCTCCGACCAGCCAAAAGAAAACATTTATGAAAAAGAGTAAGTACTTGGTGCACTGACTGACCTCAACCCCTCGTGGGGCTGAACGGACGGGTGGTCGTCTAGATGGGGGTGGTGGATACGAAGCTTGGTAGGGAGGGGGATCCGAGTATGGATATGACGTAGGAGAAGTTTTCGATTTACCCATCTGAAAGGAACGAGAAAAAAAAAACAAGAATAATTACAATGTATGGCACAATAGGAAAGTACATATGAATGAGAGAAGTGTTACTCCATCGATTGTTAGATAAAATGGGTACTAATGGCAGTGGCTCCCCCACGTGGGGGATAGCAAGAGGAAACGTGCCCTAATCATATTTTGAACGAACATATATTTACTGGAAAATGTATTCAAGCCACACTGATATATAGGACGTGGATTTTGGGAGCAAATGAACGAAAAATCATTTCAAACGGACTAGGAAATGTTATATCTGGTGATCTGGAAGGTGCTTACTGCCAAACAAAATTCGGTACGTTGCACTTTGATAGTCTTCCCCACAAATCAACCCCACCATAGGCGTAGGAAGCGGTGAGGCTGCGGGGCGCTAGCGCCCCTGGGTGAAAAATGCGGGGGTGGAAGTATGCTTCCGCCCCCACTTTACGGGTCAGCTTAAATAGTCTTTCGGGCAAGACTTCAGACAGGGAATCATTTGCCTACCGTAAGTGCTCTCATAAATGCCTTTCATCAGTTACCTTTCAACCCTGTCAGTTGAATAGTCTGTGAGATGGATTCTTGAAAAATTAAAATGTTATTAAATTCTTCTTCAGTTTGCAGAGGTCATAGATATACTGGAATTGTTGTCTACTGTAGCATGGCTGTAAAGAAACGAAGAATTCTACCTTCTTTAGTGCCCAGTTTAATTTAATTTGAAAAATGATTAATAGCATACATTTTTCTTTATTTAAAAAAATCGTTCTTCCTGGTACAAAAAAAGCGAAAAATTTAGCACGAAAAACGTAACTGTTGGTCGATGGAGTAGGGTGAGGTATATAGGTGCAAAGTCAAAAAAATGTTCCGTCCCCCACACTTTCAAATTGCTTCCTACGCTACTGAATCCCACCCTAGTTTTAGTTCTTGCTCCACCGCTGCCCTATGAAGTCTAGAGTCCACCGCTACCCTATGAAGTCTAGTGTCCACGCTACCCTATGGAGTCTATTTCGATTATGTTTGGCGGGCTTATGACTACGATCTCTGTCCCTCTCTCTTGACGTGTGCATGCCTCTGTAGTCTTAGAGAATTACAGTCTTGGCCAAAAATTGTTTGAGCCCGAGTGGCCAGAATGGTATATCCGGCCTAAGTTCCAGCATAACGGAGAAGGTTTGGATTAACCGAAATCCCAACTTTTGACCTAATGACTCGAAGTTTGGAGTGTTGCGTTGTTTGCTTCCGAGCCCGCTCCTCCACCATGTTGCGTTGTTTGGGCCAATCACATCGTGAAGGCTAGGGGGTAGTACGTTAAGAAAAGAGATTCAAGAAAGAAAACTCAAACAAAGCTTTAAAGTTGACTAATGTTTATTCTAAGTGTAAAAGAAATCCCTTTCTCTGATCGATCAAGAGCTGACAGGATAGACTTGATTAAACACTGTCACATGTTGAGTATGAATTGATTTAATCTACATGATGAGTAACAAGCTTCTACTCTAAACGGTGAGAAACGGACTTCTGTCTCAAAACTTAAGTTTCCTTCCTTTAAATGCAAAAACTGATTCCTATAAACTACTCCAAGGTTAAAGGAAAATTCGAAGAAAGTAAGAAGAGCTGGTAGAGTCCAGCAGGCTTGGCCCAGCGGCAAAGGCCGCGGAGCTGTGCGTGTTTCTTGAGTTGATTCTTTCTGTTTGGCTGTCTATTTCCAACTCTCTCCAGGAAGGGAGTTACCTAAAAGTGCTAAGGTGGTTTCCAGACAGAGTTGTCTGCAAACTGTGGGATGGGGAATCCTGATTGGACTAAGACATGCACATGCCTAACAAATGACCAATGAGAAAAGTTTGCAAGAAGTAGGACGCTGACTGGCGACCTCTATTTCTGTATTTGGGGAAGACACTGGCTATGTCACTGGATGGACTTCATCGAAACTATAAGTGTCAAGAATCTGACAGGACATCGAATTTATTGTGTGGGAACGTCCACATAATGGGGCTGAGCTGTCAGAACCTGTCTGCTTGAATTCCCAAGGTAAACTCCCTGAAGTAGAATGTCAAGGGGGTATTTAAGTGCATGGCGATTAGCCTTATTATTTGACAGGAGCTTTACAAATCACAATGGTAATCTATGAATCCATGGTAACATTTAACGTTAATATTTACATATTTACCGTACTGAATCTTTTCGCGACCTTTTCGGATTTTATTGAAAGTAGAAACAAATCTTCCCAAATTTATTAAATCCTGCAGACTGGGTGGGTGACTTATTGATACATGCAAGACACCCTCTGAAAACTAGTCTTAAAGTCACATCCCGTATTTATTATCCCCTGAAGTTCCAAATTTTCCAACCTTTTTTCTCTGTGTATTTCGTTGTCTGTGCTCAACAATAAACTGAAAACGTACAATAGTCTCACCAATTACAAAACATAAATCCCTTTCAGAATAATCTCTGAAGCATACCTTACACAGTTAATGCTGTAAGAATGAAGTAGTTTTACAGTTTTAGCGTTAATTAAGCATTAAGATCATATTTAAGGAAGTAAACTGAAATATAATATTTAAAACTCACTCTTGGTTACTATAATTCAACATATACACACTTCATACTGTAAATATACAGATACAAAATAAACACATCTTCGTTTCATTTTCAAAATAGTTGCTGTGACTTAGTACAAGATTCATATCAGTTAAAATGACCTCAAATCTCGAACACTCTGAGGACAGCTGTCAGCATGTTACAAAAACAGCACTTTTTTAATGTGCATTGCACAAGAAAATACGCACGAGCTATAATAGGCCTATGAGCAACCCTGCTTATTTGATTTTGAAATAAAATCAAAGAGCCGTGCCAATTGAGAAATTCAGTAGTCTCAGAGGGTAAAATTGTAGAAGTCTAGGGTGAAGGAAGAATGCCTTCCTTTAAGATGAATTCCCTTTTGCGATAATGGCACAAAGGTAGTTTCTTACGCATGGATCATTGCAGTTTTTCACACCCAGACTGGAGCTCATTAGAGCCTTGTCATGTCTGTTCAGACTCTTCAATTGCTTGTTAACATTAAAATTGTAACACAAAAGATGTCAATGCTCAGACGTCAATAATCAGTTACACTGAGTAAACCTTATTACAGATTTCTTCTTACCCTGTCTGCACTAATCTCTTTTAAAAAAGGCTGGATGGACAAGGGCTTGAACTTTTCGCACCTTGAAAATTATTGATGTCTTGATATACATTTGAAATCTTATACTCGACACCCACCACCAGCCCCTCCCCCCCCCCCCCCAAAAAAAAATTGACCACTGAAAGTCATCCTCCCCCTGAGATACCTCGCCTGGCTATTACCGACCAAAGCTTTTGTAAATGTGGCAATATACAGGTACCGTCGCTCACTCAGGATAATACCGAGCTTTCGATTCAGTGAACGTGGACTTCGTTCTAGTTAACCAGCTTGCCTTCTTGAACGCGTCCACTGCTATGGTACGTCGACTGTTAAAGCCTGTTTCGATTTCCCTGTGCAAGGGTCGACGTGGACGAGTCGTATTAAAATGGCGAATTTACAGCTTAGCCTTGTGTAATTTTTCTAAATTTCTTCAACGATGTAAATGCATGTCTACTACACGAACGCTAGTTAAGTTGTTGGTATGTTTTCATGGAGAACACAGTATATTTCAACTTCGAATATCCGCCTGTTGAAGTTGCAAGAAAACGTCCAAAATAACGCATATTCCCCAATGAATGATCAATCTCATATACATTTTAGGTAAAAAGTGACCGCATTTGGGCAAAACAGATCACGAGGAGGGAAACTAGCATGCATTCTTGCCACTTAATCCATTTTCAGAAATTCTGTGACGTCACACATGTGAACGTTCGTTGCAGTTTGGAGCGAACGTCAAAACCGCGGTGGACACGTTCTCGATTTGGCTAGTGGACGAGGGAGACGACGTGACGCATGCGCAGAGACTGAAATTGACGTAATCTCGTAGCAGTCGACTGTGTGAACGTGCAAATCGAAAGCTCCCTAATTAATTCTGTATCTTTCTCAGATTCCATGCTTCAAAACAAAAAGTACAGACTATGCAGAGTTTAAATTTATGTTAATTTTCCAGGTTAGGTTAGTAACTGCAGAACTGATGCTGAAATAGCATTAAAAACTTCATTTTTGTGGCACGCCATTGAAGCAAAATAGGTCCTTCTTAACTAGCCGTTAATTGTCAATTTCACAAATCCTAAGCTCCCGTGAAGCAAATAATTCTGCAAGCACCCACTAACGACTGAGGGAGTGACAAGGTTAATGGGCTCTCGAAAACTACTGCAAAAGCAAATAACCCCCTATACGGTCAAGACTCGAACAGTCGAATGGAAAGGGTCTTTGTTTATATCAAACACCATTAAATAGGGCGTTTCTAAACGTTTATCGCACTGCAAAATTCCCATGACAAAGCAAAAAGAACATTTTGGTTAGCCGAGTGGAAGAAAAATGTAACATTCAAAGGTTTATATAACATTGACCGTATCATAACAGGAGGAATGAGCCCATTTCTTCAAGTGCTTCCTTACCAAGCACATACAGATCTTTTCCCCACAAAGCTATACTAAAACATTTCTTTTTACATATTGATTCCCAAATGCCAGAAAATCACATCACACTGTTCTTTATTTCAAAAGTTTCGCAAAGAAAGGTCACTGGACACCTTTATTTTGTCCGTATAAAAGATTTATGGTGATCGATGTCTAACCTGTTCCGAAATGAGTATTTGCAAAAGTTATAAGAAACCTTTGGCAATAAAACTCTATTTATAGACGAATCCGATTAGCGCTTGTTTTAGTGACTATAGGCCACCATTAGTGGGGTCCATCAGCCTAAAACCGTCTTTATTTATTGCTTACATGAATTTCAAACTCTCCGAATTGGTGTATACGCTTGAATAAGGACACCTGGACTTATTTAAACGCATGTATGCAAGTGAACAGAACGAGGGGGAGGTGGGGGCGTATTCCAAATATTTTAAATCGATTTATTTGGGTCTATTCCCCCTTTTAATTCATCAGAGTTTAAACAATGATCATGAACCAGGACTGGGGGACAGGGACCGGCAGGGGGACAGCCAGGTATTAATGCAAATGATGGGAACGTCGCAACAGAAGTGTTTGTTGCAACACAAGCAATTTCTTTAAGAAGAGTAACCATACTGCCGTAGAATGTGGCTTATTGTTACTTGGTTTGACAATTGTAACTTTCCAAGGAAAGGTGCTGGCTCTTTCAATCCAGAATAATTGGAGTCGCTTGCCGAAATATTATCCAGACATACAATGATAGAGACGTTGGTTCTAATACACGTTACTTTTTGTTGTGTTAATTGGAACAGATGTAGTTATATCAGATTGAACGACACACCAACACGAATGCGTTACAAAATGTCACCCTGTTCACTACTGTTCAACTCCTCCCTTTAAATCGCCTCCTACGACAGGCAGGGAACACCGTGGGCATATTCTACAACCCCCATCCCACAGGGGGACTAGAACAGATGCAACACAAATATTTAGAATATATGAAAATTCTAAACACTCTTTACTGTGCACCAATGAACGACTGATAGGCTAGCTATCACAAATGATATTTATGGTAGGTACTAAGTTAAAGAATATCTTTCTTACCTTCTTCAACTTGCAATCCACAGAAAACCTAAACGACCAGAGAGTGCATCCCCTCGGTAAAATCCTTTAAAATGTGAATGTTACAGTTTCTATTTGTAACAGCTTTACCAGCCCATAAGACGGAAGAAACACTGACGCTTGGGATTTATTTGTTATAAAGTGTAGCAATTAACAAATGGGCATAAATGCATAGTGCTCTTCATACTATAAGATTAACTCCACAACTTTTCAATGCGTTGAGATTTGGTACTGCAGAGGGCACTTGACCAGATGGACTTTGAACGAGATCAGTTAGTATTAGTAAACACTCCTTACAAAAGTAAACCATTAGAGATGATGATATGTTGAATTAGGGAAACAGCTGCACAATATTCAAATAGTGTTCATGAATGAAAATGGTTGCTAAGGAGACGGATTGTCAATTGATGTCATTTATGGCGCACGTTAATCCTTAACCCTATATATTTATAGTTGACATTATTGCCAAATCTAACAATTCTTTAGAAAAAATTCTCGAAGCTTTGGTCTCGAACTACCAGTAGGAGAATGTTAATGACTACCAAAATTGTGTTGATTATTGGGACGTCATGATGTCACATGCATGTCAACTTGCTTCTTATGAACTTTTAGGCAAACATTTTAAGACTCCGATGATATTTTCAGGAGAACAAACGGGATGCGAATGCAAATATCATCGAATTTGTTAGGTAACAAAGAAGAGATTACGTTTGGCTAAAGCCATCGGAAGTAAATTTATGGTTCAATCTGTCCCACCGTGACTCTAAGGCCTACCTAGCCTCCACATCCAACAGATATTATATCGTCGAAAAAGGAACTGTTAGACAGTATTATTCTCTGTTCGTAATGATTGCTTCCGCAGCATCCGTATTTGAAGTCGAGGGTTAGTTTAGCCTAAGATGGACTTTTACGGTCCAGTTTCTAGTTTGAGTCGAGCCGTTGTGACTCAATAGCTTGTTTTCCCTACTCCATTGTTCACCACTGAGCACCACATACAACGGCAGTAGGCTGGGCCGTCGATAGGGTCTCATGTTTAGGGGGTGCCATTGTCCCAAATTCCAACTGGCTGGAAGTTTAACCAACTGAATGGAAGACCCACCAGGTCAGGAGAGTATGAATAAATGAAGCATGAATGCCTGTTGGAATAAGTCTAAGAGGACGAGGCGGACGACTCTCTAAGCGGAGCGCCATCATTAGTTGGCGCGGAGTGCACACAGGTTTTAAGAAGTACGGCCCCTGAAATAGCCAGAAACGGCATTTCCCAGGCTGGTATAAGCAAAGCCTACACAGATATTTTAGCAGAGGTAGAACAAATGAACGTGAAGCACTACAAATCTGAAGCATGGGCCAGGTAAACCTTTGACGACCCGGAAAGCGACTATTCGTGTCCCCATTCTTCACCGCCGTCCTGAGGGACATGTACAAACTGGGGGTCTACCTCCTTTTTATTTTATTTATTTTTTTTTAATTTGTGCTCTCTCGAATAGCTTAATGCAAAGAGTTCTATATTTTGCTCCTTTTACTCTAACAACGGAAATTTTCAAGCCTGCATTTTGTTTCAGTATCATAAAAGTCCACATTTGCTAACATTTACCAACTAATCTTTCCTGTAGGGCTTATGCACCTACGTCACTGCGTTGCGTATCTGTTTTGGGGTTTTTTTTTTTTTTTCATCCAGACTTCCATTTTACAACAATTGTTACTGTTGAGCGTGCATTTCGGTAACACAACAACTGCCTTTGATCATTTCTATCCAGTGAAACGCGCTGTCATCACGTGCATAATCTCTACACCCAAACCCCTTCCCCTTAATTCAACTCACCGATTCCTTGTCCTTCCCTTTTCTCCCATTTGCTCTCCTTCATTTTTTTTTCAGGCTGTCCCTCAAACTTCTGTGGGGAAACACTGTCAGCTTTCTGGTTACACTCTAAAAGTAAAAGAGTGAACTTACTCACTCTTTGATAGAGTGAAAAGTGATAATTCACTCCAAGACGAGTGATAATTCACTCCAAGACGAGTGATACTCACTCCAAAAAGAGTGAAATTCACTACAGGAAGAGGGAAAATTCACTCTTCCACGGGTGCCTGCAATGATCACTCTTTTTTAAAGAGCGATCACTGTAGGTACTCCATCAAGAGTGAAACTTCGCTCGTTTTAAGGGAATTTCGCCCTTTTTGGAGTGAATTTCAATCTTCTTGGAATGAATTACCACTCTAATGGAGTGAGTTTACACTTTCCACTCTATCAAAGAGTGACTAAGTTCACTCTTTTGATTTTAGAGTGTACATCACAGGTAAAATGCATTACTCACATTGGGTGAAATGGTATTGTGTCTTTGGGAAAAATACATAACATAATTTAAAAACATGACTGTCCCTTTGCGATTCTTGCTCTACTAAGTTAAGGTCCATTGAATTGTTGGAACTGTCTACATGGCTGCCCTAACTTCAGGCTACTTGAATGATTTTACTCCTACAGCTTTTTGTGAAAAATCGGTGTGTTTTCAGCTACAAGAAGCTTGTGAATGAATATTCATACAGACTGCTTTATTTTTTTGACATTTAATTCATTTGTGTACTAATGTTTTGCAGTTGAACCACACTGAGCTCCGCAGGCTATGTAACTTTAGTTTCGCCAAATCTATGGTTTTATCATTACGCATGCTTTTGCCTCTAAACTATTGCTTTTATATCACTTCAGACTATTTGAAATGATGAAAATGCAAAAGACAAACTACCAAAGGGTTTGGAGATAGTTTGGAAGAAAACTTTTAACTATTACCAGCCGTTGGGACAATTGCGTGATGAAAGGGTCCGCCAACGCACAAGTCTGTTTGAAGGTCGTAACAACTGAGGGCCCAATTCTCTCACCCCAAACGGTACCAATTCTCCTAACCTTCTTACTTAAGCCCCTCCAACAATTGTTTGAAATTCATCCTAATCTAGCTCAGTTAATCGCTTCAGGGTGAGTATGAAAGAGCTCAATGTGTATAGTCAAAACACTTTCAGTACAATTGGTGTTGTATAATATAAGCTTTGGTACTCTGCATTGCTTGAATTAGCTGTCAATCAAAGAGCTGGGCCAATTGTGAATTTCGGTAACCCCCAAGAATCGTAGTTTAAAGGTGAGATGATTCGTACTGTACTTTCAACATCAAGGGCGGGTTAAGGTTTTCTTGTGGGATGCCCCCGACGCTCGATGACCACCATGTTCGGAGATCGACTTTTCAAGTCTTCACTGATAAAAAGAAATGTAACTTCACAGGGCAAACACTAGCAGCTAAGATTCCGGGCAGAGAACGGTTTTTCCTAGTTTTGCATTAGACAGCCAGATCTTATAGAGAGTGCACATACGTAACTTTTTTTCACCTGAAAACTACTACACTTGAAGGTTATTTTAGTGTTCAGTAATGAGAGTGGCTTGAAACGTACTACCATTTATACTGGCTTTACGCACACTGTAAAATAAACAGATCGAGCACCGGAATCCTAGCTACCAGTATTATGGTACTCTAAACTAACGATATTACTTTTAACAATGCTTCAGGGCACATCCAGTGCATCTGGTTCGTGTTGAGAGCATGTTTAATGTTTAAAGATGTAACTTTTAAAAATTATCTACACGCAGCGCCACCATCAGTTGGCGCAAACGCCAGAAAATTTAAAGTCGCTGTCCTTCAGACATCCGGAGACGGCATTTTCCATGTTTGGAAGTAGGATCAAATCAATCGTTAGTTAGTTTTTGCAAAATTGTTCACTTCAATAAAACTTTAGAAAATTGCAAGATGATCAGACTTGAAAATTAGCAGATAAAACTATATGAAATTTTGAAGTTTTCGTTGGACGCCGTTATACAAAGGGGTACCTGCAACGAATAGGGGTCGAAAGTTGTCATGCGTCTATAGGACATATATTAATCAAAGCAAAGCGCCACTATCAGTTCGCGCAGAGGGAAGATCATTTTTTGACAAAAATATACCCCAGATATGACCCGTACCATATGGTTGTACACAGGCACTTTTGTTTGGGAAAGCGGTCATCCTGCTCTCAAAGACAATTTAAGCGTAGCGCTATCAACATTGGCGCCTGGCACACAGAAAATACTTGAAGGTGGTACCTCAGATAGCCGGAAATAGCATTTTCAACTTGGGGTTGTAAGTAAAATCTAGACTTTGCAAAAGATTAACTTCCATAATTACGGCAAGTATGAAGATTTGTGCTGCTCGTTTAAACTACCCCAAGTTGCACATTACTTTATATGAGAATGATCATTTCAGGTTGCCAGTATCTAGGTGTCACTCGGGTACCCTGAAGAGCTACAGTACAAAGCACTGTCGCGCGGGAACGTCATTGCCACTTTCAGGTTGTAGATAGAGGGCCTTACTCGACGTCACACCTTGTCAGTAATACCCACTGCCGAGCAACCCTTACTCCAAATCCAGATATGGATTTATATCTGGATATATCTGGTTAAATACAGCCTTTATATGGCCATATCAAGCCAGACATACAGCCAGATTTAGATGCCTTGATAAAATATATCAAGTTTTATATGGCCATATCAAGCCAGATATAACTTGATGAAATGCAATTCCAGATATCCAAATAAAGTGCTTTACATGGGATCAGTATGGGAATAGCTTAATATAAACCATATATGGTTCATATCTGTTCCAGATAAAGACCTGATCCAAATAAAATTTTATTTGGCCCATATGTGGATTAGATCTGGTTCTGGCACAGATCAAGGTTATATCTGCCCAATTTTATTTCTGGCCCAGATATAAATCCCATATCTGCGGCAGATATGGGCCAGATATGAAATCCATATCTGGTCCATATATGGAATTTCATATCTGGCCGATATCTGGATTTGGAGTAAGGGAAGATTCCTCAGTGTTTCAATGCAGCAATCACACGTGGGTCGTCAGTTGCTTCAGTCTGCTAACTACACTAGCTAGGGTACTATACTAGCTTTTGTCCGTCAAAGGGACTGCTCTTGTAACGTCAATTAAATCACTTTAAACTCGGACAAAGAGAAAGTACAAATATAAACTGGAAGAATCTTTTTGCTCTTTCTCTTAACCTTTTGCACAGTCATCTCTTTACAAAATGAGTTTCGTAGTAGTAGCCTAATGAGTGTGATTAATAAACTACTGAAACGAGAATACACCACAATAAACACGTAACGATATATATTCACAGTGGCCAAAGCTGAACCTAACATGATAGAGGGGTTATCAAGGATTCGATTCTCCCTGGAATAACTATTCCCCAAATGCTGTGTATTTATCTAAGAATTTAAACTTGATTATCGGAAAAATAGTCATTCCCAGTGAGACAGGGCAGCCAATATGAGAGGGCGCTGTGCAAAAAATTTCAGAAAGCAATTTGGTGTTTAGGTAGAGCACACAACATTGTCCTAAGTGAGCAAAATTCTTCATAGTACATAATACATTAAGATCTTCATAATTCAGTTCTTGAACTGAAATACACGTTTTGTTCTGGGGCAACGAACTTTTCAGCATATCAACAGCACCAGTGGCTTCAATTTGGACACTTCTTCATGATGGCAATACTTGTATGTTAAATTTTCCCTGTTATCTCTCCATTGTGTATACACCAAATTATTACAATTACTCCTAAAGGTATTACACATTTCTTCCATACTGATATATTGTATTACAAGAAATAGGAAAAGCCTGCTTGAACACATGCACAGTTAAGGTGGTTATTTTGCTGCAGAACGTTGTCACCATTATTATATAACCCAGGCGAAAAAATAAGGAGTGCTCAGATGGTTTTAAATGCATTCTCTATAACCCCCAAAACAAAGCCTGAGAGCAATAATGTACAGATGAAATGATACTGTCTAGATGCAGTACTTGTACATAATAAAGAATTACCTATGCATGTGGTAGAACCTGGTTCCTTGTTGGCATGGTGTCCTTCTGCAAAAAATCCATTCTTAATGCAAAGCACCTCTAATGCACAACATATAAATGATTAGCACATTTGCCACAGGCTAGAAACTACACTGGGTCAAAACAGCACTTCAAAAAATATTCACCTTAATGGTCTCAAATCCTTTCTTAACCAATACAAAAGGTTTCCAAGGCAACAGAATTTGTTTTTCTTCTTACCATACATTGAGCATAAGGAGAACCCCCATCCCTATAATTTACCACATGTCCACATCTTTCCTTAGCAAATCTGTAAATATTTATATACATGGTTCACCGAAGAAATAATTTCATACATTGACCGGTATGCTTACTAAAACCTGTACTTTATGTCAGAGTTGTGAGATGCATATTTTTATTGATAATACCATGAATTTCAAGACACAGATACATAAATTATCTCACCAACTTTTGCATGCATAACAAAATATAAGTGAAAACTATAGTGATATTCACACTTAACAACTGACCAGAGTGCATGTGTACTTAGAATGTGCTAGATCTCAATTTAGTTAGGTAGAGTTTTACAGCCGAGTTTCCAACTAATTGGTTCAAGTCGAGCCACTCACAGCCTTTTTTGCCACTTGTGGCTAACTGGATCTCAATTCAGAGAATTAAAAGAATAGTCCAAAACCGATTTATGTTTGATAAAATAACGTCGAACATTGTCAGCATTTTATTAAAATTTTCCGTTCATGTTCCGTTCTCCATGTAGTAACAATAAAAGTTGTCATACTTTTTTGAAAAAGGCAACTCAATGTCATAAATTCACATACATAGCCATTTTGTTGAACTTTGATTTCCATCCTACTGATTTGATTTTAACTGTTATCTTCCCTTGAAGGCATGTCTAGAGTTCTTCAAATTGCCCAGGATGCACTTACAGTATGAACATTACAGAAATTGTTGCATATATTTGGTGGTAAATTTTAAACAAAAACAGTACACTGATGTTCAACTAATGAGATCACACCTGGCTGTTTTAAGTTCACCTTTTGCTGAATATGTGTTAATTTCAACCTCTAATACCTTGAGACCTGAACAAGGGAAATGAATGAAATTTCACAGAATGCCTAAGATATGTTACTTACAGTAGTAACACACCCAATGTAAATGTGGTCCTGGACCATTCTGTTATCCAATAAATAATATACAGCAGTTCTTTAAGATATACCACTCAAATAATTTCAAATCTTTTGTAAACCATTGTTCCTTACAATGATGTTTTAGAAAAAATAAGATAAATAACTTCAACCAGTCATAATCTGATAGCTCTGATTTGAAGAAAGTGCTTTTTTATTGATACTAGTTTTTTCCTTTCTTTTTATTAGTCTTCACAGTTTTATTATCAAACAGATCAAACAAAATCTTTTAGCATTCCTGACATTTCAATAGCAAGCTTTCCTTTTCACTTAATTAGCCAATTTTACAAGCCATAGAATTCAAAAAACATAGGAAACCCATCTAGAGTTTCCATCACTCCTTTCTCTGGTAACCAATGAGAACCCGCTTTTGGGTTCTGTTAACAAAATCCTTCGGTGGAAACTGACTGCTGGTATCCTAATTTTGTGTTCGTGATTTGATCACAACAAAAGCAACACCCAATGGCGAACCGGAATTTCACTTGAAATGCTATGGCCTGAATAATAATGACTACCACATAACCCACAAAATAATGTCAACCACACAAGACTTGGAACAAAAGAGTATGTCCATGCTGAAGTAGGCTTTTCTAACTTATCCCCTCTCGCTCACCCATGTACCTTTGAGTGTCCTTACCCCTATTCTTTTCTCTTTACATGCCTTTCTGTCTCTGTGACCTGTCTAATATACATTATCAAAAAACTACCTGTTTGTATCAGAAAAATATCAAAATCCTTCCCTGCCTGCCCCAGTGTCCTCTTTTTCTAACCTGATTTTCCTGTGAGGCAGATCAAAGGTTATTATGTACACAAACTTTTCAAATCTCATCCATACAATGCAACGGGGGATCGAATAAATATTACAACATGGGACATATAAAAAGGAGCATGCCTTGACATGGGCCAAGAGGGCCACATAAAGATACTTCATCATCTATGGGTATTCAGTGAAGCAATTTTTTTTTAACAACCAGCAATGAATACATGCAGTGTTAGTTGAGTGTAAGCAAAAAGGTCTAGTATTCAAATTGAACTTGGCTATGACCTTTGGAAATATGAAAAAAAAATGAAAAAAAACAACCCCATCCCAAACTCATCCCTTCTCCCCCAGATTCCACATTATGTTTTGTCAACATTTCTCCTTAGCAAGAAGTTGAAAAATGTGACAGCTCTTTGAAAGTCTTGGTGGTGGTCTAAACAATCACCCTGCAATTAAAGAGAAGCAGTGATGCACTACATTGAAATGGTTTAGTACAAATATATGATAATAATTGAACAAAAAAATTAATGTTGGGTAGATATTTCCACAATAAAATAACATATGCAAATTGTGTTCAAAAAAAGGCTTTAAATTCTTCGATTGGTATATTTGTTAGAAAATACTTCAATAAAGACTACAGTATTTCAAAGTGCTTTTATATTTAATGCCTACTTACATGTTTTGTCTGATAAGTGTATCAAGCACTTATTCATCTACAACATTAATTTACAAGGTAAGAGGCAAACAGACAACAGAAAAGAATCCTTTTCATAATATCTGCCAAGTTAGCAGTGTCACAACAATTTCGCATTGTTTCTATGGTAACAAACATCAACTACAGAGTAGAATTTTCTCCCCCCCCCAAAAAAAAAAATTTTTCAAATGACTTGAAATAACGATGCTAACTACAGAACAGTGGACCTTCCAACCCCTGCCCCCTGCCCCCCTCCCCCCTCAAAAAAAAAAAAAGAAGAAAACTCATGTTAAAGAAAAATGCTGAACAACTCTAATTCATGGCACAATGAAAAAGAGTCCGAACAAGTTACTCTGCTGGTGATACTTATCTTAGAAGGCAGTCCAATGTGCACCTTATTAGATTAAAATATACAACATGCATGCTGTGTACCACATACAGTACGACAGCTTCCAGGAAACACGAGATACCTATATCTGAAGGGCAACTACTCATTTTATGCATTCTTCTTGAGCTTGAGGAAACTTGTGACTATCGTGTACACGAATAATAATATATGAACAAGATGCAGCCAAGATTTATTTTCTGATTTTTGAGTTGGGAAAGAAGAAGGGTGAGTGTTGGGGAGGAGGGAGCAGGGAAGATGCTATACCAGGTATTTAGCAAAGCTCTACTGAAAGGCAGTTCCTAACTTTAATTACATAAATCTAGCTAAAAGAACAGAA
This sequence comes from Holothuria scabra, assembly GCA_037179385.1. Taxonomy (NCBI): domain Eukaryota; kingdom Metazoa; phylum Echinodermata; class Holothuroidea; order Aspidochirotida; family Holothuriidae; genus Holothuria; species Holothuria scabra. The sequence continues at coordinate 35,334,015 of CM074198.1, forward strand.
ACTTGTACACACAAGAGTGGTGCATGGTGTGGAGGCAGTAACAAAACTGGGAGCTTTTCATCTTCCAAGAACAGCTGGCTGAACCTGATTCCCTGAACTAAGCCTTTCTAAGCTGAGAGCTGGGCAAAATTCATATCCAAGTTAGCCTCACTTACACAATGTTAACTCAAACAGTTAATACTCATAGAGAACCTTTCCTGTAACTGGGGCAAAAAATGACAAAGCTTAAAGGGCTATTGCCATCAGTTACCCTGTTGGTTGATTGCATATTTTTTTGTCCATTCCACCGCTAGTTTGTTGTACCTCGGCCTGTCTGTTTTGTAGATCCTTGCTATTTCAGGTACCAGAGGGTCATCAGGATTCGGATCCGTCAATAAAGAGCATATGGATAACAAAACTGAAATTTAAAAACAAGGAAAAAATACAATCATACACCCTTATCCAACTTAACAATTTACAGTAGGGCTGCCACGATAATTGCAATATCGTTGATATAATTTTTCCCAGATGATATCGACCCATGTTTTGTCAAGATGTGATATCACAACAGAATCAAATAAATCATGACTAAACCACTGTGAAATATCTGTTTTATTGTCCTTAGTCAGTAATCTAAAATGATCACAACTTATGTTGTCACAAGAAATGAAAAACAACACCTTTTCAAAGGCAATGGTCATAAAAAAAATGTGTTTCTCATCAAGCTTTTGAGTTTCAAACTGAATTTTATTGGCCTTGTTTATGTATAGTGAGTATATGTCCTTGATAGAGGAGTATATGATTATTAGTATGCTGATGGCAAATGTCAAGACTACAGTTTTAAATGTCTGATACTGCGATATTGTCGTGGAAATGCTGGCGATATTGATAAATGAATGCCATATTATCAGAACATGATAGCGTCAGAGACATGAAAATTTACTGTACAAACTTTCCATTGCCCCACCGGGAGTTCTCATCCTGACTACAGTAATTTCAACATCAACACAACAGAAAACAAACAAGTCATTCCTTATCAATGTGAGGAAGTGATGTAACCTCTGCTGCCCTTAAAGAGCCCATGAAATGACTTAGTAACAATGATATGGGGTCATTCTCTGATATCTATCAACAAAAATAGCATTTATTTTAAAAAATCCCACCCCACAAAAGAGAAATGCTCAAGTGAAATGGTATCCCTTCCAGCACAACAGCTGAAAAATGTACAAGTGCATTGAACCAAGAATGACATCATCACAGGCATACAACTTCACATTGTGTGTACTATAGTGTACTTGGAGTATACCCTGCTCTGTAGATGTTACAGAATACCATGTATAGATGGCCTAAAATGATTGATATAATCAACAAATCATCATTACAAAACCTAAACCTATGTTTGCTTCACAAAACTAGTGGAAAGGGGGGTTTCAACACCTAGGATTACCCCTGTTCAGCAGATGGAGTTTTGTGACTTCTCAGATTCAATATTCCTTGAGGCAACTTGCCGGGAAAATTGTTTGGTATACATCATACAAGTGTTTGGAGGTTCCCTGGTAAGAGGTTATACACACAGAAAAATACCTCAGGCTCCTGGGGGATGTAACTGCATCCATTATCCTCCAGTGTTATGGAAGGATTATTTTTATTGGGGAGGAAGCAGTGATTCTCTTATTACACAGGCCCATATAATATGCAATACTGTATACCATTCTGCACAGTGGCTTCAATACTACCAACAAGTTATGTGTTGTTTTGGATGCATATGCTAATGCTGCAATTTGACTTGGTTCAAAGAAAAGGAACAGTGATTATAGTGGGAAAGGAGACTAGCTGATATTTTGGTTATTTAAGGAAGTATTCTGTATTTTTATCAAAAGTTGGCATGAAGTTACTATTTCAACTCCATGCATTTTGAAGTCTATACTAGTACAAGATCCATTGTATGATTTCCACATTAATGTTTGTGGCAAACTTTCTTGGAAGGGATGTCTTTCAAAGGAATCCGGGTGAGATATCAGTCTTCTTATTCAACAATCTGACTGATTGCCAGTTGAAATATTTTCTCTTTTCTGGTTGAAAGAATTGCTGTCTAGTCATAGATCGACTAGATTGCTGGAACCAAAAATTCAAACTGATAGGCCTAACATGATGGCATGGGGCAGCTTGAGTGAATAATGACAAAATTCCTCTTTTGAGGAATTGGGAGTGAGAATTTCAAATTTTGATTGTTTTTGGCTTTATACTGGGACATTTTTCAGATACAATTCAGAAATTATTTGGCCAGTCTCATGTTACGAAATCTGTGAGCAAAATGTTACTTAAAGGTACAGAGCAGTCCCCCCCAAACTTATTTTGAAGAAAAAGCTAAATAACACAATTTTCAACTTATTTCTCTTCAAAGTATTTTTCGTTACCTTTTATGACTTGTCTATTGCATATTCAAGGTAAACCAAGCAGTTATTTCCAGTAAATTTCACATTTGAAGAGAAAAAACATTATCACATTACTCCCAACAGCCAATCATGAAATTGGACAGTCTAGTAAAGTCTACTACACTTCTTCAATTTGGGATGACTGCTCCTGCCCTTTAAACATACAGTAGCATTATAATACACACACTGTGAAGTTTGGTTCCTGTGATGATGTCATTCTTGGTTCAATGCACTTTTACATTTTTTACATTTTTCAGCTGTTGTGCTGAGAGGGGTACCATTTCACTTGAGCATTTCTCTCTTGTGGGGCAGAATTTTTTAAAATAAATGCTATTTTTGTTAATAGATAGTGGCAGAGAATGACTCCAAATCGTTGTCATTGAGTCATTTCATGGGCTCTTTAAGTTCACTTTGGAACATATGTAGTTGTTTACATACTGATATCTCCAGACACACATGTCCTATTTGAATGGAATAATAATAATAATAATAATACACAGTTCTTATAAAGCGCAAAACACACTGAAGTCCCTTTGCGCTGAGAAAAGAAAAGATGAAAGTCATAGACAGGAGAAAAGGTAAGATTTAAGTAAGGTCTTAAAATTTGCGAGTGTTCTTGCTTCTTTAACTGTAACAGGGAGGTCATTCCAGAGACAAGCAGCAGAGTATTGGAAAGAACGGCAACCGTAATAATTAGTACAAACTGGAGGAGAGGAGAGTAGCAGTTTAGAACTGGAGCGAAGGCAGCGGGTAGGAGTGTAATTTTGGACGAGATCTTGTAGGTAAACAGGTGCAGAATTGTGTAAACATTTAAATGTCAGCAAGAGGACTTTGTATTTAATCCGATCAGCAACAGGAAGCCAGTGAAGGCTAAGGAGGACTGGAGTTATATGATCGTTTGGTTTTGTAAGTGTAACTAATCTAGCAGCTGAGTTCTGTATATGTTGTAATTTCTTGAGACAAGAACTTGAAAGCCCATAGAGTAAGCTGTTGCAGTTATCGAGTCTTGAAGACACAAAAGCATGAACTAGAGTCTCAGTGATTCTTTGATCTAGGTGTTTTCTGATTTTTCCAATTTTATGGAGCGCCAGAGATGCAGCTCTGCAAACATTATTAACATGTAGATCCATTGTGAGGTGACGATCAAAAACTACACCCAAGTTTCTGGCATGTTGAACAGGTTCAATGTGAGCAGGTCCTATCTGGAATGACTGAACGGGAGATACGGATCGAAATTTTGAAGAAATGTGAATAAGTTCTGTTTTGTTGTCATTTAGTTTCAGACCATTAGCAAGGGACCATGATCGGATGTCTTCTATGCAAGCTTCCAACTTTGATAGGGTGGAACAGCTGTCAAGAGATTTTGGCATGAATGAATAAATTTGAGTGTCATCTGCATAAATCATGCTGTCGATACCATGGGATTGAATAATGTCTTCTAATGGGGCCGAATACATTGTGAAGGCCAGTGGACCGATGACAGAACCTTGAGGGACACCTTCCAAGGGAACATGTACAGCAGATTCCTTGCCATTTATGGTAACAACTTGTGAACGGTTTGTAAAGTAAGATATGAACCAGTTTAAAGCTGTGCCAGATATATTGTAGCGGTTCTGAAAACGCTCAAACAACAGCTTATGATCAATGGTGTCGAATGCGGCAGAATAGTCAAGTAAAAGTAAAACAGCTTCATCACCTCGATCTACAGCGAGCAGGAGATCATTATAAACACGAAGCAATGCCGTTTCAGTGCTGTGGTAAGCTCTGTAAGCACTCTGGACACGACCATTGAGATTGTTCTTGGAGAGATAGCTTTGAATCTGGAGAGAACATGCACGCTCAATTGTTTTGGCCAGAAATTTGAGATTTGCGACTGGTCGATAATTCTTGAAGACATTTTTGTCCAAGTTCGGCTTCTTTATGATGGGTCTAATAAGAGCCCGTTTGAGAGAGTCTGGGAAATGGCCATTTTGCAAAGACAAATTAACAATAATTGATATTATTGGCAACAGAACATTAATGGATTTCTTTAATAGGAAGGTAGGTATAGGATCAAGCTTACTAGACGATGATGGTGATTCCATTATTATTTTCATTAACATTTCCTTTGAGACAGTTGAGAATTCTGAGAAATTAGAAGACGAAATGTTACTTCTGATCGGGATGTCTGACATAACTGATGTATGGCTGTCTGCAATTTCATTCTGAATCTGCCTAATTTTATTAGAAAAGAAGTCCGAGAACTGATTTGCAAGCGCACCATCATCAGAAACATTAGGTAATGTAGTTGATGATGTGGGCAGAGTGAGTTTTCCAATTTCACTGAAAAGTTGGCGAGAGTTACAGTTCAACAGTTTTATGGAGTAGTAGTTTCTTTTAGCTTGTTTTAGCATTGCATTGTAATGTTTACTTTTCTCAATGAAAATTTGCCTGTGAACTTCCAACTTGGATGACTGCCAAAGAACTTCAGAGCGTCGCAGTTCCTTTTTCAATGATCTGAGTTCGTCAGTGAACCAAGGTGCGTTTGGTCGGCAACGGACCCTACGAATCTGGAGTGGAGCATGTTTCTCAAGTAAACGAGACAACACATCGTCATACTGATTCACAAGCGACTCAAGATCAGGGGCAGGTGAAGTATACAAGGATGATGACAAAATGTCGTCTTGAAATGCCCTGATATTGATTTGACTAAGCTTGCGAGTCTGAATTTCAATCCTCTGAGGGGGTGGACGACCGATATGAAGAGAGCAGAAAATGGCAGAATGGTCGGAAGGCAAGTAATTTGATAGATGCATATCAGAGATAAAGATATCCGATTGACGTGTAATGATTAAGTCTAGTGTGTGAACATCACGATGAGTGGGACCTGACATATGTTGTTCCAAGTTAAAAGCGTGTATCATATCAAGGAAAGATAAAGTGTCATGATTGCTTAAATCCTCACAATGAAAGTTAAAATCACCAGCAATCAGTACATATTCCTGCCTGGTGAAGAGTGTTTCAATAAGACTGGAGAACTCGGTAAGAAATGTAGATGTTGTAGATTTTTTCTCCTTTGTCAGCTGGGGTCTGTATAGAATTATTAAACGCAAAGGACATTGACTTTTAAGTGATAATACAAGTTCAATGTATTCAAATGAGAGGTAGTTTCTTGATTCACAAGGTCTTACATTAAAACAGCTACGAAGAAATACAAGAACTCCACCTCCTGTTCTGTTCAAGCGAGGGACATGATGTAGTGTAAAATTAGGAAGTGTGGCTGTTAGATCGGCAATTGTGATATTGTCTCTCTCATCGCCAGATAGCCAAGTCTCAGTGATAGCCATGATATCTATATGATTGGAAATGATAAATTCTGAGATCATACATGTTTTAGAGTTGATTGATCTAGCATTCCAGAGGGCAAACTTTGATGAGTTTTCCCCAGTCAAGCAACACTTTGCAGCACTAGTACTCTCAGGAGACTTACTATTCAAAAAGTTAAGGTAGTTCTGAATATGAGCTCCAGCTCTTCTGCCCCTGTGCCTAGGCAGCAGGCCATTGGATTTAATCTTATTGTATGACTCCAAAGAGATCTTGTAACAACTCCGAAGTGCATGCAACTCCAGAGAAGAGTACTTCATAATGGTCATTGATGAAAAACCATCCACTGGTGATAAGGCTATTGTTATCCCAGATTGTAATCTCCAGATTAATACCGAACACATCAACACTGGTACAACATCCAGAAGCACAATGAGATTCATCAACTAGTGGCTTGTAATGTGGAATACCATAGCAACGTTGTAATGGTATCTGTTAGTAAGTCAGGTATAGGCTTGAGAGAATCCAGAAGTGAGAGAAGCCAGATATCATAATAAAGAATCCAGCTAAGTACATGCATAAATTTGTGAAATGTGTTGTCCAAAAGGTAAACTTAAGCAAGAGCAAACACACACAAGAGGTCCAGTTAAGAGATAAAGTGAGAATCCAAAGAAAAAGAAGAAAAGATAAGAGAAGGTTGAGGCAGCAGCTTTACAGCGCCATATAACACAAGTTAGACTGTTTCTGGAAGTTTCACTTCACTGTGTAGATTGGTTTCTCCTTCTCAGATGAAAAGTACATTTTGCCTACACTTCATCTATAACCCTCTACTGCCCAATGTAGCACATTTGCTACAGACAGAGAGCGCTGCCCACACGTCTTTACTGTTTCACGTGGAGCTCGAAACTGCGAGTAGCTACCTGAAAATTCGGCCACAACAACGAGAGGAACAATAGATTAAGGTCAAAGGATCAATATACTACGTAAGCCAATCGAGGACATGCTACATCCCCTTTTTGCTGACCCCCGAGACGTGCAAATATGCACCAGTTGGAGTCGGGCACTAAAGGGTTAATACACAATTTGTTCTTTATTTTCATTTTCTATTGTAAAATAAAACAGGAAATAAGTCTCCCATGGAGAACAAACTGTACATGATTGCAAAATTCCATTAACTCTAATATCATCCAAGTACTACATTAGGTCCTGTAAAATAATTTGCAAAGCATTAAGAAAAAAGACATGAGAACTAAGCATGATTGTGAGAGCTTGTTTTCACATACAGGTACTGTATACTTATTTTAAATTAATTCCACCACTATCATTTCAAGAACCACAATAAAGGATAACATAAAATTGGTAAACAACAGCAAAATCTTTTAGATGAAGTAGATGGAGTTTTACAGCCAAGGTTCTAACCAATTGGTTCAAGTTGAGCCGGTCACAGACTTTTTTGTAGTGGTGGCTCACTGGCTTGTTTTTCCTACTCCATTGCTTACACTGAGCACAAAGCACAATGGCAGAAGGCTCAGTATGACTTGGTCAGGATGGTATATCCCTTCAATTCATATCTAAACTTAATTCAAGGATATGCCCCTCATTTCACGCAATATTTTGAATACTGAAAAGGCCAGTCTGAAATACAGAAAATGTAGTACAGATGAATGTCTTCCAAAATCCAAGCAAAGACTGGAACAAGTTTCATTATTTTCTCAACACCCTTCAAAGAACAGAAATAACATAAAAAAAAGTAGATGACCATACCTTTTGAAATTGTAAGTGCTGGCGACCACTGTGCTCTCAATATATCCAAACATATACTGCCATTTGTGTTGATATTTGGGTGGTAAATTTTTGTTGTGAAGGATACCTGTCATTAAGATACATTTTGATATACAGTATTGTGAATACTTAGAATAAGGAGAATTGTTACACATTAACAGTGTTTTTGCCATCAGGGATTTGTCCCCTCTTTCCAGAGGAAAGCGAGTGAAATTCCCCCTTTACATTTCCATAAAAATTGGAAAATTGTAAATATCTTGGTTTCTTACTTAAAAAAAAAATGCACTTTTGCAGCAATGTTTGAACTTATACGAATGGCCTTTAAAACCCCTTCAAATTGCACCTTATAGGTGCATGTATTGAAGCACGCTTTTTCCCCCTGGATCCACTTGAAACTTTCATCTAGACAGCATCAATTTGGACTTGAGGTTTAGTAGTTTTAGTAGTTTGTGTTTCTGGTGGAATGCCTTCATTAACACCAGTTATACTGTATTGGTTGAAATCCTCATCATCCATGATAAATGTTCATGAACAAATGACAACGCAGAAAAGGTTCCCAATGAATTGAAAATTCCAAATGAATGACAAACACTGTTTTAATTTTTAGTTGCATATTTTGTCCCTAAAATGAGCAAAACATTAACAAATATTTCAGTCTATTAATATGGTCTTGAGATTTCTTGCTGCCCAAACTTGTGTACTATGCAGTATCTCCTGGTCATTTGGGTACAACACAGAGTGATAGGTCACACACTGAACAAAGGTTTGTGCATTGTGTGCTTTTCACTGTTATGGTCCAGTAGAATTCTCTCAATGAAATACTGTAAATTCTTCATGCCCACAACCTTTGACTGTTAAAACAAAATGGTCGCTAAATGGACTATGGTGACAAAATTTGCAAATACTATGCTTAAAAATGCTGTTGTTCTTTTTTTAATGTGTGCAGTTTCACCATAGTCAGGGGCAGTGACATAGCTTCAGGAGGGCCAAGAGGGCAATCCCCCCCCCCCCCTCAAGCTCTGAATAATGAAAATTTCAAAAATTTGCCATTTGTGACACCTGTCAACTACAGTGGGGTTTTCCCAACTCTTCTTTCATGAAATTTTGAATTCTCTCCAATAAAAAGCCCCATATTTGTAACTATTTGTTCCAAAAATGTACACTTTTTGGTGCGCTTCATTACAATTCCTATAAATGCAGTACGCGCTCCTTCATAAATCAGTTTTGAAAACTTTTCAGAGCTCCGGAGATGACAAAATTGGAAATTTGTATATAAAGCACCAGATCATCGGCTAATAATGTGCTATTTTCATATTTTTGCATATATCTGCTTTCATAAAATTCCACACTCTCTCCAAAAAATGTACTTGACTTTTAAATGTAGAACGAGGGCCTAAATTCTTAGCCCCTTTGATAGCAACGACAATCTTTGGCCGCTTTGCAATCTCAGATTTCCCACTAGAGAATGCAGATTCTTCAGTAATCCCCCAACTTTTTAAATTTCATTACAGGAAACCTGGGATAGAAATTTTCTGCAATACAAGCCCCATATTTTCAAATACTTGTTTCAAAAGGACAAAAATTTCATCTTGTGATCCACTTGCCAAAAACAGCTGTACTTCCCTATACAGTGGTGTTCACACATTAAACTAATTCAGAAAATTTGGTTGCTTGTCCCCCAAATAAAATGTCTAACTATGCCACTGGGCAGGGGTGAGTGCCACTGGGCAGGGTTGAGGGTAGGCAAGTTACTGAGAGTCCCAGACCCCACCACAAATGTGTGCAAAGTACATTCTTCTTTTATCAAACATTTTTATAGGGAACTACCATATAGTGTAAAATATTATTAAATAAATTGTACTGCAACAATTTTACCATGTCAGCAATGTCACATAGGACAGTGATTTAAATAATTACTGAGTCACTAAACCAGTATGGATTAATATGGGAGTTGTCTAGACTACAATAAATAGAACTTACTTTGGGTGGTTTGAAGGGGTAATCTGTAGGAAAATTAATATTTAAGAAAAAAATGCCCCCTTGGTATGGACTGTCTGGCTGTAAAATGAGAAAAAGAGAAGAAAAACAAATGATGTCAATTGAGAACATGTAAGTGGCCAATTCAGTTCCACCCTGTTATTATAACAAACAGGACAAATAACATAATATATGTGTTACTATGGGTAACAGCTCCCACAAAGTGAAAGTATGGGTAACTCACTGACCAAAAGATAAACCAGGGAGTTGCTAGAGAAGGAGAAACAATGTTGCTTTTATCCCACAAATTCCTATCTCAATGCTTTGATCAACAAGCAACCAGAGATGCATTGTTAAAAATCCAATGAAGAGACTATGCATTCCTTACACTCTACTGTACTTGTTAAGATTTTGTTGTCTTGCAAAATTGTGAAATTTTTGTTATTCAACGCTATCCATGACAAGATAAGACACAACAAGTTTTCTTCAGATTACGTGGACAATTTCGTTTCTTAATGATAACAAAATTGTTGGAATCTTAAAGAAAGGTATAGACTTGAACAATGCTTCCATTCAGAGATGAATGCAGTACAATTGACCAAGCATATTGTTTAAACCTTTGTTTCCAATCCTTCTACTAGTCTTTGACAGAAACAAGAATCCTAAACAAAGCATACATGCAGACAGTAGCCTTTATTCAGGAATTGAATTCTGAGGAATGGGACAGCGATTTGCGAACCATCACTAACCTCAAATACCTGTTACAGTAGTTGTGTTTTTTTTTATTGAGCTTTTTGAACCCTTAATTAACAATGGTATCTCATATAAATCTGCTGAACTTTTCCTAAAACAGCCCACCAACCACGTCCCTTTCTTTCCTAAAAAGTGTGATTGGGAAATTCTAAAGCTCAAGGCCTACAGTTTGTCTAGGGATTACTTGGAAAACAATAGAAGAGATCATCATAATTAGCAATAGAAAGAAACCATCCAATCAAATTGTGGTGCCTCAAAAGATATAAACTGTTTTTAAACACATATTGTCTGAAAAAAAAATGTTTTATTTCCTGGAGTTCTTCTCTAACAATGTCCTGGATGAGCCACTGGCTGCTTCACTCGTGAAAGCAGATCTAGACCACTACAAATGAATTTCTGGAGGTGCAGGTACTGTAGATCTACCATTAATTTACAGTATGTTGGTACATAACTGTACAAACATAACGATGGGACATAACTGGTATTTTCTTCTTCATCAAACTTAATTCAAATATCAAATCCCTACATGCTTTTCAGAGGTACAGTTCAGTACTGATCAGGCAAATTCAAGGGTACTGTACATGCATTACAGTGCTACAGTATGCATAAAGTACACTGAAAACTTATCTCTAACATAACACAATCCATACAAAAAAAGCTCTTACCGGGCCAAAGATTGTAGCTGTCCAATGAAAGTCTGTAAATAAACATTAAAACATTACACATGAGCAAAGTATCACAACACTAAAATGTAACATTACATTCTGAGCAAATACCATATTATGATTAAAAAGTAATAAATACAGTATTGTGTTAGTGTATAACCTAGTTGCATCTTGTATACCATTTTGAGCCCCACAAATTGCTCATAAAATGGTGGTATTCAGGCATCACATACTGCACTACTATACAATACAAAATCATGAGTTAAAGCTTTGGCAGCACAGTAGTTTTAAAAAATCCACACTTGTCGTGTGGTCAACAAAATTTCCACTGGCTTCACATACTGTAATTGCATGACTTCATCTCAGTTTGCAGATATTGTACCATCCTGCCATAAACAGAGGATGAAGACCAGCTATCACTCTCTCTGCTGCTTACCTTATACTGTACTACTTCAGTATCACCTGCCTGTCTTTTCTGTTGTGCCTCCTGCCCCCCCCCCACACACACACAAAACAAAAAATTACACAATATTAAAATTGTCAAAAAATATTTCAAGGTCCAGTACATGCTACAGTACTGTGCATCCTTAAAAATTTGGCTTCCCATGCAACAATCAGTATTAGTATTAAATCACAAAATTTGGTTGCAATGGGAAAAAGGCCCATTAATTTTCACAAAATTTATGCAAAACATAAATCTGTCAACTCCTTGGCAGGTTCCACATGTGAGTTGCCTAAATAACTAATCCCCTCTGCAGTGTACAATATGTTGGAGTGTTTTATTAAGTATCAAGCCATAACAAGGCACTGCACTGTACCATCAAACTTAAAGACAGTGTGACATGTCAGCAAAATGACCTCACTTCACTTTGTAGTTACAGAGTGAACTTTTCTATAGGAAAATCTGTTGGAATTTTTTCAATATCTTTTACAGCTCTCAAGATATACCTCTTCAAAGTTTGAATGTTTCTAAAGCAACTTGTTGCTTATGCAAAAATAATGATGTGGAGTGTTGCAAAGTGTTGACATTTCTTTTGTTAACCCTTTATTAATTATCTCTTAATTAAGTTAATTACTCAGCAGACAGTTCATGGTGTGTTTATTGATGCTGACAATTTTCAAGGACACAATTAAACTTCCAAACTAAAACCCTCAGGACAAACTAATGTTATGCAAATGTCCTTGAAATAGAGATTGTAGAAACAAAGGATAACATTAGCCATATATGGCATGTCCCTCTCATGACATCACAATACTTGCATATTGAGCTCATATTTATTCATGATGGCGTTCAAACCAGAAATTGCCCTGTAAAATGGTCAATTTTTGACGGATATTGACGGGAATTGCAGCTATTTTCTTGGTTTTTGATGCTTTTTACATCAAGTACCCGATTTTGTCATTTACATGTCACACTACTGTACAGTACCGGTGCTCTATCTGTCACGCTTTCAACTCACCAACGCTAGTTTGACGATGGTTGACCAACTACTTTTTTCATTGTTAATTTCAATAGGACCATGGTAACATGTCAATCATGTCTGCCAAGTCTGGCCCCTAATCCTCAACTAGTTGATTCATTCATCAGTGTGTCTAGTCTCCTTCCTTTGTGTCCAGCAGAGGAAGTCCTATTGTATCGTAAAAGGGTTTTTAACTTAAAAAGTCAAGTTTATTTGAGCAAGAAAGGTGTGTGGATAAGTGAAGACAGAACAATAACCTGTCTGCCGTACGATCGATAAAGTAGTAGCAAGTAGCTTATTCCTACATATGCTGTACGTACGATACTGGGCAAGTCTGCTTGAGCTTACTGGCAGTGCCATAGGTGATCATGGTTGAAAAAAAAAATTGGCAAGCTCCTGACTGGAAAATTATGATCTTGCCGAAGTTTCTTCAGTGTGAAAGAGGAAATAAATCAGCTATTAAAGAAATGGAACTATTTCAAAACATGAAGTAAATAACCCATAGATTTTTAGTTGAAAATATGACAGGTCGCCCTTGCCGTTATTGTTTTTAGAGTCCGAACACAGTGTAATAAGACAAGCTGAGCGTCTCTGGAAATGAACACAGTGACTTTACTCCAGTTTCGGTTAAGAGGGCGCGTGTTGATAAATGAAAAAATTCTTTTACTTCATTTTTCCTTCTTCCAATAAGCTAAAAGAAAAGTCAGCTATGTAGGTTTTGCATTTGGAAGCTGGTCTTACCTCGGCTTCCAGATCGTTACTCCGATCTCGCACCATGTGAAAGCCCACTTTGAGAAAAGATTAATTGTCTGAAAGTTTTGTCACTGTAGTAGGCGCCCCTTGCTTCGTGCATATTGTATTTCCATAACCAGTAGTTCAGGATGGAAATTAGAAGGAATAGTTCGTTCGTTTCACAAACGGAATATCAAAATATTTTCACTTCAAAAGTGTAGATACAACCATTAAAACTGTAGAATTGTTTGCAGTCGATGTCACATGCCCTTTGATAATTTATTTCTTAGGCCAACATTGTGCTCTGTCTAGTTTTCATCCCCCAAATATGTCCGAACATTTGCATTATTTTACTGGACTGGGCTGTAGTTGCGTAAATGTACTGTAGCTACTATTCTGCTTTAACAAACCCGATGTAGAAAAATCATGACAATCTTAGCAGTTCTGGGCAGCGAAACAATTACACTCGATTAACCTTTCTTATGGTTCCTTTCTGATATAAATATCCCCCATATCATTTTTACAGTTCTTGTCCAAAACTTATGTCTTGGTTGGAAAGAATCTGCAACTGAAATGCACTTAAGTCAGATCTCCCAAAAATCCACATTCGCAGAGATTTGTGATGTCTTTTCTTGGTGAATTTAGCACGGGGCTCGCCCAGATGCGCTAGCTGGCTGTGTAAGCTTGTGAAGTGCAATCATCGTAACATAAACTCAATGGGAAAAATTGTCTGAGACCGAGTATTTTCACACCCTAAATACCATTGGCGAAGGCGGGAGTTGTGATTGGCTTACTAGAATCAACACAATTGAACCAATCACGATGCACGGGCCAATTTAAATTTTGCAATGGATCATATCGATATGATGTCACCGAGAAAGATACGACGCCTTGTTTGGAGGTAAAAACGACAGGCACGTAAATCTACTGCATGCGTGGGCCAAGAAGTTTGCTGCCAGAGACCACGTGCACCGTTGTTTATGTTTGCAATGACGTAGTATGACAACATTGCATAAGTCCCACTGTAAATAACATTTTGGAAGGAATGCTGGGAATGGCTTAATTTATGCAATATAATAACCACCAAAATGCACAAGATTCTAGGTGTTACGTGTACAAACGTGCACGGATTATATGCTACTGTAAGCTTGGGGATTTGAAAAAAACAGCGAAACACTGCGACTCAACAGTCTGTACCATGTGTTTTGTGTAGCACAGTTTGTACAGCAGCTTACGCGGTGCTTTCTGCCAGACTGCAAGGAATACATCTTGAATGCAATTCTAAATATAATTGCAGGTAATACTACAGGGTTTTAGTGGAAAATATCAACCTATCACTCCCATCGCGGGGGTAAAATTTATATGTTTTTAATTATTAATGCATCCCGTTTTGGCGGGACGTTAAAGGATTGAGTAATTACGGGTAATTTTCACAAAACTAAGAGCAAGTTTCAAGTATATTTTAGCCCCTTTTTCCAGTTTGCATGTAATCGGTGGTAATGATCAGCTGATGAGCAGAATTTTACTAATGCCAATTATTTACCAACAATGGAATAATCGTCGATTACTTAACAGGTGATCAGTCAAACACTAGATTGAATGTAATTTTGCGGTGAGGGACTTTCTATTCCTAAAAGTCATTCATAGTCATATGGCTGTATGATGCCCCTCTGTAGTATCAGTGCCGTAGCGTACTATGTACATTCCTGACTGCTTTATGTTTCTGCACGGACAGCCTCATGAAACAATGTTCCGCACTCAACTGTACACACCAGTACACTGTACAACAAGATGCTATTTTCAATGAATGACTGATAATTCCCTCGCTATCGATCGGCCAGCCTCCCTATCCCTATTGAAATTTCCCAGTGCTTTGTGCCTCAATGTTGTACGTGAAAAGAGAGTGCAACGTTGACTAACAATGGGCAAAACTTCAAAGGAAATATCAGTAAGGAGGAGGGGTCGTTGATTCGAGTTGACTCGGAGTTGAGACTGAAAAGATTCTACTAGTTGATCAACCACCGTCAAGTTGAAAGTCAACTCGGGGTGTGACAGATACAGCGCCGGTACTGTATCTTTAAAGGAGTAATTTGCATTGTACTTACTATCATCTGCTACAGGACTTGCTGAACATTGCCCTGGAGGATCTCTTTTCAAATCTTTTAATTCCTTTGGAATAAAGAGGAAGAGTTGACAGATAAAATGATATGAATATAAAAGTACAGTAACCCTCATTGTTGTAAAAGAACTTGCCTTTAATGACTATTTTAAATTATGCAGGACATTAAATGAACATACTACATAGTACTGGACAACTACGTGTAGGGCTGTGAACATGTAGCGATTAATCGCTAAACGATCACATGTGGAATAAACGTTTAGTACAAAGCTACAAGCGATTAATCGCAAAACCTGTTTTTGAGAGTTTTTTATCCATTTGTTTACTCTGATGATCCCTGGTTTTAGTTAAATGGAACATTCTGGACAAATTTGGACCTTGTAGGCTTCAAAGTTTCAGAATATTTTGATTTTACCATGCAAGATAACAACTATTTATTATTTCTGCATTACATTCAGTATCAGTCACTACATACTGGAATAATTCTTTTTGTGATAAGGTAATCACGATTAATGGCTAAACGATCAGAAATTTTTGAGGTTAAACATTTAGTTATTTTGCTAAACGTTCACAGCCCTATGGACAACCTTGGTCACTGGTCATAGAGCTACATGTACCTTAGTAGACCTTTAGCCTACTAAGTGCCTTAGTAGGTGCAGAAGTGCAGATTCTCAAGAACATAGAGTTACTGCATCTAGAGCAATATTGGGCTTTGATCGTAAAATTCTTTCAAACATATCCACTACACCACTCTATAGATTTGACAAAATAGGCCTACAGTAAGTAGTTGTTCGCTATGCAGGCCTCCACTTTAAGATTTTCTAGGTGTGCTACAAATCACACTCTTCAGCAAATTAAGGTGCAAGGGGCAAAATAATTTTGTCTAGATAGTGAATTAACCCTTTACGATTGTGCTCCAATCGGGGCATATTTGTGCGCCTCGGGAGTGGGCGGAAAAGTGGAAGTAGCACGCCCCGCATCAGCTTCCACAGGTTATTGACCCAGTGACCTTAGACTATTGTCTCTCTATTTGTTGTGGCCAAATTTTCGGGTAGCTACTCGCAGTTTTGAGCCCCCCATGAAACAGTAAAGATGGGTGACAGCCACGCTCTCCGTCTGGGTCCAAAAGGACCCAAACAACGGTAAAGGGTTAAAATAAGCCTGTGGAGTGTGTTTACTGCAAAGCTGATGCCGCTGTCTCTGCGTGTGTGCACAGCCCCCTGGTGCAGATAATTAAGATTAACCCTTTACCGTTGTGCTCCAATCGGGGCATATTTGCGCGCCTCGGGAGTGGGCGGAAAAGCGGACGTAGCACACCCCGCATCAGCTTCCATAGGCTATTGACCCAGTGACCTTAGACTATTGTCTCTCTATTTGCTGTGGTTGAATTTTCGGGTAGCTACTGGCAGTTTTGAGCTCTGCGTGAAACAGTAAAGACAGGTGACAGCCGCGCTCTCCAAAAGGACCCAAACAATGGTAAAGGGTTAATTGAACCCCTAAAGAAATTAGTATTAGCAAGTGCTACAACTTTTGCATTGTTTTAATCATTGAAAATTGGAACCTAAAATGCTGATTTAATTATATTGCCATAACTGTTCTTCTCCACTTGGAAATAAAATAGCAACTTTTTTGCATGGTTGATTTTTACAACAGTACTTATGCCAATAGACTAAGTACAATTGTTATGTCAGTGTAAGTAACATGCACAGCAGACTCATCAATCATAGGGACTTATGCCAAGGGCAATTATCAAATGCTCCTTGTAGTTCAGAAGAGAGCTCTACTCAACTCATACCTGAGGTTAGAAATCTACCTTATCCTCAAAGGATTAAGCAGCTCGAGCTAACCACTTTAGAGCAAGAAGGATTAGGGGAGACATGCTCCAGGTTTTCAAATTTCTTTCTGATGGGAATCCTTTATTTGTAGTTATATGAAGGTCCACAGTAATCCTCAGGTTCTAGAGGCCATTGTAAAAAACTTGATAAGTCTTTTGCTCAACTTGATACTAGGAAGCTCTGTTTCTCTCATAGGGTTGTTAATGAATGGTGTAGCCTGCCTGACTGGGTCGTTCACTCCACATCAATGCACTACTTTAAGATAAAAATTGCCAAGTTTTTCAATGACTCTGGTAGAATCTAATATTTCTGGGCTTGTTAGAAGTTGGTGGTTTGCTTTTTGTTTTCAGGGGGGTTTTGGATTAAAGTGCATCTTATGGGACCTTTTTAGCCCTCCTTTGCACTTTAACTTGTTATGTTATGTTTTGTCTTGTAATGTAATATTATGCAAGAGGTGTTCTAATATTAAAGCAAACATTTTGAACGACACGGTAAATTTTTGTAAGTTGCAAAGTTGACTTTATTCCTAATTTTTGAACCTTTTCAGAGGCTTCAGGTCCTCAAATATAGTTGCAATAGTTGTGCTAGTTTAAAAAAAAGGGAATATATGATAGTACATTAAGAGTTTAAGGACCCAATTTTGCTATTTTGCTTGAGCCTATAGCTATATTGAGGACTATGCTAGCATAGGCCTAGGCCTTTAACCCACAATTTGCCATTTTACAGTTGGACCTGGATGGACTACTACTCATGATAGGCTACTTCTCTTTCTCCCTACAATTACTTGTGGTACAAATAGAATACCCTGCCCCAACTATTTCCATTGCTCATCCAGGATTCCTAGCCTAGTGGCAGTGGAACTTCCACTGGTCATCCTGCATTCCCAATCGCAGTTGAATCATGTCAGCTGGTTTGGCTTTGACTGAGTTAGGACTAAATTAAGAATCCACCTCAAAATGGATTCCCTGTCTTCTTTCTCTTCTTTCAAAATACGGTGAGACATCAGTCCCTAAGAGAACTGGTAATGAATTCTACGGGCTTAGGGTGACTAATGACCCACAGCGGAATGTACATTTGCCATACGCCAAAGAATCATGCCAAGGTGGAGGTGTTTGTAATTATAAGCCACACCAATTCTTGTAATTGTATGCCAACTGTTGTAATTTTCCCTGTAGCAGCCGGGTACGCCGTTCACCAAATTTGTTGGCATACATTTCCGTATGCCAAACATCTTCCTGTGAAAGGCCCTACTTTTCCAGTATGGCTAATGACCCCCTCGATGAGACTGCTGGGAAGATCATTCCAACCCCGAATCATACCTACCAAGTGACCCGCATTTCACGGGTTTGACCCGCATTTAGACACCCAAACCCCCTGACCCACCCAGCCCTCTGAAAAACCCGCATTTCAAATCTCCGAAGTATTCTTACTGAGAAAACCACAGAAATTCGCAAATAATTCTGCCTACCGATAACTACAAATTCAGTAAATCTTATCTCACAGCACATTCAACTGCTCGCACTGCTATACAATTCATAGGCCTAGGTACAGGTACGCACGGTAAGCTTGCTGTCACAACATCATTATGGGCTAACCTTCGCAGCAGGTATGTAATATATTCCTGCCACTGCCTAAATAGTGTACCAACGCCGTTCAATGCCTCGTTCAACAGTGGATATAAATAACCACTTCGCGGGTTATAGGCGGGGATTGTTTCAGAGTTCCCGAATGTTCTTAACCGCCTTGACAGTTCTTGACGTTCTTGGCTAGGCCTATATGTTTTCATGGATAGAAGGCCATGAGAGATATATACGAAGACCGCCAGTGACACACAGAGTTGACGTTTGAAAACTGTGCCGGTACTGCACCAAAATTTACCCCAAAAATAACTATTAAATATTGTGATTAGGAGAGGTTTTAGTCATTGCGCATTTGTGAGTATCTGCATAATATTATTTTGGAAAATCTCTCAATACAATATTTTTCTAGGTTACCGCAAAATATCTAGTAATAATAATAATAATGGTTGGATTTATATAGCACCTTATATGTATGTTCAACATCTCAAAACGCTTCACAATCATTAGCCCAGTACCATCCCTGGTACCCCTGGTACATTACCCCTAGTACTGTACTGAACTTTTTTTGGCGGTGACCTAACGACATTGTGTTGACTGATTTGCCAAAAAAGTGTCACCATTTTGCGTGTGGACACTTCTAAAATTTAAAAATTTTCGACACCCCCTCCCCTTATACCCCTTCCCCAGGCCGGCGATCCACCAATGGACAGATCAGTTGGACCCGCGTCTAGCCTCTCACAACTTGGGAGCTATGCCGAATAGTGTTGGGGATAAAACTGTAATTAGCCTAGCCCTAAACCAATTTGTCCTAGCAGAGGGGGGATGGTAGTGCAAAGCATGTCACATATGCTTCATTCTCAAAAGCCTTAAGGAAAGGTGCTCATCTGCTCATTAAAATTCACTTTGACCTGAAAGCAAATATGCCTAGGCCTAGGCCACAGGTCGTGCAAGCGTTATATAGTATATATATCAAAAGGAAAAGGTTGGTCACATCGCCTAACAACAATGCAGTGCTTCGCACAAAACTTTTCATGATTCCTCACCTTCCACTAGATTTTACCCCTTCAAATCTCTTGAAAACATTCCTTCATCTTTCTCTGATAAAACAAAACAAACGTTGAGAAAAAACTGACATCTAATGCAAGAAATGTTCTCATCTGATTCTTCGTTAACCACAATCTAGATCACTCTTCTCCAATTCCTGACGTCACATTACGTAATGGGCATTGCCCTGTACGAATCCGGTACTCCCTGTTAACCCAGTGCATGTAAATGCTGAGAACGCCTGTTGTATGCATGCTGTACGTAAAGACCGCTCGTAGGCCCCACACAAGTTTTTTTTTTCGTAGAACAACTTGGGGAATTACATACTCATGTTTTCCATTTTTTGTTCACGTTCCCCGAGCAGAAAAAAATACAGTCTGGTCGATGACAGATTTGAAAGCAGTTCGAACTATCCAATGGGAGAACCGGATTCGTACAGGGCAATTCCCAATACGTAATGTGACGTCAGGAATTGGAGAAGAGTGATCTAGATTGTGGTTAACGAAGAATCAGATGAGAAGATTTCTTGCATTAGATGTCAGTTTTTTTCTCAACGTTTGTTTTGTTTTATCAGAGAAAGATGAAGGAATGTTTTCAAGAGATTTGAAGGGGTAAAATCTAGTGGAAGGTGAGGAATCATGAATAGTTTTGTGCGAAGCACTGCACTGGTATTAGGCGATGTGACCAACCTTTTCCTTTATATGCTATATAGCCTATACTATATAACGCTAGGACGACCTGTGGCCTTAGCTATCCTTACAGAAAGTCTCCACTTGGAATTCCAAGTACTTTTCACTGAGGTAGAGCAATCTACAGTTACACCTAACTTGTAGCTGACTATGTAATTATAACAAACCACTCCTGACGTAACATCATTAGGCGTCCCACTCAAGTAACTTGCTCTACAGTCAAATGTACATTAACCGCCAGTAAGCTAAGCCTACACTAGCCTACCGTTAGGTCTAACGTTACACTTACAGTGAGGTTGTTCACGTTGGTAGCAAGCCTAGGCTATGGTACAGTCATTCAATGAATAATTTTTCGTCAGGACTAAATCACTGACAGCAAGAAAACACAACCTTTCATCCGAATACCCGACACTGAGAATCCTTAAAAAACTTAAAATGAACATAGAAATGAGGCTAAATCATTACCTTGTTAATTCGTTTAAGAGCCATACTCGGAGTCGTGGAACTTGACAATTCTAATGGCTTCGGTAACCAGTCTGTGTGTGTTTGTGTTACGTACGTTTAAATGTAAAATGCTATTGTGTATTGTTATTAATTTAGTATGTACAAGCGGTGCAAATGTGTGTCTGACCATGGTCTGCCCTTTCCTCGAAGTCAGCTGCTATAGCCGTTGCCTCCATCATACAAGAGTACAATGATTAATAACGTATTACGGACACACACTGTACGCATAATATGAAATACATTTGCGTTTTACGTACACACTCCCTTTGTATGTATTGCAGTTTTGTTATGGGGCTTTTCCAATGAAATCATGAGTATGTATAAGAATGTCAAGACTCAACGTCATTGTCTAACTTTAGATACAAACTTAAAGGGGTGTTTTATCTTCACGAATGTGGGTGATCCTTTACATAAGTGTAGCCTACCAAATTGTGACACGTGGTTAAAAAAATGTGCATTTCCAAAATAAAAAGGTTCTGGTTCGATCTGGTGAAATACTACAAACAGACCTCCGCCTTCGTGATATACGGTTGCAGGTACGGTGTTAGGCTCAGTAGCGGCCGACCGTGGACGAACTACTGTGCCTGGCTCTCCAATCCTCTCAACGCAAACTACAATTTTTGTAAGGGCTACCAAAATTCTCAATTGGCTCAGCACTTTGATTGACGACTAGTTCAAACAATGACGGGTACCAAAGCTTCTACTACACGTCATGAAATGTACTGAGAGTGTTTTGATAATACACACTGAGCTTTTAAATACTCATGCAGGCTGAAGCAATAAACTGAGATTGTGTCTGGATGAGTATAAATTT
Source organism: Holothuria scabra (assembly GCA_037179385.1). Lineage (NCBI taxonomy): Eukaryota > Metazoa > Echinodermata > Holothuroidea > Aspidochirotida > Holothuriidae > Holothuria > Holothuria scabra. The sequence continues at coordinate 35,355,686 of CM074198.1, forward strand.
CAGACAATTGTGGGAGGGGCTTCTAAGAAGGTTAGGAGAATTGCATGGTACTATTGGGGTGAGAGAACTGGGCCTTTAAGGATGTTAAGTTCAGTTTACGTAATTGATTTCTGAAAGACTCAACAGAAGGGGAATTCCTAAAGGCTGGAGGCCAAGCAATTCCATTCAGCCACTGTCCTTGAAATTAACTTGAAGGAAAAAACTATGTAGCAGATCCTTTTTACAGTGGGGTGAGGAGATGAGATCGATGAAGTCATGCGAGTAGAGATTCCGTTATCATGTTATCAGGTTTAGACTCAGTGACGTAGCTAGGATTTTTTGTGGGAGGGGAGGGGGTTATGGCGGAGCTTGACACTTTTGTAGGGGGTATGGCGTTTACTATATAAGCGTAGCGCCACCATCAGTTGGCGCGGAGTGTACAAAGAAAATTTTGGATTTTTACACCTTCCAGATGGCAGGAAATGGTATTTGCCAGGTTTAATTGTGTTTAATTCTGGTGAGAATTCTTTTCTCAGATTCAGACACTCTTTTGAGATACTGATTAGCTCAGTTCATCGCTCCCCAGGACTGTGTATCCTCGGATTGCAAATGCGGAATCCTGCTGTATGGTGCAAGCAGCTGTTCCAGCGCATGCCTGAGCAAGGTATTTCCATAGGCGAAGGGCAGCATTTCAGTTTTGGGGCAGAAGTTTTTTGCCCGACAATTGTAATTCTGCCCGTAAGACAGTCAAAGCAGAGCGCCACCACTAGTTGGCGTGGAGCGTCCAGAAAATTTGAAAATTTGTACCCCTCAGGCAGTTGAAAAAGTCATTTCCCAGGCTTATAGGGGGATCTAAGCAGTCGCTATTTTGAGTTTCCTTTTGCCAAAAATGCCACTTGAAACTTAAATTCTGCTATTGAGCGGTCTAAGTAGAGCACCACCATAAGTTGGGGCGAAGCGTACAGGAAATTCTGACCTTCCAGACAGTCAAAAATATCATTTCCTATGCTAATAAGGAGTATAAGCAGTCTCTATTTCGAGGTTACGTTTGCAAAAAAAAATCACTTGAAACTAAAACTCTGCTAGGAAGACTATCTACGCGGAGCGAACAAAAGTTTTTGAAAAACTGGACCCCTGAGACAGTCGAAAATGACATTTCCCTGGCTTATAGGGGGATCTAAGCAGTCGCTATTTGATTAGAAAATTACCATATAAATTGTATCACTACCAATCGGTGAATTGGTCCCGCATATTTACGGGAAAAAAATACAAAACGGAATTGAAAAATACTAATGAATTTTACTCTATTGCTACTCTTGGCTAAATTCAACAAAATTGTGTGACTACGCGAACTTTTAACTATGTTTGATTGTTCTTTTGAAAAATGTAACATTACAAGGTGTGTTTAAACGAATTTTCAAACAGAAGTTAGGGATAGACATTCTAACATTGCATCATTAAAGTATCAAAAAAAAAAATTACCCGATTTTCATACCCATCGCCTGTATTTGGCTCTAGAGCAGGATAGACGGCAAACTTTTGGGTACCTGAACACCCCCCTGTCTGTCCGTTGAATTAATGTGGCAATTTAAAACGTTCCAGCATTGTTTTAACCTTTGCCCGAATATTTGACCATTTCGGGCAAGCTGGGGCGTAGCCAGGATTTTCTTGTGGAGGGGCAAAGTCGACTCATCGTCCCCAAACTTGACCGACAGGACTATCTAAGCGGAGCGCCACCATCAGTTGGCGCGGAGCGTACAAGAAAATTTTTGGCCGTAGAAACCCATCAGATGGCCGGAAACGGCACTTCCCGAGTGTTTTATGCTGCATGTACCCAGGCTGGAAATATGGATCTCATTTCTGCAATTCCTCAATTAATGCAAAAAAAAAAAAAAAAAATCTATGAAAAATGTGAATATATGGTTCTACGCGGAGCTCCACCATCTATTGGCGCGGAGCGTACCAGGAAATTTTTGGCTTTACAAACTCCTCAGATGGCCGGAAACGGCACTTTCCGAGTGTTCTAAGCAAGAATATGTTCAGCCCCACTTCGAAATTCTCCCGGCTTCTAAATTGGAGCACTTGACAAATATTGAGGGGCTGAACTTACCTTAAGCCCTCACTTTTTCATTTTTCATTGCCGCCACTGGAGCTCGGTAATTTTTTGAGGGCGCGAATCGCCCAAACGAGGAGCCGAGCGACCGAACGGAGAGAGGGTGTGGTTCTCCCCCTCCTATCCCAAGGATTTTTTGCAATTATACATCAAAATTGAGCGATCTGGTGAACACCTAAACTGGAATTTTTGGACATTTTCAATTTTGTATCAATGTTTTCCTTATTGCCTCGAGACTTAGTGTGTGGCTGTATGAGGGTTACTGTACGAGTCGATGGGGACCTAGGGAATTGGGTTGCACTGAAACAAAACAGCTACTCATAAGGCTTACATTGGCTAAACCAGCGGAATTGACATTTTGCCCTGAAAAACCCAAAACTCCATTTAAATAGAAAAAAAAAATAGGTCTGGGCGGGAGTTAGTGCGAACCCCCTGGTTACGGCCTGTCTCCCGGGGTGTCCCCCTCCCCTTTTGGAATTTTTTGCTGTCTCGAAGAGCTAAGATGCAATTTGGTGCTATATTTTGTTCTTTTGATACTAGATTCCAGTGTTCTCCACAGGGGTTTTAGAGGGGCGACACGCCCTCCTAGTGAAATTGGCCGCCCCTCCAAAATGGTTGCCATCCTCCAAAAACTGAAGCTTCCATTTTTAGTTCATTGCTTCATTACACATATACAAGTTATAAACTATGAAGGAAAACTTTCTCTTCCCTCCAGGCTTGGCGTCAGGATTTGCCCGACGAAGGGCCACCCTCCGAACGGGAAGGGGTAGGGTGGGTAGCGACCCCAAACCCCAACAGCCAAGATGCCGTCGATTCGTTGGTGAGGGAGATTTGAAGAAAACCTGTGCACTATACAGTACCTGCCATTGCGAGTCATATACGACATAAAATGTGTATATGTTAGAGGAAGATATTTCCGTGGAAAAGCGAGCGAAATTGTTTTGGGTTGTCCTACACTAAAAAGAATCTGTACTTATTTAACGCTTATATATAGGTCAATTGTCACGGCCTTTTGGCCCTATTGGGCACAACTTATATTGTACTTCCCTCTTCGAGTCCGTAGCGCACGACTGACACAAGAGATTATTAACAAGTTAAGCGAAATGAGATGAAATTCCCGACATGTACGTTTATCCGTTTATTCAACTTATTAATTTACTTGAAAAGATGGGACGGGTTTGTACTTTATTAGCTACAACGGAACTGAGGAAGAGTGGGCAAAGCGTACCGAACATTTTGGGTTTTATCGCAGAAATAACTCTTTTGAAAGCCAAAATAACTAAACCGACCATACGGTGATATATTTTCCCGACAAGGGGGCGGGCCATGCCAGCGACCACAAGTTCCGACAGCCCCTATGTCGAGGGGGTGGTGAGAAGGGGATATAAAGGAGCCTAACTATCCCATGCCTTTGCAGCCTGGGGCAAATTTTGCACAATATCACTTAATATTTTAAAAGCCGAGTTGCGCACTGATAGTGTTCTTTTGAGTCTGAATCGTGAAATTGCGAAGCGCTTGAAAATTTTTGGTGAGCTTACAAAAATTACATAGCCTATGTAATCATTAAGAACAAAAAGAAAAAAAAAAAACTAGAAACTGTAGGGGTTGTAGACCGTACACTCTTAAAAAAATTGGGCAAATTTTGCCCAACTTTTTGACCAACACTGGGCATCTATTCAACAACCTAAACAGTTGGGCAAAACTTTAACCAACCAAATTGGGTAAAGTTTGAACCCAACTGTTGGGCAAGAGATTACCCAACTGTTTGGTAAATTAGCATTTTAAAACATACTCACTTGTTGGGCACTTCTTTTATTAAACTGTTGGGCAAATGCATTAACCAAATGTTGGTTATATGTTAATCATCTTTTCCTTAAACATTGGTGCTTTCTTTAAATTTTAGGTTGTAGGTTATGGCAGGGAGCTGCCACTGCAGCTCCCTGGTTATGGCAACCCATCGGTCCCGGTTAAAAAACCCTGGCTTAATAACCTATTTGGCTTGTCACTGAGTTTCGTATAGGTACGTCCAAAACTATCATTTTTAAAAGGCACTGTATTTTTAAAAGGCACTGTAAAATGATGTGTGTTAATGATGTGATGAAGTATTGTAGTTTCATCAATGCATAAATGTGAACACAAGGGCTGCATGAGAATTAACTGGTCCGTAGCTCTCATACACTGTTATCATGGTTATGAGACAGGTTTCATGTTATGCCGAAAGGTTCCAAATAATAATATATAAACGCCCATTCGGACGTGAAAGAGAATATCCCAGATCCTGACCACTCATTGGATAGCAGTTTTGCGCCAAATACGAATCGTGGAATCTCATACAAATGTGTTCTAGTTCGTAGTACTGTTTAAAGAATTTTATGGAAATAGAGATCGATTTCATGGTCTAAAGTAATGTACGAGTTTAACTGTTTGGCCAATATAAAAGATGCCAAAGAGAATTTTCAGATTATGGTACCATGGTCTGATTATGAGAAGAATTGTGAAACAAATCGGGTCAAGTGCACTGTTGTTTGGTGACAACACTGCAACCAACAATATACCCAACAAATTGGCAAAAAGTTACCCAACAAGTGGGTAAAGGAAAAATATGCTCAACTGTAGAAGAAAATCTTATCGTCATTTTGACCAGTCAGTTGGGTATAACAGTATACGCGTGCATGGAAGGGGAAATTTAACCATTATTTGAGCAAAGATTGACCAACACTTAAGCAATTACTTTTACTCAACAAAAACTTTGCCCAGCGTTTAAACATTGCACCAATTAGCCCCAAAGTTGGGCAAAGTTTAACCAACACATTTCATAAACTTCTTTAACCAACGGATATTTTACCCAACGTTTTAAGAGTGTATCGGGGATAACATACACTGTGTCGAAACCACCTGGAATACCCGATAAAATAGCAAAACTATGCTCCCTGAGTCGCTCACAAACTGACCTATCGCATGACACACACAAGAGAACAGCAACTAGGCTTTGTGATATGGGATGAAATTTACGACCTCTACATAACCTGTGTACTATGCCTACCCGTTACTTGGTAATGTTGAATGGAAGTATTGAAAAAACTGAAGGGCATCTACAGCGCGCGTGGGTACTCATTATGGGGAAATTGTCCTTTGAGAGCAATAAACAGGAAAACCATCGGGGAGACTTGTCGCCGTCGGGGACTGCAGACTTTATCGTAACGAGTAAAAGCCCCCCCACCCCCCGACAAAACTGTAAAAAATTCCACCGATTCCCTCCCTCCTCTTGCCGTTTATCTTTTTTATGTATTTTTTTGCTCTCTTTCATTTTTTTAACATCGCCCATTGCGTCCCCAAAATTTCTGTGGGGGGCGGGGCCCTCTGCCCCCTCCCCCCCCCCCCGCCGCTTGTGGGCAAGTTTTGCAAAACTACAGTATGAAGTAGGGACGATGAAAACTTTTCTTTTTTACATTCTACCCAAATGTGTCGCAGATCTTTGTTATTTTCCATGAAAATTTTTCTTTAAATGTAGCGTTTTTTGTTTTTCGCCAAAGATTTGAAGCGGGTATTGTGTTACACAAGAATTAAAAACAGGCTTAGGAATTGCTTCTTTCAAGTCATAGGCTTCCCAAGCGTTGCGATTATTTATCTGTTTATTTTTTCGTAACTATGTTATCCTTTCTATGACACTTTTCCATTTTCGGGCAAATGTTTGAAAGAATTTGGATATTCGACAATTTCGGGCATTAAGTTGTGATTATCTGTGAAGTGAAAGTCACGAATAATTGGGGGTTTTGGGGCTGCCGAAGGTGTAGCGATTTTTTGGAATCTCGAATTGGGTTTTCATGAAAATTTTATTGCGACTTTATAATGTTTCTTTCCTTTTTCGATCATACCTTTTTAAGATTTCGGTCACATTTAGGAATTTTCTGAAAAACCATCCCATTTTCCCAAAATCGTGCGCCACTGGGTATGTCCACTCCACCCAAGAGCTAAGTGAGTTCATGTGAGGTAATAGTGGTAAGGTTGCGACCCTTGAGCCTGCATTGACCCAACATGGGTTTGGTTGCTGCACTGGCCAATGACTGGCAGCAATAGCCGTCCAAAGTGCAAATTCCTTCCAACCATATTTGACTCAAATATTCTACCCACCACACCAAGTAGGATTTTGGAACAAATTTGTGCATCCCAAGGAACTGAAAAACCCCTACAGGAGATAGAAACTGGTCAAAAGCTAGGAGCACACTTTAATCCACAACAAGGTAGCCGATTGCAGCCACTCCAAATCTGCTGGAAAATTATCCATCCAGAAACCGGACGAATAAAAAGTAAAGAGATTCCGAATATATGAAGCTTGTCACAGTCTACCGTACCTGAATTTATTCCGGAATTCAGAGTGGGCCACAATTGCAGAATACCCTGCAACTGCGTGGATCTTAGTGTGAACTGGTGTGTGTTAACTGGCTGAAAATGATTTACAGGATAATCTTTTATGTTTTAAAAATTAGTGAAATTTCATTGAGGCAATTGGAGTATACTTGGAAAAATATCCTTCATAAAAATGGGACACCATTTGATGTTCCTTGGTGTTACCATTACATTGTGAAACGTTGATCTCAAAACTTGTCTCTGCAAAACTGTTTCCAATTTGGCAAACTTAGCATTTCCGGTAGTGACCGCAGAGCTCAATGGAAATACGCTAATTTACCTTGAATATTTTAAGTTAGATTGTAGCGAAATGATTAATTATTATTTGCATGAAGACACCAAAATGTTTCAGGCAGTTTTACTCGAGGAATCTGTACAAGTTTGATACAGAATAAGTTGAGCTACACACAGTTTAAGGTTCTATACAATCTCTTTGGAAAATGTCCATTCACCTACTATATTTAAGATTTTATGGTTTCAAATAGTTCATTTTCAAAATAGAAAACGCTTAACAACATTTACCAATGTCACATAATGTCACACTCTTGGTGTCCAAGTTACACGAAAAAATTACAAAATTTGGACATGGCATCATCACCAACTTAATTGTTTGTATGTGTGTAAATTTTAGAGAATGTAAGGCATTACTGTTGGTAACGACTGGCCCTTCTCCCTTTTGCCCAATGACTTTATGTGCTAACAATATTAGAATGCAGTATATAGTCACCATGCAACGTTAAAACCCTAGTGTCACCCTAGAATCACCCATATTCCCAAACATTTATTGGTCTTTAGTGACATATTAGTACAACCAAGAAGAAAAGGGGAAATAGAAAATACTCAAATAGCTACCGTTAGATGGTTTGCCGTAGGCAACTAAAACACCAGATTTAATTTAACCAGGATCCGTGTTCTATCACTCCAACAGAACCCTAGTTAAATTTAAATGCAAATCCTGGTTAAACTAACACAAATCTGGTTAAAGTATGTAGGAGTTGAGTTAGTTCAACTAGGAATTTAACCAAGATTGTATTGGATTAAATATAAAACCGGTCTTGATTAAATTTAACCGCGGAAGTTTAAGAGTGAAGATGACTTAGTTGCTCACCAAATTTTGCCCTATATTTTTACTTTGAATTATATTTTGGTCGTGGGCAAGTCGTTCGACGTTCGACTGGGGAATCTTTCCCCTGCCTCCTCTGGTAACGCCACTGAACTGCAAGTTACTAGACTCTGATGTTCTGACATGCTATTTTCAAACCTGCATGAATTATTAGGGAGCAAAACGATGTGTTTCTTCCCAATATTTTCGTTGGTGGGGCAATTGCCCCCCCCCCCCCGCCAGGTCGACACCCCTGCAAAGCCATGGAAGAACTTGTCAATGTTAGCATTAAAGCATTACGCAAATGGCGAGTGAACCATGCAATTACCCTGGAAGACTAGAGACGTCAAAGGATGGTCTAATTTAGCAGGGCATAACTGTTTTCCATCATCTTTGATCTTTCAAATCCTATGTTTACCTATATCATTCGTGCAGTTCCGTCAATTTTACTGCCAACAAGAAAATAGAATTTTATAGACAACAACATTGACAATTTAATGCTGATGGACCCCACTAATGTCCGACGGCTCTAGCTGGTTGAATTCTTTTATTCCCCTCTGTGAGGGGACCCTGTGGGAGAAACTGAATTTCTCAATATATCAAGCCTTGGAAAACGTTTCTCCGGCTTCTTACAATGGTCACGAGTCATTTCCTGCCTTGAGATTTGTTCACATGACATAGTGTTTCTCCTGTCAACATTTTGCCGAAATACAACATGCCCAGGCACAAGATAACCGCAGAAATTATCATTATGGAACTGTAAATATATCCAGTTGGCAGTTGATGGGGTTAAACTCTTCACTCGCGGCCCAGGCTGACTGGCCATAAAGATGGTGTCGGGCCTGAAGATCTCTTCCTCAGTAAGGTACAAATATGGGCGACGAATTGGTTTCAATGGTGAGGGGAGTATTACCTTATTTTCCCAAGACTCCAGTTGTATGAAAAATCCAAGTCTCTGGGCCATATCTTAAATATTGGGGGACATGGCCTCTGTTTCTCCGGGATCGCCACCCATGGGTACAAAACCACTTGAACTGTTCTCTGTGAAAACGGAAGTAATCCTACTTGGTTCTCATGCTCTTCTGTGGAATCAATCTCTTCATGTAGGCCACATTGGCAAGACAGTTATACCTCACGTTAGCAATTATTACCTTAAAACCAGGCTTTTCGCCCGAAGACATCCATCAAGGCCTCATAGAGGGAACCATAAAAGCAGGGGTTTGGTGGATTTGTTGGAATTCAACTTGGTGGTTTAACCACAGCATATAGCTAAAAGACACCACCGGAGAATATGATCGTTTTTACTCAGTAGTTTTAACACCGTACACGGTAAGATAAAAAAGTGAACTTAGTTATTCTCTAATGGAGTGAAAAGTGTGAATTCCCTTCATTAGAACGATAGTTCACAACAAGAAGAGTAAATTTCACTCCACAATGAGTGAAATTCCCTCCAAAAGGGAGAAGTTTCACTCTTGATGGAGTGTCTACTGTGATCACTCTTAAAAAGTGTGATCATTACAGGCACTCTTGGAAGAATGATTTTTTACTCTTCCTGGAATTTCACTCTTATTGGCGAGAATGATACTCTTCTGAGTAAATCTGAAGTACTCAGTGAGGAGATAAATGCAAGGGTGCTCAGGTCCACAACGTGATTTAAGACCGACGATGACGTCATCATAGAGGCTGAGCGGACAGGGACGATAGTTATTTGTTCAGTCATCACATTTAATTTTAAGCGTTAAATAACTTTATGCTGAGTGGACGATGGGAGGGGCTTATCCATCATTGCACCTTTGGACTTTGAGTACCGTCACATAATAAAACAATTGCACAGAGAGGGTTCTGATTTCTTATTATGGGCTTGTATGCAATGCCAGATCAGAACAAGAGAAATGTAAAAGGCCTAGGCTTTGCGATTGCACACGGACTCAGGGACTCAGGTGGGGTCAGGGCAGTTTTCAGGGTTCAGAATAACTGAGGTGGGAAAATCGAAATTGCTGGGATGAAAAGAGAACGTTCTTTCATAACTTGTCCGAACACGAACTAAGCAAATTTTAGTAGTAGTTTTAATCACCACTGGTTTTTTCTCCGCGATTCGCGAGCCAAAACTCTGCGTTCGCCATTCTTCAAGGAATGTTCTGGCTGGATTTGGGTTCCTGTATTCCTAGGGGAAACTTGGCCTCCGTCTGGAGCATATCCTTTGACTACATGTCGAGTCTGTTCAGCAGCGTTCATGGTGTACCTATTCTAAAAACGAAATAGTGAACTTAGTCACTCTTTGATAGAGTGAAAAGAGTGAATTCACTCCATTAGAGTGAAATTCACTCCAAGAAGAGTAAAAGTACAATTCATTCTTTAACGATTGCAGGGATCACTCCATTTTTAAGAGTGGTACCTGTAGACACTCTATCAGTTGTAAAACTTCATTCCTTGGGAGTGAATTGCACTCCTCTTGGAGCGAATTTTTTTCTCTTTAGGAGTGAACTTTTTAACTTTCACTCTTTTAACGTGTGAAATTTCACTAGGCTCTTTCTGTTTTAGGATGTAAAAGATCAATACACTCAATCTCCAAATGCTGGCACACTTAGAGTGCAATATCTATATAAGCTAGGCCTGAGAACGTGGTTCCTGAAAAGCAGTTATAACAAATGTCACTTGACAGACTGACTGTAAACATAGCACTTTTAGGTACCTCCTGCCCCTTGTAAGTGCCCCTTTATCAGAATTCCTGGCAACGGGTTTTGCTGGGGTGGATGGAGGTGGGGGGTCACGGCCAATCGGATGCGTGGTGACTTGTAAAGTGATACCATTTTTAAAAGAGTGGATACATTGACTACCTGCTATCGGTATTTTGGATTATTTTTATCCTTGCCACATCCTTACCTTTTGGCATCCGAATTGCGCTACTGCTTTGCCTTTGTGAAAACCACTTGAGAAAGAAAAATTGAGTCATACTTACAACAGATTTCGTAAAAATCTTTGTGAATCTGCTTCCAAATCGGCGATTGCAACTGCAATCGCTCTTCAAATAGAAAGTGTTTACACCATTTTCGAGTTTGATTTTATTGTCCTGAAATCTATATGGAATACAAATGTGCCCATTATTAACATCATGGTTCTGGTCAAAGTACGAAAAGTAAAACACGACATCCCCGCTAACAACATTTCCCCAACACCCGTTGACATTAATATTTAATAAGCCGAAAAATAGAAATTTTGACTGTTGACCATATATTTCAACAGAGCCGGGAATGTGGCCACAAATTGATTATTATAGTAAGCTCTAGAGCAGGCTTAAGTTTCAGTTACTGTACATTTAGCAGCTTAGTCTCTGTTTACCTCAAAGGAAGTGTGAAAGACTTTAAATATCAATAATATGAATAAATGGAAGTTATACAACAAAAAGCATCATTATACAAAAAAAAAAAACCTCCGAGTTAAAGAACGAAACAAAGTATACGGGTGAGGAAGCTGACAATGCTTATAACAAGAAGAAAAGCCAGACAACAGTCACTTGGGGAAACATAGTATTAAAATACGGTGATGAACCTGACAATGTATTCATATTTATCTTTATTTAAACTTAATTAAACAGGATCTGTCTACTTTTGTTTTGAAAAAGTTATTTCATTTTAAAAATTGTTGGTTGTCCCCTCAAACAGTCAAATAGGATTATAAGCAACGAATTTCTTTCTTGGTAAAATAAAATGAAATTCATCCACTACAGGTTCTCACCATCGCACACTTCACACGTTCTTTCATGATATGTAATCCCCTCAAATTTTCCTAACAAATGCGACAGTCATCTTTAAGATGAATGATTTGATCGGGGAGGTGTTTATATTACCACCGTGATTTGACGGCTACATGGGCGAAACGACTTTTTGTGAGGGGGGGGGGACCACAATTAGGAAGTCAGGTAAGAAGCTTTGTTACAATTGTAAGTTGCTTAGTTTGCGTTTTCTTCCTCAGAAGTACAGGACACGTAAACAATTCTATATATTTTAAGTTTATTAGACAGAAAATACCTGACCGTTCTAGCAAAGGGCACGGTGACGGGTCCAGTTTTTTGTTTTGTTTTGTTTTTTGTTTGCTTGCTTCCTGTTTTTTTCTTTGCATGTAATAAAAATTATAGCAAATTTATGGTTGTGAAGGTATGAGTAAAGCTTTGTAAGAGTTAAGCCGGCTGTGTGCACCTCATGTGAAAACAAGTGACATACATTGGTTTTAGAGAACATGAAAGTTTTGTAACAGTTCGTAAGCATATGTCAGAGGTGGCGCCCGGATTTGGCTGACAACGGGAGGGGGGGGGGGCATTTCAAGCCCCAACATAGGCGATAAGTTAATTCCGGTGGGACTTACCTTAGCGGAATTTAAGGCGCCCGAAGCGCGCTGTTATTTTTGGTTTTCTTTTTAGCAAATATCACTATCAGTTGGCGCGCGCGTACAGAAAATTGTAAAAAATCTAACCCCAGTCTTAGCAGGGAGTTGCAACTCCCTGCTCTCAGAAATGGCATTTTCAGACTTAGTAAATGAAGCAGTCGCTATTTTGAGCTTTCCTTTAAAATGAAAATTTCACTTCAGTAGAAAAGAAATCAACTTTCTAATTGATCAGAAAATTACCTGATAAACAGACAAAAGGTTCTGCTACAACTAGATGTAATGATCTTATCTCTTTACGGAGGAAAACTATGCAACGGAATTGAATTCATACTAATGTGTTTTAAGAATCTTTGTTGTATGCAGTTGCAAGGTCCACTAAATAGATGATATTTTCTACGTGACTCCATACAATAAATGCTTTTCCTTCCAACGCATTTGAAAATATGTCACGTAACAGGGTGGCTTCAAATGAATTTTCAGTCAGACTTACGTCCAAACACCGAACCAATTGCCCAAACTTCACGATATGTCGAGTAAGCAGTTTACCAGCTGTTCTTACACCACAAAACAAATGCATGCTGTCTGGAAAGAGAGAGAGAGAGCTCTAGAATTTTTCAAAATGCAGAGAGCCCTCACCCCGTGCGTGTCAATTTACGTCATACAGGTGTTGGTGCACTTTCGCAATCGGGGATTTTCCCATTGAATACTAGCAATTTGCAGCTGCTCACACCGTGACTGCAAACAAAAACTGTTCAAGGGTTGGCAGACGTTTCAGTCCGCATCCTAAGTAGGCCTATAACAAATCGAGTTTGGACTTCGTGAACTTACAATATGTTATAAAACTACACATTGCAAACGAGAGGAATGACTGACATTATTCAGTTGTAGCCTACAGTACTTGGAGTGCACTGTGTTGCAACCGCGGAGCTATGTTCTTGTACATGATAGATGTAGCTTGTATATTCTCAACCGTATACCTGGAAAGGAAGTACTGGACGAATTTGTACCGAGAAGCTTTTCATCAAGGTTTTATTAGCTCCATAGCTACGTCCATTGAAACGGGTAAATTAGTCAGTGGGATACATTAGCCTGTCAAAATAACCAACTAACGACTAGGTGAGCAAAATGTCTGGCACTGAATCGGATAGACTCCGCAGAGAGGGAAATAAGTTTTATCTGAAAGGAACTGAGGATGGTCTGTCTCCACTTCTGGCCAAAGATAGATTATCACTAGCTCTGAAGTACTATTTCCAAGCGAAAAGCATCTCGAGGACTAGCGATGAGCTCAGTTCTTCATTGAAGAATATTGGAAAGACCAACCACCAAATTGCCAAAATTAAATCAAGGGAATTGCAACAAAGCTTTCGGCTCTCGCCAAGAGAATCCCGTCAACTGGAGGATGAGATAAAATTCCATGCGAAAGAATCACTCAAAGCATTGTTTTCTTCACTGAGTGCCGGGAGCTGTAAGCCGAAAGCATGGCAGGATAAAATGCATACTGACATTGCCCACGTTTTTAGCGATGCAATTTCGTACGTAAGCTTCGGCAATTTTGACCGAAGGGTAGCAGCGATGTTCGTCCTTGCGGATTGCATGGTTTGGGTGGAGTTGCGAGCCCTTCTCTTTGTTCAAATCGCTACCGTTCTTCACAAACGTTCCGTGCAAACTTTGAAGGATCAAGACTTTCGAAACAGTTTAAGGTGTCTTCATGAGATGACTTATCCTCTGGAAGAAGCAGAGAGGATAACTTCGAGTGATGAGATGATGGTGGATATCAGGGTGCTCAAAACAGACGCAATATATCAAATGGCATCGGCAGGTAAATTTCAGTCACTTAGTTTTAGACAAAGATGACGAAGAGGGAAAGTGCAGTGGTAGAGCCTCTATATGGTCCGGGCCCCCTGACGAACCAAATTTGCCTACCAACATCCTTTTTAGATTTCCAACATCCAACTTAAACGCGCCCCATCAGATAGACTAGTCCATAGGCGTAGGAAGCGGGGCGGGGGCGACAGCCCCCAGTGAAAAATGAGCGGAAGCATGCTTCCGCCCCACTTCCCGGGTCAGAAAGCCGCTTTTTTAATTCTCCCAATCCACAAAAATACAAAATTTTCTGGGCGCTTTTCGCGCCGCAAAGTGCCTTTTGTGATGCAGTAGTGCTCGCTCTCAAGTCAGTTAGGTAAACTTTTCCGAGCTCTGGAAATAAAAAAATCGGATATTTATTATTTAGCCTACCATATGTGACACTACATCATCAAGAGACACCGTCAGCTACAGTATATTGCTATTTTTTTTATATAAATTGTCTTTCATAAAATTCCAAATTTTCTTCAATGTAAGCTCTTGAAATGAAATATTTTTCCTACAAAGGAAAACAAAGTTTGGGAAAATTTTGGGAAGTCATCAGAGAGTGTCAGTTTGTAGATGTTAGAATAGAAAACATTATGTAGCAACAATGATGTTCAGTCGTCGTGTAATCATTCTCAGATTTGTCACCAATATAGGAAGTGCTGATTCTTTAGTAATCCTCCAACTTTTGAAATTTCTTTACAGGAAACTCTGGATCCAAAACTTTCTTCAAGATATGTTCCATATATACAAATATTTGTTTAAAAGGGACAAAAATTTCGGCGCGCAATTTGCTCGCCGCAAAGTAAGACCCTAATACAGTGGTGTTAATTAACACTTTGAAAAAAATCTTAAAATTTGAGTGCTGGCCCTTTTCCGTGAAAACGTGTTTACCCCCCCACCCCTTGACCCCACCCCCACCCCCACCCCACCCCTGCTGCTTAGCTAAGTTAGAAGCCCGAAAAATGCAATATATACGGCTGTCTGAGGCGTCGCGATTTTTCAAAATTTTCTATTCACGCCGAGGTAATCAAGGTGGCTCTCTGCTTGTATAGTCTTTCGTGCGTCTTTCGCGCTACCTTTGGAAGTTTAAGTGTACACCAAATGTACAATTTTCAATAAGTTTTTTCCAAAGGTTACAAAATGAAATTGTACATCCAAACTCCCATTTTCATTGCTGGTTTCATAGCTGAGGTAGGTTGACATTCATTTAGCCAATTGCGTAATAATTTGTGTCTTTCTTGTTGTACACTGAACTCATAATTACCTGCTTTGTTTCCTTTTTAAATAAAACAACATGTTTACATGATCTTGAATGCTTCCTGTTTGATTGATTGGCACGTTGTACACAAGGGGCTTGCTTAGTCAAGTCACCTCATAACAGTAACATTGGGATCACTTGACATCGTTTAGGTATAGCTCTGGTGGCTTTCCATAACATAAAGAAATGCAAAGACTGTAATTTGAGCAGTGCATTACAACAATGACATCACAAATTATTGCAGAGTTTACTGTTTTAAATTCAGTGAATAAACTTGAACATTCTATATCACAGCTTAAGAATGTCCTGTGAAAATGGGAGTTGAACATTTGAACTTTCTTGATCTCTAAAATGGGTATTTTTGAAATTCCATTTTTCAGATAGCCTACACCTTAAGTTTTATCGCGGTTTCTCGGTGCTCTCTAGAAAAACGAGAGGACTTGATGAAATTTTCGCCCTGCGACTCTCCGGTCAGGAACGCAGAAACTTTGAAAAACGGTCACAATTCAAACTGAGTTGACTTTACCTTGTACAGTGCGACAAAGACAAACTTTGCACCATTGAGGGAAAATCCCCTCTTGATTCAAAAGCCATAACAACAGTGAAGAGAACTGGCAGTCTGGTAGTCTTTACATACTTATGTCAGTATGGGTATGGTATTTGAACTGACAACACTCGCAACTTGAGTGTATTCCGACTCCCTTTTTCTGTTGTGCTTAGTTTGTTTACGTTTGCTCAGTTATTTTTGTGTGTGTGTGTGTATAATGTTGTGTGAGTGTAATTTTAAGCTGGGTTACTAGCTTTGATAACAGATTTCCTATGCTTTTAGTCCCTCATATGCATGTTATTGCTTTCCCACATGTTTTTCTTCAAAAAGTTCGTTTTAAAAACCGTATGAAAAATAAATTTGAGTTGAATTGATCTGGTGGCTGAGACAACGGGATAACGTCTATAGTCCCCAGTCACAAAAGTCTCCCGTCTCAATAGTCCCCCGTGTCAATAGTCCCCCGTCTCATTGGTCCTCTAACCCTAACCCTAACCCTAACCCGAACCCTGAACCCGAGGGACTAATGAGACGGGGGACCAACGAGACGGGGGACTATAGAGCGGACCCTGTCACACTGTACATGCACGCAAAAATAGGCGAATCTCATTGTGAAGGTGCCATATTGCTCATGAATTTGCACTACAAATTAGGCAGATTGTAGTCGTAGATTCATTTACATACGCTCCATTAAAAATAACTTGACCTTAGCATCAATTAAATGATTGAGAGAATTACAAAAGATTTTACAGCGATAATCATTAGAGCGAAGGGATTAAAAGTGTTGATAGCAATGGGAGATTTTTTGCGTCTGAGAAAAGAAATTAATTTTAGAAGGTGATAGAATGACACGTAATGCATAATATTCTTTGCCTTGTTATTAATTATGAGATATCTTTTTCTTTGGTGTCTAGAATCGATGCAAGTTTGTTCAAGTGCTGTTAAGCAACTAGATATAATTCTCAATGACTTGGAATACCTCAACATGAATATGGTCTTCGATACCCTCGACCTGTTTAAAGATGGCGCTCTGAAGGCGAGGGAGATTAATTTGGAACAAGAAGCAATCGCCTGCTACTATCAGGGATATATTTTCGAAAAAATTTTGAAAATGAAACAGAAGGCCAAGATTTTTTACATGCAGGTAGGTTAAAAGCGTAAATCCATTTTGAAGCTGTTGCGATTAGGAGGCAATTGGATTTCGGTTAGAGGGGCGAGAGTGACAAGCAGGGAAGCTTTGGTGCAGCAAGATACAAAAAAACCTGAGTTTGAGCACCCTCTAAGTCATGGCTTACAAATTTTTTAATACAGTTTTCAGTGACACGGCTTGTAGAAAGCTACCTTCCCATTTATTCTTCTCGACTTGTTCTAGCAAAATATAAGGTTTTTTTATCACGTCCTTTTACGTAGTATATATAGAAGTTGCCATTATTATTTGTGTTTTTGTTAGGTCTCGACCTATGATTTTATGAATCAAGGCTTTGGAAAACTCGGGGCACTAACCTTCTGTTAGTCTACAAGAACCAAAAGCGAAATAAGGTTACAGATGGAGCAAAAGTTTGGAAATCATTGTGAGATGTAAATTGACATCTGATGGAAATCAAGATAAATATTAAACCCATAACCATTAGTTTAAATAATGTAAATTATTTATGCGACCCCTGTAAAACGGCAGTGCGTATCGCGTCTTTAAAAAAGCCATTGATTAAGTATATCGTAAGAAATGGGCAAGACGATAGATCTACGTGGCCCCCTAGTACTCTAGATACCTTCTTCATGGAAAAAGTAAACTTCTTTAGATGTGATAGTTTGGCTTCGTATTCTATACAAAGGTGTATGGGAGCATTCTATGAGTTTATAATGCAGTGCAGTGTCAAATGAACACTCAACATCTACTATGTACAGCTAGCCGTTTACCATGAAAATGAATGGCAAAACGGAATCTTCTCTGCTCTCCTCTCCTCTCCCCCCCCCCACCCCGATTAAAATTGTAGTTGGGATAAGGAGCCATTGTCTTTATAGCCACTCTGCGTATTCACTGTTTTACAAGCTTACCGCCATGTCTAGTTTAGAAGCAACTATCTATAAAAGAAAAAGAAAAAAGACGTACAAATACATGTTTATATAGCATAAAGATAATTTGGCAAACTTAGCTTGTACCTGCGAAAACTTGGGCAATGTTTCATGGGATACATGACTCTGTCTCTCAGGAAGCTGTGACCTTTGCTCGTCTCCAGATCCCCAACCAGGGCAAAATGTCTGCCCGACTGAGGTCACCAAAGTCTGCCCAATTAAGCAAGATTTCGGTCATGGGGTTTGTGTGTGTGTGTGGGGGGGGGGGGGGGTTGGCAGCATCCGGCTCTCTGTTCCGTACGACCATTATGGGACATTTAAGTTTTTCAAATCAGTTCGAAATTAAAAGGGGATTTATTTGGTTTGCGCTATCTAAGGAACGTAAGTGTCATGATACTTCAACAAAGACGAAGTACTTTTTAAGTGTAGTTATTTCCCCCTTTAAACGCAGTAAAAGTTGATTTTGTTTGTCTTAAAATACTGTAGGTCATGGAACTGACCGAAGCTGCAAAACCTAAACTTTTCACCAGTTACAAGTGGTACAAGGACTGTGTAGCCTCTTTGAAGGTGATGCAGGACGAGGCAAGGGCGAGAGATGACGAGGAACAAGGAAAGATAAAGGAAAAGTTAAGAAAAGAGATGGAGAAAGAACTTAACGCCATAAAAGCTGCTGGACAAACAGGGGGAGCTACAGAGCTCCTGAAACATGTCTATTCGAAACATCCTCCAAAGGTAAGCGTTTATGTGTTTACTCGAAAGGCTGAATGCTCGATCTGATCTCATCACAAGAAGAAAATTGTTTTCTTTTTCAGTCTGAAATTTGCATTTTAAATAGGGTGTAATTTGAATGAAAATCAGAGATCCAGAAGACAATAAATGTCAGGCCCGTATCCAAGCCGGGTTCACGAGCCGAGTGATGGTCGTTTTGATTACCTATGTTATCCCGCGAATAAACGTTTCTTGACGAAATTGAAAAAAAAAAAAAAATCCCGTAATGTAAGGCAACCTTACTCGCTCACTCGGTCACTGCCTTTTAGTCCATTTTATCATGATCAGAAAAGTGGGGAAGCACGTGACTTCGGTCCCATGTTAATTCTTAAAGCAGTAGTGTTAGTGCTGACCTCCGCCGGAATAAAAATTCAAGATTTGTAAATATTTAAATATTCCCTAGATAAGTAATTAAGTCTCTCATGCAATTTTTTGACATCAACCTTTCACAGAGCCAACCACCCAAGCTGGATATCAAAGACTTGACGGACTGGGACAGCAAGGATAACAAAGCTAAAAAGCGTCTACTTATGAAAGCTCTGAATGATTACCATCCTGATAAGAATTCCAAGGAAAAATACGGAGTGAAATGGCATTTTCTTGTTCAAGAGATTTCAAAAAACATAACGTCGTTCCACGATGTGATTAAAAGTTGTGATTAAAATACTTTGCGGCAGTTTAAGACAGATTCAGGTTTTACATGGTCCTAGTAATGGAAATGCACATGGTGCGATGGAGGTGTCCAAAGTATATACGTTTTAAAGTCGTCCACATATATCACATTTCATAGTGCATGTTGTGAACTGGTGAAGGTGAATAAAAAATCCAAACAGTTTAATTTTCATCTTCATCTTCAGTTTTTGAGCTGAGATAAAAAATGGTGAAGTTTAAAACGTGACCTTCTTTTGGGTGAAAACCGGATGCAATACTTGTAAAATTGGCAGCAAAGAAAGACTTCTGTCTCTTGTATAGGTAACAACAACAGTTCCTTCGACGTTAAACAACATTGTACGTCCACTACTATATACATCTTAGCTTGTAAAAGTCGTGCCATGATGTATGTCGGTGAAACTAAACGTCACCTAGCTGATCGGGCTACTGAACACTTGAGGTCCATAAGCCATAACCTTCCAGGTTACCCGGTTGCCAACCATTTCACCCCCCGTCGGCTTGTTCTATACAGGCTGACGGTCACGGCGGCCATTTCATGCAGAGGTCCCGACCGTGATCGTCCTATTGCCGAAAATCCACTGAAAGCGAGGCTATGAACACTCGCTCCTAACGGGCTGAACGTCCAACTCGAAGTGTTATAGATCGTGTTCATTTTACACAACGGACTGTGCGCCAAACTTGGACTTAACTCGCTCAATTTTTCCTGGAAAGGTCGTCATGATGATATCATAATCGCACATAGCGTGTTATCATTTTTTTTCATCACGTCATTACTGTTAACTTCTTTTGCACAGTTGCGTCGTTTAATGTGTTTAAAATTGGGTCGCGAATTAGGCAAACGTTTGGTAAGCAATCTTGTCATAAAGAAGATGTGCGCGTGACATCAGCGCTAGAATTGTGCAGATACTGACGAGAATCAGTTGGTTTATTATAAACATCGGTATGGAGGTGCCGATTATCATCTAGCATGACCGCGACATCTAAGAAGTTAACCTTAGTTGACGAGAATTCATGGTAGTGGGGTGTTGGTCATTAATTAAGTATAAAAAGCATGAAGGCGGCCCACGCCATGATTCCAAATCATGAAGACGTCATCAATGAAGCGTAGCCAAATTTGAGGCTTAAAACGGGATTTTGCCAGAAAGTCTTCCTCTAGCTCTGCCATAAAAATATCTGAACAAATGCTCGAAGCAGTCCCCGACTTGACTGTAATAACCCCCTAATCCAAGGCGGAAACTTTTCCGTGCCAAACTAAGAAGCCCTGCCAGTGAAGTTTTAGACTTTAACCAAGCCTGCAATCCCTGTGGGAATAAATGTTGCTTTTTGTGTGGTTTAATGGTCAGTATATCCCCAGTAAGGAGAATGGCACATTATTTCCTTTAAAAGCTAGGGGAGGGACCTACAAGTCGTCTTTTTGTATCTGCTGAATTTTCTGTTGACCTGCGGCCTACAATATGTGGGCTCTACGGTAAGCTTCATACCCGTCTTAATCAACACAAGTCTTCACTACGCCTGTTTCAAACTCAGGAAGACAGCGTAATGATTGCAGGTGTTTGTACGAGCACCGAAGCGAGACCGATCTTCGCAGTGTTGAAACGCGCTGGCTTTGGAGGCTACATACTGTTTATCATAAGGGGCTTAATATTGATGATGGTTTCCACGTTCAGGCCCGCAAGTCCCGTGTACGCTCGAAATAGGTCTTTGTTCAATTTCGCTGACCCATCTAATCCCTTGGCCATTTCATTTACTTTCCATGGCTTGGGCTTTTCTTTTTATATTTGTACTATTAGTGTTCGTTAGGTCTACTTAACGTAGTAGTTCAGTTTGTATTTTCGTAGTAACTCGACAAAGGGCCCTGTATGGTCCGAAAATTTGATATGTTTCATCAAGTTTTTATTATAGGCCTTTTTGTTATCTGTTATCGGTGTGATGCTTTTTTCAATAATATAAATATATATATATATCTATACATATATATATATATATATATATATATATATATATATATATATATATATATATATATATATATATATATATATATATATATATCTATACATATATATATATATATATATATATATATATATAATATATATAAGTTTTTCATCATTTGGTGATATCGTCTTTCTTACTAAGGCAAAGGTTGCCAATGTTCGACGCATATTACAAAAAACTTTATGCGACTGTGTCCGCATCCTTCTTCAGTTTCTATATGTATATAAACATATATATATATATATATATATATATATATATATATATATATATATATATATATATATATATATATATATATATATATATATATATATATATATATATATATATATATATATATATACTGCATATATAATATGTTATATATACGCGTATATGCAAAATAAAAATACCCGTAAATCGATAGTAACACGTTCAATTACTGTTAATATAAGCGGGATTTTCTTTAGTATGATATGACTGCAACAGTTCCATGAAATCAGCCCGTGCTAATTTAAACTTGCATGCTTCACTGCCTGACTGGAATGTTTTTAGCAGGTTTTCTTCATTGTTAGATAGAGATTTGTCCTCGCTTGCATTTGTATCTTGTATCTACGTCCTGATATTCTTATGCGTAAACTTAAAATGTACAGTTCTTTTTATATGTACATATCTTTCACCTATTTAAATTTTGTTAAGGAAAAACAAAATCTTGCATGCTTGAACATTGAAATATTAATTTAAGTACATATGAAAAAGAAAACAACTTGGTATTACTAGGGACATGCCGCCAAAGTGATAATTTTTATGAAATTTTTCACGAATGTACCTTTTGAAGATAAATACTGAATACAGTTAATGCGACCTCTGATTTTGGGTTGAGATATAACTATATTACAAGGTACTAAATGATGTCTTTATTATGCATAAACGGTAAAAGGTGTACATACTAAATAATACACCAGAGATTGTACATTTAAAAAGCTTAATTTGTTCAGTATTTTCTTTTCTTTCATACCCCTAAAAGCTTGTAAAGAAGTTCTTCGAAGATTCAAATGGGAGCGACATCTAAATACATGATAAGTTTGGGGGTCTAGAAAACGTATATACAGTGCTGTTTTAGTTGAGAAACGCGGAGTGAATTTACTAAAATCGTTAGGCAATAAACACATTGTTTTTCGGTCAAATATATTACCATTTTCCACTTGAGTATAATCAAATATTGAAAAAAAAAACGGATCTCACATTCGACATATGGCGTACTGATTAAAACTTCCCCTCACATTAACACCAATTGAGTTAGCCAAACATTAGCATCACATTATTTGAACTCTGTAGAACTGATAATGAAATAAAGGTCTAAAGCCAATTTTTAGCAAATTTATTTACATTCTTAAAGGGGTTCATTTAGTTTTTTTTTTTCGAAATTTTAGTGACAGTGTAAAAGGGTGCTAGTACCCTAACAATTATTGGTTAATGGGGAAAGCAATTAGGTAACTTAACACTAAATAGGGTGACCAACATTTGCACGGCTACCTAACAACAAGAAATGTTGCGGAAAAATTACACCCAATTTCACTAATTTGACATATGTGACCAGTGTTGGTGTGTTTATCCCCCCCCCCCCCCCCAAAAAAAAAAAAAAAAAAAACTTTTTCTGTGATGCTTGGGATGGCGGTTATCAATGATTGGGTTCAACTTTTTTGGACTTTATAAGCTAAAATAGGTGAACAAATAGTTTGGAAGGAGTACTTCGAAATGATTCAAATAACTGTAAAAACCACGGTAACATGAAATCATTCAGTTAGTTAAGCTAGTTAGCTGGAAATGGTAAAAATCGGCATGGGTCTTTTTCCAATTGTGGCTCACTGGTTGACTGCCTTGTTTTCCCTACTTCATTGACAGTGCTCAACACCACGCACAATGCAGAAGGTTCCATTTTGAAAGTCTTTGATATGCCGAATCGACCAGAAGTCGCAATCCAGACCTCGCGGCTGCAAGGCCTGATCCTCTCACCCCTAACAGTTCCAATTCTCCTAACGTACTTGCTTTAGTCCCTCCCACAACCAACAAATGTTTGAAATCAATGCTTATCCAGATACAATTTTATTTTATGCTTGCGGGTGAGTATACAAGACGTGTAATCAAAACACTCTCGGTGCAGTATACATGCTGTGTAATATGAGCTCAGGTACTACCCATTGTTTGAAGTAGCTGTCAATTAAAGAATTGAGCCAATAGAGAATTTCTGTGGACTACTACTACAAAAAAGGATAGTTTTGGGTGTAAGGATTAGCCCTTAAACCATTTGACTGTGCAGCTGACTGAAATTAAAAGCGGATCCATGACCTTTTCATTGAGGAGTTTAGGTGTATAACTGAATAATGGTCGGGCAGGGTCAGTGGCATACATTTCTTGGGGTTGTTTTTTAAAGTTACCTATGGTATATGAGAGCGGATATATTGACTTCTTAAAGCTGCCGCTCATTGAGTTGGTTAATGAAATTCAACAATTTTTCCAAAACCTATTAAGTTACCTTCAGACCTATATATCAATGATAAATGATTAAAGTTAGACAATCCCCATATCCTACAAGCAAATAACTGTTTTATAGATGAGAACGTAAGGGTTCGCTTCGGTTTTCAAATATTCGTGACCAGACACTTTTTCAAATTATTTACAAAACCATTACAAGTAAGGACACCACGAAATTCAAAATTTGACCCTTTTCCGTAACTTTCAACCTATTATGCTAACAATGGGCATTGTCATGTGGTACAGTAATGACACTTCAACATTCTCAGTAAGTTATCGATATCAACTCAATGAACTCCTTTACGGTATGCTGCCTCCCTTAACGGTTTAAGGGCAGGAGCAGTCACCATGGGCGTCAGCAGAAATTTTTGCAAAGGGGGGGGGGGGCAAGGTCATTCATGGATGATTGAATTGTGTACACTATCTAAGCGGAGCGCCACCATCGGTTGGTGCGGAGCGTACAAGAAAATTTTGGGCCTTACAAACCCTCCAGATGGCCGGAAACGACACTTGGCGAGTTTTATAAGCTGCATGTACCCATCCCTGAAACAGGCATTTCATGTCTGTAATTTTTAGATTTTTAGAATTTTCAATGTAAAAAATTGTTGAAGGGAAATCTGCCTCTCGGTCACGGCCTCGCACGCCTATGCACGATAAAACTTACAACTGTCAAACAGCCTATGTGTGCCTATATCCGTTACCCAATTATGAACTTACGCTGTGAGTGAAGATATTTTAATGATTTATTTTTATTTTTTTATTTCAATTTTTAGTTAATTTTTTTCACAAGTTTGATTTTCCAGGGGGGGGGGGGCAAGTGCCCCCCCCCCCTTCCGGACGTCCATGGCAGTCACCCCAACTTGAAGCAGTGTAGTAGACTGTCCAGTTTCATGATTGCTGTTGAGGGTCATGTGGCAACATTTTACTCCTCAAATGTGAGATTTACTGGAAGTTACTGCTTGGTTTACCTTTCATAAGTTATATTAAAGTAATAAAATGTTATGAAAGATTCTTTGAACAGAAATGAGATGAGAATTGTGATATTTAGCTGTTGCTTCAACAAAAGTTTGGGGGACTGCTCTTGACCTTTAACCCTTAAGCAGTTGGTTCGGCTGGGTTAGATAATTAGATGGGAATTAACGGTATATCGACATGAATGGGTCATTAAGTTATCAACTAGATGGAAGGTAAGTTCAAAAATGTTCAAGTTTTGTTTCGGCTTCAGATACGGTGCAAGTAGCTTCAATTCCTGCTTAGTCCGCACGTCGCCTCTTACAATCAGCGGTGATTACGATGAACATATTCTGCAACACCAACCCGTAGGGGGGAATTAATGCATAACAAAGGCACTGGTCAAGAACATGTGGACTTTACCGTAGGTAGTTTTGGCAAAGCGAATTAATCCGCATTATTCTTACGTTTCAAATGACTCAACAACCGGATACAGTTTAAAGGTCAAGAGCAATCCTCCCAAACTATTTTAAATCACTACCTTTATCTCACAATTTTCCTCTTATTTTTGTTCAAAGTATCCTAAATCATATTTTATAACAAATTGTTTTTAAAACAAGCAGTGACTTCAAGTAATTTTCACATTTCAAGAAAAGATTTTTTGTCACGTGACTGTCATCAGCCAATCATGAAACCGGGCAGTATACTACTCTACTTCAAGTTGGGGGTGACTTCTCTTGCCCTTAAAGTTGTGCCCAGTACTTTTGCAGGGAAGTAGCCAGGATTTTTTTTAGAGGAGCTTGGTACATGATTGGGCGGGCCTCAACAAGAAATCACGGAGGACCATCTTGAACAAAGTTACAAAAATAGAGTGAGATACAAAAATACAAACTGCCCCCATCTGCCTATAGCTATATTATCCCATACATGTTGCTCTTCTTCTATCCCAGCAAACACAGAAACGTTTGTATTGGTGATCACTTTGTCTGCTTCTTTTTCCGTCCAGAAAACACTTGTTAGAAAAGTTTTAAAGGTGTTTTATTTATAGTACAGAAGAGAATGATGCTATAAATGATGAAAACACTTTACTTTAAAATGTAACGTCTGAATAAAACTATTTAGAAACGTTTTCCTCACAAAATGTGACATCTTAAAATAGTTTTGGTTTGGTTATTTAATTATGCGTTTCCTCTTCGTCCGAAAGGTTGAAAGGTTCGCTTTTAAAAAGCCAAATGCCAAAAGGCCGCACAGTAACGCCTTTTGTAAAATGTATTTCAGGAACGTTTTGGAAACGAAAACAATTAGGTTTTCAAAACGTTCAGAAAACGTCATAAGGTAATATATTTGCGATTGTGTTATATTTAGCATACGAGTATTCCGAAATCGTATTTACAAGAGGTGTGGTCGTTTACATAAAGGGGAGTGATATAACGTTTTACTGTTAAACGTCAAGGGAGGAGATGCAAACCATGACAAATGCGTGGGAATTGTGCTGTAATTTTGCATTATATAATCTCATAGAAAAACTTGTATTCAGGATCTGCATTGGGACAGTTTTAATTTCACGACAATTTTTGTCCATTTCACATCACAAGGCGAGTTTTTTCTTCTACCCCAAGAATCTTGCAAAACTTTGTAATTTTGCTGCTATGGTTCTCCGGTAATTTTATCAGACGGTATATAAAAAATAACAGCGTTAATGTAAAGTCTGAAATGGGCGGTTTGACAATCGTTTTTGGTAGAACATTTTTAAAATAAATTGATGACTTGTTCTTAAACACACCAAGCAATGTTCCTACAGAAATATAGATTAACCCCCTATATTCCACACATCGAGGGACGGGGTCTCACAACCATTTCATTATGTCGATACCACTGAGGTATGCATGGATTGTAAATCGTGGCGATTGCAAAAAACGGGTCAATATTTTATATCAAGACTGCTGAAATAACATCTACCGCTGACTGGCTGAGTATTCTGAATGCAATTGAGAGGGTATTGAAAAATAAAACTACAAAGCCGAATATTCTTGCACAAAAAATTGAAAATTTGGAAAATACGTATAATGAAAAATAACGATCAAAGCGCATCCTTCACTTGTTCGAACGACATCATTATAGACATTGAAGACAGAAAATGGATATGCACTTCTAATTTTCGGATACGTATCGTAG
Organism: Holothuria scabra; assembly: GCA_037179385.1. Taxonomy (NCBI): domain Eukaryota; kingdom Metazoa; phylum Echinodermata; class Holothuroidea; order Aspidochirotida; family Holothuriidae; genus Holothuria; species Holothuria scabra. Next base: position 35,382,477 of record CM074198.1, read on the forward strand.
CAAGAAATTTTCCGTTTTTCCCGTTACAATAGTCATAACCGTTTAAATGTGAACAGTTACAGTTACATTAACCCTATGATATTCCGACACCCCATATATTCCGACAAATCCATTGGGTTCCAACACAGTTTTTATTCCGACACCCCTATGTTCCGACAACTCAACCGTAGATGAATATAGAGATTTGCCGGAACACCGTGGGTGTCGCATCACAGGGCTATCGGAATATAGGGCAGTCACCTTCAGTTACGAATGCCAGGCAAGCGTGCTTCAGTATTGAATTAAAAATCATTGATTTTTACGACAAGAGCTCTGCATGCAAACTCAGACTGCATCGAGATATCTTCGGTTCCCTGACATGTGTTTGTTGTAGGTACCCTACCCACAAGGTCTTCAGCAAATTTGATGTTCGTGATATCAGATAGAAAAATAACCTTCCTACGAAGTTTCCCCTATAGCCGTGGTCTTAATTTACCCCTATCTCTGAAATACGTATAATCTTACCAACAAATATACAGTATCATGTTTTTACTATTATCAATTAAACTCTGTACCATACATACTACACTATCTAATGATTTTCGTATGTCACCATTGGTTAACTGATAAACTAGAACAAGCCTCCTTTCAATTTGCTGACTCACCTCTTCTTTATATTTTTTATTAACTTTTGATCTAATAACAGCTGATTTTGAATAGTACTGCATTGCACGGCCGGCCTATAACCAGCTGTATGAGAAAGATATATGTTGAAATCGGGTATTTCCAGTTTCAAGTGAATTACTGTACCTTTATTCCCTGTTATAGCCTTTGTGTTGATTTTCAGTTCTCCATTTGCGTCGGATGTGATCGTTTGTCGGTATATTAAAGGTTTAGTGTTATATATAAATTCAATGCAACAACATTGAAAGTGTGCATTGTCTGTAACTGGAAGCTTTTTCTGTTCCAGACTGTTAAGGATCGCAGAAATGTACAGTATTCCGTTATATGATAGTATCATTGTCATGTGTGCGTTTATTGTACTACGCTGGATATCTACGAGGATATTTTCTTACGACACTGATTACAGTAACTGGTCGCTACAAGTCCGCAGCTCGCACTTTGAGCTGGAGTTCCGATTTGCAAAATCGTAAATTTTAATTGTGTTTCAGATTTATAATCTAAGCTTTTCAAACTGAGGTACAAAATGTCCGACAGGCTAAGGAAAGAGGGCAATAAGTTATATCTCAAGGGAATCGAGGATGGGTTGTCTCCACTTCTTGCCAACGACAGACTTAAACAAGCCTTGAAATATTACTACCAAGCAAGGAGTTGTGCCGGGACTTCTGATGAGCTCTGCTCTGCTCATAAGAATATTGGGAAGACCAATTATAGAATTGCGGGAGTAAAATCTAAGGAGCTTCAGACTCGTCAAATTGTGAAGATGCCGCGTAAACAAGTGGAACAATTAGAAAACGAATTAAAGTTTTATTCTAAGGAATCACTGGATAGTCTGTTTTCGGCCCTAAAATTAGGCAATTGTAAACCGCAAGAATGGCAAGCGAGAATGTTTTCTGATATTGCGATGATCTTTTCTGATCTTATTGGGTATGTAGCTTCAATCCCCGATTTTGATCGACGAATAGCGGCGATGTTTGTTCTTGCCAGCAACATGGTTCTGGAAGAGTTGAGGTCTATCCTTTATTTGGAAATTGCGAAAATCCTTCACACCAGTTCAGTAGAAGCACTAGAACAACACGATTTCCGGAGAAGTCTTCGTCTCATTCATGAAATAAATTATCCTCTAGCAGAAGCCGAGAAGGCGACATCGAGTGAGGATACACTAGCTGACATCGGGGTTTTGAAAACAGATGCCATCTATCAACTAGCATCTGCAGGTTAGGTATTACATTTATTATAATAAAAACTGCTTAAAGGCCAAATCCTCTCACCGTTTACCAGAGAGTTTCAGCTCATCTAACCTACTTACTTAGACCCCTCCCACAACTGTCTATAACTCTTCCTCATCATGCAGACACATCAGTTTATTGCTTCAGGGTAAGTTGCACGAGACCCAGTTTGTATTCAATACACTCTTACAGCACATTCTGTGTAATGTTAGCTATAATTTTTGCTCTGCAGTTTTTGAATTTGCTGTTAATAAAGAGTCTGTACCAGTTGAGAGTCTTTTAGACTACGAAAAATTTTAGCCAGCCTAAAATATAATGGGAAACCCCATAAAATTTTAAAAGGCAAGAGCGGTATAGCTCCATACTTACTTCGGAGTAATTGCTAAGTCTCACAATTTTTTTGTTATTACTCTTCAGGGTATTTTTCGCAATATTTTAGGACTTCAGTATTGCATGTAGGTAAACCAAGCAGTGACTCCTAGTTAATTTCACATTCGGGGAGAAAGTTTATTGCCACACGACGCTCAAGAGTCAGACATGATCACAGGAAGGTAGGCTACTTCACTAGGCTAGGGAAACTTTTCCTGACTTTTAAGGCAGCTATTCATTATCCCAGACAGTTCCTATTCCCCAGCAGGCCGCTTCTCACCCCTTCCCCTCAACTGTCTTAAAGCGGCTCATTGAGCTGGTTCATGAAATTCAACAAATTTTCCAAACCTGTTTATTTTTCTTAACATACCAATGACAAATGGTCAAACTTAGACAATCCCATATCCTACATACAAATAGGCTAACTGTTTTGTGAGTGAGTACTTAACAGTACAATTCGGTGTTAAAAAATTTGTGACCAGACACTTTTTCAAATTATGAACAAAACCGTTACAATACCGAACACCACAAAATTCAAAATTTTCACTTTTTTCATTATTATTGGGTATTAAAATTAACTCATTGTGCTATAATGTGTCATAATAATAATTAAAAAATTACTAAAATCGTTGTCATACGGTTTTGAATCTTTAACACTCTAATCTAGTTGTCGATATCAACTCACTGGGCCTCGATCTTTTAAACTCATTCCCATCCTGACATAATCCCACGCTTACTTTATTGCTTCAGGACATATCCTGGTCAAAAACAACACACTACGTGTTTTGTAATAGGAACTATTATGCATAATTTAATTTTGATGTCAATCAAACAACTATATCAATGGAGAGTTTCTATAGACTTGTAAAATTGTACTTTGGAATGAAGAATGACCCGGCCGCCAATTCCCAATTATTGATTGCCCTTTGAGTTTCATAAGTAAACAAACCCTTCAAATATAATTCTTCAGAGGATTAGCTTGTTAGAAATCGTTAGTTAGTAAGTTAGTTAATTATAGTTAGTTAATTAGTTAGTTCGTACGTTGTGAACATATTATAAACTTTCCTTTTGCAAATGACGTTGTATACTTGCACAAGAGAGGTAAAACCAAAATATCATTTTGTTGCGGGAAAGAGAATAAAAGTAACACATAACGCAGGCTAATACAATCTAAAAACACCGGCTGGGATTAAAATTTAACCAGGATCGGTGTTCTATTTACTCCATTCCAAACCGGGTTAAATTTTAACGCAAATCCTGGTCAAACTGACACAACTTCTGGTTTAAAACTAGGTTTTGATTCAGTTTAACCAGGACTTGAGTTAAAATTTAACCAGGATTGAATTGGAGCAAATAGAAAACCGATCCTGTTTAAATTTAACCCAGGTGTTTTAGAGCGTAGCTCTCTGTCTAAAGCCCATCGCGTGCAAGGTAATACATTCTGATTAAACTTGCGTTCCATAATATTGGAATTTTAATGTGACGATACTGGAACTAACTAATATCGGACAAAATTTGTAATATGCCTATAATGTAGGCCACATAAAATAGGGTTAGTGTGTCGTTTAATCCCTAACTGACCTACCGACTTGGACCATCTATCGACTGACGGACGGACGGACCGATCGAACGACTGACGAGAAACCGACTTTTAGGTTACTTAAACCGTTAAATTTTAGTCATGTGTCAATTTCAGAGCTTAGCGCATGAACGTGTTAAAAGAGTAGGACTGTAAACTTTTAAACTTATAATGCACGACGCACTAGTAGTCCCAATGTTTGGTATTTCAAAGCACAGGTTTAAGCATAGTTATTACACCTTTCCCTGGGTGGGAAACTCCGAGAACTGACTGCTTATGTTGAGATTCCGGATTTCGTCAGTCACGTGACGTTTGTAGTACGTTACACGAGTGCCTTGTTGTTGGACTCTCCATACGTACTGTGTATATGCAGACAAGGTAAACTGATTTCTTCGAGAGTCTCTTGCGAACTATTACCAAAATGTAATGACTTCAATTAGGGCGTATATTATTGCGAAAGGTTTGATTAAGATTTCTGTCTTAAATTAGAACGACCGTAAAGCGAGAAAAACTGTACCCAAACTAAAATAGCGGGGCAATCGAAGGCTGGGCGAGCAACGGTAACTTGGTAAGCACGCTCAACCATTTCGCGAAATTGAGAAGCACGTAGCAATCGCACTGTATAACGTGAGACTAGTTGGATTGAACCATTTTAACAAACGAGTATAACGGTTCATCAGACGAGTGTATTATACAATATTTATCAGTAACTATGGTCGAACAAAATTTAAGGAAGTCCACCTAGCGTAACGAAGTAGGTCTACTTCATCCTTACCGTACACTGACGGCGGTATGATAAGCCTGTATGGCCAACTGAATGTACTTGGCGAAGGTCTCCAAACGTCATGCCTCGGAACCAGTATTTTACACTTAAAAAGAGAAAATGAAACCGGCTAGAATATAGGATTTCTTCATTTGTTCAAAAATCTTAAAAACTTACTGATTAGGAGGTGGTTTGCAGTTCCCTTTTAGCCCTTTGGTCAACTTGAATTTCACTTCACAGCAGAAGCAGTACATCACTCAATGGAGTCATATCGCTACCGATCGATCGTGTGCTTCTTGAAAGTCACGTGATGAACTTTTTTGAGGAGATCAACATGCTTTTACGGACAGTTACGGACGCACCTTGCAAAAACTATGAACGTATATACAGCTTATACGTCTGTGCATACACAGTGTACGTAAGGAGTTTCCCAACCAGGGAAAGGTATAATAACTTTGGTTCAAGTTATTGCCCAAGGTAATATATTTGCTATTTGGACAAACTGCCAAAATCAACGTTTTGATTGTGATTTTTCCAAAGAGAGTTTAGAAAAATTTCTACATAGGACTTTTCCCTTACTTGATAAAAAAATAAATTACCAACCTGTAACATAAATATTGAAAGGTGTTTTCTTTACACTTTGTCATACAGAATCAATGCAAGCTTGCACCATTGCCGAAGAACAACTCAAAGGACTTCCGGAGGAAGTGACGTCATCTTCTGATATGGACAGATTGCTAGACACCCTCGATATGTTTAAAGATGCTGCCCTGAAAGCCAGAGAAATTAGTCTAGGTCAGGAGGCCATGGCTTGCCACTATCAGGGACATATATTCGAGACGTTTTTGAAAATGAAACAAAAGGCGAAGATTTTTTACATGAGGGTAATTATTGGCCCATATTATTTCATGGCAGCCTGGAACAATGACCAAGGAGATAGTTTGCAATTATTTGTATATCGGTTTACTATCATGGTTAATTTAGGGAAATAAAGCGCCTTACCTTCTTTCGAGTGAAAGGCAATGCCTGAGGGAAAGGGAACAATGTCTCCCTCAAGAGCATGTAATTGGTCAACTTGGGTCATAGGTGGGCCTAAGGGACGAGCTCTTGGACGCAAGAGTTTTCAGTGTCGAGTGAGTATCGAACGCGCACTGAACAAGTCACAAAATCTCTTCATAAAATATTGCAATTTGAAATTTCGATTCTACCATATCTCTCCATAATACACCTCTACTGAAGGGATCTGAAACCTAAAATGAAATGTAAAAAAGAAGCCTATATACATTATCCTTTTTATCTTCCATGAGCCATAATCAAGACATACACAGATCTGGGATTTGTCCCCGTCAAAAATGGGTTTGTAAGCAGTTTGGGCGCTAAGGTGGTGTCCACGAGGCTACGTTATGTACTAAGTGTTTGCATGCCAACAGCTAGGATCTCATGGCCTATACGGAACCTGATCCCTTTTCTAGACATTTACATGCCTCAAATTCGCATGTTGTAAGTACGTGAGTTGTTCACTGCCTCATATGTCAGAAAGGTTTTAACGGGGTCATGTTTACTTCATCGGGGGTATCCGCACCAGGTTTTAGTTCTTTAAACACCAGGTTTTACATTTTTAACGCCGGTCGGCCCAAGTTGACAAAGTTTCACTTGCAGGCCCGCAGACAGACAAATCGTTGAAGAGAAAAGACATTGGGGAGAACATTTTCGGGGCAAAGGTGTAAATATGTGTAAAATTAATCCCGAACTGAAATTTGTAGTGGGTCGAAATTGTTTAGGGGCAGTGTTAGAGTTACATCATACCTTAAACCCTAACCATATGCCTAAAAGTGCACGTGCCCACACTTTTTGGCCAGGTCAGACCTGTACGACACAATATTGTATTAGTAATTTAAGAAAGAAATTACTCCTTTCAGCAACCCTTCTGGAAACCTTAAAGAATTTAGTTTGATTCCCTAGGTAATGCATCTGACGGAGGCCGCAAAACCCAAAGTATTCACAGGTGAACAGTGGTACAAGGATTGCGTGGCCTCTTTGAAGATAATGCAAGATGAGGCAAGGGAACGGGATGGAGAAGCACAGGAGGAAATCAAGAAAAGATTGAGAAAGGAGATGGAAAAAGAATTGAATGATATAGAAGCGGCAAAGACAACCGGAGGGCCTACAGAATTGCTAAAGCATATTTATGCTAAGCATCCTCCGAAGGTATGCATAAAATGTATAATAATGTATCATTTTGTTGTTCGCCAAGTTTGAGAAAGTACGGAAATGACCAGCCAAGGGAGAACGTTATGACGTTGGAAACAAACAACTGAAACGACCGAAGCACTGAAATCTAAGATGCAGTCATAATTTGCTGGAAGGAAGAACAAGCTGACTCCCCAAAAGGGAAGGAGGGGGAGGGGCGAAACATGTGACAGGTTCCCCCTTTGACGGCAAAAGTGGAAGTTGCGCCGATATTTTGAGCCCAATAATTAAAGAAATTAAAAGATGTGTCATTTAATGACAAAAAATGGAAACTGTGGCGTATTAAATTGAGAAATTTGATGTTTGTGATGAAGAATTTGTTTTAGTTATGAAAATCATCGAGGCGTGATTGAAAGTCAATAAATTTCGTCTCCAGCAAATCCCTTTTAATCTGATGCTCTCATTGATATCTCTTTTTAGAATAAACCTTACAAGCTGGCGGACCTTAAAGAATTAGATGGATGGGACAAGAAGAGCAAAAATGAAAAGAAAAAGATTCTCCTGAAAGCTATGGCTGATTACCACCCGGACAAGAACCCTAAAGATAAACATGGAGAGAAATGGCATTTCCTCGCTCAAGAAATCACAAAGAGTGTAACATCTTTCCACGATATTATCAAAGGATTAGACTAATGGCGAAATGATTCTGTCTCTTTCCCATGCTGGAAAATATTGTTTAATTAATTGGGACAAGCTTGCAATTCGATCAGGGTATGCCATCATCATCTTTCTGAAAGAAACAACTTTCAAATACGACACCTCAAGCTCTTATATATACGCACAGAACTTAAGAACGACTCTCTTAAATCAATAGATTTAAAATTAATCTCTATTCTCTATTTAGGAGATTCAGGACCATGGTACACACAACCCACACTTCCCAGGAAGCAAGATATCTCTTGCTTATTTCAGATTCCATAAAATAATTGCAAATGTCTTAAAATTTTTTCATATATCTCGAAAGAATCTCAAAGTTCAGATAAACTATCTACCATTCTATTTCTCGAATAAATTTCGAATTCAATTTTTGATCACTGAATTCAATTTTGGATATATGAAATTTAAACAGCTCGAGTAACATTTTAGGGACTTAGAATTCAAGCTAAGATATCCCATACTGCTTCAGATATCTTAAATTCAATTAAAGATACATCCAATGAACTCTATATGTATCTTAAATTTTACTTCCGGTTTCTAAAATAGTACATAGAATGATAGTTACCTTTAAATGAGAACTACAAAGGACGATGAGCAGGAATTCAAAAATAGACGGTTTAAGAAATGAAGTTTACGATGAAATAATGTTTCGTATCATCTATTTATGCTGTTCATCAATATGAGAATGTTTTAATTCGCAGTTTATAACCACATGAAATTTTCTTTTTTTTTTCTTCAAATATGCATTAGTTTTGAAACCAAGTAATTAGTAAAGTGCCACATTCTAAACAATTTGGAATTTCCAATCATAACATTATTATTTGTTACTTCAATTATATAAAAAAAAAAACGGTGAGGAGGAGGGTGGGAGTGAAAAAGAAAAGCAGATATTTATCTCATGGTTTGACAAAGAGGACTCCTACCTGACATAAATTGGTCTAATCCCAACCCTGCATCCTAAAAGATTGGTCTAGAGCAGCGGCGGAGCTACCATATAGTCAGAGGGGGCAGTCACTTCCCCTGACGGACGCAAATTGCCTGTCAGCGCCCTTTTTACCATATTGAGGCCTACATAAAAGCGCCCCTACAGCCTATTTTTCGCCCCCTCTGACCAAATATTCTTGCCCTACAAACTTTGAGGCACCCCTACAGGTCATTCTTGCCCCCTCTGAATGAATTCCCTTCCTCCGCCACTGGTCTAAAGCAGGCCATATCCAAAGACCCCCTCCCTTCCAACACTCTCTACCTCCTAACAGTAAATTTATAGTACTATCGTCATATACAAACCATTTCCATAAGAAAAGCAATGTCTTGGCGATGACAACAAGACAAAATTAATAACTTACAAAATGATGAGAACCAACCACCAGAGGTATTATAAATGGATGTGTCACTTTAAAATGACAAACATATCTTCAAAAATTTACATCACTTTTTAAAATTATATCTAATTCATTTATGTGCCACATAGCTGTGTCTTCAGCTGAAATCAAGACATACTGCTATGAATATCAATGACAAACGTTTGATCAATATTTTGGTGGAAGGCAGCTGTTCATTTTTCAACAAAGACCTAAGACAATGGTACAGCACAAAGCTAAACGAAATCGTTTTTCAAGTCTGCTCAGGACTTCTTGCATTACAATGTCTTGTTTCATGTATTTAAGCAGTTTATGAGACTACATATAAGTACTACAAAATAGACTACCAGCAAGCAATATTAAAGATATCACATTTTAACAAAATACCCTGTTAAGTCAATAAACGACCAGTTAATGATGAGACAAGCTTGATAAAGCTATTATATGGGTTTATTTTGTTCATTAGTCAAGAATTGTTAGCCCAAACTTTCAAAATGTTTAATGATGCATTGACTTCTAAATCTTCAAATGCCTAACAATTTGATGAAAAAAATGCTACTTTGTAAATTTAACAAAGAGGTTGAACCATTTGATAAAAATGATCATTGCTATGTTCATTGAATGTCATGTTGGTATATTTTAAATGCAACAATTCCATGTATTTTCCAGAATTTTTCAATGCATGAATACTTCACATACAATTAAAAGAGAGAAATTCTCTGCAGGAATTGAACAATACAGCCATAAAAATGTTGAAATGTGTCGAAAGCAAGTTGTATACACATTACAAGACAAACCTCTTCAATGTATAAGGATGAATAAATTTTCCCTTTTTGTCCCTTCAGGAGTACTATTTTATTGTCTATCATATCTTTCATACTTACTTCCTAAGAAAGGGCATAGTTTAAAGATGTAATATGCATTGCCGATAAAAAGGAATCCACTCGTACGTAGTTACTCATTTTAAGGTTTCACAATCAATGCAGCTCATTCACTCTAATTTTTTCTTTAACCCAAACTTCTTTTTTTCCTTAAAGGTAAGATATGTATGTTGATCTTCCTAAAATCTTTATTAAAAAGATTTAGGACACTGTATATGAAGCATTTAGATGATGCCATAGAAAACAAAAACCCCTTATTTAACTCCATGAAATAATATTAATTCATGCGTAGTTCTAACTATCCCTACTTTACTTGTAAAATAAAGAACATTAAGCATACAAAATCATGAGATAGAATTATTTTTAAGCTGACAATATTTCTTTTGTTACAATGTAAGGAAGAATGTGATATTTTGATCCAATAGATAAATGTACAATATGTCGTTATAGCTATGTCATATCTTTGGTTATTTCATGAACTGGGACATGCAGATATTACATGGTGAAAATCATGTGCTTAAAACTTTTATAAATTACCTTAAAGGGCAAGAACATAAGTCATCCCAAACTAATTATTATTTAAGTAAGAGGTTAAATCTCACAATTTATTCCTATTTCCTTTCAAAGCATCTGTCATAATATTTTATGACTTCAACATTGCACATGCAAGGTTAACCTTACAGTTACTTTAGGTAAATTTCACAATTGAGGAGAAAAAATAAAATTTTCACATGATCCTTAAGAGCCAATCATGAAATAGGACAGTCTACTGTACTAATTAAAGTTGGAGTGAATGGCATCTCACCTTTAATTAGAAGTTGCAATAAACTATTCTTTTCATAACTTTGCCTTTTATAAAATTGTGCCAAACCTTGTGCATGTGTAGCAGAGCTTCCTGATAAGACGGTGACAAAGGCAACTGCCCACTTTGATTTGGACAATAAAGATAGCAAAGACAGGTCTCTTACAAAATGAACCTTTGTTTATATTTCATCATGATTACTTTGAAAAATCAGATCACAGAAAAAGAGATGAACAGAAAGTACCTCTTCTGAAAATTTTTCTTATACTTCTCATTCAGTGCGGCCAAATAGCACATTTACAAAGCTAACATGATTATGTCCACACAATAATATAATGGAAATAATTGTATCACAAGGCACACTTTAATTATGTCCAACCACACAGGTTGTACATTCACAGGAGAACTTCAGTTGACTACAGCAGATTTATATCCTGATTTCAGTTGTCCAATATGAATAGCAAGTCTCAAAGATAGATATTGTAAAAAAAAATTTTAAGAACATTAAATGAAAGAATTTGAAATGTGTAAAAAGGATTCCACAGAGTTGTTGAATATTTGAAAGTTATTGGGTAGACATGTTTGCATAGCTGCACTGCTTTGCTTATACATTTGTTTCTTTTCTTAAGGCATTTGGTCTTATAACATATTACCGGAGTACACTTCTACAAAAATGTCCAGCTTTGAGACTCATTCTTTACCTCTATATAAAGCACTCATATATAATTAAAGTCACTGCTTCAATTGTAGGGATCACTCTACTCTGCTCTGTTCAAATTAATTCGCCACTGTTGTGCAGCACATACAGTACCATTGGTACAACAGGCAAGGATCTTCCACTTACGTTGGTAGTGTTTAATTTTTGGGATAAAGAAATTTTCTTATTTCATCTCTTAAGTACAGTTTACAATTGTAATAGCATTATATGCATGCCTAACATGTCACAGATACTTGATAGGCAAAGTTGGGAGCAAAAATATATTGTTATTTGCACACATAAGACGACAACAGACAACATGGACATAACACACAAGTCAATACAATAAGACAGCAGAGGCCAAGCTTGGTTAGTCTCAGTCAGACCCAACATAGTTACAGTATTCACTAGTAATGCCATAGACAGTAGCACCATTTATATCAAACTATCAACCATCATCATGAAACATTTCATAGCCAGTTTCCATTACTTAGCACCCATTTCACCCAAAAGGTTGAAAACTACATAACAATGCTACGCAATACTACATACCTAGCCATGAATGGAAACTTTTCAGGATAAGTAATATTTTGTAAGTGGCCAAGAAAGGTTAAAGTAAGTAGTACCTTTTACATCTCAGCAGTGCTTAAGACTTCAGTAAATACTTGCCTGCAAGTATAGGGGTGCCGGGTCAAGAGTAGTGAATAATGTGACCATAGCCTAAAAATAAAACTTTCTTCAAAAGAAACTTTTCTCCAAGTTTCATCTGCTAACCACTTCAAGTGGCACCAATGATGTTAAAATATCCAGGATATAATGAACTCTTGTGGTCTCAAAGGTGATATATGCCATGTATAAGTTCTTAAAGTTATGTACCAATATATAAGTTATCGAACTTGTCCCCCTCATAGATCTTGTTTCTTGAACACACATATTTCAGGTCATTAAAGCTTTTAACTATTGGTTAGGAATGTTTCATGTGAGAGTGTGCCCCCCCCCCTTACTTTTCAAACAATTCCATAACCAATGCTGTGCACCTTTAACAAAAACATTTAATATCTCTAATGCTCTCAGTTTCCCCTCGTAAATATCCCTCATAAATTTATGGTGCCAAATAAAGACTGATGTAGTGTATGTATGTATCACCATTCCAAAAGCAATGGAAGTTTAAACAAAAAGTCAATTTTCTTGCTACAAGATGTCTCAGATTTGGATATATGAAAATTGGAAAAAGGAATTGTTAGTTGCCCTTAATTATCCACCACACAACCTTTGGACACTCTCATTTCCACATTACCCAAAATTATAATACTGCCTATATATTACCCCTCTGCTCCCACCACCAACCCCCCCCCAACCCCACCACCACTTATTCAGAATGAGTACCACCTTAGGGTTTCACATGCATTTGACTGAAATGGTAACATATAAATGATTTAAAATAATTTGGTATCAAAAAGATCATTCAATAATTACAAATCAGCCAAATTTTAGAGTATATAAAATATACTGGACAGTAAGAAAGAAAATTTAAGTTCACCCCTTTCTCTTAGGACTGCAAACTTTAATACTTAAATTGTAGAAAAAATCTCGATGGTATATTCCTAATATCACAGGCCTGACTCTGTAAACCCAAGATACCCTGGCAGTGCAAATACTGTACTTGTAAATATATCAAAAAATAGAGACCACATGGCAAAATGTCCCCTTACAGCGCACATTATATGAAAATATCGAGTAATTATTTCATGAAAAGGACCAGAACAAATTGCTTGAGAGCAGATCTGGGCCAAAAATGTTTAAAAGACAAGCATTTGACCCACATGCACATCATTTGAAAAAAAAAAAAAAAGAAAAAACATTTTCATTTTCATTTTTTCTGAGAACTTCGTTATTAGCTTCATTCACCGAGTCGATACATTTCGGCATTTTATTCCTCCCTTCAACTTCCAATCAAATCTCATCCTTGGTTCAGCAAACTTTGAAAAAAAATATTAAACTTGACGACACTTTCTAGGACCTTCAACAATGCAACACAGACATCATCATTCCATTACCTGTGCTCCTCCGTCAACCTATTACTCTTAACTTTGGTTTTCCAGCCACTACTTTTCCAATTCTTGACACATTTACCACCAGCCACCACCACTCTCTGCTGCAGCTTGACCGAACATTTCTCTGCATGCTGGGGAATTTTCATCGAAAAGTTTGAAAGAAGTATCCTCCACATATGTAAATCTTGACAAATCAGCTGAGAATTCCTTCTCTGATGTCTCACTCTGTTCAAATTTATTTACGAAATGTCTGGGGAAGAAAGGTGAATAAAAATAAACAAAACTTGCCATTCGGAAGTAAAGATCTCGTCTGTTACTTCTATAGAAAATGGACTGCAAATAGCAACTACAAAGAAAATGGACTGCAAATAGCAACTACAAAGGATCATGGTATAGTGTATACATCTGTTTAGGCTAAATGTAAAATCCCACCCTCAAATAATGCATACTAATACCCAGTCCCATTATTTTTTATGACCTTACTTTGTATCTATGCTGAAACGGATTAACCACACTGGTTGGATACAACTCTTTCAGCCAAGCTTGAAAGTTTTTGCCAAGTTTGTGACCATAACATCTGGGATGAATACTCAACACAAGGTTTAACTCAGAAAGTTCAAATCATTTAATATGTTAGAAGGTCTTTATTCTATGCAATCTAATAAAATTTTCATTGAAATTATATGTGAGGTTCTTACCAAAGATACAAGCACTTGTAAAGGTCACATTTTAAAAACAAAGTGAACTTTAAGCAAGCTCATATGTCATACCTTCTTATTAATGAGCAGTCTTTTGTTTTTCTTCAAATATTACAACCAATTTTCTCCTCAACCATACTTTGTTTATATGAGAATAAGATTGCACGAGACTAATGAGAAGAGGTATAGGAATACACAAACTTCACATTTCCCATGGGGAAGGTTCCTATTGCTACTAGCTTCTAAGAAAAAAAAAAAATTGAGAAAACAATAAATAGGTTTATCTTACCTATACTGGAGAGGTTCTTGTATCATTTGTAGACAGAATTGTGGAGGCAGAGAAGCAAACTTGACTGAAGTTACAAAATTGACCACACCCATGGCGTCTGCACCATAGTTTAATCCAGTCTTTAATGGTGGTACATCAAGAGAAGTGGTTCCTCTTATTGACATGGCTCCCCTGAAAACAAATTATGTACCAATTGCATTTATTTCTCCCATGAAAAGGCTACATTCTGACCACTTTAATAGTTACTTACAAGTACAGCAGCCATTTTTTTTAATTATTCACCCCTCCCCCCTCCCCCCCCAAAAAAAAAAAAAAAAAAAAAAAAGCCATCTGTATTTGTTTAACAAAAACAAAATACCAGACATGACATGAAAGTTCAAAAAAGTTCCAAATTTTCTTACTTGTTAAACACTGTTGTAGTAAAAGTTCTCTCCCAAAGGCTAAAATCCAGGTCACCTCCTAAGTCAACTGAAGCACAACCCTGAACTTCAACATTTATGGTGACACCTGATTGCAGCATTAGTTTCTGAAAAGTTGGAAGAAAGATCAAGTCAGTATAAAAGAGAGTAATTGATAAATACTCTTTAAGAGGATACAGGGTTACATATATAAAAAATATCAAGATATTAGGTCAGAAACACAGGTAAAATGGCAGAAGTTCCATAACAGCACAAGCTATTACTAGCAAAAAAAATTCAAGGTAAATGATTCTGGTTACCATAAAGCAAGCACAGTCAAGGGTTAGCTATCTCTGCAGGACTTATTTCTCAGTCTACATTCCAATAGATGGAGCTTCTCATATGTATTATATTGGATGAGGAAAGTTGGAATGAAATGAAAGTATCCACAAACAGTTTCTGCTACCAACTGTTTCTGCTGGTAGAACTTCTTGCTATTCCTCAAATCCATTGTTTGACAGAGAAAGTAATTTAATACATTTAAACAAGATTTTAAATTCCAATTTTTTGCATAATTACTTGAGATTACAATCTTGTAAAGATCAGTGAACCATAAAGTTCCCATTCCTCCAATTTGTTTTCAATTGCCAATCATATTGTTTTCTCAAGTTCAAATTCAACCATTTCTATTTGTATTGAAATTATATTGTCATCATCTTGACTCAAAATTTGACAATGGTTCATTTCTTTCATTTTGAAAAATCATTCAATCAATTTAATTTTCCAGTTTTTCAACATGTTTTTGTCAAGTCACCTTTCAGGATTTTTTTCTTGCAAAATAAATATTTACACAAATTAAACAACAGACTCTTCTTGAACTCAGAGAAATTCAATGGACATTCTGGTGTTTAGTTCTTCAGTTCTCCCTGTGCAAAAATGGTTACAACAAAAGTGCATGCATACCCCAAAAGAAAAAGAACTGTCACTTAATTTTATTCCTTCCATAAAGTTTCAGAAATTTCTTGAACCAGTTCTTTGAGTTACAACATTGAATTCAAGGGCATTCAATCAATAAAGCCATTTTCCTTTAATAGGATTAGGATCTGATCTTTGACAATTTGCAGGAAAATGGTTGGTAAGAGGATGGGTGATAGTGGGAGTTGAACTCTGGAATTTTAGAAATACCCCTTCACACCCTGTTTTCTAATCCTGTTCACAAGACATGAAAAGAGTGCACCTTCCAAGCATTCTTAACAACATGACATTTTTAAGACAGTTTGGTTATATTTTAATCCTGTGAAATAAATGAGGCAGTAATTCTTGATCAAAAGTTTTACTAATGGCTTTTGCACTCACTCTTAATGGTTGAGACCTACATCACCACACCAGTGAATATTGCCTCCTAACACCAATTGGTCTACATTCCTCAAAATGCCTCAATAACTTAGCAAATTATCTAAGCCAGTGGTTCTCAAACTTTTTCAAATAACCACCCCCATATGGCATCCATGACTGATCCAATGCCCCCCTCCCACCAAACATGCCATCATATTGATATAAGTCTTTGACTTTGAGCTTTCGACTTTCAATTTCCAGCACCAAAATTACCCAGACAAGTTTTATATTGGGTAAATATTTGTCAGAAGTTGCTAAATCTTTTCGGAGAAGACAGTCTGTGTCAACCACTCTGCAACCTCCTAGGTTCCTTTATTGCACAAATGTGTAAGAACCTCCAGGGATCCCCTAGTCAATGCCAATGCCCCCCTATTGCTTGCAAACTCCTCAGCACCCCCTTGAAACTTTTCAATGCCCCCAGGGGGCGGTAGGGACCACTTTGAGAACCACTGATCTAAGCAGTCACAGTCATCAAATTATCCCAAACAAATACTTTACTGGGGAGAAAGGACAATTAAGAGCTAGGGGACTATCTCTCACAGATGCCCAAATCTCCTCCTCCATAGATAAATAAATACACTGAGATCTGGTTAAAAACAGATCAAATATTACAAAAAAATTACACTCCCTCTTTGCCCTAGACCATAACAACACCAGTAATAACAGTCTGCGGGCCTGCATATATCAGGGCAATTACAAACAATCTAGCAGGATATGACAGTCCAACTGAACCATCAGATTTCACACCCTGAATACTTACCTGTGAATGATCATGCAGTAAGACATTCCCATGTAATGGTGACACAGCCGTGTCAGCAGACCCTAGATTCCAAGCCATACTCATAATGTTACCCCCTCCTGCTAAGAAGCTCAGTGGTCTCAATTGAATCCCCATCAATTTAACTGACACACCAGCAGCTACGTTGCCTTGGTCACCTGTGTCTTCACCAAAAAATGATTCTAACCCTGTTGAATACAAATTGACCTAAGAAAAGAAATGAATGAAGAAACGTACTGAATAGGCATGATTTTAATATTAATCTTATTCCTTAAGAACTCATTGAAAGATGGGACTACTCAAGTAACTTGGACATTATTTTTATTTGGAGGGGGGGGAGCAGATAAAAGTAATTTAAATCATAACTAATACCAACATGTAAAATAGAGTTGCTAACTTGCTAATATATGCAACTCCTGCCAGTCTTAGAGTGGTTACGAATAAAAAAGCATAAAGAGAAAATTGTTCTGTTTGGATCATTTCAGATAAAAATAACGGATTATATAGAAGAAAGATTAGAAGAATATCCCCTCATACAACCACAAGATAAGGTAAATGGCTTTATTCACTCCCACAGAAACCATTAAGCATTTCCTGGATGTTAGTTGGGCAAGGCATATCTCACACAGGTACAGTAATGAACACTCAAATAAATGTAAGATGAACTCACAGATAGGATTTTAAGCGTATCATTAACAGCTTCCAGGTCTACATCAAAGTGACTCTTCCTGAGAAGCCCCGATCCTGTCATTTGAAGATCTAGCTCGTAAAAAACAGATGCATCACCCGTGTCTGAAAGAAAAAACAGTGATTGATTTTGTATGAGATTACAGGGGTTGTAATCGAGCTGTTTCATTGTTCCAAGAACAGACTATTAGCGCCAAAAGAGCAATTCCTTAAAATCCACTGTTCTGTTGAACAATGCCTTCTAACAAGAAGAATATTGCACATATATACATAATTAACCTAATTTCAGATAAAGTAATTACAAGGTGGAGAACTAAAATACTAGTAAATTTTGCTTTTTGTATGAAATAAATCTTGTTCAGCTGTGATCAATTGGTATTTTGGTCTAAATTTGAAACAATAAAGAGCAATTTTGTTGTGAGGATTTGAGCCTCCTTTAACTTGAGGTTACTAACCCTCCAGTAGAGATGTAAAGATCAGGCATGACATGTTATGGAGTAGGCCAATGTGCTAACAGTACAGTATGAATACTGTGGAACATGAATAGCAGGTCTATAGCACTAATTTTTGGAAAGCCATTGTTCCATGGAACAGAAAAAAAAATGAGTTTTAACTGCAGAATTATCAAAATATTGCCTTCTTTTAAACTTATCTTGTCTTGTAGTAGTATTTTATACAACAAAAGAGAAGCTTCATGTTTGTTTCTATCCATCATTAGGCTGTACAGTATAATAGACATTCCCCAAACAGCATTTACAATGGATTATGGGATACATTTTGGTGTGGGTTATTTTTGCCACAGAAAGGTGTCACTGAAAAAAATTGACACCTACTAAAGAAAGATCTATCCCAAATTCCTTTATAAGTGCTATTTCTTGTAGGGTCTCAGAGTTCAAGAAAATACTTTGCTCTGCATTTTCATCCCCAATTTTGTCCCATAATCACTACTCTTAGGCTGTATCCAATAGAAAAAAAAAAATTAAAACCAGGTTTGGTGACCATGAAAACTAGTACTCTGACCATATGCATAACAAAATTATGTGCAGACACAGTGTTTTCTGTTGTGTTCCCACAAAAGTACACTGTCCCAAAGATCATGATTGCCAAAGTCTTTTTTCCTACATGCCACAGGCAGAGGAATAATCACCAAGCTTTTATTTTAAATATATCCCCAAAACTGCTGATTGACATCAGCCAAATTATGACCAGGGAAACATTTTTCCCAAGTACTGATTTTCCTAAATCCCAAAACCGAATCTAAAAAAAATTTCTTTTTTTTTTCTTTGGTTTTTGAACAGCCATACCTCACCAAAAGTGTACAATTTATATGCAATGGACCTAGAGTTCTTTACAAAAAAAGATAAAACTTGGAATTTTCTACTGACCTGCTAAAACATTGCGGTAAGATTTTGAAAAACCACCAGTGATTATATTTTGGTAATTAACAGCCTGGGTTGAATCAAGAACTTCTCGTATGACTTCCCTGCATCAGAGATTAGGAAAATTTGAAATGTTTTTACACTTATTGCTGATAAGTTAAGGCATTAAATGTCATTATTAAAAGCTCCTTGCATTATTTGAAGGGCTGCAGAAACATAGAACAAGATGCATAATGAAAGAGAGCAACAAGTAAAAAAATTTGTTTTGAAAGCATGAATTATAACCATGCAGTGTATATGGTCTGAAGTTTTACACCTTGAGGGTTGCACTGAAGACTTAAAAAATGGAACCTGCTGCCATCATGCTTGGTGGCAATGGAGTAGGGAAAAGAAGCCAGTGAGCAACAACTGAAAATGGCAACTGACTTTAAACTGGTTAGAAACCGGGCCATAAAACCTCATATAATAAACTAACTTATAACATATAGCCGACACAGTTATGGAGCACTATCACGTCCGTATTGCCAATTTTGTGGTCTAAATTTGTTTAATTACAACCACAGCCTACATCAACATTACAATGTCCAGTTCATTCGTCACTCGCATGTGTCAAAACCTTTCATTGGATAGCTGTATTTTTGTTTACTTCTCTTTGAGTTCTTTTCTTCTATCTGGCTGGATTGACTTTGTTATTTCTTTTTCATCCTCAGTTCACTATTTTGTTTCTACATGTTAAGCTTCAATGAGAACATGTTTTCCAAGTGTGTTATATCTTTCACGAACACTACAAAAATTAATAGCCTTTCTCCTTTTTCCTGCAAATCATGGCATCAGAATTAAAATTCATTTCCTTTAATGCAAGAGGGCTCAGACAAGCCAGAAAAAGGAGGCAGCTATTTGCCTATCTTCACGGTCGTAATGCAGACATAATTTTTCTTCAAAAAACAGCTATTACAAGGATAGAAATTCTTGGACACATGAATGGGGAGGACATAGAGTATTTTTGTCATTGACACACAGCCAGTAGAGGAGTATGTATTATCTTAAATCCTAGGCTAAATTTTAATATAATTAAGCAAAAACTCTGTCAGCATGGTCGTTATATTATTCTAGATGTAAATGTTTATGATCGCATAATCACTTTGGTTTGCATATACGCTTCCAACTTTGAAACGCCTAGTTTCTTTATTGAAATTTCCAGAAAGTTAAGTGAGTTCGAAGGGGAAACAGTAATTTACGCAGGTGATTTGAGTTTTATTTTCCAGTTACACCTTGATAAAAGAGGGGGTAATCCAAGACCTAATTTTAAAGCTAGGGAAGCTTGTCTTGATTTATTGGCTACTTTTGACTTGGTTGATATCTGGAGAGAGAAAAACCCATTGGTTAAAAATTTTGCCTGGAGTTCAAATGTGACCCCAGGCATCCATTGTAGACTGGACTACTTTCTTGTGTCCAGGCATGTTTCTCATGCTGTGAACCAGGTTATTTTTTCACCTGGTGTTCAGTCTGACCATAGCTGTATTTCATTATCTCTGTCAACTTATTCTGTTAAGAGGGGTCCCGGCTATCGGAAACTGAATAACTCTCTTTTAAGCGATACCCACTATATTACTCTAATCAACAGTACTTTACTCTCTGAATTAAAAAGTAAGGACTACAACGATCCTTCCTCTACATGGGAGTTACTTAAATTTAGGATTCGTAATGCTTCTATAAGGTATGAAAAGAAAAAAGCCAAAGATGGGAGGAGCAAAGAACATGAACTTTTGAAAAGAATGACTAGTCTTGAGCAGAAACTGTACACGGAAGAGTCCACCCATATTTTGAATCAACAAAAAGACGCTCAAAACGAGCTTTTATTATATTACAATTATAAGTTACAGGGCACTATAGTAAGATCGCATGCAAGATAAGTCAAAGAGGGAGAAAAGAACGCCAAGTATTTCTTGTACCTAGAAAAACAGAACAAAACTAGTAATGTTATTTACAGCATTAAGTTTCTTTTAAAAGCTTAATATAAGTTTTGCAGATTTAAAAACTAGCACAAAACAGTTGCAAAGAGCTGTAGGTCTAATTTTTACAAAGGTGTGGTGAGTTTGAGTCATGTTTAAAAAGAAAGCAATATGCAAGTTTATATTACTTTGAGTAATGGCATGTCAAAAACTTCAAAGAGAATATTGCCATTACAAAAAAAAAAAATCAATAATAGGTATTAAGTAAGTAATGAGGATTAGAACTGTCTGGAGTGATGAGTACATGCTTTTCAGCACAACTTACATAAGCAGTTTAGGGAGAAGTTGTAAGAAGGCCTACCTGTGAGAGAAAGTTAAAATGCCATGGAGCAATTTAAATGACTTACCCTGCTGGACTATCAGCTTGCGATAAAGTCTCTAACTTTGAAGATATAAACTTGCTGAGCTCAAAAGTTTCCAAATGTGGCAAGGAAAGAGCAATATTTAGGACATCTTGTGTGGAAGGATTTTTGGTAAGAAGGAGAAAAACAGCTCCTGCTCTAATTACATTTGAATATCTCCTGTGATTTTGGTGATAAAAGTTGTTGAGGATTTTCTTTACCTGAAAGAATAAATGTTTATAAATGTGTTTAGGGACATAAAATTATATACCATAATGGATTAAGAGTTAAGCGTAAAGAAATCAAGCTGCTGAAAAACAAATTTTTGTGATTTTTTTTTCAATTACTTTGTTCGATTTTTGGTTCAGTTTTCAGCATTATTGAAAGGTGAATTTATGAACAATACCCCCAAAAATTTTTCATGATTGGCAGGACAGACTTCTGCTATTACAGGATGGCAGGCACATAGCATGGAATTGGTATTTTGTGTCAAAATTTTAACATAAGTTTTTTTTGTTTGAAGTACTTAAACTAGTGTCTACTTAAAGAGACATTTCATGTTTAAAAATGTGTCCATTTCATGTACATTATGAAGTCATTCAGTCTTAAAAAAAAAAAAAAAACAGCCATTGCTACATCTCTTCATTATATTATGCACAATAAGAGTTATGGTAGTTGTTCATCATTTTATATTATTCAGGTTTTGGTAAACAATTTTTTTATGAACAACAAATAACTGAATCTGAAGATTTAGGAAACTTTCCTGAAAAGAATGCAGGAATACCACCTCACTTTTAATAATCTATAACTCTGAGTCAATACGTATATCAGCTCAAAAAGGACAAGCTTTTCCTTCAAAACAAATGATGTATTTCCCTTCAACAGAGTGACCAATTTGGTCTTTTGGACAATTCTTGCATTTTCAAGACAGCTGCTGTCAGAAGAACATTTAGTGGATTTCCAAAGCAAAAACAAATTGTTCCACCTAATCTTCTTCTATTGGCCACAAACTCAGGTTAAGAAGCAATCAGATTTTGACAAAGAATATCAAATTTTGTTCCAGCACCTCATCTTTCTTCCCTTCCTCATGAACTGATTGATTACTATAATGCAGAAATTTTGAAGAGATCTTTCAGGTTAAAAGAAAAATTTATTTTTTGATAATTTCTGTTGAATAAAAATTTCTGAATGTTTTTTGGGTGAAAGAAATTTCACACAGCTGCAAGTTAAGACAGCTTCCACCACACTGTAAACAATCACAACATCTGACTGGGATCAGGGATCACTTTTTGCTTGTTCTGAATTGATCTACGATGGTGGTGCAGAACTGAAGTTGTGAAAAATTGTAAAAACCAACTCTGATTGTTGTTTTATTTCAGATTTACTTACATCTTTGGTGAACAGTTCTTCATCAAAAACATCCATGCAGTCAATGGCTGTTTCAATGACATCCTGATTCTGCTCATTCTGAGCTAATTCTACAATGGCTGACAAGGTTGACGGTTGGCCGGCATTTCTTAGAGCATACAAGGCAAGTTTACGTACAGATTCTTCTTCAGCTGTGAGAATATCACCAAAGACAGCCAAAGCATCTTGAATGACCTGAAAGGGAGATAAACTTTTCTAATATTATTTGTGTCTGAAACTGTGACACGAGGTCACCAACCGGTTAAATGATTTATCATTAGATTAGCACAAAATACTGAGCTGTAGCTACTTGTTAAATGTACACACAATATTGTTTTCACTTCAACACATTGCTATTTTTGAGAAGGTGACATTTACATTATGGGTTATACTGTAAGCCTTTAAGGAGATCTGTCATGGCTACCACAGTTTCCAGGGAAAAACTGCGGTTCTCAATTATAGTACCCGACCAATGGTTCAATTACTCCAATTAGCTGTTTCAATGAGCAGCAGATTTGATTACCACTCTGGTACGATAGAAGCTCAACAATATTGGGGTTCAAATAACAACTTACAACAAATCCTGAAATAAAAGCTGGCAAAGAGGGAATCAAATTACTTTAAGCCCATTCAAGAGCTACATTCCCTTTCAGTTTACTCTGAGATAAAATGCTATCACATGTCAACCTTCGTAGTCATTTTCAAATGCTTAAATGGGCATATAATTAGTAATGAGAACAGTTCCTGATGATATTGTGCTAAGAGTATTTTTTACAAAATGTACTTCATTCCTAGCACGTGTTATGAGAGCCCATGACTTGATACAAATATTTAAGAAAGGAAAGTTCCATCTCTGCTAAAAGAAGATGGAGTCCAAGTGATTTAGGTCATTCTAGAAAGCCTTTGTCGGCATTTTGTTGATGTTGAAAAAGCACTTACAAAAGCTTTACCAATTTAGGTAGGATTGGGAATGCTAAAAGAGACTATATGGTATGAACCAGGCATGTTACACGTAGTTAGCTGAACCAGAACATTTTTCATCTTACCGGTCCTTTGCAGATCTCAGGATTCTGACAGAGTGTCTTGATTAGAGCCCCAACAGTAAGTGCTAATGAGATTTGGACATCTTCACTGCCAATGTCACCTTCCTGAACAATAGCCTGTGAAAACACAAAGAAAATGTTACTCAACAAAGCATTTGCATCACTTTTATGCAAATTAGACTGTGTTTAAGACTGAAAGGTAGAAAAACAAAGGACTATGCATTACACAATGATAATGCATAATGCATGATTTGACAGTTAATGTATTGATGCCCTAATTACTCACGCATCCAGCACTATCATAAACCCTAGTGAGTACATTATAGTGTGCTAGAACACAGGTCAAGAGTTTCTCACCTCGTTCGTTCATCCACAACATGATTCTGATTTTAAAAGGCAGGAAAGAAGCATAATTTTGTGAATAACCACTCTGAAACAGGACAAACCCTAGTAAGATGGACTAGCCTATGATGAACACATCCTTTATTAGTAACAGTTTATCAAACGACAATGCAAAGTCACCTGACCATAACTGACCAATAGAAGTTAAGGATTATGGCGAAGTATGAATGAATTTACAGTACCTACTAAAGTTGGTGCCTATGGGTCTTTAATCACAGTTTTCTGATATGGGCTGAAGAATTTTCACTGTAGTTTTTTCTCCTTCTTCAAAACACAGTCAAGTTTGAAACTCAAGCTTTTGAGGTTTTTTTTTTTGAATTGAAACTTAAGAAGTATTTTTGAAATCATCATAAGATACTGCATTAAATGATATTGCTCCTTAATGATATCAACGATAGAAAACAAGAGCAGGGAAAAGCATTCTGGAAAGTGTCTGAATACACACCATCAATTTTTCCACTTGGCTTTCTGTTGGATGAGAGTTGAAGGCAGTGACAACTAGAAACCTCTCTAGAGTTTCTGCCATTTCCTCACTGCTAAAATCCAAGACTTCCATGGCAGCTTCCCATGATGCAACAGTCTGTGTTGATGCTAGCACATCTAGAATCTGAGGACTGATGATCAAGTACAAACAGAGTCAATAAGTAATTGCAGTGTCACTGGGACTGTACTTCACTTGTGACAGATGGAAGTTTATAAATACTTCAAACAGTTGCGGCAAGTTTATGCCTTGCATTGATCAGATTTTAATTGACCATTCAGAATCAGACAGACATTGTGACACAGTAACCCCAATAAATTTTAATTGTGAAAGAAACCTTAGTTTTTTATTCACAATATCTGTTTGAATTTGAAATTTCTTTATTATCTTTCGAAAGAAATTAAAAAAAAATACAGCAGTATCAGATCCAACCAGACAAGCAGTTTATTTTTCACAAATCTTGAAAAGAAAAACTACCATAAAGGGATGGCTTAGATTGGAATGAACCAGTCTAGTCGAAACTTTCAATTATACCCTTTAAACTGTATGCATATGACATGACAGAGCTAAACATGTGCTCTCCTTTGGAGCAAAGCATATCGTTGCTAGTTACACCAACAAAAGCTTGTTCTGTAGCTAAGATACAGTATCAATTGTTGAAATTTATTCATTTAAATAGTCCATTGTGCAACCATTTCGAACTTTGTTTCCTTGGCCCGACAATCTACCATTTTTAATTGAGGGAATAAACTTCAAAGCTTTAATGTCCCACTTAGGAGTATCCTGTGGAGATGGAATTGGCACCATTTAAATTCATATATGTATTTTTGAAATTTTTAAACTTGAGGTACACTAAACACTTTTGCAATTTGGCTCATGTGCATTTCACCAGCCATAAAAAAAAAAAATAAATTGATGAAGTCTTTAGGCTCCTGTCTTTCTGCCACGAGGAGGGGAGGTTATGGGGGATTTGTCCTCCCTCTCTAGAAGGATAAGTGTAAAATCCTCCCCTCACTTCCATAAAAATGAAAAAATTGTCAGTGTATCGGTTTCCTATTTAAAAAAGAGGACACCTTTGCAGCACTGTTTTATCTTACAGTAAATAAAAAGCCTTTAAACCCCTCCACATCACACCTTATAGGGGCCTTGAGGCAAGTTTCAGTCCCCCCTCCCCAAAATCCCCTGTAACTTTGGCCAAGGACACCATCTATTTAGACATACAGTTTGACAGTCATAAATGATAACCCCCACCCCTTTTTTTTTGAGTTTCTAGTAGAATCTCTGGCTGGGGCATGCAATTTAAGGAATTTCAACTGAAAATTCATTTTAAACTAAAATGAAAATCATGACTCACATTACTTCCTTATTAGCATCATGAGTCAAGACATCCATTAGGGCTTGTTTACCAGATGACCTAAAAGCTTTCAATACTTCCAAAAATGCCATTGAAGAATCTGCTTGAGCTAGCAGATCTGAAGCAAGTCCATCTCGGTAAGCTTCTACAACATCAGATGCCTGCCAGAAACAGAAAATTGAAATTGTTGTTAATTTTGAGAAAGTGAAACTCCTTACAACAACACATTTTCTTTAAGAGATTGTCCATTTTTCCACTGTATTCCATTTAACCATGTCACATAATATCATATTCTTTCATGGGTGTATTCTTTAGATAGATTTATCTCAAGACAAACCTTTCAAAAAAGATGAAGTTAGTTATCACAAAGACAGCACTCTACACAGCTAAGAAATAATGTTAAACATGAATTTTTTTTCATCAAGCTCCTTTCCACAGGTTGCCGTTTAATCACAACATATGATGGGCACTACATGAACAAAGAAGGCAAGCTACTGTACTGCCATTGTGCGTGAAGCTCTGTATAAGCAATGGAGTAGGGAAAATAAGCCAGTAAGCCACAACTGGAAAAAAGGCTGTGGCCAGCTAGACGTGAACCAATTGGTTGGAAAAGTGTCCATAAAACTCCATCTAGCTAGCTAACAACTAACAAATTAAAAGGAAAGAATAACATGGACTGTACAAACAGCATTATAAGTCAACTATTAAAGTTACAGGTAATTGTTAAGAAATTAATTTTCAAGTGGACAACTGCCACCTCAATGGTACCTGAGATCTCTACATCATGAAATGAAGGGAAAAAGAAATTATAACAACAAAAATATCTTTTTCTGAAGAAAATATCAGGAATACTTACAGACTGACATTCATCCCCACACTGCTGGTCGATTAGTACTAACTGTAATGACTGCTTCAGGTAGTCTCCCTGACTGAGGGCAGCAGACTCAGCACTGTCACCAGACAAGGTGTCTCCACCAGCTTCTGAATTGACAAAGGCTAAGGTTTGGCTGCAAATGGAGGTTATGACCCTTAATTAACAGTTATACTATGAAATGATGTTAGTTCACATTTAAAAATGTTGAAACTATGAAACAAACTTTAAAAAAAACCAACAGGGTTGCTTCATTGCCATCTCCCTTCTAAGGTCCATTCACACCAAAAAATAATATATTACCTTCACATTTTTTCCGAAAGGCAAATCAAGCAGTATTTATTTTTTCACTAAAATGTCAGCATGGGTTGACTTAAACACCCCTTTTTTCAATCAGCTTCATATGCCATGTAGGGTTACAAGCATATGTTCATGGCCTCAACTGGATGCATGGCCACAGTGCTGTAAATAAACCCCACAGTGTCAACAACTAATAGATTCATGTGAAGACCATAAAGCAGTTGGTTTGGACATGGTGAGAATACTAAGTAGATCTACCTTCACATAAAGTGGTCTAGCCTATGTACAGTAGTTGCATAGCTTGACTATTAAATTCATTTGATACTGACAGACCCATGGAGTGACAGTATTAGAAACAAATGTATAGAGTTGATTTTTTTGGAAAAAGGGTTGGGAGGCAATGAGAAAATCTGACATTTTGTGAGGGAACACAAAGTAAAAAAAATACGATCCAAGCTGATGGCAAATTTGGAGATGGCTACTGAGGGCAAACAGATATATTTTCCATTTTGGTCTTACCCCAATTCCCTGGAGAGCACAACCTGAAGTCCTTGATGACGTTCAATAAGTTTAATAATGACTACACAGCACTTATGCCATGTTTTCACAAATTGTTGTGATCTATTTGATATTGTTTAGATATTGTTTAATGTACATGCATTGTACACCAGTCTTTATTATACTTTCGCCACTATTTTATTCATAATTTAAACTGCATTTCTGTGACTATAAACGGTGTTCAGGATATGTAAAACAGCACTTTTTGACACACAAAAATATTCAATTGGTTTCTGTCCATTCTGTCATAATAAATACAACAATGCTACCAGTTTTAAAATATTTTGCTACACTTGATCATAAAACTTTGTTTTCAAAATGCATTGTACCATGTCTCTGTACAACATAATATTAGGTTGCTGAAACTACCTGCAGCATTATATTTCATCATTAGAAAATTTTCCCACAACTGCAGTATGTAAATAACAGGTCCATAGGATATTTCATTTTAAAGTCTTTTTCTCCCTGATTTTCCCTTAATAAATGTTTATTGTGGGGTTTGGAATCTGAGTCTACTTCAATTTTGTCAGAGTGCATTACAGGTATAAATTCCAGAGGCTAATATTCAAGCTCTAGCCTTGTGCCATGCCCTAATTTTCATCATTTCCTTTGGGATACAGTAGTTATCAAATCTGAACAACAAAAAATAGGTAAGTGGTCAGGCATCTATGTCGGGCATAACACCTCTATCCAACAAACCTTGATTACTATATTACCAGGAAACTTAGTAATAATCCCATGAGAAAATTCAAGTTGAACCTGTTAAACAGGTTTGAACAGGTACAAAAGGTAATTGGAAACAAAATTAACAGGTTTTCAACATGATTTCAACAGGTACTAGTAGTAACCTGTTAGCTTGTTAGGTGTTACCTGTTGACACCTCTTGCCTCTCATCACTCAAAAAGGTTAACAGAATTGCCTGTGCATACCTGTTAATACCTGTTCATACCTGTTCATACATGTTCAAACCTGTTGGAATTTCAACAAGTCTCAACAGGAATTTCCTCCTGCAATGTCCAATCTTGATTTTCTCCCAGAACCACCCCCACCCTCACCTTCAAACATTACCCCAAAAAAAGTATTCCCCCTCCCTTTTGTAAATTTTGGATTGGACCCTCATAATTCCGAGTGAATTGTAATCTCACCTTGAAGATACATAGGTTGAAATTGTTTTTCTCAGATTTATGTGGGTACTACGGGTCTCCATGGCAATGGCTGACTGTATGGTTCCATCTTCACTGAGTGTATAGGAAGCAGATGTTTCCCCGGGGATGCTAATTTCCAGAATTTTTTCTGGGTGAGTGGTCTCTATCCACTGGTTTTCCTGTCTGCAACTCTCAAGGTTTTTCACTTTCAAGACTTGACTTCCCTTATTCTGATTAAGGTAGCTGACCTCACACTCGCCTGAAGGATCAGTCTATAAATGAAGGAGTGATCATACTGTATGTAACTATTACATCGACAATGGCAATGCTGTCTTGCTGGAGAGCTGTACATATATCCCATGGAAACTTATTTGTACACCACTAGGCCTATACCAACATCTGTTCTTTGATAGTTTTGCAGGGCTTCTAGAGGAAGAGGTTGGCAACTTCCTCCCTGAAATTTCCAAAATATAACACATTCTAATTAATAGTGGCACTCTACATAGGCAGTATTTGAACTGCCCCCCACCACCTTGGGAATTTTGCTAAGGATACAGTCCTGGTTTGAACCTTTCAACAGAATTGATACTGTAGGGAAGATGTACTATGATCAATATCACCTCAAAGTTGACACTTAAAATTGTTAGCACACAGACACTGTTTGTTCACTATCACTGCTATCTTTAATCGGCCACAGAGATTGCATTATTTAGTTAGATGAGGGTTTTATAAGCTAAGTTTTGGTGTACTAGTTGGGATGGCCACAAAAATTGTTTTCCAGTTTTGGCTCACTGGTTTGTTTTCCCTACTCAATAGCTTATACTAATCACCAAGCACAACAACAGTAGGTTCCATTCTTGAGTCTTCAGTATGACTCGCCACGAGTTTAACTCCACGTCTCCTAGCTGCAAGTTGGTCAGCTAATGGATAGATAATGGAGCTAGAAATTAAGTGATATTACATTTGTTTAGAAAACCAAGGTTTTCTCCCACATATCCCTTACACAAAATGACCTGTTTTAATAACTGGAGAAACCTATACACTTAAATTCAATCTGAGGCACATGTGTTTATCATACACTTAATATTACTTTATTTAAATCAAATACAGCAAGGACTAACATAAACAAATTCAAAATTTGTTTCAAATCAGTCAGGACATTTACTGTAGTGGTAAATTAATTGTTCAAAGCACATTGATTTTAAATCTTCAAATTTTAATGACAATGAAAGAATTTTTCATTTTAGCTCAGGAAGTAATTGTTACAGTACCTTATTTCTTGTTGCTGTTTTTTTTTTATTTTGACACATTCCAATTTATATATAGTTCATTTCACACAATTTAATTTCTTTTGTTTATATTTTGTGTGCCAAAAATTAAAATGAAGTGCTGTGCACTAGTATATGGTGGTTAAAAACTACAGTACTGTACTGTTATTTGCTTATTGTACCAAACTATTCACCCCCAATTCAGTTTAACAGGGTACCGTACCTCTGACACATCTCCTTGTTTGTCTTGAACTTGAAAGATTCCCACAATTCCTTTCTTCAAATTTGCAGATGAAGATGTTTCTGAAGCAGACGCAAAGAAGTTGACGACTTTCCCAGCATTCCATTCAAAAAAGACTGGCTGAGAGGACATGATTGAGTCTGGGGCTGGTGAGAATACACTTTGCTCATCAGCCCTTCCTGAGACACTGAAGGCTTTGATATCATGGAACTATTAGGTAAAAAGACAAAATCAGGAGAAAAAGATCACTGAGAACTATATTTGTTTGAAGGGAGATGATACAGTACAAGTTACAGGAGTGGGGGAAATGATGGAAGGTACAGTGGGGGGGGGGGGGAAGGAGCGAAAACAATGGCAAGTTGACATGGTTGACATGGCTCTAATGTATGAAGGACTTCACTTTGTTTATATCACCAACTCCCTTATACCCCTACACCTACCTACTACTACTAATACTCAGGTATAAATGTACAGGTAACTTAAAGGGGAATACTGCACTTGATTTACAAGAAAAATTCATCCTTTCAAAAAAAAAAATTACTGAAACAGTGCAAAATTATTAAACATAATGTATTACAATAGTCTTCCTTTTGAGGAAGGAATTTCCCACAGACAGAAATTCAGTTACTTGTTGCTCAAGAATAATTTGTTCACCCAAAACAAAACTTCAAATGATGCAACATCTGAAGCTCTTCTTGAGCATTTAACATTTTTAGGAGATAAAATTAGCTATTGGTGGCATTTACTGTTGAAATTGGATAATGTGTCAATAACTACAGCTATTTTTGTATAATATGTTGCAGCATTTTAAATGTAACATTTCCCTTTAAGGTGCTAGTTTATTCAGGTAAAACAGGCACAAACATGTCACCACACAGACTGCAAAGCTGAAAGGTCTTAACAACTTGTCTGCCCAAGAAAATTAGGGCCTAGGGATTTCTGACACTCTTTCCTACAATTTAGCTCAAAATTTACTGCCAAAGAATTTATAGTAATAAACTGAACTTTCTGAGCAATATTTTTTATGTAATCACAATAGGGGGAGTGCCCATTGGTCAGAATTTAAAAAAAACCTGCAACCATGGCTAATCATAACTGTGGCTGTGCAGCAAATTCCTGGCAGACATCTACCTCATCTTGACTCCTGAAAACTTGTAATGTTGAAAATTACCAAATTAATGCATTGCACACTGAAAATCTGTGCTGGGCCGATAGGAGGGCCTCCCCCAGCAAATTGATAAGGTGGCCTGATCCTTTCACATGCATTGCAACTGGCAGGTCAGGTAAGAGTAGGTAATGGGCAATTTAACTGTCTGGAGCCATCATGCTAGCAAATGGATTAATTTCGGTGAAAAATGGTTCAATCTTTGTTTTCGCAGCTAAATGGCTCACCCAGCTTAGCATTGCCAAGTGTTAAGAAGTTATATTCTTGGGGTGCATAGAATGGAAAATAACTACTGCACACCTCTTTGTGGACAACATAAAAATATTTCAATTTTCCAAAAAAAAAATAAGCAGTAAATCTGATTAAGGCTACTTTGCAGTACTATATACTGTATACTTCACATCCAAATCCAGTATATTTTTGCAGTTATTAATTTTTAGAGGACATAGTGAGTTAGTAAGTTATTGTGACCAAACCTTAGAAGACCTTGTTTCTGACAAAACTGGGTTCAGATTTCAAGTTTTCAACTTACCTCAAGTTTGACAAGCTGGCTATTTTCTTTTTCCCAAACAACAGACAGTCCCAGTTGCGTACCTAATTTAAATCCTACATCAGTGAAAGCACCCTCTGTTTCTTCTCTCATTCTATCATTTAGTCTGACCTCATTTTCATAAGTGTACTGGTATGTATTGCCTTGTTTATACTGAAGGGAATTAGCTTCCAAAACAAAAAGGAATAAAGAAATGTTAAAGGGGAAGTTAAACAAAATAAATAACTGAAATTTCCATTCAAATCAGACATGTATTTCTTGAGATATTAGCAAATGAAGTCCCTAGATTTGTGTTCTAAAGTGAGCTTAGTGCTGCAGAGGAAATTACTCCCCATATTGACAAGGGTTGAATTTCAATGCAAATTTCACTGAAATGTAAGAACATATCTAACATATAAAAACTTGACGTGACCTTTAACCCTTCTTTTAATATTATGCTTGTAGTTAATACTTTCTTTGAGTTTCATACAAAAACAATGAACACATCACAACACACCACATCCACACAACACCACACTGAGGCACTATTTTCCCACAACACCAGATCCAGCAACTATAACAACTGACTGGAAAAATAACGTGGGAGCCACTAGATTTAACCTGAGCCTGAGGTGTGAAAATCCAACAAACTAAATTATACCGCTCCACACCACAGACTACTGAACATATAAGTACACTTCCATTCACATGTTCTAATTTCAGAGAGAACATTCAAAAGCTTCACGATGATATGAAAGTAGGTACTTTCTACAGGTGAGGAGAGTGATTCTGTACATTCTACGCTGAGAGTAGGCCTATGTCAGGCGGACCTTTTTTCTCTTTTTCACTACAATGTTAGCATGGGCCCACATAGACCAGGACTGTTTCCTCTACATGATCCACAAAGGCTTATGAACTATGTCAATTTTTTCTTGAAAGTGGTGGGGGGGAGGCATGACCACTTTTCTCAAAAGTTTACCCCCCTTTCCCCTCCACGGCTCCCTCAAATGAATGTCCATATAATGAACACAAGTGTACAGTCTTGGATAGAGGCATTGCTGCAGCCATAAAGATTAAACTATTCAATATCGAGAACTGTGGCGCTTGGGAGCAATCTACAGAATTAAAATTAAATTTGACTTTTTGGATTGCCTTGTCTAGAGACTAGAGTACAGTACCTCATTCTCCCATACATTTTTGCTCTTTGAACGAAGCATGGGAACTGGCCAAACAATTTCTGTCCTGGAATTTTGCTGTAAAGGTAAATTCATCTGGCAACAATTGTGAATCTGTTGCTACTGTACAGTATGATGGCTTCTCGGACATGCCTCCTGTAATGTAGCATCTGTATTGTAAGATTGTGTACAACACTTGGGCTTATTACTGTCATTACAATAGAATTTTATACTGGTCAGCGTGTAATATCTTCTAAAAGAAATACTAACTCTATGTGTGTGATATCTATGTGTATGCACACAGTAGTGCTATTTAACAAAATTAGTCAATGACCAGATTGCTGACCTATGAAAAGCACTTACAGTAGGTCAGCAAACTGCTGACAAATGTTACTCCTCACCTACGGTAAGCTGAGGAGCTGCATTGCTCGAGACTCCAGTGAGTGAGCCATTTGTTACATTGATGGACCCATCTCTCTATTAGGAACAAATGCATCCAGATTGTTGTGACTTATTATGCAAATAATATGACAGAGAAGAGGAAATCTTAGGATTTCTGAAAAAAGTGATCATTAAATAAAAGATTTTCAGATCAGCAGGAGTGCAAAATTAGCCTGAGGGACAGGCATTTGAGGGAAATCAAATGGCATACTATTTTTCTTTTTGGGAGGGAGGGGCCTAATAGTGCTGAAGATGATGGTGATCCTGTGGTAGAAAACATGTCCCATCCACATGATCAGTTGCTATTAAAGCTAGAAATTTCTCTTTTCCTGGTAATTTTTAAACTTGAAGGGACATTTTGGAACATTTTACCAATTACATGGTACAGTAAGCTTACTGTAATAGCCTTAGGCCAAGTTTGTGCTTAAGGAAGACGGATTAATTCATCAATTTCATTTTATTTGCACTTCAGGTTTTAATACTTTATTTCATCTTAGTGTATAGCCTGCAGGGGATTTACATTATGGCAAAAGACTGGATCTTTTGAACAATCTTCAAAGTGAGCTCAAAGTCAATCAGTGGTACTGTACATATGAAGGGATCACAATTAGAAAAAATAGGTCTTGTAATCTCAGATAAGCAAATTCTCAGAGTATTTAGTTCATTCACTATCAAAACTTATTTGAATGGAATAAATCTGTGTGAGCTTTGCACTTTGAGATGAACTTCTGATATGTTACCCTAGTTTCCATTGAAGTAGGTATGGTATATTTACTGTAGTAGGACTGAGAAAAATGTGAGTACTATAGCTACTGAAATGCACAGCTTAAACAGTTAAAAGCCCTCTCTGTAGGCTACTGTGCAGAGTATAAAGTTGATCTGGGTCCCTAGACAATCTGAAATAGGTAAATAAGTTTGGCACTGAAGGAAATGCACACGTGTACTACTACATAGTTATCTTTTAAGAGTATACATGTGAAGTATGTAATGTATTGTAACGTTATGTGTAGATTTGAAAGATTAAACAACAGCTGTTGCACTTCAGAAATTGAATAAGTTGAGGTTTTCCAGCTCAGTTTCTTACTGATTGGTTTAAGTCAGACAGCTACAACCTTTTTTCTGCTGAGTTTTGGCTCTCTAGCTTGTTTTCCATTATTAATTGATTATGCCAGGCACCAATAATCACAATGACATGCAGTACAGTAGGTTACACTTGTTAAGTTTTCTGCATGAAACAACTGGATTGGATGTTCAAAAATGTAAATCTGTACAATATATATTTGTACACGTTGCAATATTTGCACATAAAAAAAACATGACAGCTACTAACCAGATTTCAGATGATCTAAATCCATATCAACTTGTCAGAATTATGTTTTCTTTCAAAGCTGAGCATATGCAGCTATGTCCAATGCATTAAATTGTCAAATAGTCTGAGGTTCCAGTTCATGGGCTGGGTCAGTAGTTCACAAAAGTGGCAGTAGATACTGTACAGTACAGTTGGCAGGTCATAGCTTGAACTGTAAACAATGTGGCAGAAGGGAGGGTGGATTAGGACATCTTAAGTCTTTAGAGAGTTCAGGCTTAGGCTACCATTACCAGAATACTTTGTGATTCAAGGAATGTAACATATTGTACTTGTGCTAGTTGCATTTTGCAACAGCCATATTCCTTTGTATACTTGCGGTTATGCTTGTATGCACTCACGAATCATATTACAATACCTGGGGCCCGTTCCACAAAGAGTTACGCACAATCTTAAGTTTGATTTACTGTTGACTTAAGTATGGGGAATCAAACTTAAGATTGTGCGTAACTCTTTGTGGAATGGGCGCCTGGACAGTCTTGTCCAAGCCAACAACCTGTAAATACATATCCACTCCTTACTTGGTGTCTGTGTCATCTTTACCAAAGTCCCAAGCCATCACAAGGAACATTCCCCCAAACAAGTAGAATAAAAACACTTCACCTATGGAGACCTGTACTTATGTAATTAGTTGTGGGTCTTGTAAAGTTTGAGATGGATAAATGGGGTAGGCTAAATTCAAGCTAGGCCTACAATATATACTGTATCCCAAATATTTACACATTTTAAACCTTTAATGTTATGGTCTGAAGGCAATGTGTGGTATACCTGTCTTATGAAAATTTTAGGGGTCAGGGGGTAGTCAGGACCAAAACCAATAGGGTGAACATTATTACTCTTTCTCAATTTCAGACCCATTTCACTACGACAGACAATATTATGGGAGGGGGAAACAAATCTTAATGAGGGAAGGGGTAGAGGAAGGGGATAAAGGAAGGGGATAAAGGCAACTAGACCTCCATAGAAACAACACTGAACCAAGAGCTTTGACAGCCCCCTCCCAACACATCACATCACACATATGTCCAAATATGTACACTGGTCACCAGAACTAAGCTTACCAGCTGCCAAGATGGTGGTTAGGAATATTGCAATCTTCATTTTGCTTGTATCTCTGCAAGAACAATTAAAAAAACTTCAATAATGAAAAGCTTCATACTGTACTTTACTGTAGATTTCAGGCTGCTCTTACTTTATGAACATGATCATGACTGTATACAGCCATTAAATTATGAAAGCCTTATCAGGCCTCGATTTTCAGAAAAATTTATGGTTGTCCTTCGGGCAACTACTGTATTTCACTAATTTCAGCTCAGCTGTCCACAAGTAAAATTTGGTTGCCCGAAACAAACACTAATTGTGTTCATGTGCTTATAGTCTTGAAGAATAAAAAGATGTGATGTTTGAGAGACAGAAACACTTGAAGTTTGAAATATGGTACGATGCAAAAAGTCAAAAGAGTTGGTCATTCAGCAGTACTCATTTTCAATTGTAGAGAAAAATGGTTGTCCATTGGACAATCAACCTTTAACTTTTGGTTGCACATATGAACTTTTAGCTGTCCCGAACAATCGGGCAACCACAAGAATCGAACATTGCTTATGCATTAGGTAGACAGGTCCTTGGCCAGAGAAATTTCCAAATCATATTCAACTAGTCCCAAACCAAACAATATTTAGTATTTAATCCCCTAGCTTTGTTTCCCCAGAAGGTATGCAAGAAAATACAGTAGTAAAGTATGCTTTAATAGCTAATTTAAGGGACTGATACTTTGCAGACTTTGACAAAATCCTGACGGTCCGGGACAAGTCAAAAATTGACTCGGACAAGTGAACTGCTCAATATTGTAGCCCGCCGGGCAAGCAGCACAGAAGTCTTCTTCGCATAGGAATTCAATGGCTAGTACTAGATACTTTTGATATGGACTCAGTGCATATTCATGTGGACAAGTAGACTTTGGGAATCCCTTGCCCGATTGACAAGTAATAAAAAATGAATTTATCAAAGCCTGATACTTTGTGCTTTAAAAAGGGTAATACATGAAACTTTTCCCAACAAACTCTTTAGAGAATGTTGGAACAGTCTACATTTGAACAAGGAGGAGGAATAAACAATTCTGAGTCCTCAACACGAAAATTCTCCCAACCCTTAAACGAACATCAAACCTGATGCAGCTATAAGCAATGAGAAGGGACTTGGAAGATTGCTAGAGCTGACTCAGGAACAAATCACAAAGGCAGTCAATTCCTACAGTACCTGGGGTAAAATTCCATTTGGGACCATTTGCAAAAATACTGCCCACTGGAGTGGTCTTGAACAGATTCAAGTGGTTTATAAATGGTGGCAACTGGTCATGAACAGGCAAATGGTTATATCAACTGGTTTCCTGATCACTGGGTTTAATGGTAATATTGGTTTTGAATGCAAAAAGTCCAAAAACACAGTCTTACAGTAACCACAGACTTGTCAACTCTCCTGGTTTTACCAGGAGACTCACCGTTTTTGTTTTTATCTCCTGGCCTCCCAGTTTCATGTGCTTTTTTGTATTCTCCCAGCTTTTTAGTGTTCCATATTTGTAATAGGCCTACTGTATACTTATTTGAGCAATTGATAATGAACATATACAACTGATGTACTACCAGCGATTACCGTCTTTACAACACTGTGGGCCATCTAGGCAGGGAGTTGCAACTCCCTGATATACTGTACAGTAGGGAGCTTTGATATTTTGCATGCCCTGCATGGCAACGTACATGGAAATACACAAACAAGGGCAACTTGCACTGGACATGTGCAAAGCATCGATTGGACGATTTTCTCACCATGTTGGCCCAGCCTAAGTACAGTAGGCGTTAGCCTAAGTACGGGTATTTGTATTCTTTTAGTTGAAAGTTACCAACCTCCTGGTTTTTCTACCAATCTCCCTATTTTTTGGCTCTGAAAAACATAAATCTCCCTATTTTGAGGTCAGAAAGGTTGACAGGTCTGGTAACCATGTCCTCTACTGTAGAACCTGAATGGTTTCAAATGGAATTCAATCTACAGTAGGGTACCCCAAACTACAATTTTTGTAGGCTAAGTTATGCTATATGAACAGAATTTTCCACTGGCACAACTCTTTGCTTGACAGCAAATTCAAAAATATAATGCAGAGTACTTTAGCTCATTCTCAGGCTCATTTAACATGACATGTTAGTATTAAGAGTGTAGGGGTCTTGTATGATAATGTCCTCACCATGAAGCAATATTACAAGAGTCTGAATGAGGGTTAGACAGTTGTGGGAGGGTTTAAATCTTAATCCTCCTACCACAAACAATTTCATATCCTTAAATAATTACTAACCCCTCTCCCAACTGTCAGAAACTCATCTTCATCCAGACACAATTCACAGTCTATTACTTTAGGGTGAGTGTACAACAGGGTTGTCCAACCTACAGCCCGCGGGCCACGGTCCGGTCCGTCAGAAATAATCTATATTGCAGAATTATTCA
Organism: Holothuria scabra; assembly: GCA_037179385.1. Taxonomy (NCBI): domain Eukaryota; kingdom Metazoa; phylum Echinodermata; class Holothuroidea; order Aspidochirotida; family Holothuriidae; genus Holothuria; species Holothuria scabra. The sequence continues at coordinate 35,420,994 of CM074198.1, forward strand.
ATAAGCAGATTAATTGATGACAACTTTAAGCTTCGCCGTCCGCTATGGCATGCTTACTTTTGAATGAAATAATTCATGTCAAATGTCTGCTACATGTTGCTACTGTACATTGGAGTGCTGTCCACAGGGGCGGGTTGAGAATGATTCAGGAGGAATATGAAAAAAACAAACCTTGTCCGAATATTCTGCCCAACACCATCAATTTTTGCTAAAAGTGATTTATTTGTTCAATCAAAAACGAAAATAAATGAGTTTTGCCTACCCACAACAATTGCATTTTGTTGAAAAAAAAAAAAAAAAAGAGTGTAGAATGTGGCCCCTCGTCCTTCATAACCATTTCATGTGGCCCACAGCTGCGAAAGGTTGGACAACCCTGGTGTACAAGATTCCAATGTAATCAAAACACTCTCACGGTAGACTACAAATTATGTAAAAGCTACCCCAAGAGAAAATTCCAGTTGAAACCTGTTAAACAGGCTATAACAGACCTGTACAACAGGGTACAGGCTGTAATGGCAAACAAAATCAACTGGTTATAACAGGATTTAACAGGTACCAACAGGAACCTGTTAGCTTTTTCCATGTTACTGTACCTGTTGATGCCTGTTACTGTAACTTCCATCACCCCAACAGATAATTGGTACTGTTCACTGCCTGTTCATACCTGTGGATAACATTCAAACCTGTTGGAATTTCAACAGGTCTCAAGTTCCCAACCTGTAGGAATTTTGGACACGTACTCTGAACTTGCTGTCAGAAAAAGAGCTGTACCAATTCAGAAATTCTTTGAAGTAGCTCTTTAATGTTTGTTTTGGCCGAGTGCTAGCTTTATAATTTCTGTCCAGAGAATCAGTGGTAAGCCAGTCACACTATCAGCTGGTACTGTAGGCTACAGTAATGGAACTGATGAAGAAGTTGAGAAAGGAAGAAAAAAGGCATGAAAAGGCCATTACAGAGCTTAATTTCTCAACAAAGTTTGGGTTCTTAACCTGCGGCTGTTCAACAAATTACAACAGGAACACAACATTAGGCCTAACTTTTTACTTGTTTTTTTCACTTATTTAAAACATAACATAATAGGTTGAAGGGCAAAGGAGGGAGGGCCAAGGCCCTGTAAGATGCCCTGGAGTCCAAACCCCAATCAAAAGTCACACCACCAAACCTAGACAACAGCCCGAAACAATCAGACTCTACCACAGTCATGGAAGAACTTGTCAATGTTAACCTTAAAGCAGTGAATTCAGGCTGACAGGGAGTTAACTACCCCATCTGGCAGACAATTCCACTTGTTGACAACTCTATGGGAGAAACTTCACTTTCTACAGTAATGTCAAGCCTTGCAAAAGGCTTTTCCAGCTTTTTAAAATATTAATGCACACGAACCTGATAATTACTTTGAACCCTTAAACATTAAGACAAAAGAGGATTCCTTTCAGAGAGAAACTTGTTAACCTGGAGCACTTGAGATCTGCTACTTCTATTTTACCCTACCATACTGTACTTAAGTACTGAGTTTGCTAGGCCCCTAGGCCTATTGTCCTTTCAGTGACCCTTGAATTCATGCCAAGACCAAGTAGAGACAGGGCACTAACAAATTTATTGTACTTTAGCTGACCTTTCCAAACTAAAATCATTCCAGGTTTGTCAGTGAACTGGAACCTTGCCTCCACTGGTTACAAACTAGCCACATGTATAAGCTAAAATTTATCCTCCCATGAATGTCCCCTTAAGTGGCAGTAGCTATAAACATGTACACGAGCTGACTGTTTTATTTAGCTGGTATATGCACATGAGCATACCCTACCAACTGTGCATACATCTACTATTAACTGCCAGCTAACATAGTCCATACACTACATGACTGCATGCTGTAAAATTGTTCATTTGAAACCTCCTTAACTGAACTAAGATGACCCAAGCATACTGCAAAATCTATAAATGACAGACTTTTACATCAGTTTTATGGAAGCGCGGGTCAAACGTAACACATAAAATAAAATCTTGCCTCCGCGTACAGAAAGGCGTCATACCAATCGGTTATACTGTACTGCAGTTAAGAGTTCGAAGAACATCATTCAAAACCTACGCTATAGGCCTAGCCTAGGCTAGGCTACAATCCGCGACAAAAGTAGTTGGAACAACAACCCCCGCTCCCCCGATTCAATGTTGCTAATCTGAGATTTTCGGGAAAGTTTTTCCAACTGACCAACATTGATTGGGGGGGGGGCAGGGGGTTTTATTGGCCGAGAGTAAGGAAGGGAGAGTGAAGTTGGTTGACCAATTCCACTGTCTGTTCCAACACTTTTGTCGCGGATTGTCCTCGGGCCTGTACAAATGCAGCTGGTTCGCTAGTATAAGTGGCGCGTCATTACTACAGATCATGCATGCTGAAAAGGGATGGAGATGAGTGTGGGGAAGGTGGTGGAAGGATGGGGGAGGTATGAAAGGGTAAGGGGGTGGGGGGAGGGTGGGGAAGACATGGGTAATTTAGGCATTATCATTAAAAATTTCTGATTTTGGTTAATATGACGCTCATGTTCCTTTTGCAGGTTGCCTATCGGTGATTCATGATAAGTCCTATGAAATTGTCGTATTTCTGGTTAGTTTTAACTGTTAAAATAATAATGACAATAATAATAACAATAATAACAACAACCATGATAGACGAGAATAATTTTCATCCATTAGTAATCGAGTAAATAAAAAATGAAAGTACTCAAAAGTAGGTTAAAGTAAAAGGAGACTAATTAATTTAATATATCATAAAAGAAATTAAATGCGCAGAATGAAATGAATAAAAATCAGTTAAAAATAATGGAGAACAAATAGAGAAGCAAACAGCCAAGAAACAGTGAAGAAATAAACATAATCCGAAAAAAAATCGATGGAATGAACTTGAGCCGCAACTTGACCGTCACATCATTACCTCGAGTGCTTTAAACGGTTAACTTACGTGGTAAACCTTCATCAGCTTTTAGTTTGCTTTACCGTGTATTAAGCACACATTTCGCATTGGACGGTAAACCTATTGCCCAAAGTAGTCTGGTAAATAAATCTGTATCTTGATTTCTTCACACAAATGTTGCTTTACCGTGTTTACCATGTCAAATATTAAGCTTAAATGGACCTGCCCACGATTCAAAAGCACATTACAATGTTATAAAATCCTTTTCAAATTATTGTCATCGCATTCGGCTGATAAAATGATCGTGGCTGACGTCATAATGTGGTGGTAAACCATAACGTCAATTAAAATGTTACTTTACCGTGTACGTAACGGCGCCACCAGAGAAAGCGGTCTCTGCTAGAACCGAATTCTGCGACGGGTCACCGTCTTGAAGAAACAGTCGTCTTCGCTGGGGCCCTCAAACTTCCATGATTCGTGGAAAGTGGCGTCGGACTTACGCAGACCATTCGTGACGTCATCACTTGATTCGACTTAAATAAGCCACCAATTCAATAGGGTCCAATTATTCGATACCCCAGAGTTTATTGCCTGTTTCAATTACTGATTTTCTTTGATTTTATCAATCCGAGTTGTAAATGAAGACAGTCACTTTAAGTAACAAATTGTTAAACTTACAAAGGCAGAAATCCTAGAAAAAAAAGTTCCCGGAAGAAAAAACACATTATACAGGGACTTACTCATATTGCCCTTTGACACAATAATAACTGAGGAAATGACGTTACATCGAGACTGTTAGTCTTCATGAAGAACATAATTTGCACATGAATTACCCGCCTATAACACATGCACTACTTACAGAAGCAATTATTTCAAGAAGAACGGAGTTTGTCATGATAAGGACCCACCGGCTACAGCGACCTCATTTGCACATTGACGTTTAACGATGTGCATATGTAGTGGCTACAATCCGCGACAAAGTAGTTGGAACAACAACCCCCGCTCCCCCGATTCAATGTTGCTAATCTGAGATTTTCGGGAAAGTTTTTCCAACTGACCAACATTGATTGGGGGGCAGGGGATTTTATTGGCCGAGAGTAAGGAAGGGAGAGTGAAGTTGGTTGACCAATTCCACTGTCTGTTCCAACACTTTTGTCGCGGATTGTCCTCGGGCCTGTACAAATGCAGCTGGTTCGCTAGTATAAGTGGCGCGTCATTACTACAGATCATGCATGCTGAAAAGGGATGGAGATGAGTGTGGGGAAGGTGGTGGAAGGATGGGAGAGGTATGAAAGGGTAAGGGGGTGGGTGGAGGGTGGGGAAGACATGGGTAATTTAGGCATTTTCATTAAAAATTTCTGATTTTGGTTAATATGACGCTCATGTTCCTTTTGCAGGTTGCCTATCGGTGATTCATGATAAGTCCTATGAAATTGTCGTATTTCTGGTTAGTTTTAACTGTTAAAGTAATAATGACAATAATAATAACAATAATAACAACAACCATGATAGACGAGAATAATTTTCATCCATTAGTAATCGAGTAAATAAAAAATGAAAGTACTCAAAAGTAGGTTAAAGTAAAAGGAGACTAATTAATTTAATATATCATAAAAGAAATTAAATGCGCAGAATGAAATGAATAAAAATCAGTTAAAAATAATGGAGAACAAATAGAGAAGCAAACAGCCAAGAAACAGTGAAGAAATAAACATAATCCGAAAAAAAAATCGATGGAATGAACTTGAGCCGCAACTTGACCGTCACATCATTACCTCGAGTGCTTTAAACGGTTAACTTACGTGGTAAACCTTCATCAGCTTTTAGTTTGCTTTACCGTGTATTAAGCACACATTTCGCATTGGACGGTAAACCTATTGCCCAAAGTAGTCTGGTAAATAAATCTGTATCTTGATTTCTTCACACAAATGTTGCTTTACCGTGTTTACCATGTCAAATATTAAGCTTAAATGGACCTGCCCACGATTCAAAAGCACATTACAATGTTATAAAATCCTTTTCAAATTATTGTCATCGCATTCGGCTGATAAAATGATCGTGGCTGACGTCATAATGTGGTGGTAAACCATAACGTCAATTAAAATGTTACTTTACCGTGTACTTAACGGCGCCACCAGAAAGCGGTCTCTGCTAGAACCGAATTCTGCGACGGGTCACCGTCTTGAAGAAACAGTCGTCTTCGCTGGGGCCCTCAAACTTCCATGATTCGTGGAAAGTGGCGTCGGACTTACGCAGACCATTCGTGACGTCATCACTTGATTCGACTTAAATAAGCCACCAATTCAATAGGGTCCAATTATTCGATACCCCAGAGTTTATTGCCTGTTTCAATTACTGATTTTCTTTGATTTTATCAATCCGAGTTGTAAATGAAGACAGTCACTTTAAGTAAAAAATTGTTAAACTTACAAAGGCAGAAATCCTAGAAAAAAAGTTCCCGGAAGAAAAAACACATTATACAGGGACTTACTCATATTGCCCTTTGACACAATAATAACTGAGGAAATGACGTTACATCGAGACTGTTAGTCTTCATGAAGAACATAATTTGCACATGAATTACCCGCCTATAACACATGCACTACTTACAGAAGCAATTATTTCAAGAAGAACGGAGTTTGTCATGATAAGGACCCACCGGCTACAGCGACCTCATTTGCACATTGACGTATAACGATGTGCATATGTAGTGGCTACAATCCGCGACAAAAGTAGTTGGAACAACAACCCCCGCTCCCCCGATTCAATGTTGCTAATCTGAGATTTTCGGGAAAGTTTTTCCAACTGACCAACATTGATTGGGGGGGGGCAGGGGGTTTTATTGGCCGAGAGTAAGGAAGGGAGAGTGAAGTTGGTTGACCAATTCCACTGTCTGTTCCAACACTTTTGTCGCGGATTGTCCTCGGGCCTGTACAAATGCAGCTGGTTCGCTAGTATAAGTGGCGCGTCATTACTACAGATCATGCATGCTGAAAAGGGATGGAGATGAGTGTGGGGAAGGTGGTGGAAGGATGGGAGAGGTATGAAAGGGTAAGGGGGTGGGTGGAGGGTGGGGAAGACATGGGTAATTTAGGCATTTTCATTAAAAATTTCTGATTTTGGTTAATATGACGCTCATGTTCCTTTTGCAGGTTGCCTATCGGTGATTCATGATAAGTCCTATGAAATTGTCGTATTTCTGGTTAGTTTTAACTGTTAAAGTAATAATGACAATAATAATAACAATAATAACAACAACCATGATAGACGAGAATAATTTTCATCCATTAGTAATCGAGTAAATAAAAAATGAAAGTACTCAAAATTAGGTTAAAGTAAAAGGAGACTTATTAATTTAATATATCATAAAAGAAATTAAATGCGCAGAATGAAAAGAATAAAAATCAGTTAAAAATAATGGAGAACAAATAGAGAAGCAAACAGCTAAGAAACAGTGAAGATACAAACATAACCCGACAAAAATCGATGGAATGAACTTGAGCCGCAACTTGACCGTCACATTATTACCCCGAGTGCTTTGGACGGTTAACTTACGTGGTAAACCTTCATCAGCTTTTAGTTTGCTTTACCGTGTGTTAAGCACACATTTCGCATGGGACGGTAAACCTATTGCCCAAAGTAGTCTGGTAAATAAATCTGTATCTTGATTTCTTCACACAAATGTTGCTTTACCGTGTTTACCATGTCAAATATTAAGCTTAAATGGACTGCCCACGATTCAAAAGCACATTACAATGTTATAAAATCCTTTTCAAATTATTGTCATCGCATTCGGCTGATAAAATGATCGTGGCTGACGTCATAATGTGGTGGTAAACCATAACGTCAATTAAAATGTTACTTTACCGTGTACGTAACGGCGCCACCAGAGAAAGCGGTCTCTGCTAGAACCGAATTCTGCGACGGGTCACCGTCTTGAAGAAACAGTCGTCTTCGCTGGGGCCCTCAAACTTCCATGATTCGTGGAAAGTGGCGTCGGACTTACGCAGACCATTCGTGACGTCATCACTTGATTCGACTTAAATAAGCCACCAATTCAATAGGGTCCAATTATTCGATACCCCAGAGTTTATTGCCTGTTTCAATTACTGATTTTCTTTGATTTTATCAATCCGAGTTGTAAATGAAGACAGTCACTTTAAGTAACAAATTGTTAAACTTACAAAGGCAGAAATCCTAGAAAAAAAAGTTCCCGGAAGAAAAAACACATTATACAGGGACTTACTCATATTGCCCTTTGACACAATAATAACTGAGGAAATGACGTTACATCGAGACTGTTAGTCTTCATGAAGAACATAATTTGCACATGAATTACCCGCCTATAACACATGCACTACTTACAGAAGCAATTATTTCAAGAAGAACGGAGTTTGTCATGATAAGGACCCACCGGCTACAGCGACCTCATTTGCACATTGACGTATAACGATGTGCATATGTAGTGGCTACAATCCGCGACAAAAGTAGTTGGAACAACAACCCCCGCTCCCCCGATTCAATGTTGCTAATCTGAGATTTTCGGGAAAGTTTTTCCAACTGACCAACATTGATTGGGGGGGGGGCAGGGGGTTTTATTGGCCGAGAGTAAGGAAGGGAGAGTGAAGTTGGTTGACCAATTCCACTGTCTGTTCCAACACTTTTGTCGCGGATTGTAGGTCGATGCTTAGTTGACCTTGGAAGTTAGGAATCGTTAGCAGTTGAACATAAAATTCCTCTGGGTTGCACATTGCACGTATCGAGGCATTGCCCAACGCACCACTAAAACTGCATACCGACTTACCGCCTGAATAATTGAGCTGGTGCAGAATTACCTCTAAAACTTGCAGTATTTCATACAGCGTACAACTTGCACCCGAGCTTAAGTAGCCAGCTGAGTCCTGAGAGAACTTCTTCCGCGAAATGAAAAGTCGAAAAGTTTGACTGTTTGCCACTGTGTGCCTTTAGCACAATGAACAACACAGCTGATTGTATGTAAATACTGCTCAATGTAAATTGCAAACCGCACAGCTAGCTTGGCTGGTTCAGTCGGGGTCACGCGGGCAGGATATGGATACCTAGGCCTATATTTTCACAGGACAAATGACGATCTCTCTGTCTCTTCAAAACAATTTTAAAAGTTTTGCAAAATGCAGGTTTGGTTAAGTATTAAAGTTAGTTATTTATGAAATGTAGTTGTTTTACTCTAAAACAATTTTACATGTCCGTGTCCTAATTGACTGAGATCGTGAACATGTGGTAAGAAGTTGAAAATGGACGTAAGTTCAGTTACGACGTCGATGGGACCAGGCATCTTTCCGGTGGGACCCAAGAGTCATCATGGTCGATCATCGTCATCGTGGATTGTTGCCCAGTCTCCAGGAACACGAACGCAATGGAGTAATAGAGAGAAAGAGAGCAGGGAGTTGTTTTTAGATGGAGATCCGTCGATAACCTTGTAACACCCCCTGATCAAACATACGTAAAGGTGTAAGTGCAGATTTGACCCTTTGGTAGTTTGTTCCAATCAAGAGTGTTGATGGAAAGAACTTATATTAGAAGGTTTGCCAAAATTACTGAGGGGTTTACTATTCTAGGTACTAAATTGTCAATGATTTAGAATAGGTGGATCAAACTCTTCAAAAAGGGTGCCGCGTTTTATCACCAATTTTGTTGGAAGAACAGTGAGGTAGCCTCCTATCGGTCCTGTGGGAATGGCCGCTCAGGCTGGCACTGGTGGTTGTTAATTAAGGATTTCATACATAAACATAGTCTATCGATTTTCCTACGAAAGGAGGAATTTTCAATTTTTCAAGAAGTTCGGTCATAGGACGGGGACTCTAGAGCTTTCTTTCAAACTTGAAAGTATGGGCATAGGAGAGAAGCAAACTAACATCTTCAAAGGACCTTTTAATGTTTTAATGTTCATTGCACCGTCCATTTGACTCAGCCCACATCTCTCTTACTCGCATTAACAGCTGATCTAAATAATGATGCATGGGGGTGGGATGACCTGTCCCACTTATTCCCGTCACTCTCTCAGTCGCAGACTCCAGATGGGTCCAATGGGTCCTGACCCCTTTTTGCTTTCATAAGCAAAGAGTTCACAAAATTGCATTTCAGGACCTTTGAAAATGCAAAAATTTTCAATAGGGGAGGGAAACACCCTCCCCATAAGTCCCTGCAGGCCGGCGATCACTCTATGGACCCTCAGCATGATGCTGGAAGCAAATAGCAAGTTTTAGCCATCTCAAGCTGGCAATTAATAATCCAGAATCTATCAGAGAACTTTCTGTTCAGGTCACTGAGGTCAATAAATTTAAAGGCATTTTCCCCCTTCAGAGACAATTTGCTCAATAGGGCAACAAGGTTGGTTTAAACAGGGTCAACTGCTGCAATTACAGAGACAAGCTTCACCGGAGAAAATGCCTTTTTCTGGGGTTATATTGGCTAAAATGTCCTATTCAATTCTAGCAGCATAAGGGGAAAAATCCTGTATTCGTCCCTGTCTCTACCCTTAATGTCTTTTCTATACTGGCGCTGACCCCACTAACCGTCAATTGTACATGAAAATGGCCATTGAACGGAAAATGGGACCTAATGACCATTACGAAAGTAAATCTACGCGGTGTATTGGAGGCAGTGTTGTAGTTGAGCCCAGAGAGCCTGAGTAACGAGCCCGGCGATTTTCAACTTTCAAGGACTCAGTTCCGAAATCGGACTCGAGTCCCTGTGATTTCTCAATGGGGAAAAATCAACCTCTCTGGCCGAGTCATTCAAATTCTGAAATCACGAATCCGAGTCCGGACTCGACCACAGCCCTGATTGGGGGGGGGGGGGGGGCGTCATGGAACTGCTTGTTTTGTGTTAACAAGTAGAGAGGAATATATAGCCTATCAGAACTTTCCATATTGATCGTCGGTAAAGTATATGCATATTCGCTGTCCTAGGGAGGTGTCTAGATCTTTAGAAAGTCTTTGCTTTTTAGGAGGTCTGAGTATAAAATTGCGACGAAACATTTTGCAAAGTTTTAAGTGTGTAGAGAGCGCATGCCAGCTCAATTTCAACGAATCGCAGTGTTATACACTTTAAATTACGATTTCATCTAATCTCAATGGTACGTTCTATCTGGGATATATTCTAATCAACCTAACTTTTGCTCAGTTTTATTAAAATCAGTGTACATTTTATTGCAAACGGAATCTCAAAATACGACTTCTACTTAAAGTTGCGTAGGGAAGCATTTCAGTCTGGGGAGGGATAGACGTTTTTCTGCTTGAACTGATGAAATTTTCTATGTGACTGCATAAACTACCGACTTTAAATGATTTTACTTCTAACACCTTTAAAAATATGTCACGTTACGAGGTGGGTAAATTTAGATGATTTTTTTTTTTTTTTTTTTTTTTGTCGGAAGAAATTTATTTCATCCTCAACTTATATACATACAGAAATAAAAATATTATTTACAAATATGTACAGTTCGGTTAAATTAACTAACATCACACTTAGTTTGACTTACAGTACAACCCCATTTGCTTTTTTAGGTGAATTTTTACTATAGGCAGATTTATTGTTAGTTTCACGGAGTTTTACGGCCCAGTTTCCATCCTATTGGTTCAAGTCGAGCCGGCCACGGTCTTTTATCCAGTTGTGGCTCTCTGGCTTGTTTTCCCTTCTCCATTGCTTTTGTGGAGTATCACGCACTCACAACGGCAGTGGGTTCCATTTTTAGAGTCTTTGGTATGACCCGACCTGGGAATAGAACCCGGAATAGAATCCGAGCCTTCCCCGTGAGAAGCGAATGCTTTTACCGTTAGACCAAATCCGCGGTCGGCAGATTTATAGAAGGACATTCTACCACTGTATAATGATATGGTACTGAAAAAATACCAAGTAGATTGCCATTGCCGTTGCCAGAATTCGGCTCTTAGTTCAGGATCTATGACTGAAAAATTATTGGGCACTGCATCTGAACACCCGGACTCTCGTCTGTCAGTCTGTGTAATTAATTTGGAAATTGAAAACGTCCTGGCACTTTTTTCTACCTTCGCCCGAATATTTAACCACTTCGGACAAGTGTTTGAAAGACTGCAGTATGGAGCTGAGGAAAACATTTTTCACATGTTCAGCTACTCGAATGTGCCTCAAATTTTTGTACCACTTTATTTTCCATGAAAATTTTACTTTAAATACATAACGCTTTCTGTTTTGGTGCAAAGATTTGACAGTATTTAAATAACTCCAGTTGGCCTTTTCGGGCATTATGTTGCACAAGGTTTAAAACATGCTTAAGAATAGTCTTTCAAGCAATAGGCTTCCCAAACGAGTCGCATCTTGCGGGTTTTTTTGTTTTTTTTTTTTTTTTTTTGTTTTGGGGGAGGGGGGGGGGGGTTCTGGCCTTGTCCCCGGCTCGTACACCAATAACTTACAATCCATAGGAAATGCAATCTCCGGATATCTGGTCTCGTGTTCTTAGTGCAGGAGACTTAATTTTCACCTAGAGATATACTAGAACATTAAAGTGTCAACTCAAGTCTAAAATTTTAAAAATATATATTTTAGAGGTTTCATGCTATTGAATCTTACTCATCCAGTTCCCATTGCCATGGCTTATTCTGTTGTTGAGATATTAAGATTTGTTATACAGGAAGCTTAGAGCTTAATTAAATAAATAACGTCATAACAGTAAGAGTGCTTTCACATTTTAGTACAAGTTGCAGTAACTTTCAGAAAACAAAGACTAATACAAAGACTAATTTTAGAATTACCGTTACAACAATGACATTTTGTTGCGCAATGTAGGCCTACCAATTTACTCAAATTTAGTGAATAGAGTTCAACACAGGCGCGTAGCCAGGATTGTGTCATGACGGGGGGATTCGTGTCAGGGGGGGGGGGGATTGGGGCACGACATGAGGGAAAAGTCTAAGGATAGAGAGAAGAAACTGCTAATTAAGGTGTTTTTTGCATTGCAAGGTTGGGTCATGGGTGATTCTAACCCCCACCTCCCCTGTGGCTACTCCAATGGTTCAAAATTGTACTATTTCAGCTCGGTAATGTCCTATGATGCCTATGAAGATGGCCCCCTGTGGGACGGCGGTTGGAGAATAGGCCCATGGTGTATCCCGCCAGTCGTAAGAGGTGAATAAAACTTGACCTTAAATCATACTTGAAAATAATTTTAAACTTTGAACTTAACATCGAGTTGACTGACACTATAAAACCCATTTGTGTTCGTGTGTCGTTAGTTAAATCGCATCTGACTGACTGACTGACTTAACTGACTTGACTGACTTGACTGACTGACCTTTGAAGATGGGAATTGGACTATTGAACATAACATAACAAAACATTAAAGAGCAAAAGAGGGCTAAGGCCCGATAAGATGCCCTGGAGTCAAACGTCCGAAACGAACAACTAACCCAATCACTTACCGACACAAATCTACCACTCTGAGTCATGGAAGAACTTTTCAATATTACTGAGCCATATATAGTATTCCAAAAATGGGGAGTCTTTCCACTCTGGCAGACTGATTTCACTCATTGACATCTGCATGGGAGAAATTGAACTTTTGAATATCGAGCCCTGTAAAACGCTTAACAAGCTTTTTACTGTCGGTAGCCACGACCTCGAGAATTACTTTGAGCCTTTAAATAACTACAAAGACAAAGGGGAATTTGTGCCAGAAAGCAGGGGTGACGCCTGCCGGGGGGGGGGGGGGCATGCCGCCCGTCGGGGACGGTCGACGATTTTGATCGTCGGGAAAGCCTAAAAATAACACAAAAAAAACTTAATAAAAAAACTACAAGGACTGAAGTTACTGGGTGAGTGATCTTGAACCTAATTTTTGTTTTGTAATGCTACTGTATTGTAATGCATAATTGTAATCGATATTCAATCACTTCTTCTTGGCTTTGTTATACCTCATTCCATATACCTTTTCCTACTTCATCCCCCGTCGGGGAAGATCGGCATTTTTCGGGGAGGCCTAAAAATGAAAATCGTAAAGGACCGAAGTTACTGGATGGATGATCATGAACTGTTTTTTTTTTTCTTTTGTAACGCTATTTTAGTGCATATCGGAATCGGTTCTAATCACTTCTTACTAGTTCTGCTATCCCTCATTCCATCTTCAATCCGTGCGCGGAAGGTGACCCCCCCCCCCCCAAATTTCGATGGATACTCAGTACAAGACAAAAGACAACTCTGTTAATATCCCAGACATTCTACCTAATTTGGCTCTTGAAAGGCATATCACTTAGTAATCTTACGAAAAAAATAAATTTTCTTTTATTACATTCCCAAAATTTTGCAATATAATAAGCTCTTAATTTTCAAATTGCTTCGTTCAAAAAGGAAAAAAGAAAAACTTTTCGGGCAAACTTCTAGCCTCATCTTGGGACCTTAGTATGTAGGCCGAGAACGATTAAATGCGTAACCCGAACAGGATTTCAGCTGTCGCGTGTCAATCGTTTTTTATTTTGCCCATATGTAATGAAGGATATAATCTTTAATAAACACCCCATCTTTTTATGGTTCTTACAAAAGCCATATTTCTTTCAAAAATTTTAAATGTTTTCTTCAAAATGATGTAAGTCTTTTTTAAAAAGGAAGCCAAAAATTTCGGCGCGCTTCGCGCCTCAGATTATGCCAAGCCACGTCCCACCGGGACACACTCATCGCCTTTGTCGTGGCCTTGAAATGCTGCCCCCCCCCCCCCCGTTGGGCAAATCCGGGAGCCACCCCTGCCAAAAAGAAATCTGAAATCCTAAAACATGTCGCCCCAACTTCCTTCTCAACTCCAGGGTAGTAATCGCAAGATGCTGAAGTTCAATGTGATAAGGTAAATTCCTCACTTAGGGTGTAAGGTTCTCCTTTGAACTTGCTCTACAAGGGACTTACCCTTTTCATAGAAGGGACTCAAAGCCTGAGCGGTATAGTCAAGATGGGACAGTCTTACCAACTGCTTTTACAAACTAAGAACAAGTTTACTGAAATTACCAACTGAAATTCCTGATGATAAATCCGAGCACCAGCGGCCCTTTCATTGGCAGCTGCACACTGCTTATTTGATTTCAAATTCCCTGTACTATAACAACGCCCACTGATCGATCCCAGCAAACAAGATGAGCCCGGTTGGACCCCAAGTGGGTTTTACTTGGGAAGCTTGGGCTTAGTTGGGCTTGGGCTGAGGTTGGTTTTGTCATCAGGTCCCAAGTTGGTCCCAACTGGGCTTTCCAGAAAGATGGGGGAGATGCTTTAAACTCTTTGGGGCCAAGTTGGGACCCAGTTGGGCTTAATTGGGCTAAGTTATCCCAATTGGGGCCAAATGAAAGCCCAATGACAAAACTGATTGGGCCCCAATCGGGAGCCCAATTTGGCCCTAATCGGGACCCAATATGGTATGCTGGCAGTTGATATCTTTCTCAAAAGCTACATTACTTAAAAAAATATACAAACCGCCAGGCATGCTATCAAAGCTGTATAATTTTAGGACCAAAATGAATCACTTTGAACTTTGAATTCTTCTTTCATGCTCTTTAATATATATTTTTGATTTTTTTTTTACTTTTGGTATACTTTAAAGAAGTTTCAGGGGTTTTGCGCCTGGATCCCGACTGAGGCTTTGCCTCCATGCACCACAAATGATCATCTAAAGAGCCTCGACCCCATTTGCTAAACGTTAAGAAAAATGCTACCATGAGGCTCAGTATGTCACCTAGAGATATGATAAAAAGGCTCAGAGCTTCAGGGCGAGCCCCTTGGACCCACCAAGGTTTTCCCTTAGTTGATTCCAACACTGGGTACCATAGTATAACAGGCCTACGGAACCTTGCTAAAGAGAATGTAGGCCCATATATCCTTGGCGCAGGAGTGAAACTAAATTTTTCATCAAGCGATATGCCAAAACCTCTGAGCTCATGTCATGATGTTCCCCTGTACCCCTACCCGAGTACGGCCCTGGATCATATCTCCCCCTCCCCCACAATTTTGAAGTCCCGTTGCCAATTCTTTCCCTACTAAGTAAGACACACAAGAAAATGGGCTCCTGTTCAGGATTTAGATTGGGAGAGGTACGTACCTGCAATTTACACCGTCCCTCCCGTGCTTTATGGCCAGTCACACACTTAGTTTCCAAGGTCGAAAGTTCACCTTCAGGTAAAGTTGCGCAATGTAGCAACATGTTGACATCACTGGCCGGCTCGATGGAATGCAGGTGTTGTGCTCCGCTGGTCTGACCGTCCCGCGTGCCGTCGTCCGTTAGGAAAGGGGTAACAAAATTTAATTTGTACAGCTAAATGAGATTTTTACTTTTTTGTAAACGATTTGGTACAAATTTAGAATCAGTGCACAGAAATGGCCGAGGCATAAATCTTCATAAAATTGTTATTTTGGCCTAACTTTCCCCTAGACTCCCAAGCGTTACGTTTATTTTGTATCCTAGCTGACTGTCTTTTCAAAATCCAAACTCGGTTCATTTTCATCAAAGATTAATCCTTACCATCATCCCTTTATCTTTGACTTATAGGCATATTTATATTTTTATAAAATAGAGGCCGTCACTTTCTTCTTGTTTAGCTACAGTAAGTATGTTCGTGAAATTAGTACTCATGCATTAGTTAGTAGGCTATGTTCGTGAAATTAGTACTCATGCATTAGTTAGTAGGCTATAGCCTAGGTTCTGTAGTGTTGGTAAACATACAGAGGGTGGAGTTGGCTTGGTGGTTTGAGCATACTGCCTTGCATGCTGAAGGTCCTTAGATCAAATCCCAGTGGAAATTTTCCAGGGTCTAAAATTAAGCTTGTTCTGCATAGGCGTAGCTGTTCACTGTAATGCTGAGGCGGTGCTCAGCTGTTCAGCAGTGGTGCAGAGCAAGTAGTTACCCCCACCCCCACCCAGCCTTTGGGAAAGTGGCTAAAGAATGGGAAAATGCTCACATCTGTCAGATGGGGACGTTAAAAAGCTATATATATATATATATATATATATATATATATATATATATATATATATATATATATATATATATATATATATATATATATATATATATATATATATATAAATATATATATATATATATATATATATATATATATATATATATATATATATATATATATATATATATATATATATATATATATATATATATATACAAATAAACATATACATATACATACATATATCTATATATATATATATATATATAAATATATATATATATACATACATATATACAAGGCTGGATCTCCGAGGAGATACAAATAGCGGAAGGCTAGAATTTAGATAAATTAAACAGCCAAAAGGTTTGAAGTATATATATTTGAAGTATATATATATGTATATATTTGAAGTACATATATATATATATATATATATATATATATATATATATATCCGGGGAGCAGGATTGGGAGCGATTTGTACATGCCTGCCTCGTTACCTCTGAGCACTGTTCGAAAAGAGAAGGCAAAGTTGGCCGGTGTTCATCCACGCTCACTCTGGCATAGGGTCCTCTATGGGCCAAATGGCTTCCCAACCCTCAAAACATTAAATTATACTGCAGTTGACAGTAGCCAGTTGTTATACTGTAGGAGTGGACCACTGCCTTCTAAACGGCAGTGCAGTAAGTAGGCCAAGGTGAGATGTGATTGCAATGTCAGAAACCTGCAATGCATATTCATCAAACAACATCAAAACCAATAACCTGTCATCATATTTTTGACTAGGCCTAAGCAAAAATGTTCGTCATTGCCAGATTTTCAAGTTTTAGCAAAAGTATGAACCAGAAGTTTGCAAAAATTACTAAAACTTATGATGAGAAGTAAGTAAACACCCAAGAAATCTGAATGAAAAGAGATTATTCTGTATTAATTATTTGAAAAATTTGCCTTAAATGCAGTAATTTATAGGATTTTATGTGTTTGTTTTATAAGGTGATTGAGATTGACTCAGGATTACTTCCTGCCTCCTATATTTCAAGATTCATTTTCTGTAGATTACTCATTCCAAACAACATCAAAGTATAGCAAAATGAGGAAGACATATTATGTATTGAGGAAGACATAGTATGGTCAAGTTTCATTAGTTTTTACAGATATTTTCATTATGGTTATGAAGTTTGTTTTAGTGATCATCTCATGATCAGCCCAGTATACTTCTTGCCCTTATCACCTGACGCTGGCTTTCTGTAGGCCTAAGTAGGTCCTAGACACCGGCAGTTGAAGTTACACTTTTAACACACTTGTGTTGACAGACACACAGAGACACACAGTGTTGACAGAATAATTGGCAAGTGCATTTTAAAACCAAGAAATGCTTTTGGATGAGGATAACTCATCCGAAGAATCCAAGACTTTATGAGTACACTTTTGGTAATGATATTTTGGCATCCACCGACTGCCCAGTCTTACTGTACCTTGGGGGTGATATTTCTAATGCCCTTTCCTGGAATAAGCATATATACCATATCACCTCATCTGCTAATGGTCCTTTGGTTTCATTAAAAGAAATCTTTACTCTTGTCCCAAGAGTAATTAGGCTAGTGCCTATCTCATTCTTGTACGTCCCTTACTTGAGTACTCATCATCTGCTGTCTGGGACCCTTATATCATTCCTTAACAAAATTTAGCAAGTTCAGTGTAGGACTGCAAGGTTTGTCTGTAATGACTAAAGTATTCCTTCCAAAGTAGTGTTACTAAAATGTTGAAAGACTTAGAGCAGGATAGTCTCAAAAACAGAAGATCTGCTAGCAGGCTTGCCATCCTTACTCTTCATACATAAACATAGTCTATCGATTTTCCTACGAAAGGAGGAATTTTCAATTTTTCAAGAAGTTCGGTCATAGGACGGGGACTCTAGAGCTTCCTTTCAAACTTGAAAGTATGGGCATAGGAGAGAAGCAAGCTAACAATCTTCAAAGGACCTTTTAATGTTTAAATGTTCATTGCACCGTCCATTTGACTCAGCCCACATCTCGCTTACTCGCATTAACAGCTGATCTGAATAATGAAGCATGGGGGGTGGGATGACCTGTCCCACTTATTCCCGTCACTCTCTCCAGTCGCAGACTCCAGATGGGTCCAATGGGTCCTGACCCCTTTTTGCTTTCATAAGCAAAGAGTTCACAAAATTGCATTTCAGGACCTTTGAAAATGCAAAAATTTTCAATAGGGGAAGGAAACACCCTCCCCATAAGTCCCTGCAGGCCGGCGATCACACTATCGACCCTCAGGGGAAAAAATCCTGGATTCGCCCCTGTCTCTACACTTTAGTAATGTTTTTTCTATACTGGCGCTGACCCCACTAACCGTCAATTGTACATGAAACTGGCCATTGAACGGAAAATGGGACCTAATGACCATTGCGAAAGTAGATCTATGCGGTGTACGTATTGGAGGCAGTGTTGTAGTTGAGCCCAGAGAGCCTCAGTAACGAGCCAGGCGATTTTCAACTTTCAAGGACTCAATTCCGGAATCGGACTCGAGTCTCTGTGATTTCTTAATGGGGAAAGATCAGCCCTCTGGCCGAGTCCTTCAAATTCTGAAATCACGAATCGGAGTCGGGACTCGACCACAGCCCAGATTGGGGGGACGTCATAGAACTGCTTGTTTTGTGTTTACAAGTAGAGAGGAAGTAAAGAGGAATGCTTTTGTGGAGTATCACGCACAACGGCAGTGGGTTCCATTTTTAGAGTCTTTGGTATGACCCGACCTGGGAATAGAACCTGGAATAGCATCCGAGCCTTCCGGGTGAGAATCGAATGCTTTTACCGTTAGACCAAACACGCGGTCGGCATATTTATAGAAGGACACGCTACTGTATAATGTTATGGTATTGAAAAAATTACCAAGCAGATTGTCATTGCCGTTGCCAGAATTCGGCTCTTAGTTCAGGATCTATGACTGACAAATTATTGGGCACTGCATCTGAACACCCGGACTCTCGTCTGTTAGCTGGTTAGTCTGTGTAATTAATTTGGAAATTGAAAACGTCCTGGCACTTTTTCTACCTTTGCCCGAATATTTAGCCACTCCGGACAAGTGTTTGAAAGACTGCAGTATGGAGCTGAGGAAAACATTTTTCATATGTTCAGCTACTCGAATGTGCCGCAAATTTTTCTATCACTTTATTTTCCATGAAAAATTTACTTTAAATACATAACGCTTCAGTTCTGTTTTTGGTGCAAAGATTCGACAGCATTCAAAAAACTTCAGTTGGCCCATTCGGGCATTATGTTGCACAAGGTTTAAAAAATGCTAAAGAATAGTCTTTCAAGCAACAGGCTTCCCAAACGAGTCGCATCTTGCGGGTTTTTTTTTTTTTTGGGGGGGGGGGGACAGTCTGACCTTGTCCCCTCCTCGTACGCCAATAACTTACAAACCATAGGAAATGCAATCTCCTGATATCTGGTCTCGTGTTCTTAGTGCACGAGACTTAATTTTCACCTAGAGATATACTAGAACATTAAAGTGCCAACTCAAGTCTAAAATGTTAGAAATATATATGTTAGAGGTTGCTACTGAATCTTACTCATCTAGTTCCCATTGCCATAGCTTATTCTGTTGTGGAGATATTAAGATTTGTTATACAGGAACCTTAGAGCTTAATTAAATAAATAACCTCATAACAGTAAGAGTGCTTTCACATTTTAGTACAAAACGCTTTACAAGCTTTTTACTGTCGGTAGCCACGAACTCGAGAATTACTTTGAGCCTGTAAATAACTACAAGACAAAGGGGGATTTGTGCCAGAAAGCAGGGGTGACGCCTGCCGGGGGGGGGGGGCATGCCCCCCGTCGGGGAAGGTCGACGATTTTGATCGTCGGGAAAGCCTAAAAATAATACAAAAAAAACTTAATAAAAATACTACAAGGACTGAAGTTACTGGGTGAGTGATCTTGAACCTAATTTTTGTTTTGTAATGCTACGGTATTTAAATGCATAATTGTAATCGATATTCAATCACTTCTTCTTGACTATGTTATACCTCATTCCATATACCTTTTCCTACTTCATCCCCGTCGGGGAAGATCGGCATTTTTCGGGGAGGCCTAAAAATGAAAATCGTAAAGGACCGAAGTTACTGCATGGATGATCATGAACTGTTTTTTTTCTTTTGTAACGCTATTTTAGTGCATATCGGAATCGGTTCTAATCACTTCTTACTAGTTCTGCTATCCCTCATTCCATCTTCAATCCGTGCGCGGAAGGTGAACCCCCCCCCCCCCCCCAAATTTCGATGGATACTCAGTACAAGACAAAAGACAACTCTGTTAATCATCCCCGACATTCTACCTAATTTGGCTCTTGAAAGGCATATCACTTAGTAATCTTACGAAAAAAATAAATTTTCTTTTATTACATTCCCAAAATTTTGCAATATAATAAGCTCTTAATTTTCAAATTGCTTCGTTCAAAAAGGAAAAAAGAAAAACTTTTCGGGCAAACTTCTAGCCTCATCTTGGGACCTTAGTATGTAGGCCGAAAACGATTAAATGCGTAACCCGAACAGAATTTCAGCTGTCGCATGTCAATCGTTTTTGATTTTGCCCATATGTAATGAAGGATATAATCTTTAATAAACACCCCAACTTTTTATGGTTCTTACAAAAGCCACATTTCTTTCAAAAATTTAAAATGTTTTCTTCAAAATGAATGTAAGTCTTTTTTAAAAAGGAAGCCAAAAATTTCGGCCCGCTTCACGCCTCAGATTATTCCAAGCCACGTCCCACCGGGACACACTCATCGCCTTTGTCGTGGCCTTGAAATGCTGCCCCCCCCCCCCCCCCCGTTGGGCAAATCCGGACGCCACCCCTGCCAGAAAGAAATCTGAAATCCTAAAACATGTCGCCCCAACTTCCTTCTCAACTCCAGGGTAGTAATCGCAAGATGCTGAAGTTTAATGTGATAAGGTAAATTACTCACTTAGGGTGTAAGGTTCTCCTTTGAACTTGCTCTACAAGGGACTTATCCTTTTCTTTGAAGGGACTCGAAGCCTGAGCGGTATAGTCAAGATGGGACAGTCTTACCAATTGCTTTTACAAACTAAGAACAAGTTTACTGAAATTACCGACTGAAATTCCTGATGATAAATCCGAGCATCAGCGGCCCTTTCTTTGGCAGCTGCACACTGCTTATTTGATTTCAAATTCCCTGTACTATAACAACGCCCACTGATCGACCCCAGCAAACAAGAAGAGCCCGGTTGGACCCCAAGTGGGTTTTACTTGGGAAGCTTGGGCTTAGTTGGGCTTGGGCTGAGGTTGGTTTTGTCATCAGGTCCCAATTTGGTCCCAACTGGGCTTTCCAGAAAGATGAGGGAGATGCTTTAAACTCTTTGGGGCCAAGTTGGGACCCAGTTGGGCTTAATTGGGCTAAGTTATCCCAATTGCGTCCAAATGAAAGCCCAATGACAAAACTGATTGGGCCCCAATCGGGAGCCCAATTTGGCCCTAATCGGGACCCAATATGGTATGCTGGCAGTTGATATCTTTCTAAAAAGCTACATTACTTAAAAAAATATACAAACCGCCAGGCATCAAAGCTGTATAATTTTAGGACCAAAATGAATCACTTTGAACTTTGAATTCTTCTTTCATGCTCTTTAATATATATTTTTGATTTTTTTTTTACTTTTGGTATACTTTAAAGAAGTTTCAGGGGTTTTGCGCGTGGATCCCGACTGAGGCTTTGCCTCCATGCACCACAAATGATCTAGTCTAAAGAGCCTCGACCCCATTTGCTAAACGTTAAGAAAAATGCTACCATGAGGCTCAGTATGTCACCTAGAGATATGATAAAAAGGCTCAGAGCTTCAGGACGAGCACCTTGGACCCACCAAGGTTTTTCCCTTAGTTGATTTCAACACTGGGTACTATAGTATAACAGGCCTATGGAACCTTGCTAAAGAGAAATATAGGCCCATATATTCTTGGCGCGGGAGTGAAACTAAATTTTTCATCAAGCGATATGCCAAAACCTCTGAGCTCATGTCATGATGTTCCCCTGTACCCCTACCCGAGTACGGTCCTGGATCATATCTCCCCCTCCCCCACAATTTTGAAATCCCGTTGCCAATTCTTTCCCTACTAAGTAAGACACACAAGAAAATGGGCTCCTGTTCAGGATTTAGATTGGGAGCGATACGCACCTGCAATTTACACCGTCCCTCCCGTGCTTTATGGACAGGCACACACTTAGTTTCCAAGGTCGAAAGTTCACCTTCAGGTAAAGTTGCGCAATGTAGCAACATGTTGACATCACTGGCCGGCTCGATGGAATGCAGGTGTTGTGCTCCGCTGGTCTGACCGTCCCGCGTGCCGTCGTCCGTTAGGAAAGGGGTAACAAAATTTAATTTGTACAGCTAAATGAGATTTTTTCTTTTTTTAAACGATTTGGTACAAATTTAGAATCAGTGCACAGAAATGGCCAAGGCATAAATCTTCATAAAATCGTTATTTTGGCCTAACTTTCCCCAAGATGACTCCCAAGCGTTACGTTTATTTTGTATCCTAGCTGACTGTCTTTTCAAAATCCAAACTCGGTTCATTTTCATCAAAGATTAATCCTTACCATCATCCCTTTATCTTTGACTTATAGGCATATTTATATTTTTATAAAATAGAGGCCGTCACTTTCTTCTTGTTTAGCTACAGTAAGTATGTTCGTGAAATTAGTACTTATGCATTAGTTAGTTAGCTATGTTCGTGAAATTAGTACTCATGCATTAGTTAGTAGGCTATAACCTAGGTTCTGTAGTGTTGGTAAACATACAGAGGGTGGAGTTGGCTTGGTGGTTTGAGCCACAGGTCGTCCTAGCGTTATATAGTATATATAGTATATATATATAAAAAGGAAAAGGTTGGTCACATCGCCTAACACCAATGCAGTTCTTCGCACAAAACTATTCATGATTCCTCACCTTCCACTAGATTTTACCCCTTCAAATCTCTCGAAAACATTCCTTCATCTTTCTCTGATAAAACAAAACAAACGTTGAGAAAAAAACTGACATCTAATGCAAGAAATCTTCTCATCTGATCCTTCGTTAACCACACTCTAGATCACTCTTCTCCAATTCCTGACGTCACATTACGTAATGGGAATTGCCCTGTACGAATCCGGTACTCCCTGTTAACCCAGTGCATGTTTAAATGCCGAGAACGCCTGTTGTATAAATGCTGTACGTAAAGACCGCACGTAGGCCACACACAAGTTTTTTTTTCGTAGCACAGCTTGGGGAATTGTATGCTCGTGTTTTCCATTTCTTGTTCACGTTCCCCGAGCAGAAAAAAATTACAGTCTGGTCGATGACAGATTCGAAAGCAGTTCGAACTATCCAATGAGAGAACCGTAATCGTAAAGGGTAACCCCCATTACGTAATGTGACGTCATGAATCGGAGAAGAGTGATCTAGTCCGTTGTTAAGATTGAATCGGAGGAGAAGATTTTTTGCATTTGATGTGAGGTTTTTTGTTTAAGACAACGTCAAGTTTGTTGTGTTTCTTTAGAAGAAGGTGATGGGAGGGTTCTGGAGAGATCTGAAGAGGTTAATGTAGTATAAGGTGAGAAATCATGAACAGTTTTGTGCGAAGCACTGTGTTGGTGTTAGGCGGTGTGACTTACCTTTTCCTTTTTATATATATATATACTATATATACTATATAACGCTAGGACGACCTGTGGTTTGAGCATACTGCCTTGCATGCTGAAGGTCCTTAGATCAAATCCCAGTGGAAATTTTCCAGGGTCTAAAATTAAGCTTGTTCTGCATAGGCCTAGCTGTTCACTGTGATGCTGAGGGGGTGCTCAGCTGTTCAGCAGTGGTGCAGAGCAAGTAGTTACCCCCCCCCACCCCCACCCAGCCTTTGGGAAAGTGGCTAAAGAATGGGAAAATGCTCACGTCTCGTCTGTTTGATGGGGACGTTAAAAAGCTATATATATATATATATATATATATATATATATATATATATATATATATATATATATATATATATATATATATATATATATATATATATATATATATATATATACATACATATATACAAGGCTGGATCTCCGAGGAGATACAAATAGCGGAAGGCTAGAATTTAGATAAATTAAACAGCCAAAAGGTTTGAAGTATATATATTTGAAGTATATATATATGTATATATTTGAAGTACATATATATATATATATATATATATATATATATATATATATATATATCCGGGGAGCAGGATTGGGAGCGATTTGTACATGCCTGCCTCGTTACCTCATGAGCACTGTTCGAAAAGAGAAGGCAAAGTTGGCCGGTGTTCATCCACGCTCACTCTGGCATAGGGTCCTCTATGGGCCAAATGGCTTCCCAACCCTCAAAACATTAAATTATACTACAGTTGACAGTAGCCAGGCGTTATAGGAGTCGACCACTGCCTTCTAAACGGCAGTGCAGTAAGTAGGCCAAGGTGAGATGTGATTGCAATGTCAGAAACCTGCAATGCATATTCATCAAACAACATCAAAACCAATAACCTGTCATCATATTTTTGACTAGGCCTAAGCAAAAATGTTCATCATTGCCAGATTTTCAAGTTTTAGCAAAAGAATGAACCAGAAGTTTGCAAAAATTACTAAAACTTATGATGAGAAGTAAGTAAACATCCAAGAAATCTGAATGAAAAGAGATTATTCTGTATTATTATTTGGAAAATTTGCCTTAAATGCAGTAATTTATAGGATTTTATGTGTTTGTTTTATAAGGTGATTGAGATTGACTCAGGATTACTTGCTGCCTCCTATATTTCAAGATTCATTTTCTGTAGATTACTCATTCCAAGCAACATCAAAGTAAAGCAAAATGAGGAAGACATATTATGTATTGAGGAAGACATATTATGGTCAAGTTTCATTAGTTTTTACAGATATTTTCATTATGGTTATGAAGTTTGTTTTAGTGATCATCTCATGGTCAGCCCAGTATACTTCTTGCCCTTATCACCTGACGCTAGCTTTCTGTAGGCCATAGTAGGTCTTAGACACCGGCAGTTGAAGTTACACTTTTAACACACTTTATTTACATGCAAACAAAATACAGCAGTTCAACTTCAATAGTAGCAGTGTTGACAGAATAATTGGCAAGTGCATTTTAAAACCAAGAAATGCTTTTCGATGAGGATAACTCATCCGAAGAATCCAAGACTTTATGAGTACACTTTTGGTAATGATATTTTGGCATCCACCAACTGCCAAGTCTTACTGTACCTTGGGGGTGATATTTCTAATACCCTTTCTTGGAATAAGCATATATACCATATCACCTCATCTGCTAATGGTCCTTTGGTTTCATTAAAAGAAATCTTTACTCTTGTCCCAAGAGTAATTAGGCTAGTGCCTATCTCATTCTTGTACGGCCCTTACTTGAGTACTCATCATCTGCTGTCTGGGACCCTTATATCATTCCTTAACAAAATTTAGCAAGTTCAGTGTAGGACTGCAAGGATTTGTCTGTAATCACTACAGTGTTCCTCCCAAAGAAGTGTTACTGAAATGTTGAAAGACTTAGAGCAGGATAGTCTCAAAAACAGAAGATTTGCTAGCAGGCTTGCCATCCTTACTCTTCATAAAGCTAGACTGGGTCTCCTTGCCAGGCGTGGACCCAGACATTTCAAAAAGGAGGGGGGGGAGGTTTACAGTTTTGGACCATGTACCACTCCCTACCCCAATGACCAAAAGGTGCATTTTTTGTGCTAAAATTTTTGCTTTTTTCTACAAGCAAGAACAACGTTATCTAAGGAGTGTGGAATGAGACTTCTCGCGGACATTCAAAAAGCTAGACAAAATGTTTAAAACTTTAAAGCCTTTATTGAAGCAATTCAAGAACTCCACCTTGAGGATTCTCAGACAGGAGGATAGATATTCCATGTACACACTGAACCATACATGCTTGACTCCACCTGGAGTGGTTGTGTAGTAATTTTCCAGATCTAGAATTAATAGATGAAGCCCAACACCTCACTTATTTTGGAAATAGGGCCCGTCTCTCTTACTGAAAAATCTCAAGCAAACAATTCTATCAATTGACCATGTCAACCGTCTCAAATATAGTAGGCCTAAGCAATCTAAGGACATTCAAGGGGAGACATAGGCTAGGGACTAACACTTCTTCAGAGTATAGACCAACTGTCAATTGTCAACTGGTTAGAGCATATGACTTAGTTTGGAGGTCGGAGTTCAAGTCCTGTCCAGGTGGGTCATGTATACCAAAGACTTTAAGAATGGAAAGAGTGGAACATGCTGCCATTGCGCAATGCGGCAATGGTGAGCTAGGTTGTTTTACAATCAGGGTACACTGCACTCAGCATAAGCAATATGGAGTAGGCCGGGATACAAGCTACAGTAGTGAGATACAACTAAAATTGTATTTCCAAAAGTCACAAATTAATTTCCTGCAGTACCTGGATCATTATTTGTATAAGCATGAAAGAGTTAAATTTGTTTTTTGTGCAAGCAGATACAAGAATAATACTTTATTCTGTATCCAACATTGGAAGGCTTTCGGTATTCATGACTCTCTAGCAACCATGTTGAGTACTGTGTACTGTCTCTATGCAGTGGACCACTGGACACTGGTGCTGGTTGAATGTGTACCCATGTATTCCACAGTGTACACTGTGCAGTGTGTTTAACACTAATCCATGTGTGCTTGTCATGGTTGCCGTCCAGCAATGTGGATCCATGCATGATGTAATTGCAAAGAGCTCTACTGTACTGTGCTTGTTACTGAGACTGTTTGGAGCAATTTCAATATTTCAATACCATTTGGTATTTGCAATTAATAGAAGATGATTGCAAATCCTTTCAATTCTGTGACTTTCAACCTTCACTAGAATGAGCGGCTGGGTGTGCATGGCCGCTACCGTGAAACATTTACTGTATAAAAATCAAATGGGTCAATGGATCCACATACAGTATTTCCAAAATATGGGGTAGGGGATGTGTCGTGCTGTCCCCTAGGCGTGATGCCCATGTTGCAATAAAAAGTTTCTAGTGATTTTACTGCATGATCACACGCCAAAATTTCTGTGAAAGTAGTAAATTCGCTTTCTGGAAGTTACAGAAGTACAATATAGTTTCCCTAAATATTTTTCCATCTTATTAAGGAAGAAGACTGCAATATTGGCAAGATGGAAGACCATTCAACTTTATCTCCCACCAATGCAACAAGTGAAAGGAAAGACACAGTGAGCTGCAGGGAGTTGACAGACAAGTTTCAAGGTACCATCCCATCAGAAGAAAAAGCACATGTAAATTGTGTAAAAGATGGAAACTACTCTTCAAAATCTACATCAGATGAAGGAATGCAGGTCAGAAGTGATGACAAAAAGAGGGAAATTTGTGGGGAAACTCAACCAATATCAAAACGTCAGATGAAAAGACAAGCTAGACATGAAAAGTGGCTTGCCCTGAAACCATTAAGAAGGTAGTGTCATTATTAAAAGGATAAGTTTAAAAAGAATAAGGGTATTTTATTTGAATTTTGAAATGGCATGCTGTGATGTTTCTTCTTCAGAATGCAACATAAACACCCCAGTAGATCAAAGACAGTGTGGGGTGTGACTGATATATGAGTTTGTTACATGATCTATGCCCTCATAAAACTGATAACACTGATAACTCTGTGTCTTTACATGCAATACTGTAGTCCTAAAATATTATTAAAGGTACCTGTACTTTGAAGAGAAATAAGAGAGATTTACTATAGCTGCTGCTTCAGAACAAGTTTGAGGCGATTGCCTTTGCTGTTTTTGTGAAAGTTTTCAAAACATATGTGTACGTGCATTCAATAGATATTATACTACAGTTTCAATTTGTGTAGTTGCACTTCCACTGTCTGCAGACTTTGTTCAGATTTGTAGCTGTTACAGTATCCTGAAGTTAAATTATTGTGAATGTGCAACTACTTATAAATATACTGTATTTGCATAAAAATATCAATCCTGCCTCAATGTTAGCCAATTGTATTGACAGCATTGTTAAAACAGTAATTAATGCAGCACTTGGACCATTGGGCAAGCACTGTAGAAATACATACAATATTTAAATTGAAGTTGACATTTTTATGCAATATACTTATTACTTTTAGCATTTGCTGCTATGGAAGTTTGGCAAGTGTTTCATTTAAATAAAGATATGGCAAGTTAGTGTTTCTTACCAACTGGGGGGGGTGAATAAAAGCACTTATGAAACTGGTTGCTCTATTAAAGGTGATGACATCATCATGATCCCCTTTTTCCTGTAACAGACAAAAGGAAAAAGACAAATTGAGAGAAAAGAAGAGAAAACTGAAAGAAGAAAGAGAGAGGTTGGGAATTGACGAAGATAGCATCCGTGGTCCTAAATTGATTCGTATGGCAGACCCAGAAGCCAGCAGTGTTAGCGTTGCTATTGACTGCAGTTTTGATCATCTTATGAATGACTTAGTAAGTTGCTTATAGTGTCATAACAGTCTGATAAAAAAAGTTATGGTAAGAGGGCACATTGTCTTTGTTTACATTTTGTGGGGTTTGAGTTGCCTGAGATTTTTGCTTCACTTTGGACCCCATTACTTGGCACACAGTCACTGTTTATCTCAGATGTCAAGCCAAAGAAATCAGTTGCATTGACAGTGGAGCTGGGGTGGTTTAGTGCCTGTAAAGAGTCCTGATATTATCTCTCTAAAGGAGATTAAAGGATGGAAATAAAAGTGTACCTCAAGTTGAAAAAAAAAATCAAAAATGTTATTAATCAGCATGAAAAATGAATTCTAACAGTTAAACTCCCATCTTCATAGGACATTCTTGCATCCAGATATCAAATGTCAAAAGTCTATTCACTCAAATAAAAATGGTAGATTGCAAAATAATTTGTGATGCCATTTTTGCACTACTAAAATTACTATCTATGCATTTCTTTGTTTTTCTGAAAATTACTGCACCTTGTATGGTACCAAGGTGTGATAGCACTCTTACTCTTATGGGGTGATCTATTTAATGAAGCCCTCTCTGTGAAACATGCTATGCAAGCAAACAGAAAGTGTTCAATGTCATAAAAACATTTTTCATTTTAAAGGAAAAGAAGCAGGTAATGTGAGTTGTACAACAAGAAAGTCACAGATTATTGTGCAATGGACTAATTTGCTTTGAGTGAATAAATTTCAACATTTTATATCTTGGCTCAAGAATGTTGTATGAATATGGGAGTCAGACTGTTAAAATGCATTTTTGATGCCGTTTGATGTATATATTTTTTTTAACTTGAGGTGCTCTTTAATTTGCAGATTTGTATTTGGCAGTGTCAATTTTGGTAAAATCCAACTCTTATTGACTTTAAGGTTAGAAAGGCTATTCACAGAAGTTTTGTATCCACATTAAAATTACTGTACATAGGGTAGAATTGTGACCAAACTGTTTGAAGTGTTAGCCCACTTTACAGAAGGTCCAGTGGCGTAACTAGGATTTTTTCCAGAGGGGGCAAAGGTTTGAAATTTCCCCCAAAACTTTTCCCGTTCAATGTGTATGTATTTCATATGAGATATGCAAATTTACAAGTATAACAACATTACCATCTCATTATGTAGTATTATCTGCATTTTAATCTTAAAGTATAATGTAGAGCATCCAGTAGCGTACGCAGGATTTCTCTGAAGGGGGGGGCATGCAGTATGGTCTAAGTGGAGGGGTGTCCGGAAATTTTTTGACGTTTTCAAGGATCCTAGACGCAAAATGGTGCAAGATTTTCGACTTTGACAGGAACAGTGTTAAAAGTTGAATCATGGTGGTTCATGAGGATAAAACTGAAACTTCTCATTCTTATGCCATTTATGCTACCTTACGGAGTAAAACTTGTCATTAAATTTGCACAATTTTAGGAGCCAAAATAAAAGGGGATTGATTGGTGTAGGATTTGTAGTTTTTCTTGGCCACAAAACGTTATTTTGTCATGAAGATTATCTAAGCGGAGCGCCACCATTGGTTGGCACGGAGCATTGAGAAAAATTTGAAAAATCAGACCCCTCAGATGGCCGGAAATAGCATTTTCCAGACTTATACGAAGAATCTAACCAGTGGCTATCTTCTTTTGTCCTTTGCAATAAAATGCACCCTTCAAAATATGTTCGCAAACTGCAAAGTGATCAGAGAGTTTAGAGCTAATTTGACCCCAAAAATGTAATTTTGCCTAAAAGACTTAGCGAAGCGCTACCATTGGTTGGCGCAGAGTGTAAAGAAAATTTCAAAAAATCAGAATCAATTTTAAGAACCTCAGATGGTCAAAAATAGCGTATTCATGCTTGTAAAGAGAATCTAAACATGAAGTCTTTATTTTTGGTTCCTTGTGTAACAAAGGAACCTATGCAGTCACCTTGGCGTATGTATGTGTGTGTGTGTGTGTGTATGTGTGTGTGTGTGTGTGTATGTGACGGATTGGAATGCGAGGTATGTGGTGCGATAACTCAATAACCGAGTGATCAATTTTTTTCAAACTTGGTATGTATGTAGATGTTGTGGAGTAGATGTGCCCTATCGTTTTTGGTGGAGGTCAAAGGTCACTGGTGATCACCAGAGGCCAAAAACTGAATTTCTGTTAGTAGCTGTAACTCAGTATCCGTTGTTCAAGCAGTGGCATCATTTTAGGATAAGTTAGATTGGTAGGAGGTGAAAATGTTGGTACATTAACCAAAATAATTGGAAAGGGTCAAAAGGTCAAAAAGTAATGTTTTATTGATATCTTGCCACTGAAACATTTTAGAGGGGTGGTGTAATGGAGATTTGTGTTCGTCTAAGTGAAATGCACGTGATGACCCCCCTTACCCTCACTTGACCTCATTTGACCTTTTGACCTTTGTGACTTTTTGTGACTTTTTTGTGACGTCAAGATTTGTCTTGATCAGACGAACCAAAGAGGCTATTACACTACCCTCCTACAATGTTCGTTACTTGAGTTACTGACATTTAAATGACAGGCTAGTGTGTACATGTAGGTCATATGTAGGCCTATTGCAATGCCAGGTGTGCGGTGCAATTACTCAATAACCAAGTAACATAGTGGAAATAATGGAAAGTTGTGTTCGTCTAAGTAAAGTGCACGTGAAGACTCTTTGGGTCTTTGTTCAATTGGTTTAAAAGTCCAGCTGAAGTTTAATGCCTTTAGACAAATACAGTGTATAAAAGAAAAGAAGAATTATAACCCCCTCTCAGTCTAAAAGCAGTTTAGTTAACAATCAGGACAGAAAAGCAATTATTATTTAAAACAACCTTTTCATCACATACAGTATTGAATAAAGTTATTCACAGTGCAAGCTAAGATTCCAATTTCAATAGTAAAATATGAAAGCAGTTTCTCTTCTTTACCTCTGCTTTTACCCTAGGGACTACAATGCTGTTTCTAACACCCTCTTTAGGTTAAAAGGTCAAGTTGAAAGTCATTTATTAGATTCTACAGAGCTATGTTTGTTTCTTGGTCTTCTAGCCAAATTGTGAAGAAGAAATTGGTGGTAATAAATCACTATCAGGCTGCCTTTAGTAGCAGAATTGTGGGCTTTTCCTTATTTTTGCTTTTCAGGCAAACACATTGGGTAGTCTAAAGGACAACCATGACATAATTTCTAGTCATCCATCATAAATTTTGGTGGTCAGGAATGACCAGATGACTGTTAAATTTCTTTGGTGCAGAAGAGACTGTGTTTATTTAAAATCAGTTTTGATCTACTTTGACTGTATTTGACCTTTGTGACTTCTTTTTAAGGTCTGGATTTGAATTGTTGAGATTGACCAAAAAGGCAATTAACTAACCTCCTATACTACCCCAAACTCAAGTAAATGACATTTTAGTGAAAGGTGATGAATGTATTTGTCGCATGGAAGTGGGCAGTGTGCAGTGTGATAATTTGAAAAGTTTAGTGTTCCATTTCTCTCAAACGGCAAGTGCTTGTATGATTTTGAAATTTAATGTGCCCCTATGTTTTTGGGTGATGGCCAAAAGTCATTGGGGTTAAAGGTGCAAATTATGCCTTACCTTGGGACTACCTTAATACAATATCATCTTTAATGCAAGGAACCATAGTGCCCTTGGGCTCTTGTTATTGATGCCACCAGTGGGATACAGAGTCTACCTTTTTAAATAAAAATTGGAATTTGACAGAATTTGCCTGTTTGTAGGAATTAAAAAAATTGGCATCACTGAGGGACCTTGCAGAGACAATCCTTCCCCTTTGAAAATTTTTGAAAAATTGTGTGTCCTTATATGCAATCTGGTGCCACATATGCTATCTTTTGAAGTAAAATCTGTGTTACTAAAGTTTGACCACGTATTTTTAAGAACAAAGAAAAAATGACATCTGTGAGGGCGGCATGGCCCAATGGTCCCCCCTCCCTTTGTACGCCAGGAACAGTTGTCTGTTAGGTGTAGAAGGCTACAAGGTACTCATGGACCCGTTTATTGTTACACTCCAAGTGAGCAGAAAGCTTTTTTCCTAAACTAGCCTGTAAGCCTCCAAGGATTAGGCTAAGTAACAAAATCTAAGTATGCCAATGGATCCCGTTCATTCTAATTTCTACACTAACTTTAAGTTTATCGTTGCCCTTACAAAAAAAGGTGTGGCAGTTGGTTCCAAATTCGCAGGTTTTCACAGGTTTTTTCCAGGGGTTATCACAGGTTTTTGCATGAAAACCTGTGATTTCCCTTGACATTGACGCAGGTTGATCATTTGTCACAGGTTCGACACAGGTTTGCCACGGGTTTGACACAGGTTTTATGTGCAAAAACATGTGGTGATAAAAACTAGGGATAACAAAGAATTCTTCCACAAAACCTGTGGCTTGATATTAAAGGCAAGGAAATGTGTGCAAAACCTGTGTCAAACCTGTGAGTAGAAGGTTCCAAAAACGCAGGTTTGTCACCCAAGAACAGGTGTGATTTTCTTTGTTTTTCCACACGTGATCACACATGGTGCAGACACAGGTTGACGCACCTTTTTTTGTAAGGGTGGCCATGGATTGTTTCAGCCCCATCAATCGTTATGTACACAGAGTAAAATGGGTATAGCTGCTAGCCTTACAAAAAAAGGTGCGTCAACCTGTGTCTGCACCATGTGTGATCACGCGTGGAAAAACAAAGGAAATCACGCGTGTTCTTGGGTGACAAACCTGCGTTTTTGGAACCTTCTACTTACAGGTTTGACACAGGTTTTGCACACATTTCCTTGCCTTTAATATCAAGCCACAGGTTTTGTGGAATAATTCTTTGTTATCCCTAGTTTTTATCACCACACGTTTTGCACATAAAACCTGTGTCAAACCCGTGGCAAACCTGTGTCGAACCTGTGGCAAATGATCAACCTGTGTCAATGTCAAGGGAAATCACAGGTTTTCATGCAAAAACCTGTGATAACCCCTGGAAAAAACCTGTGAAAACCTGCGAATTTGGAACCAATTGCCACACCTTTTTTTGTAAGGGTACTAGCTTGTAGTACAGTATAATAACCTTGGGGGGTCTATGTTAGTGAATTGTCAGTTTTCACATCCTTTTACTGAATTCCCAAAGTGTGCAACGCAGAGACTGTGCACAAGGGGATAACTTCAGGTTTACAGCCTTTCAGTGTTAGTTGTACCAGGGAGTTGCTAGAGTATCTAGCTACTCCCTGGTTGTACTGTGTCAGCCTGTTGTTAAATTCCTGGGAAACAGCTTCCTTTGCACTGAAATGCACTGATCCTTAAACCCGCGCGTACACAAGAGAACATTCAATCTGCTACGCGGCAAGGACATTTTTGTGGAAGGCGAGTAGGGCCGGTTCATGAGACACTGAAAAAATCTGGGTTAATTTGTTGCATGAAAATATGAATTATGTATGAGAAATGTCTCACAATTTCTTATTCTAACAAAAATTTTGAGAAACTTTTGTTAGAATAAGAAAATTGATCAAATTTCCCCAATTTTATCTGATTTCCCCAAATTATTTTCCAGGGGGGGGCAACTTGCCCCCCTGCCCCCTCCCCAGTAGCTACGCCACTGAGAAGGTCTAAAGTAAACCTTTGTCTATCAATACGTTCATTTTCATCACCCCTCCTAAATATTTAAAGCCTCAGTCCGACCATCATGTCTTCTATCATGAATGCTTGTGAATGCAGCAGGAATGCAATACAAACACAGTGAAGATGCATTACAAAAACATTTTATCATGACTTGACCATGAATGTATGAAACATATCAAAACTGCCTTGCCCGTCTTTTGAATAGAGAAGAAATCGAGATTCCCAATCGCCAGGACTCCTTAAACAACCCAGTAACATTTAGGAGGAAAGTCTATGGTTTTTACATTTGTAATCATCCACCACCCTCAGTTGTAAAGATGGAAATAAAAGGCAGAACTATTCATTACCCTAGACAGTTTCGATTCTCCCAGCCTACTCACTTTTAAATGCCCCCCCCCCCACCCCGACAGCTTTCTTAACCTCATCTTTATCCAGAAACAATCCTAGTGTTTTAATTTAGGACATGCTCTAGGTAAAATACAAGGTACCGATATGTAATCAGAACACTTAGAGTGCATGCAGTGTAATATGTGCTCATGCAATTTGCATGTTTTGAATTTGATGTCAAACAAAGAGATGTGCCAAGTGAGAATTTCTGTAGACAGGGTAAAATTGTAGTTTTTCAAGGCCACCTTGGCCTTTCTGTCCTTCCTAAGCACCCAAGTACAACCAACCCCAACCGTAATGTAATTTATACATCAGGGTTGCCAGTTTGGTGTTTTTGCCATTCTGAAAGGAGAATTTGGCATTTTTGATTCATGGTTGTGTTTAACTTGTAACTTTTTGTTACTTTTGTTCCCTGACAGGAAGTCAGAAAAGTTGCCAAGCAAATTCAGAGGTGTTATGCAGCTAATAGACGTTCTTCATCCCCTTTCCAGTTTCATTTATGTGATTTCAAGAATAAAACCAAGTCTTGGTTTGATGAGAAAGTTCAAGGTTACTCAAATTGGGATGTAAGTCTTTTATTTGTTAATTCTTTTTATTAAGTCTTTTATTTGTACATGGGAAGGTTGCTTTCTTTCCAATTAAAATAGTTTGTGTAATTTGAAATTTGCTAACTTGTTACATAGATGCAGTGTTCTCCACAGATTCAACATAGGGTTAGTAATGACCACTGTCTTTGCAATTAGCCCAAAGACGGAGGGTTTCTCTTTGTCGAAAATGGAAGCTAAATTCAACCATGATATCAGTTGTTATTGTTACTCCAAGGTTGTCAAGGTAACAAAAAGACATTACCTGCTGCCCCCATTACATGTGTAGCAGGCTTTATGTATGGCATTTTCCTTGTTCAGTCATATTCTAAATGCCTGGCAAAATGAACACCAAACAAATTCTTTTGGATATTTATAGAATATGTATCTACAAGAGCGGTTGAATGTTAGTGAATATTCACAAGAAGACTACAACCTTTGGTCCAGTTTAAGCCACACAGTAGTCCATACTGCTCAAAGGGTTGGTATGTCATTGAAGTACTCATGCTCTGGTAGTACTCATTGCACAGGTAATTATGCATTACAATAATGATTGGACATATCATGTTTCAGTCTACATTTCTAGTTTACCACTACAGGAGTACATACACTCACTCAAAAACAGTAGCATGATTATTGAGAGAGTACATATATAAGTCATATTATGGAAATGAAGTTGGCTCCTGCAGTCCCCATTGCTGAATATATATTGTATGTAGAGTACGAAAAGGACGTTGGTGTTTTTTAAAGCAGCTTATGCTGTTTGATGGAAAAAAAATAACCTTCATATTTAATCTTCAAACTTGCTCTTCCATTTGATACCAACCCGATAGAAATCTTTCACGCCAGGTTTTTTTCCGGTGAAATTTCACTAATTAGAGCGCTAATTACAATAGAAAAAAACTTCATCTACTTTTTTCGGCTAAACTCTTGTGCAAAGACAACGGGCTCTTATCTCAATTTGACCAATCACAATGCAAGAAATGAATGACGTAAAATTATGCCTACCCTTTGACACAACGATGTACGTATTGCCAATATATCACACATGTTGTGTACATGCATTACAGGAGTCCTTTCACAACCGTTCGGGCCCAACACAGAATGACAGTTAGTTTCACACGTATGTAACCCAAAGATTGTTTTTGAATGCCAAGCCACAGCATCAAATCAAAGAGAAAATGAACATTATCTTGAAACTTGGGACGGATTCAAATAGCACAATCAGCGACAAAATTAAAAACTGAACGATGGAGCCGAAACAAGTGAGTAGGAATTTGTCACTGAATCTGGGTTCACAAATGAAACGAACGAATTGCGCAGCCGGTTCGATGCGATGTGCAAATTGGACACATAAAGGCCGTTTAAATAACATATGTATCAATTGAACGAAATTTCACTGTCTGTTTTGTTTACGTTTTGCTTGACTCCTTCTCAAAATGACCTTCTGAATATGCATCAAATTCATTGGGCGGAGCTAGAGTAAGATAATAAGGCAGAATAGCGTTTGGAAACCGTTGAAATCTTTTCGTATTTTTTCAAATTTTTGCTCATTTTCGGAGAAAAGACTAAAGTACGTTAGTTTTTAAAGCTTTTTACATTTGTATGGAGTACAGCCCATACATTTGATGAACACTGGAAACGTAAAAATAACAGCATAAGCTGCTTTAAGTTATTTAATGAAAAATAAGTCTGAAGGTGCTGCTGTGAAACCCATTGCACTTCATGCAGTTTTGAGACATTTCTTAAATTTATTTGCATTTAGAGTAAACTTGACTCTCATACCATTTAAAACAGTCAAGTTGCTTTGATTTGCTTTGCTTGTCCCAACGTCAATTATACAGATTGTTTTGTACATACCTATGTGACTCTCTAGCTGTGATATTTTGCTTACTAGCAACCATTTAAAATTTTTTGTGAAACCTCAGTATTATTTTTATTTTATTAAGGTACATTTTCATGAAGGTCCTGTAGAAGAAGCATTTCCGAAGGAAAAGGTTGTCTATTTGTCTTCCGAGTCAGAAAATGTATTGGAGGAGCTGGACCCCTCGAAGGCTTATATCATTGGTGGACTAGTTGACCATAACCATCAAAAGGTAAAGGTCACCTGTATGTTGCAATACAAAACCTTTGCTGCATGTAACAAGGTTCTAGCCATGGTAGCCATTTGCAACCTGCACTGATGCTTGTTGACGGGCATAAACAGGAAATTTCCAGACTACTTTTAGATAACATTAGCATGTTAGGTAGTAGAGACAATCATATAGATCAAGGGTTAGGTAGGGGTCTCCCCGAGTATGGTGTAGCTCCAACAGATTGAGAAAAAGAGTTCAGTTGATTTAAAAATAATTTTTTCTTGATTCAGCTTCCCCATTAAACATAATGAAATAAATCAATTGGCCGACATTATAATTAAACACTATTCCTAGTACGTGCTCCTCGTCTGAAATTTGCTGCATGAGTGAGAGATAGCAAAACTTGCAAGCTCGGAGAGCTTTCATGGGTTGGAGAGATCGGAACACATGCAGTCCCCTGATTGGATAAAAGTTGTGATGCACCAAATCTAAATGACCAACGAGGAGGCTGAAAAGGGTGAAATTGGCCACACTTTTAAAATATGGGATACAGCACACACATGGAACTAAGGTGAAGTAATATGTCACATTCATCGGTAACATGTGACGGGAAACAGGAAGGGCCCTAGGAATGTAGGACAAAAGGAAGGGAGAGTTGCTCGTAAACGACAAGATGGCGTCTGTGTTGAAGGTCATGGAGAGTGCACCATACTGCACGGCACTACAGTACTGACTGGTGCAAAATCCAACAAAAATGTCATAGGAGAATGTCTGAAGATTAATTGAAGTATAAATCATTGGCATTTTTCAAAAAATATTATTTTTTTTTTTTAAGGGGGGGTAAGGTGGAGTCATTTCATGCAAATGGAGGCATGCGTCAGTCCCAAACTATCACTAGTACATTATTGTGGGTAAAACTTCCTGAAATTCCCTCGCCGTGTTGCAGCTACCGTTTGGGAGTACATGCAAACCCATGCTGGTTCTTGCCCACTGCACTGATAAAGCACTACAGCTGCTAACTCAGAATTCTCTAGCTAAAACCCAGTCTTCAAAGTTTAAGTCTGCCCTCTTAGAGGGTATGAAATTTCAATATGAATTGTTTGCATATGAAAACTGCTTGTAGAAGAGTAGCTGTACAATGTGTCTCATCTCAAGAATGTATGCATGATTATATGTTATGAATATATTGCAATGTAAAATTAAACTGATGGAAAATCTGGTATATAAGGTCATGAGCAGTCACCTCAAACTTATTTTGAGGCAACAGCTAAATTGCACAGTTTTCTTCTTATTTCTCTTGAAAGTGTCTTTCTTAATATTTTAGCACTTCAATACTGTGTATACAACGTAAGCAAAACAGTTCCTAGGACTGAGTAAATTGCACATTTGAGGAGGAAAAATATTGTCACATGACTTTCAAGAGCCAATCATGAAACAGGACCATCTGCTACACTTCATTACTTCAGGTTGGGGTGGTTGCATTTCCCCTTTTAAGTGGTCCTTGTAATATAAAGTAAAAATAATCACCGTGGTGATTATTTGTTGCAAATGGTTCCCTTTGAGACAGATGGGTGCATGTTTATTATTGTTGTTCCATTTCTTTCAGGGTTTATGTCATGAAATTGCCAATCAGAAGGGGTGGCACCATGCTCAATTGCCTATTGGAAGTTTTGTTGAAATTAATGGACGGAAAGTCTTGACCATAAACCAAGGTAGTATTTAATCCTTTTAAAGCTAATGTGTAAGGTTTTCTTGGATTTACTAAGCTTTTAATGTAGGATTAGTTACTTGGATGAGGTTTTTAAGGCTCAGTTTCTAATCATTTGGTTTAGGTTGGGCAGACCATGCCCTTTTTTCCAGTTGTCACTCACTGGCTTGTTTTCCCTACTACATTGTTATATGCAGAACATCAGTCACAATATCATTCTGTTCCTTCTTTTTAATCTTTGGTAACTTAGAGACAATGTCTCTTAATTTTATTGATATGTATGGTAACACCTAACTTCAAATGGTCAAGGTCAAATGCCAATAATTTTAGACAACCTGCTATGTTTAAAAATCACAGCTCTGTAACCAATTGATTTTCAAGAGAGTTAAACATTCTCTTCTCATGCACCTGTAGTGAGTTTATAATGTTAAAACTCACGCTGAACAAAGAATTGCAAAAGTGCTCCAATATTTTTCATTCAACTCTGCTTGATTTTTTTAAAAATGATTCCAGTGACCATCCTCAGGTGACACCATTCTTAGGATGGATTTTACATTTATAAATTGTTTATTTGATGTTTCAACCTTCATTTTTATTTGAACTGAAATAAATTAATCTGGTTATAGACCTGTCTTAATTCAACTTAATAATAAATTTGATGTTGTCCTAGTCAGTACTCTATTTATCTACTGATTACCCACTTCTTTTTATTGTTGCCTGTTTCTACTAGTAGTGTTCGGTCTTCTGAAATAATGAAATTAGCTGACTGACCTGCATATCAGAATCATGTAGCTTCGATGAATACACAGTGGTGCAAACATTCTCCAATATACCTTCTGTGTCTTGCAAGGATCATAATTTTTTCTTATTAATGCTGGGACTGGTTTGCAAATTCTGTAAAAAGTGACTAGCAAAGTAATTGCAGATGGTTAGGGAATATAAACTGCATTAACTGGCAAATAATTTAAATATTGCAGGACAAATTGAAGTGTGGTCACAGGTTTTAGTGAGACTTGCCACTGTGCAAACAGGATGCAGCAATTGCTCTTTCACATGATTGGCAGTCCACACAGTTTATGTGCATTTATTAGTTGTTACATCTGCTACTGACTTGTACTGTGTCCCTCTCTGTCTTACATACATGTTGTGGAAGCTTCTGGAAAAGGGTTTCAGCTTTTTTATAACTCAGACTGCCTAGAATTCTTT
Source organism: Holothuria scabra (assembly GCA_037179385.1). NCBI lineage: Eukaryota > Metazoa > Echinodermata > Holothuroidea > Aspidochirotida > Holothuriidae > Holothuria > Holothuria scabra. The sequence continues at coordinate 35,460,926 of CM074198.1, forward strand.
TGATGGTAAGATTGCCCTTCTAAGAAATTCGTGGCCCCTTTTTTTTAATCATCTGTAACTCTTAGAAATAACCCCTGTATGGCACATTTATAGTTATGTATACTGATGCCTTTATTTGAAATGACATGACCAACATGTACTGTATAAAGGTTCTATTCCCTAAAATATAGGAATAATTGCTAAACCTTGAAATCGTCTGCGGTTGCTAAGTGAACTGTGCAATTCTGACAGCTCATGAAAATCAGAGCAGCGTTTGATCTAACACAGTAAGACTAAGTTTTCATCAAAAGCAGATCTTTCTGGGTAACAACAAGACTAAGCTGCTATGTCTATTACAAATTGAAGTTACTCTTACAGTGATGTTAGTCTTACTCCTACACAGTAATGTAATAGTTCATCTACAACATAGCCCACAAAGATATCATTATTACAACTTAAAACAACATTAGCATCAACTTATAATGAAGTCCCAACCATTTCAGTTGCAAAATCTCAGAAACATGCACTCAGCTACTTTTCTAGGTCACCATTTATTTCACACTTATTTTCATGAATTTTTGTGAAAGAATTACTACCTCTTACCTCAGTTAAAGGCATTCAATTGTCACCCCAAACCACAATTTTTGTAGCAGTCTACAGAAATTGTCACAGCTCTTTGATTGACAAGCAGTTAAAAAATCTGAGTACTGTAGTGTAGCTCATATTACAGAGCAAACACACTGTACTGAGATTGTTTTGATTACAGTCTTAGTCTAACCTGTTGACACTGTATGACACGTTCGTGTTGGTGTGTCGTTAAGCCCCATCTAACTAACTAATTGGTTACACTTAATTGGTTACACACTGGATCTCGTATAACTTCACCCAGTAGCAATAAACTGAGATTTTTCTGGATGAGAATGAATATTAGATAGTTGTGGGAGGGGCTTAGGTAAGCAGGTTAGGAGAACTGAGACATTGGATTGAGGTCCCACACCACCACTCACCTCAAATTGCTATGAGGAGTACATGATTACTTGCACACCGAGATAAAAAAAGGGAACCCAGAAAATCTATTACTGCTTAATACAACAGCAATTTGCTGCTTCAATACCTCTATAAATATATGAATGTTTAGTTTCCTAGACAGAGTGATTTGTAGCATACCTGGGAAATCTAGTTCATTTTAAGTATTCTTTGCCAGCTGTGCCTGTGGCATCCAATACATAACCTGTCTTCACTAGTCTAGTACTATAACATCATACCTGCACTTTTTTCTAACAGGACCTATAGCATTCTAACTTGTTATTTTACATGTATTTAAGCTCAGCCCAAAGCAGGCACGTAGCCAGAATTGTGTCATGGGGGGGGGGGGGGGGGGGAGATGAAGGAAAACATTTTGTTTGCTTCCCAGGCTACATCATCTGACTACATATGTAGGCAAAGCATGCATTCTACAGTGGCACTGTGATACTATGAGTCGCTCAGTTAATACATGTTGTGTAGACTGTACACGTAGCATACATTTTGTGCATTGCTATCGACAAAAGGAACTGACCAACTCAAGATACACCCACTATACATACAGTAGTTTTGCAATTTATTAGAAAAGAACAGTGATTCATTGGCTGTGCATGTTGTAGTTTCCTATTAATGCTGTATAGGAATTACGCTGACAAGATTACTTCAGTCGTCCTAAGGACAACCTTCATGACAGGAATTCCCCATTACCTACTCTTACCCGACTTGCCAATGGCAACTAGGGTAAGAAGGATTAGGCCACCTTATTGATTTGTTGGGGGAGGGCATCCTATTGGCCCAGCACAGCTTTTCAGTGTGTCATGCGTAGGTGACTTTCAACTTGAAAGGTCTCAGAAGTCAAGAAAAGGTTCATGTCTGCCAGAAAGTTGAGCTACACAGAGTTAAGAGGATCAGTTGTGTTGGACTTTTTCTAAATTCTGGCTATAATGGACATTTTCTGTAATGTTCACTAGTGGTTTGAAGATAAGTTAGTCGTCTGACGGAAATTCTAGTCATCTCAGATGACCGTAAAATTTGGATGCTGAATGCAATGCTTGAGGCCTGAAGATGAAAATCCTTTGATTGATTTAACAGTTCTCTGTCATGTACTATTTTAAATTGCTACAATTTGTGTGTTATCTTGAGGCAGATTCAACACACAAAATAAGGAAACAAAAAATTCTTTCACAACGGTAGCAAAATATGAATGAACCACACATTTTCAAGCCAGGCTGACATTTTAAGCTCTGTCATCTGTGTGTCTTTATGTGTGAAGGCCACAGGCAAAGTAAAATAATATAATTTAAAGTATCGCAACATAAAAGTTAAAATGATCAGAAAATAAGAATTTTGGTGAATCTTTCAATACAATGTGCATGTGTGGCTGTTCTTTTTTCTGAATTTCAGTGTCAAGCCTTAATTCTTCTATTTTGTATTTCTTCTGAGATGCAGTACCATTCAAGTCTTTGGTACTGTCATTAATTATTTTTCATTACCATATATGTACATATGTTAATTTTTCTTTTTGCAGTGTTTGAAATTCTGGTTGCATTTGCTACAAGTCATGACTGGAAGGAAGCTTTTTATCACGTACTTCCTGCACGCAAGGTCAAAACATTTGTACAAGATTCAACAACACAAGGAGAGAATAGTGTCATTTCAGGGACTGAAAATGTGAAGGAAATTGCGAAGTCAAACAGTGAAACAGCAACTGAGGAAATAATCAAAACAGACTGTCCACCAAGTGAATCTCCATTATGACCCAGAAGTAAGTGAGACTTACAGATCTTTTACAGTTTGGGGCGTGTTTAGTGATGCGCTGAATGCTACTTGTGAGGAAAGCTAAGGCATTATGCAAATGGCTCGAGGAAGGAACTTCCATAGGTTGCAGAGTTGTCAGCTTTAAACTTGGAGACTGTTTATTGTACTACTCTGTTTAAATGAATGATGGTGACAGTCAGTGACCAGAGCCATCTTGCAAGCGAGGAATGAACAGTGTATTGCATGAAGGTACGGGCATGTCCAGGGTAAGAAGATTCCAATCCAGTGGCACAAGAGTGTAGACAATAAAACATTCAACCTCAGTAGGCGGGGCATACTGATTTAAAGAGGAAATGCAGTAACCCCAACATGTAAAATTTACCCTGAGTAACTGCTTAGTTTAACTGGAATATGCAATGGTTCTATAATAGTGTGAAAGATAATTTGAAGAGAAGAAGAAAATTGTATGATTTAGCTGTTGCTTTAAAATAAGTTCAGGATGACTGCTCTTGCCCTATAATTGTGGATCTGGTGGTGTCACTTTAATATTGGTATAATAGGTAAATTAAAAACAACATCATTGGATTCAAAGCAACAAGGTGGGCTTTTAAAAGCTTGAGTATTATGTTGTGGAGGTCTCATCAGTTTCAATAATGAAGTATCAAATGTAAGTAAAAGTAAGAAATCATTAAGAACCAGTTGTGAGGTAGTACTGCAGGGCCCAAAACCAGGGTAGCAATTAATTGTCCTCGGGACAGTTGGTTTAGAAAAAAATGTTTTTTCTAAATTTTTTATTGCCCCATCATAAAATAAGATTGGCACTCACCATATAAATAATGGTGCCATTGAATATTGTGTCATGCACACATTCTAGAAAAGTCATACCATGTAGTCAGTAAGGGAGTTTCATGCATACATCTAGAATCCTGGTAAGACTTAAGTTCCTCTACAGGTCCTGGAAAGTCAGGGAAAATGAGTAATTTTTCAAAAGGTCTTGGAAAGTCAGGAAATTTCAGTAAGTGGACTTACTGTTCCAATTTTCTCAATGTTCAGAAAACATTCCTTTGTGAAAAAAGATGAAAATGTGGTATGTGACTGTTTTTAAAGGTCCTGGAAATATCAGTCAAAAGTCCTTGAAAGTCATGATATTTTATTATTTTGAATGTATACAAACTGTGTGAGAGGGATTTGCTTTAAAATTGTAAAGTTTGACGTGAAGCAGGCGGAAATGAAGTTAATAGTCTAGGCAGGTGCAAGTATGAGTGGCTATCCCATGGACGGTTGTAAGGAGATAAATGTTAGTTGTCCCAGGCAAAAATTACTCCTCTGGAGCAAGTGGACAACTTCTAATGATCAGCCCTGTACTGTGAACCGGACGGTTGTAGTATCTGTTGTTGAATTTACTGATGTTTACCAAATTATAAAGTACAGTAGAGAGGGGAGAATTGTAGGACCTACAGATATGAGGCTCCCACCTACCAATTCAGTTTGCACATGTGAAGTATAAGCAATAAAAGACTGAACTGAGGTAGACAGAGAATGCCAACTCAGTATGGAACTAAAGGAAAGTTGGTAAGACCAATTAAACTCTTTAAATTCAATATAGGTATAAATGCAAAAAGAATGAAGTCATGGAAAAAAGAATTGTGATACAGAAACTTCCCTTATATTTTGTTGAAATCATGGTTTATTGATGCAGATGTAGGTTAGTTAAAAAAAAAAAAAAGCCTGGTCCCTAAGTCATTGTTTAACATATACTCATGAAATACATAATATTATTTGGATCTAAAAACTATTGGAAGATTTTATTGGGAAGACTCATAAATAGTGTTTACACCTGCTTTCATTGTGTGCCATGTTTGTGCATTGTAAATTATGCAATAACTTCCCTCAATGGTCTCCAAGGGTTTGTGTGAGATTCAAAACAGGCATGACTTAATATGTGTACAAAAATGTTATGATATTTATGTAAATCATGAAAAGGAATTAAAATTTTGTCAGGTGAAATTAAATATTACAGCTGAGAAATGAGACATATTTTTCTGTTGGTGTTAAGTAGATTAATGGGATGTAATTTAGCAACTTCTGCAAAGGTATCTCCCTCGGTTTGTCAGACTGATTTTGTTCCATTTTAATACCCTTTAGCAAATTTTGCTGTCAAAAAGAGATGCCACTGAAATTATTTATACATTTAGCTGCAATTCCAAAAGCATCTTCTCAGGGATGTGTTGGTGTTGCAAAAGCATCGAGATTAGGTACACTGCACAGTCTCTGCACTATATCAGAGGAACCAGAGGTTGTGGTTGTCATCACTGTGCAGTAGAGTTTGCCCCAAAGAGAAAGGTTCCATGAAAATATTGAAGGTAGTAGCTTCTATCTTTAGCAACATCATTCTAGCTTGTGCAGCTGTAATATTCAGTCACGATATGCTCTGTTGATTTTGACTACCTAGAAGTGGTTAGGAGATTGCTGAAATGAAAGATGAAAGATGCATGATCTTACTAGCTTTACTGCTATAATATTCAGTCATGATATCTTTCATCAATTTCAACTTCCAAGAAGTGGACAGGAGGTCCCTGCCACTATGTAAAATGCTTGTAACATCATAGAAAATTGCTGTAAAGTAGAAACCCTTTGCTAGATAGAAAATGTGACAATGAAAGTTGTTTATGACTCCCTTTTATGGCAAGTATTTAATACCAAAAGTGTATAAAAAACTACTGGAGTGCTTATTCCTATGTATCTGATTTTGAGAGCAGAATCTCTTTTCACATTTTATTGGAGTAGCGTGACAACTTTTCTGATTGATCTCCATTGGTTAGTTTGACAGCTTAATATATTCATGAATACTTTTGTCAGTGATGAATGAATCGTTTATACTGTTGCTGCAATACAGTGACCGTTACTTTGTGCTGTGTTGGGTAGATTAGTGTATGAGAGCATGCATGGGAACAAATGAACTGCAGAGCAGAGAGCTGGTATTAAGACGTAGGTATTGTTTGAGGTTGGGTAGTTTTCAAAAGCAGTGAACAATGCAAATTGCAATGGGTAAATGCCCCTGGTTTTAAATGCATTGGAATGAGAACATCTAAAATCATAAGAAAATTTCAGTGGCCTATCCCTAAGCTATTACCTTGTATGCCCACTTGGCTAGGTACCCATGCTATTACAATTGATTTTTGAAGTTATCAGCCAAATTGGAGTATCTTTCACGGCAGTGGCATAGCCATGGGAAGGGTTAAGGCCAGGGGTTAGAAACCCCTGTGATCTCTGCCCATGGTTAAAGTGTTTAATTTCTACACATGGCTTTAGAGCGAGGGCTATCACTGCCAGTTAGTGATGTGCAAGTAAATGGGGTGATTTAAATTACTAGAATGATACATACGTTCTAAATGAAAACTGGTAAAAGAGTGAAATGCACCAAATCAGTGGCGTAGCCACCAGGGGGAGGTGGGGGGTTAGAAACCCCGCATGAACCAACCTTGCAATGCAAAAACACAGAATACCTTTTTTTTTCTCTCTGTCCTTAGACTTCTCCGTCATGTCGTGCCCCCCCTCCCCATGACACCAAAACTCTCCCCATGACACAATCCTGGCTAGGCGCCTGTTTCACAGAGAGCTGTAACCCCAGGGTGTTTAAGCTCATTGCTCAAAAGGCTTGAATTTGAGTCTGTGAACACAATGAACTGGTTTGCTCTTCCGTGTAGTGCCCTCTCTCTTTGTACAGAGCAATCACAACTGACCATGAACTTTTGTTGCACCCAGACAAAAATGTTATCAGAGGAGGACAGGTCTATAGTTTTCAAGTATTTGGAATTGTACTGTAATCTGATTAAGCAACTACAGTAATAATATGTGTTTTGTGTGTAAAAGAGCAACAGGTTCAAGAAACAGACAGACATTACAAACTTGATATAAAACAGTCAAACCAAAGAATTCATATTTTTTTTTTATATTTCACTGCATATTAAACTTTAAAGTTGCAAACTCTGTTACAATTCAGCAATTTATACATAGCAAAGAGAGCATTTCAGATAGTCGCAGTGCATCAAAGTATTAAAGGGAGAAATGACTTTTAAGAAGATGCATTGTCACAGACAATGACTAGTCAACACAATAGTACAGAAGTATTGCTATTCATCAATGAATATATAACAATGGAAATTTGAGTTGCACATTATGCTAAGTAAAAATTCGTGAGGGTCAAAGCAAGAATATTACCTACTTAAAATTGCCTTCAAACTGTCGAGTACTTGTTAGAAATCACAAATTGGAAGTCTAGAAGCAACTTTTCAGTAAATTTTGTTCTAATTTTTTATAAAACATGTGTATGATATTCATTTATCTAACAGAATTACTTTAAAATGGTGATCACTTTACACAAATTATCATGAAATTTTGATATTAATTTATTACAAATTAAATATTGTTTGTTCAGTGGACAAACAAAGATACATTTTTTTTCATTCTTCTTACTTGTAATTTGATCATTAAATATGATAAAAATGATATTTTGGAGAAATATATGTAGCAGTCACTAAACAACTAAATCTCTTGTCATAAAATACTTATCATTGCCAAATATTTTTTATATTGTTTAAAAAAAACTTTCATATTTAAAAACGTCCTATAAGAATGCTGCTACACAACACAGTTTACTCTGTCATAGCACTCAGTCATATTTTAAAATGAATTTCAAAGCAACCATAATGAGACATTTGTTTTAAATGTTTGGTTACACTTTATATTCAGGAATAAGATGGAGAGTAAAGTAAAAGTATGACAAATGCTTGGAACTGAAGAAACCCTAAGAAAGGGATTGATCCTCATGTTAAATATAATGGAAAGTAAAAATGATCAGATATTTGGGAAGTATGTCTTTGAGGTGTGCCTCAGGGTTTCCCCTGACATTCATTTTATGAGGCAGCCCACCTCAGGTAAAATTGCTGTATATTGTTAGTTGCCACCTGCACTGTTCTTGCTATTGTACAAGTGATATAGTTCTCCTTCCCTGTTGGTGTCAAGGCTGGCATTTTTTCAACCCAAGGAGTACCATGCAATATCCTGTGAAATCCAGGGAAAACCTCGTCCCTGTTTCAATATATTTAGTACTTAGCCACATTTGATGCACCTACCTGAACTGTTCAAATTCCAGAAGTTGTCTTCTATTTTGTTATCCTCTATATTTTTTCCTAATATTGCGCTGTGAAAGTTTTGCTGCACATATTGGAGTGGTGCATCTTTCTACAGCACATTCCCCATTTTCAAACAGTTGCACTTTAAAAGACTTAATCTACCTTCCAATTATGTATGTAAATATTTTTAAAAAATCAATAAATTTTGCTAAGGTATTAAAATTTTAAATCTGGAGCTCATGGTCATAGCCCGACTTACATTTCTAATCTTGATTTTAATTTTACAGCTGCCTGGATAATTATGGGTCACATGATTGTCAAACAGCATGGCAGCTAGTATGGTAGTAAATTGGAAGAAACAGCCTTGGACTATGATGCTTTAAACTGTACAGTGGCTAAATTACAGGAAGTATAGGACAAGTTCCTTTAGTCATGAAAGTGATTTTGGGTGTCTCTGTTGGCACTGATGCAAACATACAATCTACATCTTTGCTGTCTTTGAGGGCACAAAGGAGAGAGTAGGGTCCTAAAGGGCTGGGGTTCAAAAGCCTTTCTAGCATACCAAATGCACAAACAAGTCCAGCTACAGTATTATGCTTTGTGGCACAAATTGAGTGCTTTTTTTGCCAGTTCCTTTTCCTATCCCACTTATTTATTGGTTTTGGAAGCCATCCCATGAAATATCTGAGGTCTTTAGTTGCATTCTTTGTGTGAGCAAAGTTTTCATCTCAACAAATAATTTTTCAAACGGATCTTTGTTTTCCATTAATGCCAATCACCAACAGACACAATTTAAAAAATTCTTTACTGAATGGAAGAATTTTAAAATTCCCCTAACCCCTAACCTTAGCCCCTAACCCTTTAACCCTGAAACACCCTTGTACTCCCTTTGGAACATTTATTTTGTTCAATAACTTACTGACACTTTAAGTGTGGACTAGTAAGTGTGCACTCACATAAGTATCCCCATGCTTGGGAACATTACCATTGTAAAATAAAATTAAATGATCTAAATTAAAAAAAGATGGAATCCAGAATTCATGATCCATTGAAGTTAAAGTCAATTTAACCCTTTACCATTGTTTGGGTCCTTTTGGGCCCATACGGAAAGCGCGGCTGTCACCCATCTTTACTGTTTCACTCGGAGCTCGAAACTGCGAGTAGCTACCTGAAAATTCGACCACAACAACGAGAGGGACAATAGTTTAAGGTCACGGGGTCAATAACCTATGGAAGCTGATGAGGGGCGTGCTACCTCTGCTTTTCGGCCTACTCCCGAGGTGCGCAAATATGTCCCGACTGGAGCATAACGGTAAAGGGTTAAAACAATGGGAATATGTTTATATGTTTGTGATCATTCACAAAAGTGCAATCCCAACACTTAATTTAGTGTACCCTATCATTCTAATTCATGCTTAGCTCTTTGAAATCATGTATATTTTTATTCTTGTAAAAGAATTATGAAATTTGAAGTAAATAACTCTCTGCTTTGCCATTTTTTCTAGAATTAATTACTGACAAACATCTCAGTCTCAAAAAGTAAGTAAGGGGATTGAGACTTGCAAAATTTTTCTGGACTTTCAAATCAAATTTTGGTTGACTGCTTAAGTTTCAGAAAATGTCTACTACTGACTTGTTGACCTTCTCAGTGGGGAACCATTCGCTTGAGTTCTGTGACCTGACCCTGGTAACGCAGATGCATAGTCTTTTACACCTTGTGATCGTGACATACTTGGGGGTAAGACATTTTGACTCAGGCTCTGTTGCGTCTGTGGTCGAGATGTTGGGCGAGGTGAATGGTCCACCTTGAAGATGTCTGGTTTTCGAGAGGAAGGTCGGAGAGATGGGTGGTCTGCAAAATTAACACAGAAAAAGCATGGAATACTTTATTTGTTGTGGTACATGCATGCTCTCTGTGGTAGAAATTTTATTCTGATAAAGGAATAGCATCTTTTAATAATAATAGTTTAATTTTCTAGTATGTTCAGATTATTAGAAGACAATCGGAGGAAATGCATATGCATAAGTGATATTTGCAGCATTTTGTTTAGAGGAAGAAAGCTTTCTGTCATTAAAGTTTCACGAAATAATACTTAAATAACTTCAGTAACTCCCTTTAACAGCAACTATCCCCATGCCAAGTATGTTTGCCAATTCCCTTAACCGTGTTGCAAAAGTGCTGAACTGCAAATGTATACCTTTTCCAAATAATACCCTTCCCCCACCCCACCCCCATCCGGGGAAAAACCTCCATCCTGCACTTGCAACAGAGTTAGACAGCTAGCTGAAGTTTTCCCTTACAAAAAAAGGTGTGGCAATTGGTTCCAAATTCTGAGGTTTTCACAGGTTTTTTCCAGGGGTTATCACAGGTTTTTGCATGAAAACCTGTGATTTCCCTTGACATTGACACAGGTTGATCATTTGCCACAGGTTTGCCACGGGTTTGACACAGGTTTTATGTGCAAAACGTGTGGTGATAAAAACTAGGGATAACAAAAAATTATTCCACAAAACCTGTGGCTTGATATTAAACGCGTGATTACACATGGTGCAGACACAGGTTGACGCACCTTTTTTTGTAAGGGTTACGGCCCTGTTTCCAACCTATTAGTTCAAGTCAAGCTGGCCACGCCCTTTTTTCCAGTTGTGGCTTACTGGCTTGTTTTCCCTACTCCATTGCTTATGCGCCGCATCAAGCACAACATCAGTAGGTTCCATTTTTAGAGTCTTTGGTATGACTCGACCTGGCTATAGAACCCGAGCCTGCCACATGAGAGGCGGATGCTCTTACCGTTAGACCAAACACGCAACAGAGAGCAACTAACAAAACCTTTAAGAATTCAACCTGCAAAAAAATCAGCATATTACTACACTGCTTACCATTGCCTTCAAAACTGTGCTGCAACTCTCCTGGAGAACCTGGCTTATTTTTCTCCCCATCATATGAGTAACGGGAATATCCACCGCTGGTTCCTAATCTTGCCATACTAGTTCCAATACGAGGTTTCGGAGATGGTCTGTCCATGTCTCCATAGCCATTTTCTACAATCATATTTGATGGGGGTTGTGACATGGGTCTGTTATTAAATAAAGTTTCATATGAGGAAGCTTGTGGGGCATCATTGGGCTTCCAATAGTTGTCTTCCACTCCTATAGCTGATCTGATGATGTTCAGAGCCAAATCTTTTTCTGAAAGACAAAATTGAACTTTATGTAAAAATTTTAATCTGTTAAAAGAGGTTGTAAATCAACTTTATTTAGGAATTGTTCTTTATCAGGCTGTTGGATTGCAAAGGAGCAATTGTTCCCCATTGCATGGTGGTCTTAGGGTGATGAAATCAAGGAACCCTACTGTAAATTGGTCACCACCAATCAGTTTAATACCACCCATGGATTTTTTACCAGACCCCCTTAAAGGGTTCCCCCATTGGGAGAAAAGCGAGGGTCTAAGGTAATCCACAAATTGGTTCCCATAATTTTTGGATTCCAATGGCCTGCTTGTCATAGTGTGCGCTTATTATATGTTAGCTTCATTCAGAATGCTTAATATGTGTGGGAAGAGGATATGTATGTAATTGAACCAAATAGTATAATAAAAAAATAATAAGTTTCATAAAAGCATTTGTGTGTTAGGGCTCAAGAGGTAAAAATGGAGGTCCTTCATCAGTTAGTTAGATGAGCCACGTTTTAAAGCCAAGTTGGCAACCAAAATTGGCTCAAAATTAGCTGGCCATTGCCCTCGTTACTGGGTGGCTCCTCATGTCACTTGGCCTATTAGATCTAGTTCTGCATCAACTGCTTCATTTATTCAGTAGCATTCTGACCGGTTTAGTTTCTCTGCCCTCTAGTCTCCTCAAATACATATAAAACCATTTGTTGGTGATTTTTTTAATTGCACAGTGCAGCCCCCCCCCCCCACTCTTCCATGACATCTTTTTAAAGGCTCATAAAAACTTTATGGGCCATCACCTATGCCTAGTAAAAATACTTTGCAAGAAACCTCATTTATACCTAATAGTGATTTAAGTTGTGGATAAGAGTTGTAAAATGGAACTTCACAATACTACAGGATTGAAAAACAAAATGTCTGGGATATTTAACAATTCGTATTAGTCAAAAATCATTAATTTAGTCATTGAAAGTCCAACATTTGCCTCTCAAGTGGTTAAAGAAAAATGCATGGTTTGTTTTAGCCAATGTCTAAGGAGCTTAAACAACAACAATTTATCTTCAAGGCAGATCCATAGCCAAAGGGGGAAGGAAGAAAATTGCCCTGAAACTTTTTTGCCCCTTCCCCCTTAATGACCAAAAAGTACAATTGCATGTTTTCCCTTGTATATTTTCTCCCATAAGCTTTTTTGCCCCTTAAGTAAAATGATCCTGCACATGGTTGGGAAGGAAGTGAAGGTCCAGACTTGTTCTCTTTCCCCCCCCTTTAGTAGGTGCTGAAATTGAAAATTTTGACAACAGTAGACCTCAGGCCTTCAACATTGTCCAACAGGCTTACTGTAATAACATTATCGGATTTTTACTCCTGTCAAATTTGTCATGCTCTAAATTTTGTACCCACACTGACCTTTCCAATAAAAGCAGTACATGTGTGACTGTCACATTTTGCAGGCCTGCATATCTTTCTTCACATACTACTTAAACTTAGAAAATCGCCATACCACGCTTAAAAATAAATTCTTCATGAGTGAGTAGTTAATGATTCAATCCCACTTTAAGAAATTTGTGACTAACTTCTTTCAAATTATGCAGTAAAAAAAAAAAAATTGGTACAAGCCATCATGAAAGAAAGAAAAAAAAAAAATCAACTTTTGTGTTATGTTGGACGTGAAATTAAACTAACTATACGCTAACTTATTAAGGTTAGGTTTAGATGTGAATGACTTACCTTGGTCACCACTGGCTACTAGCCATTCTTGCACAGCTGCGATGGAATCTGTCTGTAAGATTTGACACAGCATCTCCAAAACCTACAGGTGAAAATGGAAGGATATAGGTGGTGAGAAAGGGCATTAATGTGTTACCATGGAAACCAGATAAATTCAAACATTTCAAAAGAGATGGTAGTTTTATTATTGCTTAGAAACTGCACTTTCTTGTAAAAGAAAAAAATTGTACAGCAAACTGGATTCTTTGTGAAACTATTCTTGGCACTGTATGAGAGCTGATTAAGAGCAAATAAATTTGAGAAATGTTAAAACAAATAGCAGTTCAACCGCATAGATGACATTTGGACTGTTATATGTGCGTGGCATGTAGAAGCATTGATTTACACCCAACAGAGTGAGAAAGAAGTCCTTTTTGAAATGATTAAGGGACTTCAGTCTACATTTTACATTGAAACTCTAAAGCTTGTGCAAATCATTTTCACTGAAGGAAAACCACCAAGAAATGAGTCTGTAACAACTGGCTTAAACTGTCCAATCCTTTATTTTGTTCACTTTACAGTAAAATTAGAGATCATTACAGCAACTCTGCTTATTGCTGTCATGAAAAAATGTTACAACAGTTGACAGATTTTTTCATTTTCTTCAAGAACAACTCTTCCCATCATCTTCAACTTTAATCACATCTGAGTGCATCAAATTTTGATGCATGGAGGAATACATACCCTAGTCACTTACTCCACAGTATATCCTCTGAATTGCATGTACCTCAGCAAACACAGCAAGTAAAGATTTTAAAAGGTCTAATCCTTTCGCTCCAAACTGGTTCCAATTATCTCAACCTCTTAATTATAAGCCCCACCCACACTTGTTCAAAACTCATCCTCATCCAGAAAGTCCCTTTTTTTTGCTTCAGTGTCAGTATAAACAAGACTCCATTGTGAAATCTAAACACTCTCAGTATGAAGTTACAATAAAATGCTGTGTAAAATGAGCTACAGTACTCTGCATATTTTAACTTGATGTCAATCAAAGAGCTGTGCCAATTGAGTATTTCTGTAGATTTACAGCAACAATTGTAGTTTGGGTGAGAGTTGACTGTCTTCAAGTTCTTATTTTGAAATTTAGATATTAAGCTTCTAAGAGCTGTAAAACTTCATCTAACTAACTCTAAGAGCATAATTACAAAATATTGCTTTGCTTGCAAATAGTTACATTGTCATCCCTGCCATAGGCATATGGGGGTTATTTTCTATGAGGGGCAAGAGCATTTTTTCCCAATGATGTCACTGTTTATCATGTTTTGTCAAGTTTTGCCCAAATACATCAACTGCATTTGCCCGAATTGGGAAGACGAGTACCCCCTCCCCCTGCCTCATACACCTATGATCCTTGCTACAGCTCAGAGCATGTCACCTTTCCTTTACTCACATGACCAATCCTCAGGATAGCACTGTGTAACACATAAATGTCATTTGTTTTAATTAAATACCATGTTGCAATCAGTCATTCAGTGAACAAGCATAATTTTTTTATCAGTCTGATTGGGCAGATGTAAGGACTGTATTCAAGGCTGCTCTGTAATCAGCAGTTTGCAACTGGTAGAAAAGTTCTTAGACGTACAAACATGTGGGCATGATGTAATTCACTGAATGATGTAATTGGTAACCATTTATTCATGCCTGCCAGACTATATTTTTATTCTAAAGGCTATACTTTAAATTTTCATTGTGTGTGCATGAAAGTGCTACACACTTCGTCATAGGATACAGATTATTCTAAATGCTGGTACTCTGTGTCAAAGCAATACCCATAAACTGCATTATAGCTTAAAATGGAAAAGGCTTTAATCTTTATCCTGACAGTTTTTATGGTATGATGGTATATTGGTCGGTGACACATCACTTTCCCATGACAACAATGCATTGGACTGAAAACGTGTGTGTGAGAATAGTCTGTACTTAAAGGCCCTGTTCTCTCACCCCAAACAGTACCAATTCTCATAACCTTCTTACTGAAGGCCCTCCCATAATTGTCTGAAATTAATCCTCATCCAGACACAATCTCAGTTTATTGCTTCAGGGTGAGTATAGAAAAACTCAATTTATTTAATCAAAACACTCTCAGTGTCGTACATGTTGTGTAATTTAAGCTTTTGCACTCTGCATTGTTTGAATTAGCTGTCAATCAAAGAGCTGAGCCAGTTGAGAATTTCGGTACCTGGGTACTAAAACTGTAGTTTGGGGTGAGAGGTTTGGCCCTTTAATTGTGCAACACTTGAACAAATTATTTTAACTAGACTCTTAAAGGTTGGAAAACTGCTCCATGTGAAACTTATTTAGATGAAAATCAACATCCAATTAATATCAATAAAACATTGCCATACAGTAAAAAACCGATGTTGGGACTATTGACGAATCCGATTAGCACTTGTTTTTAGTGACTGTAGGCGGCCATTAGTGGGGTCCATCAGCCTAATACCGTCTTTACTTAGTGTTTACATGAATTTCAAACCCTCATATTTAGTGAGCTTGGAGAATTTAAGATACACATTAGTGTACAACCATCCATGATAGAGCTAAGCAAGGAAATTGAAAGATTAAAAGGTGATGGACCCCAGTTATGGCCGACTAAAGTCAGACCATCACTTGCTGTCCGGATTTGTGTATACAGAAATATTACATATTGCCACATTTGTCTTTTGGAACATTTTCATACAAGTCTGAAATGATGATAGCATCCAGATGTTTGACAAATATTACTAACTGTGGACTATTTTGACACATTTAATTTAAATCAAATCGCCTTGGGTAGTTTGGGATGATTTCAAAGAGTATATAATGCTGGCAGGTTTTGTCAGGCAAACGTTTCACCCACCATTGTTTCATTGCTTTGTTCTGGCATAATATGTGAGAAGGGCTCCCTCTGTCTTTGACGTGATGACCCCCTCGACATTGCTCTTGATGGAGGAGGTATTAGCCTCCCTGTTTCTGCTGAGTATACACTCGTTCTCCTCGGTTGCTCTCTCTGAAACTCCTTGACATCTTTTGGAAGACCAAGACCAGCTTTATCTACCAGAGATATGAGTTCATCTCTCCACGAATCTGTGTAAGGAACTGAGAAGGAAACATAAGAGATTAATAACGACCAAATCAAGTACCCTCTGATGTTGAAGGTCCAGAAGAGAACCAAGTACTGGTTTTAGTATCCTTGTGTTGAAATGATCAAAATGATTAATAGCAAGTAGCAACTGTACAAGGTTTGATACTGTTGGCCATGTGTCCTCCCCTGTATCTTAGCCTTGCCCACAATTATACTTCAAAGCATACTGATATACATAAAAATTTTATCCTTTGCTATAATTCTGTAAACCAGAACATTCAATAGACATTTGGGGGTGGTTGATGTGGTCCAACCAGTCATGACTAGTTTCAAAGGAGAATGACTCAAGAAATTGTATTATCATTGTCATCATTATAACAATAATACAATGACTGAGATTGCTAACTCAACTGGAGTCACATTAAAACTAGAAAATGACTCAAATCAAGTCAAATGAAAAGGAGTTAAAGACTCAACTCCACTGCAAAATTCAGCAACTTAGATTGTCACAGTTTTGACAAAGAGTGTGATATCACTCCTGTGGTACATACTGCTGGTTTTTTCTTTTAACCAAAAATACATTGTTTGATTGGACAGACAAAGAAGCAGACTAACACACTGAAATTTGACAGATTAAGCTTCCAATGATTAGCAAAATTAGAAATAATTCAATTGCATCTAGTTAGAATCGCCCTAGTTTGGTTCTCTTGTATATTGATCCAGCAGCCTGTCAATTCTTACATTTTGCTGTAATTTTATCCATGCTTTCAGGTGACTTAAGATAACCAGGTTGGGAATTCTGACTATCTCAATCTTTGATATAATTGAAATATAATTATTCCACTGCAGTGTAACGTGTGTTTCTAATGGCTAAACACATACTGTACGTATTGAGTTAGTAATATGTATATTGTACAATAATTATACAGCATAAACGATGACAGAAATATACTTTAAACATTGCCTAATTAATCTGGGCTGGAAAAAGACATATCCATTATCCTCCTCGAAGGGTGTCCATATGATTTTATGTACAGTATCTGAAGCACGTAACTTAGCCTTACTTGACAAGAAATGGGCAACATGACCTTGACAAGTATGCCAGCTTCAAGCTTGGCACCAATGCCATTGCAAAAGAATGAAAATAACAGAAGAGGCCCTAACCTCAGAAGTCTTTGTGTCCAGCCCTGACTAACTTGGTGATTTGATATAATATATAAAGGAGAAAAACAGAAGCCAAATGTGCATTAGATAAAGTATGATCAAGTTGTGCAAATAAAAACAAAGACAGTGCGAAGAAAGTGAAATGTGATGGTGACAATGACAGGTGAAATGCAGTGCTCAATTTTGAAAATATGTTTTAAGTCTTTTAATTTTTTTTTTCCATTTTTATTTCTTCTTGTCTTTGGTTTACCAGCTGCTAAACTGTAATCTACTGATGAGGGGAGCTCTAAAACAGGTGGTACAGATATAATCTTCCAAGTATTCTTTGCCACTACAACATGTGAAATCTGTCTTGAGTATCACTGCCCATATGTCACAATGGAAATTGTAGTCTACTGAAAATTATCTTTGTACTACTTTACAGTGCATTAAGAGACAAGTAGGGAGAGAAAGAGTAATTGACGACAACCAATACTGAAGATTGTTATTTCTGTAAGCTACATCTTTT
Organism: Holothuria scabra; assembly: GCA_037179385.1. Lineage (NCBI taxonomy): Eukaryota > Metazoa > Echinodermata > Holothuroidea > Aspidochirotida > Holothuriidae > Holothuria > Holothuria scabra. Next base: position 35,478,490 of record CM074198.1, read on the forward strand.
CATCTAGTTTAATTTTTTAAAAGGGTAGGCTACAAAGTTTTGCTCCACAACCAAAAATTGTATGCATACTATGTTCTGTGTTTTTACTAGCCACTGCCAAATCCTTGAAGCCTTTCGGATAAGTGCTCATTCCTGTTATGGTGTTTATTGGGTAGCGATGGGAGTTCAGCATGGGGTTCTGGTTGAAGATCCTGTATGGAGCACTTGAAATGCGTGGAATGTGGAAAGAATAAAGTTTCCTCCTCTCGGGAGAGGAGGGAGCCTTGAGTAAAACAGATGGATCATTAGAATAACCATCGTCATGAACAGCACATATTGGAACATCCAGGAGTCCTGGCACAAAGAAACACAAAAAATCATCAAGACTAGAGAAAGTATGAAAAAATTTGTCATATTTAAGGAAGGGATGGAAGAAGCAGTTTTGGAAACAAATTACAAATGTTGTGATAGTAAAATGGCTTTACTGCACCATGAAATATCTGGATTTTAGAGCACCTGTTAGCAAATTTTCAAGCTCCAAGAATATGTTCCTATTCATAGGTTCCGCTTTACTGCATTATAAAAGTAAAGATGGTAAAATGATGACATTTATTATAAAATAATTCAATTTTGATTTTAAAGTGTTTTCACTGACGTAACAAACCTACTGTTCCCCCTTTAACAGGCAAATTTTATAGCAAAGTCTAGCATATTCAGCTTGTGAGTGTATAGCCAGCTGAGGAGCAGCTGACAACAAAGGTGTGATTGTTGCACTGGTATGATGTTGATTTTTGCCTGACAGTTGGTGTGGCTTTCCAATTGTGGTGTCCTATGAATTAAAGCACTTCATAATATGTAAGCTTTTGTGATGGTAATAAAGTTTGCAATATTGATATTTCTAGGTTACAAAAGCCATTTTACTATTTTTGTCTCTGACTGCCATTTCAACCATTCATTTAATGACTTACTCAGCCCAAACTGTGGGTCAGCCCGTTCTCTAACTGACAACGGGAACCTTTGATAATACTTGCTGGCTTCCAATTGGTTTACTTGGTGGCCTTGTAAAGGTGGATTGATATGGTTGGGGTGGTAATTTATTGACTGGACTGGCAGTCGGACAGGTAAAGACTGTCTCACATCCAAGTTACGCTTGTCGCGTAACCTCAGGCGAGGATATTGAACAAATCCATCATCATGAACAGCACAAATTGGAAAATCTAATAGACCTGAGGAGAGGATGATAGTCTAAACTTGATAAATTTTAAGAAAAAATACCCCATTAATACATTTATTCAAATCTACAGCCTTTTTAGCTGTGCCACTATTACTAATTTTGTAGCAGTTGCCTACAATAGACATGCATCTCATCCCCCTCTTTTGAAGGAAAATCTTAACTCTTTGATCCTTGTGAGTCCATAATCCTCCTTAAAGCATTCTTCTCTTTCTTCGACTTATTTGAAAGTCTCAAACTTCCTCCATATCAAACAACCATTGTTTTATCTCCTTAAATCCATGGCTAATTCACAATATTAGACACTTTCATGACATGCATGAAATGTATCAGGCTTTAGCCTATTAGCTTAGCAACCAAACAACTTGTTTTATTATACAGTTTCATAAAAAAAATGGCATTCTTTCCAAATATATGAAATCACCCACCCCCAAAATTATGAACATAATGGCAACCGGTTTAAACTTGTTTATCTGTAGATAGAAATAATTTAATTTAGTACCATCTAAATTTTAATTAGGAAATGAAAAGTTGGAGTCTGAATGATACTTGTCTGACAAACCTTTAATGTGTCGTACACGTCCTGGTTGGGGGTTGTGTCTGGCAAAGAAAGAACTCTGGGTCAATTGACCAAAGCGGACTTTGGCTCCGGTGGCTGGCCGTGCACCTGCAAAATCTAACTGCGTCATTGGCAGCATGTGAGTTTTGGAATTATTCTCTGGAACAGCTCCGATTGTACTTCTGACAACCAAGGGCTCTCCCCCTTTTGGCTTGAAGACTGGCATCTTCCCTGCTTTAACAAAATGTGATCAGAGAATGATCCCTTTTCATTATACTATCAAGTATCAATATTGCAAATCTTTCAATTTCACAATTCAAACTTTATATGTTAATGGGCCATATGATCACATCTATTAAAATAATAAAAATTCCCTCATATACAGTATTAGAAAACACAAGATCTTTTTGAATCCTAAACCACAAATTTAGGTCAAAAGGAAAATGGCTGTCACTCAGAATTTACTCTTGTGCTAACTCATTTAAACCATAAAATTTGTTAAACTAAAAGCCCTTTCTTGCTAAATCTGATTTATTTTAAAATTATCTCTACACTTCTGAACGTACAATCAGAAACACCAGCTGTTTTGCAACCCCACCCCCTCTCCCCCTCCCTTTAGGGTAATTAGGTTTCTCCAACAACTTCCATTTATAATGTCAGTTAAGGCTGAGTAAGTATGCAGATCTCGATCATTGCTTGAGGCTAAAATAAGAACTTCAGATCTTTAGTCATTCCTCAGTATTATGTTTTAAGACGGAGCACTCAAAAGGTTCTTGTTATAGGTAGGTTAAAAGAGGGTCCACTCTATGGTCCCCCGTCTCGTTGGTGCCACATTTAGCGTAATTCGCATCATTAGTCTCGTCTCATTAGTCCCCCCAGGTTAGGGTTTGGGGTTAGCGTTTAGGGGACAATAAGACAGGGGACTATTGAGATGGGGGACTAATGAGATGGCAGAATACAGACATTCCCGTTAAAAGGGCCAGGTGGCATTTTGGGTGGATGCATGCCTATTGACACTCCATGTTCACATTACAGTATTAGACAACAAATCTCAGAATCTTTAAAGGGCAGGAGCAGTTATCCTAAATTGAAGTAGTTTAGTAGACTGTCCAGTTGCATGATCGGCTGTTGGGAGTCATGTGACAATGTTTTTTCTCTTCAAATGTGAAATTTACTAGAAATAACTGTTTGCTTTACCTTGAATATGCAATAGTTAAATCATAAAATGTAATGAAAGATACTTTGATGAGAAATAAGACGAAAATTGTGCTATTTAGCTTTTTCTTCAAAATAAGTTTGGGGGGACTGCTCTTTAATTACCTTTAAACAATAAAAATAAATTTCTACCAAATAATCTACTTTCTAGTATGCAACTGTACGTATTGGTTTAATTATCAATGTCAATCTGACTGATTTCCTGTTGAAAATTATCTCAATTTTTGTTCTTTATCAGTAGCTATAGTGAGGGGTGGCACATACTTACCTTTTAAATCATATTAACAATTAATGCACTGTACTCCTTTTATGGGATTGTGGATCCCTAAAGGGAAGTTTATTTCATTTCTTTAATAAGCTTCTGATTAGCCTCCTCTACGTGATGTGGAATTTGAAGGCAAAGAGGAGACTAGGCTAACTAAATAATTTCAACGTCTGAAATGTTTTACTGACTTGGGAGTTGCCCATTCTGATGGTCTAGACTACACTCTTAGTTCAGCAGTTGGTTGTAGTTAAGCAAGTTGGGAGATGAAAACCAGGAAGCCTCTCAGCTGTGTAATGATAACTCTGACTGATGACTGAAATAACTCGGAATGTAACCCGCCCTAGCCTAAGTTACAAGGGATGATTTTCTGTTTGAAGCAGTAAGGCTAAAATATGTAAAAAATATTAGCCTTTGCCTCAAACGTGGATGATTTGCTTCAGGTACGAATTCTAACCACAAGTTTAGTCACATTTTACGAACATATAGCAGTCAATGCTGAAAGTACACCGCACACTTACATTAGAAATGTTTCTTACCGTTAATATTGCGATTTGTAACACTAACTTTAGTAACAGTGAATAACGTCAAAAAGGCCTAAAGTAAACTTCGCTTTCGAGAGCAACAAGTTGTTGTATCTCGCCGATCACTTTTCACACGGTAAAAACATTTTCCAAAGTCTTCTATTCGTCTGTTTTTGCCGATTCTATCATTGGAATGATATACCTTCTTGTAAGCGCTATCTAGATGAAGATACGGTCCTAACGTAAATGCATGGGAGCTCTGTCGACGTACCTCTACAGTGTCTCGTTGCTTTGTGTTGTTCCGGGTGATCGACGCGTTGCTAAGCAACATACACTTTCACCTGCAGGTGAATTCATTGTGTACTATGCGGGGGATCACCGTTTGTTTATTATCGCCGCTCTCATTGACAACACATGTCCTGACATTGACAAAACGCGTATTGCGTAATGACACGTCTGGCATCGATACACAAGAATGGACCCAGCGGCAGGTCAAGGACAAGCCGGCGAAATTTATCGACTTTCGAAAGTGCTTTAATAGGAAGTTACTAAATCCTGTAATTTTGTTCTCGTGTAAACGTAATCGTTTCTTCGAACCACTTGACAATCTCGAGTTCATAATAAAGCAATAGCATCGTGGCCGATCGAAGAGACGGTAATCCACAGATGTACTTAGCCTAGTTTATGATCCCTGTATGATTTTTATGGCCGGTTTGACAGTCAAAATTGACAAATCGCGTCATGGGTGTTGAAGGGATTTATAAGAGTGGTTGCTCATTGTCAGATAGTACTGTTACTGGTGACTGTTTTATTTGAGCATTTTGTTTTCTGGGCCATAAAACAAAGCTAAGTTATGTCTTTTGCCAATAATGGTGCAAGAGTAAAGTGTGTTAAAAATCTAAAAGGGGCGCCGACAGACGATTTTGGTCCGTTGGAGGGGGGGGGGGGCACCGCCCCACTGACCGTATGACAGCTTCGCCAAGTGCCTGTTTGGTGTGTCTGGATCCGCGCCTGATACTGGTTATGATTGTTTTTTTTTTTTCATGATTGTAAAGGAGGTTGAATTTTGAGATAAATTCTTTGGTACGAAATACGTCCAGATCAAATATCCTTGTCATAACGTTATGTACTGTAGTCTTTGATGGGATGTTTACTACTAAAAGTTAATTCTAAGAATAGTTGGTTTAACTTCTGAGTCGACTGTGAGACCTTTTACTGACATTTTCAAAAAATTCACTTGTCATACAGTAAAATTTATCTGGCAGAGTCACAAAGGAAACATGAAACGATATAAGCCCGAATGACAAGGGAGAGTAGTTCTATCCCGTTTATGACCCAGTAGCTCAAAGCCGTGTGACCCTGGTAACAGAAGTGACGGTTTCCGAAACCAATGTCCGGATCGAAACAGTTTGGACGCTCCCAGCTTCTCGCAAAAATACTCCGTGAGATTGCCGAGTGGTGACACAAGGGTTTTAAAAGTTCAGGAGGGGGGGGGGTGGAGAACACGACAAACTGTTGGGAGCAAGCAATTTCAGGCAAATTGCGATATCGAGCGCCAAAGAAGTGAATCTATGGCATCACACCTGCTGGCTTCAATATCGTATTGAAAATGTGTCAACTTCAGTTCCCAAAATCTTGAGGACCGAACATGGAAAAGGTATGAGACTTTCGCCATAATACTTAAAATATTGACTTCTTTAACATATCAAACATAAATTTGCTTCTGGACTATTCTTGTAAAAGAGAAATGCATATGAAAAAGTTTTGTACAACCAGAATGCAAAAATGCATTGAGGTTTCGATGATACATAAATGTTCCGTTTCAAAGAGTGCCATCATGCACCATTATCTTCTCATTCAAATGTTATACTAGCATGTACAAAAAATAATTTTGTCATTCAAGATGACCTTTTGACCTTCATAAAAGCCATACATAGCTAGACATACAAACAACAGACAGAGAAATGGACAAACAGCTATCCTCAAAGATTATATTTAAAAAGGTTTCCGGGCTTTGACCCCTGGAGACCCCAGATGATCTTTCACATCTGCCAAAAACAATGGGGACCATCCTCTGACCATAATGCAACCACATAACCAAATATGAAATCTATCCAAGCTTCCTACCTTGAAATATCGTGTTAACGAGGTTTTCAGACTTTGACTCCTGGTGACCCCAGATGACCTTTGATCTCCACCAAAACAATAGGGACGATCTCCTGACCATATCGCATCCACATACCAAACATGAAATCTATACAAGTTTCGTACCTTGAGATATTGTGTTAACGAGATTTTCAGACTTTGACCCCTGGTGACCCCAGATGACTTTTGACCAACACCAAAAACAATAGGGACGATCTCCTGACCATATTGCATCCACATACCAAACATTAAATCTATACAAGTTTCCAACCTTGAGATATTGTGTTAACGAGATTTTCAGACTTTGACCCCCGGTGACCCCAGATGACCTTTGACCTCCACCAAAAACTATAGGGACCATCTTCTGACCATATCGCATCCACATACCAAACATGAAATCTATACAAGTTTCCTACCTTGAGATATCGCGTTAACAAGGTTTTCAGACTTTGACCCCTGGTGACCCCAAATGAGCTTTGACCTCCACCAAAAACAATAAGGTTCTTTCTCTCAATATGGCTCATCTATGTACCAAGTTTGAAAACTGTCAGACATTCTTATCTTGAGATATCGTGTTAACGAGCAAAGTGTCACAAACACACACACATACACACACACACGCACACACACATACATACACACACACGCCATCATGAATGCATTGGTTTCTCTTATCATCGAAACCAAAAACGATCATTTCCTCATCCTATATCAAAATTTTTTAAACGTTCTAATTAAGGTAAACTAAATCGGTTATGCTTTGGAACGATATGTCAAGGTGAGAGGAACTCATGAAATGCCGATTTTCATTCAAAATACATGATTTTTTGAGGATTTCAAAATTTTGTGACGTCATAATTTGGGGTATTTCGCCAAAATAATGGGCCATTTTACGCCTTTACTACACGCGTTCTACGGCAAAATATAGATCCAAATAAAACTAATTTTCTCCTCCTGTTACCTGTGACATGCAGCTCCCAGAAACGCGTTTAGCCAGTGTCAATACATTTGTGACTAGAAGTGTTAATCCTCTAAATTATGTAAAATTGGGATGAAAAACGTTTTTTAGGCCATAAACATGAAATCCTGGAAAATTAATGATTTACGACAAAAGTAAGGGGTGTGTCCAGTCAAAAAAACATTCACTAGATGTGCAACAGTAGGCCTATGATCATCACAAATCCAGTTTAGCCAGGCCTTAAGACGCAACCCCGAATACTACATAAAGCGAAAAACCTAAAAATGCGAAATGCGCCAGCACACTGTAACGCATTTGGGAGGTTTATGATCGAAACTTCGAAATGGGTTTTGAAAGCTAAAAGGCTGCAGAAAACAAGTTGAGCTCTGAAAGTTATTCAGCCAAAGTCTTGTTAGCGGTAACTCCCTATTAATCAATCCGATGAGGAATCCGACGACTTTTTTACGTTTAATTACCCAACAAGTGTTCAAAATTATAACTGTACATGATTTGAAATCAAAATTCAAAGTTCAAAGTTACTTATTCATCACCCCAGATAGTTTCAATGCTCCCAACATATTTTCTCTCATAGCTTCTACTACAACTATCTTAAACCTCATCCTCATCCAGACACAGTCCCAGTTATTGTTACAGGACCTTTTCTCATGAGAATAAGTACACAACATGTGCAAGGCCCTGATGTGTTATCAGAACCCTTTCAGTACACGCTGTGTAAAATGAGCTACTCTGCATTTTTTATTCCGATGTCAGTCAAGGAGCCGTTGTACCAATTGAGAATTTCTGCAGACGGACTACTGCTAAAATTGTTTTTGGATAAGAGTCAATGCCTTTAAGATCTTTTTGACGACAAGACCACAAGACCCCAGCCTGCTGATGTTCATGCAGCTCTCTGAAAGTAGCTGTTCGTAATATCAATATTCGGCGTCGTTTCTTTTGCCATAATTGTTGGCGAAGTAATAAATATGAATCAAAGTCGGCTAACAGGAGAAAAGCTTCAGATACATTTCTTCACTTTTGCAAAGTCCATTTCGTTCCCTCCTTACCTTCGGCAATAATTCCCATTCTTTAAATTTTCTTTTCCTCTAGGCGTACCTTTTTCTCTGCCAACAGGATGTGTGTTTTCGTGTGAGCTCGCACGTTAGAGGGAGTATAGCACTGGGATGCGAAATAACATAATCAACGCTGCGTGTGTTGTGCTGCCCTCAACTTTGCTCGCCTTAATTGTGCCCTTTTTCTCACTGTGTGCACCATATATAGCGTTCTAGAATGTCAAGTATTATCCTTCCTTGAACTTTCACTGCTGTGCAAGACTTATCGCAGGCCTAGTATATGCACACACCCGCATATTTGTGCAGTCACAGCATCTCATTCGTAGACTTAGGACAAACAATATTCAGAAGTGGATTTTTATGGTTCGAGACCAACATATGTTTCTGCAATCGGTCTAAAATGACAACTCTTCTACAAGTGGCTTATTTATCGGCGGCCATTTTGCTCTCTGTGGCCCTAGGGCAGATTGACGGTGACCACGTAGGTGACGGGAACAGCTCTCGTTGCTACGGTGATGCTACTACTATCCACCAATTTACCCCAATCAACATCGATGGCCAAGAAGTTACCCTGTCGGATTACAACGGTAGGGTTGTGCTCATAGTGAACGTTGCCTCATTTTGTGGCTTCACCAAACAGTATCACGGATTGACTAAGTTGAAAAAATTAGACGCTTTGAAAGACCACTTCGAGATTTTGGCGTTTCCTTGTAACCAGTTTGGTTACCAGGAACCCGGAGCGGATAAGCGGGAAATAATGTACAGTTTGAAGTATGTTCGGCCGGGTTATGACTACACACCAAACTTTCTCATGTTTGCGAAGATTGAGGTGAACGGCGAAAATGAGTCGGACTTGTTCACTCACTTGAAGGTAGGAAGCCATTCATGTTCGGGAAGTGTTACAAAAAATTACGTCCCTTTTCGTGGTTGCCGTGGTTTAGGTAACTAGTTAGTTAAGTGGAGTTTTACGGCCCAATGGATGCCGTGTAGGTCGTGATAACTACACTCAATGGGGTTAGCTAAGAGAAAGGGTAGGAAGGGGGGATAAGTTATGAGTGACATACACCCTCTTAGTCAGGCTGCTGTTATCTTGATGATAGTAACACGCAAATAGTTCAATAAGGCTATTTTAAGGCATAATACCAATTGAAGGGACTTTCCCTGGATTGAACCATTATGGCTATAGTTAGATAGAGTTTTACGGGCCAGTTTCGAACCTATTGGTTCAAGTCGAGCCGGCAACGGCCTTTTCCAGTTGTGGTTTACTGGCTTGTTTTCCCGACTCTATTGATTATGCGGAGCACCACTCACAACGGCAGTAGGTTCCATTTTAAGTCTTCGGTGTGACTCGACCTGGAAATAGAACCCGGGCCTTCTGCGTGACAGTCGAATGCTCTTACCGTTAGACCAAACACGCGGTCGTGGCCGGACCATTATGGCGGCATAAAACTGGTTGTATTCATTATCAATTCAGTCAGCTTTATACAAATAAACATCAGGACCGTCTTCTCAAAATACTATGCATTTTTATACCAAAGACAGTCATGACAGTGTGAATCAATAAAATTATTTTCTTGAAATCATTAACTAATTTATTTTTTGTGGGAATCTTAAATAGTGAAAAATTGATTTAAATATACAGTACAAGTAAAGAGCTAATAAAAGATAACAGAAAAAGTACTGGCAACTAAGTTTCAAAAGGCCCCACCGTTTATTCAGTACGTTTGTATTTTTTTTTTTTTTTTTCATTTTTTTGTTCTGCAATTTGCCCCCCCCCCCAAACATTTCCAAAGCATGGTCTTCAATTTTCCAAAAATAACGTTTTTCGATATGACTTGAATAAAAAGTAGCCCTTTTCTTAATCTGGGCAAAGTATCCCAGCCTTCTCTCTCATACAGATGTCACATATTATGTATAAAGTATAAACTAATGCGTAATTGTCAAGGATATAGTTCGTTATTGTGTCAAAATTTTAGCCCAGTACCGGCCACCCAGAAGTGTTGATGGCGCTACAAGCACCAAGAACCAGTCTAGAGCAGGACCACTCAGTGTTTGCCCTTTGGAGGGCGTACTTGTCCATTTGGGACGTTAAGCTCCTTAAGGGAGCAGAACTCCTCCGGGAGTAATCGTTTGGTTTTCGCCCCTTGGCTCTTCGCCAGAGAGTCGTGGGGACTTTTAGGAAAAAACCAAGAACAGTACTGAATCAGTAATTACATTGGTGCAGCCTAGGTAGCGCTATACCAATGCTTTTGTGTTGCCGGTTCAGGTTTACAGACTCATTCGACCACTGGTCATATGAGTTAATATGATTCGAAAAGTTATGGTTTCAATTTATTTCCAAAGGTGTGCAGCTCCTTGAAACAAAAACGTCCAGAACAAATTTATGTTTGATATTTTGAAGAGGAACATATTCTATGCATATCTTAATGGGAAAATTTTTACTTATTTCCCATGTTTGGTTCTCGAGATATTAGAACTCAAGTTGACACATTTTCTACAAAGAGTAAACTCTCAACAAGTAGACGTGGTGTCATGTATGACATTGATGGAAATGTTTATTTGTTTTTTCTAAAATTTAACACCATATTTATACAATTGAACTGTAATATGTTGTAACCATAAGTGCATCTCGAGCAATGGAAGTATAAAAACTTAATTTGCCTTAAGGGAAAGAGCCAATACCTTTTATCTGGTAATTTTCTGACCATTTTGCAATTTGATTTTCTTTTTATTAAAATGAAGATTTTATTGCAAAGGAAAGCTCATTAATTTTGAATAAAAATTCGTTACCACCCTTTAATTCTATGAACGTAAAAACTGAAAGAATTGAATTTTGGGTTTTCCAACAGCTTCAAAGACGATGGTAAAAATATCTGACCAGTGGCATAGCTAGAATTTTCTGGTGGGGGTTGGATACTTTTGTAGGGGGGCTGGAGTTTAGTATTTAAGCGCAGCGCCACTATCAGTTGGCGCGGAGCGAACAAAGAAAATTTTGAATTTTAACACCCCCCCGATGGCTTGAAATGGCATTGGCCAGGTTTAATTGTCTTTAATTCTGGTGAGGAAAATTTGTGATTTTTCTCAGATTCAAACACTTTTGAGATACTGATTAGCTCAGTTCATTTCTCCAATGGACTATGTATCCTAGGACATTGCAAATCCGGAATTCTGCTGTATGTTAAAAGCAGTGTACTCCTGAGTAGGGTTTTTCCATATGCATAGGGAAGCATTTCAATTTGGGGCAGAGTATATTTGCCCGAAAACTTAATTCTGCCCGTAGGACAGGCAAAGCTAGGCGCAACCACTGGTTGACCCGGAGGGTCCAGAAAATTCGAAAATTCGTACCTCTCAGACAGTCGAAAATGACATTTCTCAGGCTTATAAAGGGATCCAAGCAGTCGCTATTTTAAGTTTTAATTGCAGAAAAACGTTCACTCCAAACTAAAATTTAACCAAAAAAGACTACTCGGAACCCCAACATTGATTGGCGCGAAGCGTACAGAAAATTTTGGAATATCCGACCCCTCAGCAGTAGAAAGGGGCATTTCCCGGGCTTAATGGGGGATCTTAGCAGTCGCTATTTCGAGTTTCCTCTTGCACAAAATGTTCACTTGAAACTTAAATTCTGCTATGAAGCGGTCTAAGTGGAGCATCACCACAAGTTGGGGCGAAACTTACAGGAAATTTTTGTAAAATCTGACCCTTCAGATAGTCGAAAATGCCATTTCCTATGTTTATATGGGGGGGTCTAAGCAGTCGCTATTTCGAGGTTCCGTTTGCAAAAAATGTTCACCTGAAAGTAAAATTCTGCTAGGAAGACTTCCAACGGGCAGCTCCACCTCTGGTTGGTGCGGAACGAACAGAAAATTTTGAAAAATCGGACCCCTGAGACAGTAGAATATGACATTTCCCAGGCTTACAAGAGGATCAAAGCAGTCGCTATTTGATAAGAAAATTACCAGATAAAATGTATCACTACCAATCGATGAAATGGTCCCGCATATTTTCGGGGGAAGACTGTAAAACGGAATTGAAAAAATGGTAATAAATTTTTACTCTGTTGGTATTGGGACTAAATTCAATATATATATATATTGATAAAGTCGTGTGACTGCTCGTTAACCTTTTAATCTTTCAGTTTCCTTGCTTACCTGTTCCGCGGATGGTTGTACTCTAAATTTTATCATGATTCCTTCAATTTTACTGAATATGAGGGTTTAAAATCCATGTAGACAATAAATGAAAACGATTTAAGGCCGATGGACCCCACTAATGGCTGCCCACAGTCACTAAAAACAAGCACTTGTCGGGTTCTCCTATACACTCTAAAAAATATTGGGCAAATATTTGCCCAACTTTTTACCAACACTGGGTATATATGTGTCCTCACAACAATTGGGCAAACTGTTGGGCAAATGGTGTTGGGCAATGCAATTACCCAGTAGTTGGGCAAAACTGAATGACCAACTTTTAACCAACACTGGGTATATATGTGTCCTCCCAACTGTTGGGCAAACTGTTGGGCAAAAGGTGTTGGGCAATGCAACTATACAGTATGTTGGGTGCTTGTTTGGATCTCAATAGAACCTGATATATGATTACAAAGTACCCTAACACATACACCGTTTACCCTCCAAGAGTAGTTGGGGGCACCGGCGACGGTGCACTTGGTAGGTAAACAGTGAAGTGTGTAATTTAAAGTATCAAACTCAATCGTGAATTTTGTATTTCTTCTCCCATTGATTATGTAGCAATGAAAACTTCTTTTTTCTATGCGACCATTGCTCTTTAAGTACTTTCGTCCAGATTTTTACTGCTATTCTACCGTTAGCTTTTTATTTACCAAATACAACCTTATTCAACCATGAGATCTTATAATGAACCACTTATATTACAATAATTATCTGTAAAACTTAACTGATCTTTAACTTATCATCTGATTGGTCAATTACGTATTACCCAACTGTTGGGTACTTCAAAACTTGCCCAACACCTTTTACCAACACCTGGATTTTGCCCAACCTTAATTTGCCCAACAATATGGGTACCCATTTGTTGGGCAATAATTTGCCCATGTTGGGCATTTTGTATTTTGCCCAACACTTTTTACCCAACAGTTTTTAGAGTGTAGAGGAGACTATAAATTCTTGCAATATTCCACGAGGCTCTCTTTCTGTAACATCTCGAAGGGGGGGGGGGTATTAACTGGGTCGAGGGCGAATCTCTCAATACCGTGTATTTTGACAATGAAGTGATTGTTATTTATTTTGTCAGGTTTTTTCCTCTACAATCCTTTCAATTCCATGGCATGCATACATGTACATCGCAACTGTACAAATTCATTCCTCGATAAATTGTCCGTTTCAATTTCATGGCATGTATGCTTGTACATCGTGTAACTATACAAAGTCATCACGTATACACTATCCCATATCCAACTTATCCTTACTTTTTAACAAATTATCATACAATCATGTTACTGTGTCATATGAAAAACCGGCAACCTTTTATAGCCTATCTCATCCAACAACCAACACCATATTACTACTGTAATAAAATCAGGCCTCATAAATTAAACGAATTCAATCTGTGCATATTGGACAGCACTACCCCTACCTAGCGGTAGTGTTACACATGCATTCTGAATACGTAAGTGAACAGTTACAGGATTCACTCTACTAGGAAATAAGGACGGCCTTCATGCTGTCATGACTGGCTTGGTATATGTGTACGTTTGATCAAATCCTTACCCTCGCATAATTAGATAAAAATAAAATGTTCCAGTAGGCCAAATCTCACCCCCAAAATTGTTTTTCTTTAGGCTACATGCTCTTCAAACGGCGCCCATACTGTCATAGCTACAGTGTAACTCATCATGGCTCAACATGCCCCTATTTGAACAAAGTCTTTTCTTGCTTAAGCCAGTTTGCCATTTCTTCAAGGTTTTAAGTTACATTATTCAAACTTAATTAGGCTTTCGAAGCTTTCAATATCTATTGCTGGTACTACTAATTACTGTTGTTGATTAGTGGACCTTGCTGTTGCTAATTAGTAGATCTTGAAATTTAACACCAGTGAAACATTATTTAAACTGCGTCCATGGTACACAATATGAAGTTATCTTTCCTAACATTACAGGGAAAACTTACAAAAGATATTTTCATATGTGAGAGAAGAAATAAATGCACAAAAATTTAATAAAACTTCCATTCAAATCGGACATGTTTTTCTCGAGATATCAGCATAATTATGAAATTACAAGATTAGTGTTCAAGACTCGGAGTTTATTTCGCTTCGTCTCATTGGCAGATAATGTTTGTTTCTTTTTTCAGTCTGTAAAACTGACTTAGAATTTAATAGGGAAAGGACATCCTCGTGGGGAATGCAAATTTTGTAAAGTCTCCATGCTACGTAGCCTAAACAATCGAAATTTGATAACATATGGAATGGTTGAGGAGAACATTTGTTCAAAATTCAAAGAGACATCAAACACCTTTCATATTCGTGAGGATATCATATTAAAGGCCCAGTTCTCTCACCCCAAACAGTACCAATCCTCCTAACCCTCTTACTTAAGCCCCTCCCACAATTGTCTGAAATTCATCGTTATCCAGTCACAATCTCAGTTTATTGCTTCAGGATGAGTATAGAAAAGCTCTATGTCACAATCAAAACACTCTTAGTACAGTTCATACTGTGTGATTTAAGCTTTGGCAATCTGCATTGTTTGAATTAACAGTCAGTCAAAAAGCTAGGCCAATGGAGAGATTCTGTAACCCGGAAATTTCAAGTATCCTGCACACCCCGCCCTAACTAATGGTAGCTCTCCCCTTAAATGGTCTTGGGGACATTACATTTTTCGGGCAAAAGATCTAATGTATAACCAAGCTGAAATGCTCCATTACGTCTAAACTGGCTTTAGTCGGATTTACACCCGTTCGTTTCAAGCTGTTAGGGGAAAATATTAGGCGTGCTACATTCATGATGAATTGAGGGAAGTAAGCATTTGACGCGGTATGGGCAATTAAGTAATAGTTTCCTCATGGAGATGTTATTAGACACCTCCCTGGTTTCATGTGTGGTCGAGGATTATGCGTAAATTGCATGCATCAAATGATGTTTCTCTATTTGAAAATATTTGTTCAATGGTTAAGTGTTCACTCAGTCAGAACTCTAGAACAATTTTATTCCATAACCAAAGGGATTATGTTAGGATGATACGGTTAGTGTGAAAGCATAGCCGTACTTCAAACAGGTATCATCATGGCCTATACAGGGTCTTTTGTCTATAGCTGACATTTTGACTTTATTTTGAATGTACTGGTATATGTTCTCATACTTCTTGGAGGGCTAATCCTCTTACCACCAAATTACATTTTCTCAAAGTAGTCCACAGAAATTCTCAATTAACACAGCTCTTTCATTGAACACAGAGTACCGAAGCTCACATTGCACAGCACCTATAGGCCTACTGCACCGAGAGTGTTTTGATTAGAAATTGGGGTCTTGCATACTCACCCTTAAAGTGTACTTCAAGCCAAAAAATTCAAAAACGTATATTGAAGAGTATGAAAAATAAATTCTTACAGCCAGACTCCCATCTTCATAGGACATTCCTGAGCTGAGATATGAAATGTTGAAGTTAATTCACTCAACTTTAAATGGTATATTGTGCAATAATTTGTGATGTCATTGTTGTACTGCCCAAATTACAATCTTTGTAGTTCTTCGTTTTTCGGAAAGTTACTACACTTTGTATCAAGGTGTGATAACAATGTTACTCTTATGGGGTGAGGTAGTTAATTAATCCCGCTCTGTGCAACATGCTGAGACAAACGAGAAGTGTTCAAGGTCATAAAACATTTTCAATTTTAAAATGAAACAAAGCAGATAGTGTGAGTTGTACAACGATAAAGTCACAAATTATTGGGAATTGAACTATTAGAAATAATTTTTCATGCTCCTTAATATATATTTTTGAATTTTTTGACTTGAGGTACACTGTAAGCAATACACTGAAATTGTGTCTGGATGAGGATGAAATTTTCTGATACAATTGAGGGAGGGGTTGAGTAAGTTGGTTATAGGAGAATTGCAACTGTTAGGGGTGAGAAGATCATGCCTTTAAAATACAGCCTGGTCCCGGATAGTCGCTCGCTCTAAGTGACAGAGGTTTGTCAGTTTGTGTTGTATTAAAATGCGGAAGGACAAAAATTCAAGGCTGTAAATGTTTGTCTTTCCTCTCGATGTAGTACTTTTGTTTTACATTTGAGCAGATTCAGTTTAAATTTGAAGCTACGCAAATTGAAGCTTTTGTATCTTTTCCTCATCATTTTCAGGCTTCGTGTCCTCCTGTCAAACTAGAAATCGGTGACCCATCGGATCGGTTTTGGAGCCCTTTTAGAAACAACGACATCACTTGGAATTTTAACAAATTTCTTATTGACAAATCTGGCGTCCCTTACAAACGATACGACTCTGCTGTTGAACCCAAGGATATTTTACATGACATAAAAGAGTTACTAGAGGAAGATAAATAATGATGATGCCGTCTTAGGATTGAGGCAGACTAAATAAAACCAATTCCGCGAGAGCGAAATTTATTTTTGGGTCTGTTTGCGGATATGGTGCTGGGATTCTGTGTATTAAGGTGTATGTGTAAAGTTATGCAGTAACAAAGCTTGGTCCTCTATGAACAACACACCGTATACAAAAGTCAAGAACTTTTCGAGGTCGTAACAGCAAACGACCCATGGAGAAATGTGTCGGTGACGTGTACCTTTGGTCTTCGTACGTAGCAGTACTATGTGAATTTAGTGGACTTGTAACGAAGACAATGAAGAGGCAGGGAGATGGTCATTCGCTGGGTAGGCTGATATATTTGCACGCCTGCGCAAAGAGCAGACAGGTACATTTGACCTCGTCACCTAGCAGGAAGTTGTCTGGAAGATAGCGATCATAGGCAAGTAGTTACGACATTGCAAACTATGGCACAATGGACTCTAACTAAATTGAATAACTTTAAACATTCCATATTTCTGCAAAGGAAAAGTTTATGGCATGGGGATTAATGAAAGAAATTCATTTTGCAACAACCACAAATGTAAATTTAGACTCACTGGAGTCACTCTAAGTGGACGCAGATTGAACTTTGTCTGGTTCTCCTTATAGCGACTTAAAATTATAAGCAATTGATCAAAGAAACACATATCTCATTGTAGGAAAGAAATGATGTGATTTTCAGATAGATAATCCTGAGTGCACATGTTCTCGGCGAGGGTAGAGTAAACGTGCAATTTCCGTACCCGGCAGTAGCTTTGTATAGTGCATAAACCTATATAGAATGCGATGCGAAGTTAGCCGAAATACCAGCTGATGCATCAAACTGTTATAACTCTCACTTGCCATCAGTATAGACGGCAGTCTGCTATAAATAGTCGTCAGTTACCATCGACGTAGTCAGTATAGGCCAATTATCGGTATAGGAGGAGTAATTTACTACCGACAGACGTCAGTTAACAGGAGATGTTACATTCGAGGAAAAGTTATATCAGGCAGAATACTTTCACAATATTTGTTAAAATGTCGGATTCTCATTCTCTCCCTACACTTAAAGCGGTTCATAAATTCATCAAATTGTTCCAAACCTGAAGAGTGTTTTTCACATACCAATGTCACATGGTCAAACTTAGACAATCCCCATACCCTACATACAAATAACTGTTTTACGAGAGGTTAATGAACGAGTCAATTCTGTTTTCAAAATTTCGTGACCAGAATCTTTGTCAAATCGTGCACAAAATCATAACAAGTCAGGAAACCACAAAATTCAAAATTTAAAATTTTCTGTAGCTGTTGGATATGAAACTTGACTCATTATGCTAACTGTAAGCATTGTCATGTTGTAGTGACCCTTTGATAATCTCGTTAAGTTATTGATATCAACTCAATGAGCCCCTTTAAAACCCCGTCTGTACTATCATGCATTTTGTCAAAACCATCAATATACATTTGTATGAAGATGACAAACGTATGATTGTGTTGACTGATTCACAGAAAAAATTGAACTCCGCCCAACATGTGTGAGGTGTCATGACATATTTGTATGGCGATATTCGTAAACAAATGTATGATCGTGAAAACAGAGCTTAAGTGCAACCAGAATCCCGGGTGAGGGCATTTCCACTCATGTGTTTTTCCAGCACTTGCGTCAAATGCTTAAATTTGTACCATCACAGGGTGTGTGGATTTCGTGAAAAATGAGAACATCCTATTTTTTGGTAGTGGTTGATTGCATGTTAATCATGATCTTAAAGGAAAAGCAAATTCTTAGCTGACAACATTATGTAAAGAGTTGCTGCAAATATTTAATAACATCTGATAAACTATACACCAGTTGTCTTGTTTGTTTTGTCTCCGATATTTTCTTTTGTGTTGAATTAACCAAAAGGCTGTATTTATCACTCCGACATTCGATTGTCTCAGTGCTGTTTATTCGATGTTTCTTGTCCCATATTGTCCAGTCCGGAACTTTACAAATCTCTTGCAAGAAATCCGAATTTTCTTTGAAAGAATAATAGCTTAGCCACCGGACATGTTTGTCCCAAAACAGCAGAAGGGCAACAAAGTTCCGAAAACTTGAAAAGAAAAACCCGGATAATTGCCATATGCCTAGGTCACTACGACGCAAATTTCTCAAATTTTCTTTCACAAAATTCCATACTTTTGAAAAAATGGCTCATATTTCATAAATATTTGTGTCAACTGCTCAAAGAGGCAACAAAATTGGGAGATTATTCAAATGCCGTTTGTCTTATCTTCAGGCCTATAATGAGTATAAGGTAACATTACGTAACAACAACGATCTTCAATTACCAAGCAATCTAGTATTTTGCTAATCTGCTAACGGGGAGGGCACACTCTTAAATATCTCCAAAATTTTCTCACTAAAAACACAAATTTTCTCGAAAGAATCCTGCTTTTCTGCTGAGCAAGTTTCATATTTGTTAATCAAAACAGAAATTTTGCGCACTCGAAATCCCCCCCGGCCACCTTATATATTAATGTTCACAGTAATGTTCAGAACTGGAAAATGTCGTGTTCTTGACACTGTGAAAAAAATCAAGCTACACCACCTGACCACTGGAAAGTGAATCCAAAATGAATTCCTGTACAAAATTTCCTTACTAGAAAGACAAATATCTTCTAAAGGCTGAAAGAGAATTCAGAAGAATCCAGTAATCCGCTCTTTTGGAACAGATTTTTAAACTTTCACTCTTCTAACGAGTGAAATTTAACTTTTTTTATTTTAGTGTGTAACGTAGCAAATCGGTTTAGTACAGGGCGTAGCCAGGATTGCGTCATAGAGGGGAAGGATTGGTGTGATGTGGGGGACACGATATGAAGGAAAAGTCTAAGGATAGAGAGAAAATACCGATATTTTAGGTGTTTTTGCATTGCAAGGTTGGGTCACGGGGGATCCCCCCCCCCCCCCCCCCCACGTGGCTACGCCACTGGTCTGGTACATTTTCACTGTTTTACCAGTTTACATTTAGAACGTATATGTATCAATCTATAGCGATTTAAATCACTCTATTTACTTGCACATTACTTCTTACTGGCGGTGATAGCCTACACTCTATAAAACCATGTGTAGAAATTTAACACTTTAACCACAGGCGGCGATCACATGAGATGGGGACGGAGCATGACCCCAATAGTTTTTGAGGGGACATGTCCACCAATATTTTTTGAGGGGAAACCTTATCAAATGACCCCAAATATTTGAGTAATGAAGAACAATTTGTGCAGCCGATTGTTTTTTTTTTTTTTTTTGTTATAATCATTAGGCTGATCGATATGTTTTGCAATGATGTGACATGTAGTTTTGATTTCTGGTATGTTTTGTTCTTAAATTACGAAAATTTTCGAGCCCTATACTCGCTTTTCTCTAGAGTAACATTTGTTTTAAACAGTTGACGCAAGTTTCAGATATGTTGATTGAATGAAAGGATAGTTTTAGCCAACAACTGCCTATTAGTAGTCCGTGCGGATGTTATCTTACCAAAACCCGATATTAAATCGAGAGAAGTTCTCTTTGTGTGCTGTTGGAAGATTCTTTATTCAGATACAGCATCATATTGTGTAGAAAATATTAAATGTCTCAATTATAGGTTCAGGGTAATGAAAGGGGATTAACCCCTAAAATATCGTGCCTTGGTTGATCAATCCAAGCATACTTTAGGAGAAAGCAAACTCCTTATTCGCTAGATTTGATTATCATTTAAGTCAAAATGTGTAGGATATATATACTGGGGGTGATGGCTGTCGTTAAGCCTAAGCCCATTAGCGAGTAATCGAAGTTTTCTTAATAAAAACAAGTGATGGTGATGTTACACTGCCTAGGTGGGTAGTCAGGACAAAGTAGCCCTTACCCTGCGCTAATCTGAATTGTCTCTACATCAGTCCCATTTTGTCAAATTCTGTCCAGTGTATTCACCTATACCTGCTCCAAGAATTTCTGAATACAAGCAAATCTTTCTGATACATGAACATGAAACCACCTTTCGGGTCGGGTTGTGTCCGGTTGGAAAGCTTGGCTCTGTCAAAAAGAAAAAAATCCTTGTCACGTGCAAGCGTCCCTCTGTCTTTATGGGCAGCCAAACTTTTAAGACCCAGGAGGGCACCCTGGAATTCGAGTTGGGGATTTGTTTGTCCGTTTGTGTTTATTTGGCAGACGCATAACCAGCTATGCGATCCACTTTAAATACAAGCCTACCACTCATGTGTTTGGGAAAGTATAGCGAGATACCTGTATATCCACAGCCGATTCGCATAATGCCCGCATTTGCAACTTGAATAACCCCTGCCCAGTGTGCCGTAACGTTGACAACTCGTTTACAAGTAATCGATTTAATTGTGTAGTGAAGCGTCCACGCTTGCCTTTCTTACATGATCGAGTTCATATTTGGTGAGGCGTGCAAGCGCGCCACTTCATGGAGGGAACACTGAAGAATTTTTGCCCAAATGTCACTTGTACTACGGATCTCACCCTTGGCGTAGGGTCTTGTGTGCTTGCAAAATACAAACTTTTATATTTCACCCACTTCAAATTGACTATACATTATTTAGTACACTTTTATGATTTTTTTCTTTCAATACACACCAGATTGCCATTTTTGAATAAATTGCGCAAAACAATTCCCTGCTAGCAGCCCTGCCCGCCACCTACATTTATACTACGATGGACTACTAAAGTACGGAAACGTGTCACTCCCACGAAAGGAATAAATCTTGATTTGTAATCTTACAGTAGCCTAGCATCCAACTCTCACTTGGAGTTCGATTCCCAGTTTGGGTCATACCAAAGGCTTAAAAAATAGAACCCACCTGCGTTTCACATGATGCTCTGCATAAGCAATGGAGTAGGGATAACTTTCCAGTACCCAAAACTGGAAGAAAAGCCTTGGGCGCCTAAAGTTTTAACCAGAAGGTTATTTAATTGAAGTGTACTTGAAAAGCATTATCTAAGCCAACCTTCTGACTGACCTATTGACTGACTGCTTTGAAATGGAGCTACTGTGATATCCGAACGAAAATCAAAGGAGTGTGAAAATTGCAGTCATGGAGGGGAATGGCTGGGATTTCGCCCTAAAATATGTTTCCTAGTTTCAAATAACCAAAATATGATTTTCTTTATGAAGTTTCTTTTAGATGGGAATTTATGAAACGTGAGTGTGTTATGATTATAGTGTCATCTGGAAAAGAAAAGGGTGCAATGTTTCGGCAAAGTGTTTTAGAAAAGGCCCCAAAGGATAAAATGGATGGGGACAAATTCCATTTCTAGTCCACGCAAGTGTGCCCGCGGGTCCACGTCAAATTGAAAAAAAGTCTGACGGACGTGTACTTCACTGCACGCTTTTGTGTTCAACAGTGGCGTCACCAGACTTTTCATTCTGGAGGGGGGCACTGGGGTGGCACAACAATATTGCAGGCAGGCACTGTTAAACTCCACACATGGCGCCGTAGGCGCCACCGAGCGCGAAGCGCGAGGTTCAGCGGGTGGGGTCCGGGGGCCCGCCTTAGGGCCCCTAGTGGGGTCCAGGGGCAAAGCTCCGGTGGGGGTCCAGGGGGCGAAGCCCCCGGAAGCTCCTGGGTTTTAGCGTGTTTGTGAGGCACTAAAGTCGCTATTTAAGTGTTCTTCTATTGACTTAACTCTGGTCTCAAAAATAACTCCAGAGTAACTTCCAGTAAGAAGTTTTGGTAAAAAAGTGATTCAACTACCAAGTGCAGAGCCGGCCGACATTTTGTAAAAGGGCGAGTTGAGAAAAGAATTGGTGGGCAGTTCAATGTGTGTCTCGGTTGGGGTCCTGGGGGCGAAGCCCCCGGAAGCTCTTTGGTTTTAGCGTGTTTGTGAGGTATTATTAAATGTCGCTATTTAAGTGTTCTTCTATTGACTTAACACTGGTCTCAAAAATACCTAAAGGGTAACTTCCGGTAAGACTTTTGGTAAAAAAGTGATTCAACTACCAAGAGCAGATCTGGCTGACATTTTGAAAAAGGGCGAGATGAACTATTGAGAAAAGAATTTGATGGGCAGTTCAATTTGTGTCTTGGTTGGGGTCCAGGGGGCGAAGCCCCCGGAAGCTCCTGGGTTTTAAGGGGTTTGTTAGGTATTCAGGTCGTTATTTACGGTTATTCTGTTGTCTTTACACTGGTCTCAAAAAAAAAAAAACTTCCAGTGCAACTTCAATTAAGAATTTATTGGTAAGAAAACTAGTGAAACAACTTTCAAGAGCGGATCCGGCTGATATTTAGAAGAAGGAGAGCTGAACTCGGAAGAGAAAGAGAAAGCAGTTAGATGTGATCGTCTTAAGGAAAAAATGTACGCCTATATAATCCTGCTTGAACAGTTACATGAGCTATGCGCCACCTTCAGTTAGCGAAGTTGGAAGTGTGCAGAAATTTTTGGAAAACGAAACCCCTCAGACAGCCGGAAATGGCATTTTCCAGGTGTTTTTGCGATATTTTTAGTTGAAAAGTATGAAAATTACTGCCTTTTCTCGTCAAAAGAAGAATCCAATCTTAAATATTTTCATAGTCACACTCTGACTAAAGAAGGCATATCGTTTTTTAAAAATCTCAAATCTCATTGGGGGGGGGGGGCACACGGGGGCACACGATTTTTCGGGGGGGGGGGCACGTGCCCCGGCCCCCCTTGGTGACGCCACTGGTGTTCAACTTTTGAATACCAAAAAGTAACAGGGGTAAAAAACGCGTCCTGGCGTTCGAAGCATGCATGTTTTGAACACTTGTACATGTGTTGCGGTTTTACCACTTATTTTTGAACTACTGAATGCATAACTGAACACACGCTCCATTTTTAAAAGCCGGACGCTTATCTGTCTACCTCCCATGCATGTCTAGGCCCCTGGCGTGTCTATAGTGTTCAAATTTTTAACGCCTATAGCTCAAATTGTAAATACTTCTTAAAATTATCTTTATTCTGTAGGAGAATGTACATGCACTCGCGTACAGGATCTGAACACTGAGGCGTTAACGATTTGAACTTTTGATAAGTGTTCAAATATGGTACGTGTACAAATAAGCGCCCGAGTGTTCAAAAAAAGAGAGAAAAACTGTTCAGAATCTTAACAAAAGCGTTCAAAATATGTTTAGAACGCCGGGAACATCCCTGTGTTCCGACAATAATGCACTTTGGTACCGAGAAAAATTAACTTTGGTGCCGACAATAATGTACCTTGGCGGCGGTGAAAATTTACTTTGACGTCGACAAAACAATATACTTTGGTGCCGATACAAATGTACTTTGGAACCGACAAAGTGTACTTTGGCTCCGCTTTGTCGGAACATGGCAATGTCGGAACGTGTCGGAACAGAGATGTAAACTCGACTACCAGCTGGATTTAGGGTGTTTTTGAGGTATAAAAGTCGTTATTTATGGGTAATTATATGAACTTTTACCTCTGGTATTAAAATTACCTCCAGGGTAACTTCAAAAAATACTTTTGGTAAAAAAAAATTCGCCCGGAAGCCCCTGGGTTTTGGTGTTTACGCGGTATTAAGGTCGCATTTAAAGGGTTATTCTATTGTCGTCACATTGCTCCAAATATTACTTCCATGAAGGGCAACTTTAAGTTAGATGTTATTGGTAAAAAACTAGTGAATTTGCTAAAAAGAGCCGATCCGGCTGACATTTTGAAGAAAAGGAGCTGAACTAGAAAGAGTGCGAAGTTGATGGGCAGTTAAATGTGATTCTCTTAAAGGGCAAGAGCAGTCACCCTAACTTGAAGAAGTGCAGTTGATTGTCCAGTTTCATGACTGGCTGTTGGGGAGTCATGTGACAACATTTTTTCTCCTCATATGTGAAATTTACTAGAAGTATCTGCTTGGTTTACCTTGCATATGCAATATTGAACTCAAAAAAATTTTTCAGAGATTCTTTGAGGAGAATTAAGAAGAAAATTGTGATATTTAGCTGTTGATTTAAAATAAGTGTAAGGGGAATGCTCTTGACCTTTAAGGCCTAATCCTCTTTGAACGGTTACCTGAGTTGTGCACCGCCATCGATTGGCGTAGTCGGAAGTGTCAGATAGTTTTGAAGAAAGCAACCCCTTAGAAAGCCGAATATTTCCATTTTCTGCCGGTGTTTTGCAATATTTTCATTTGAAAAACATGAAATTTACTGCCCTTTACTCCCCATGGTGACGCAACTGAGGTTACGTATCACTTGGAATGAAATGGACATCTGATCTTTTATAATCTTTCCTATTTGTGAAAAACGTAGCTATTTCACATGAATTTAAAGTCACTTTTGCTGTTGTATTACACATGACTGTGGGTATATAAATTAACAGTTTATGGCAATACCGAAAACAAAACCGTGCAATGGATAAATTTCAAGTAAGTCTGTCTGAAAGAACCTCTTACTATATTTATTGACATTGGAGTCATCACGAAGGTGTGTGGGGGGTCTTAGGCCCTGGGGTATAGTTTTTACTGCACAAGGAACCACTCGTTCCCATACTAATGTAGGTCTGTGCAACTTCAAATAAAATAGTGCACACCGGCTACTTTCACCACCAACGTAGTGTCTCTCCCTTACTCCCGCTATACTCTTCACTCACTTTCGAAAGTTTGGTGACGTCACTGCAAATTTAGAGTTAATTAACGTTTGAGGTCTTTGCAAGTTTCAACCTTAAAGTAACGACAATTGTCAAATGTACGTTACAATTATGTTTAGCTTTTCTTACCTTAGCAAACCTAATTCTTTATTTTTCTTCACAGTTTTTCTTCAACTGCTCTATAAATAGTCCAGTTTCCTAGAATTGCGTTTTACTCTACTCAGTTTTGATATATTAACACTCTAAAATCAAAAGAGTGGAAAAGAGTTTCCATAATGATCACTCCCAAGTACGAATAAATTTCACCCAAAGGTAAGTGAAATTCATTCCAAATTAGGCTATTATTTCACGCACACTAGATGAGATAATAGCTCTATTTGGAGCAAATTTGGGGAAATTTAGCTTGTACATAACGGCGATCATTCTCGGCATATTCTTTTTGGAGTGAATTTCTGAGTAAAAATCTATGTTGTTTTTTCAAGGATCTTGAAGTGATAATTCTTGTGTTTCATGCATACAGTGTGATGAATATGCAACAAAGTTTTAGCATTACATTATCGTTGAAGGACAAGTGAATAATCATAAAACGTGGACCCACAATTTGGAGATGCTTGAAAACCAGTGATGCAGTCGAGTCCGGGGGGTTCGAGCTATAGAGTCCAGTAATTTCCAACTTCTACGTACTAGGAGCCTCTGTACTATTTCAATGGGGATAAAGTAAACCACTCTGGCCAATTCCTTCAAATTGCGAAATTACGAGTCCCAATCTAGTATCAACTACATCACTGCCTCAAACATTTAATTCTAAAATTCAAATATTCGCCCAGTTTCATTGAAAGAAACAGGAAATGATTCACAAGAAAGCTTACCATGCATTGTTAAGTGTAGTGGGGCCCCTCGTACGTACTTCTATTACAACTGACGGTTTCATATTGCATTTTCTACTACGTAATTTGGTGTAGTTTTTCATATTTCATGTATAAAGCGATGTAATATTATATAACTTGTCGCTCAAACCACACCGAGAGCTTTGTCTAATTTCTTGTTTCATAACTAAACTGAGTGTAAAACTTGTCCTTGGACTGAAAGTTCAAGCACAACAACTGGTTTAAAGAGGTAAGAAGGCACAATCCAATGTAAACATTGTAAACGTCGTCATTCATGTAAAAGAAGAAACCCCAACGGCAACAAAAGGAAGTCTAGATCACTAGAACAGAACCCAGAAAATGTGGGAAATTTTACCTCGCCCTCTGGTGAAACAAGTTGCATAATGATCTTGGTTTTTTTTTTTTTTTTGGGGGGGGGGGTAGGGGGCGGGAGGATTATACTTTCCGAAGACTGGTAACCTCGGATGACTTTGACCTGTCCAAAAGAATAAATGCTCTCTCTTCTTATCCATACTGCATCTACATCACAAATATGATTTTATGCAAGCTTCCTACTTGGAGATATCTTGTTGGCAAATTTTCAACCCCTTGTGATCACTGATCTCGGATGACATACGACATCTGGTGAACGGACATGAGCTCTGATATCCATCGAAAACAATAAAGGTCTTCCTCCCAATGTGTTTAAATATTTTTGGCATTTTACCTCTGGTGACATTTAATAGAACCTTTGACCTACACCACAAACTATTAGCTTCTCTCTGTTAATGATAAATGCCAAATGCCAAATATTCAAAGTGTATGTCATTGCTTTCTTTAGATACCGAGTGTACAAGCCAATTTCGATTTTTTTGGTGTTTTAGCGCTAGTAACATTCGAACTCTTCCGAAAAAACAACTGGGTTCTTTTTCTCAACACTGAGCATATGGTAAATAATCAGTGGCGGAGCTGCCATATGGTCAGAGGGGGCGGTCACCCCCCCCCCCCCCCTGACGGACCAAAATCGTCTGTCGGCGCCCTTTTAAGGTTTTTAGCATACTTTACTCTTTCACCATTATTGGCAAAAGACATAATTTAATAGCATTGTTGTAAGGCCCAGATAACAAAATGCTCAAACAGCCACCAGTAACTGTACTATCTGCACTTTACTCTGATGAAAAGAGTCCTTTTCTGTAATATAGGGTTCGGTTTTTCCGAGACCTATCTTCGGGGGCGATGCGCACTGTTTAACAACAAAAAATCCTTACTGGCTAACGATAGCTCTAAACCTAACCTAATCCCTAACCCGAACAAAGAATACAATCGATACAAAACAATGGCAATCAAGAAACACCTTGTTAAACAGTGCTCATCAACCCGATCTTCATATTTTATACGCACTAATGTCGTCGCTGTGCTAAGTTAATTGCTTCCACACCAAGTGTGATTATAAGCTTACAAAATACACAGACTGACATTAAATTTACCCCCCCCCCCCCCCGGCCAATAAAAGATGTTGCAAAGGGCGCAACAATGATTGTAGCTCAAATAGCCCTCTTGTTGTCGGGGATAATTTTCAACATGGAAGATAAAAAGAGTTTATAAAGATACCAAAATAGCTACCACAACATTTTTCAAAATCATTTGGAGAGAACATTCAGGTTAAAATAAAACAAAACTGTTATCATAGTGGTAATGGTTTAAGAGTTTAATGAGCAGTTTCCATTTTGCTTTTCTTCAAGTGACTATTCTCACGAGAAAAGGCCATTTCTGACACTGCACGATAATCCCATGAAAATGCTTATTTCTGTACTTTCTTGGTCTCAAAAGCTAGAAAATTGCATCTAATAAGCCTTACGGTGATTAATTTCCAAAACCCTTTTCCCCCTGTAAGATTGCTTGCTATTTGGCTCTAACGGGTTTAGTCTTTATCTTCTCAAAGTAGCCCATTATTACATTAGAATCTTAAATCGAGACTTGGGATAGAAACATGAGCAGGTTGGGACAAGTGGGGAACTTGCCCTCCCCTGGAAAATAAAAAACCTGAAAAAACGAAGAAAACATAAAGAAAAAGAGGAAGAAAAATTAACATCAACATTTCTTAACAGTTCACTCAGTGTTTTCCCTATTCTGTTGCGGTAAATAGGCTTTATAAATGCATTTCCAGCGATCTGTAATGCATTTTGGGCCAAAATTTTCTTGCGCTCCGCGCCAACTCATGGTGGCGCGGAGCTTTCCCCCTAAAAGAACTTTGCCCCCCGAATTTTCTTGGGAGGCCCAATGGATAGAAAATCTAAACGTGTTTTAATAGAAATACTTGCTGAGGAGAATGGCGAAGAAGTCTTTTACCAGGTGCGGAAAAATCAAATGGAAAGACTGAAAAACCGTAGCTTCGTTCGTGCTGAGGCTCAAGGTATTTACTCCTTCGAAGCGCCCCTGCAGACCATTTTCGCCCCCTCTGACCGAAATCCCTAGCTCCGCCACTGTAAATAATACACTAACAGTGAATACCTCTGCGATCTCAACATGGCTTGCTACTCATTTGTGTTGTATATCACCGGTTTCAGCTTTGACGGACATCTAAGGCTGATTACTATAAAGGGAATAAAGTGCAGTATGCTTGTGTTGACTTACTTCCAAACTTTCTTTTAACTTAAATATGTAATTCAGAGGCTTGCATTTGTGGGAGTTCAAATCAGCGATCGTTAATGTAATTTCTAACGGGGTGGGTACTACAATAGGTGCGTTCGATTTAGCGGCTGGAGCCAGCTCAACTGGCTCAGCTAGCGAACGATCTTTCGGAATGGTGATCATAGCGCCATCAAAAGGTCACAACTTGAGCCGGCCAAAACGACCCAGCCCTTTCTGGTGGTATAGTTTAACCGTGTGACGCATTTTACATCACATGTCGCCCAATCAAGAAACAAGTTGTGCCAGTTGAGCCGGCCCGAGTCGCTAAATCGAACGCACCTAATATCTGATGTACTCAGGCAATTAGAAATTAGAGACAAATGTACTCTTATGAAAGATGTATGAAGTACAACGTCGTTTTTAAGTTTTCAGTATATATCTCTTCTACATGGTGGCGTTACACGAGTAACAATTACCTAAGAGTATTTATATGATACTTATAATGCCAGTGTAAAGACTGATGTTCTTTTTTTAATTTTTAACTCTATTCAACCTTTCTCCATCTGGGCAAATGAGTTGCCAGTGAGTCACCAATGTATTCATCATGAACCTTCAATAATCAAGGAGTATGTATGGGATCGATCGCCTTGATCAATTGACTCCACACTCTAACTGTCAAATAGCCCAATATACCGGCCCGACAGTTTACACTTTGATCAGTGACACCATGGTTCAAGTATTGAACCTTGAATATCTGCTATATAGACAAAATAATTTACATAATATGCTTGAAAGTAATGTTGCAGACATAAGAATTACATATGAACTAATTTTTAAGTTACAAAGCTGTCACTTAATTAAGCCATTACATTTACATGAATGATGAAAGTAGTAATCATTTTTAAAGGGGTCGTCACTTTTTCAATGATTTATCATTGATATTCACAACCAATTATCTACCATGAACAACTGCCCTGGATTCTTTATAACACCAGTCTCCCTCTCCGAACCTGCTGACCTGACTCCAGCGTTAGGTAACACGATTTTTTCGGTGATTGCGTTTAGCGTTTCAACTCGACGAAAATGTCATAAAATGTCACAAAATAAATTAATTTGGTACAGGAGACAACTTAAATTCTGTGATTTGTTAAAAACAGAACGGCATCGCTGTTTTTATATCTTTTCCTTAATTTCCAACAAAAGCGATTGATTGGCGAAAAAGTTTCACCCACTTGGAATTACCAATCAGAGGATGTGTGGAGTTGACAACCATATCCCTACACGTCACGGTGCAATACTATCCCTACACAATGGCAAAGCCAGAAATTGTGCCATCCGTCCGTACAGAGTTCATCCACCTTTTCAAATAAAATTCTACCGAAAAATCTTGAAGCAAATCTACTTCACCTTAAAACCTTTTTTCTTGGAAATATTAATTTTAAATGGCGCTTTCTAGGCTGTGACTCAAAGAAAAAGATTTTCTCATTGCTGTAGAACAAAAAATCTACCCCAGCTTGGAAAAAAAAAATCTCCCGCAGGATAAATCTTGTCAATAGGACGTAGACCGTCTCTGCTTACGCTGCTGCTTCTACCAACAGAATCAATGTACAAAGCAATGGTTTTATTTTGCACAAAAGAGGAAAGTGTCGAGCTATGTATATAACGATAGTTCTACATAGTCGGTACAAAGCAGTATACTTATATGACATAGATTAATAGACGACAAAATAATGTTAAAATTGGTGAAACCAAGCAGAAACATCAATTTCTTCAGGGGGCTATTTTTACAGAAAACAAGTGGTTATAACATTTATATTATTGAGAGTTTCACCACCAACTTAAAGTGCCCCATTGTCAATGTAGTAACTGATCTAATGACCTCAAGTCGTCTTGTATGGTTCTTTCAAACTGTTAAAATGTTTTCAAAAGTGTAGCCTTTTGTTTTAAATTACCGTCACGTGCAATTAAAGCATAATCTTTTGTTTTTCTTTCGACTTATAAGCGAAGGAAACAGCTATAATTTGAGTAAGTTAAGTTTGTCACTGAACTTTGATATAAATCAAACCTTTACACAGAGAGACATTTAAATATCTAACATGGTGACGTGCCTTTTTCTGACGATCGGTTCCACCATTCACACCAACGCATGCCATTGTCCCACACCACTCCTTGGCGAGTTGATCATGTCCCTCCAGTGGGATGATCCTTCGGCACCTACGTTACGTCCCACTATACACCGTCCGATGACTCGGTGAAAACCGAGATGATTCAGACGAGCACACACCGCCAGAGTTAAAGACACTTCGTCTAAATCGGTTTGACGAATGTGCAAAGCAAAGCCTTCGTTGTACACAGGATTGCAGGATTTACGAGTCAGACGAGTCTGTTTGTACTTTATCACTTTACCGGACTTGACCAAGGTCACTTTGACAAAGGTGTCCAAAACTGGAATTAATAAAAGTAACAGAAAGAATGGATTCGTTGAAGATAATATCTAAATATGGACTGAGAAATAATAATTTTAGTTTTCTCTCTAAATGTGATTGAGTAATCTGCCAGCACTGGGAAAAATATACATGTCGGAAAAAATACCCTTAGCACAATCTCGTCAGGAACTGTTCTCAGTACCAGTTATATGTCCATTTGAAAATGACAATGAAGGTTGACATTTAATAGCAGCTTATCTTAGAAACTGAAATCTTATCACTGAAAGGGGATGTAGCCCTTCAGTGAACTTAAAAGTAATTTGATTTCCTTTTGGCCAGCACCTCTTTCAGGATTTGTTGTAAGTTGTTATTTGAACCCCAAAGTTGTTGGGCTTCTATTTTACCAGAATGGTAATCAGATCTGCTGCTCATTGAAGCAGCTAATAGGAGTAATGAACCAGTGGTCGGGTACTATAATTGGGAACTGTAGTTTTCCCTAAAAACTGTGGTAGCCATGACGGATCTCCTTGAAGCCTAATATCCCGTAATGTACCTCAGAGATTATTCTTAATGATATTCAATTCTTTCCCAATTATAACAATCATTCGCAATGATCATATTTCAAAAACTTATGCATCGACGTCATGCAATGTCATTTTGAAGGGCAAAAAATGAAACACACTGTTATCGCAACCGACCGGAAGTATACGCACACGGAGTTAGTAGAAGACTTTCCCAGGTACCTTACCATGGTATCCGTATACACTAACCACTTTTTGCGTTTGATCGATTCAAATTGTATAGTAACAGTAACGGCATACTTCTCATTGTGTGAGGTCATACGCATGCGATCTACGTTCTAAGGAAATTCACTCCGAAGAAAAATCATTGTAGCACCCCTTCCCAGTCTAGGAGGGAAATTTAATCTTCAATTTGTGAGTAAATAATTAACTCCCGTTTGCCCACATGTATTTTATATTTGATGGAGGTGACCCTTCTTCCCAGGTCATGGACGTGAATAGAGGATCAGGGGGTGGGTCCCCAAATTTTGGAAATATACCCATTTAATTTACATTTTTACGAAGTTGTTTTACGGAAGTACTGACTCCACGGAGGTGAAAGATCATACTGTATACCCTGTTGCTGTGCTGTCACCGTCAGTCACATTCTCGCTGACTGCTATGAATACTCCCCCATTCACCAGAAATACTACACAGTACGGTACCCGACCTGAAAACCTTGTTTGAACAAACCGATTCTTCCCTTATTCTTTTCTTTCTCAAGGAAAGTAAACTTTATAGAAATTTCTGACATGACTCCCGCCTAAGCTTGCTGTTTTCTTTTTAGTAGAATTTGAGCCCCCCGTTTTACATTTTTACTTTTCCTTTTCCCTTTTTAGGTAGTTTTACCCCAACAATGTAACTCTCCAACTTGTGACACTATAAAACAAATCCGTGTTGGTGTGTCGTAAAACCCCATCTAACTAACTTTACGGAAGTACTGACCATGTCCTCCACTTTCGAGTAAAAACTGCTTCAAGTACCATTTTACTACGGAGTGACTGTTTTGATTGTGATGAGAGGCGGGCGCATTCTCATAAATTTTAAACAAGCAGGGAAAAAAACTGAACTGCTTGTAAACTAGTTCATAAAATTTAAAGATATTGTGAGTTAGCTGTACCGGATTTGCCGACATAATGGTCACCCCATTCTGCCAATCGTAGATTCCTTGCTTTCAGAAGAACAACGGTAAGCCGTTCTGCGTTCGGAAGGTAAGTCAGAGAAAACAAAATATCTCCTCGTGTGCACTCTGTAACCTGAAACAGAGAAAGATTCTTGATAATTTTAAATAGCATGCGTTCTTTTTACAGTTTTATCAGACAGTTTTCAATTTTGGGTTTCCAAATTCGCCAATGCCCATGTCAATATTTTTTTTTTTTTTTTTTTTTTGTGACTATATATACCTTAAGTCCCAACAATAAAGATCTTTCAATAATTTGTGCTGAAACCTTTGACGTTTGAAATGAATGAACCAGAAAGCCCAAAGGCTTAGTGATTCCTTGCCACTGAAATTTAAGCCTGTCTTTTTTTACTCCAAATGACAGTGCTCCGTAATGTACCCGCAAAGTATACATGCAAGGCATAAACACCTCCTACAAGAACTGGGGTTTTGCTCGTGACATCACATCCACAAGTGTGAAATTTTGCAGTATCCAAGACTCCAACTATGGGAAATTTGTGTAAATATGATATTGAGACTTTGACCCCTTCTGAACCAAAGTGACATTTGACGTCCACCAAAAACTAAAGGGATCATTTATTCACCATGCATCATCTACATGATAAGTATGAGGACCCTACAAGTTTTCTTTCTTGAGATACTATGCAAGCAAGTTTGTCAGACTTTGACAATGCATGCTGACCCCAAATGACCTTTGACCTTCAAGAAAATCATTTGGGATCACCATCTCAATACGGCCAACCCACACTCTAAAGATGGGCTTAATCCCATGCTTTTTTCTTAGATACCGTGATTACTAGGTTTTGAGGTCTTGAACTCTCGTGACCCCAAATGACCTTGACCTCCACGAAAATAGATACATAACACCTAATTAAATTAACACACCCAAATGTGAGATCATTCACACTTATTTTTCTTGATATATCGTGTTTACAAGCAAAAGCGTTACATACACACCCCCACACACCCATAGACACACACACGGCATCACCATCACATAGATTCCTTTTTCTGAATCAAAAACAGGAGGCATTGAAGTAGTAACCTAAATTTTCAAATATATAATGTAGCCATCATTTTGAATCCAGGTGACGTGTGATGAACAGAAATGTTCTCTAACTTCCAAAGCAGAATCGAAGGACGGTTACAGGTGAAAATTGTTATGTGAAGATAGAAAACCGTCGAAAGCTTTTACACCTGAAACGAAAAATCAAACTGCTTTACTAGTGTGTGCATGGGGGGGGGCTGTAGTGCCCTTTTTGGATTAACAGAACTGATCGTCACGTTATTCTTAAAAAGTCGAAATGTGTGAACTTCTAACTTTCTGTAGGTGTTTGACCATTGATTGCGCAAACTAGACCCCCTGTAGTCCTTATCCATATGACGTCACAGATCAGGAAGTCTGTCATCTCATGCAAGCGTGTAGCAAGTTGAAAACATCTTACACCAAGCTGATTTGTGTACCGGTTGAGATGTACGCGGGTACAGTTTTAGTACGCTAATAAGGTGTAAAATCTACTTCGTGTGTGAAGTTTTCTTCATGACTTGTCTCCAAGTGAGAATTTTTCCGCATGACTTGTCTTCGAGTGAGAAGTTTTCTTCATGACTCGTCTCCGAGTGAAGTCGTGAG
Organism: Holothuria scabra; assembly: GCA_037179385.1. NCBI lineage: Eukaryota > Metazoa > Echinodermata > Holothuroidea > Aspidochirotida > Holothuriidae > Holothuria > Holothuria scabra. The sequence continues at coordinate 35,512,870 of CM074198.1, forward strand.
TGATGTGAATATGAAAAGTTCGTTTAATATATTTCTTCCTGACTTATTTTACTACCCTTACAAAAAAAGGTGCGTCAACCTGTGTCTGCACCATGTGTGATCACGCGTGGAAAAACAAAGGAAATCACGCATGTTCTTGGGTGACAAACCTGCGTTTTTGGAACCTTCTACCCACAGGTTTGACACAGGTTTTGCACACATTTCCTTGCCTTTAATATCAAGCCACAGGTTTTGTGGAAGAATTCTTTGTTATCCCTAGTTTTTATCACCACACGTTTTGCACATAAAACCTGTGCCAAACCCGTGGCAAACCTGTGGCAAATGATCAACCTGTGTCAGTGTCAAGGGAAATCACAGGTTTTCATGCAAAAACCTGTGATAACCCCTGGAAAAAACCTGTGAAAACCTGCGAATTTGGAACCAGTTGCCACACCTTTTTTTGTAAGGGTATGTAAGGTCGTGCGCCTTTTGTTAAAAACATCCTCTCAGAACGGCGTTTAGTTAACAGTGTTCAGGAATCAAAAACATATTTTGCCTCCACTTTGTAAACACATTTAACACCTAAATCTTACTAAACACTACATTTTTAAGACTTAAACGTGTTTTAGGAAGGGATGTTTAGGATACAGACACGTGATGATGTTTTCAGAATGGGAGGAAAGTGTTTAGAAAAGCGCTTATTTCCTAAACACCGCTTTTAGAGTTCGGACGTCGAAAATGTTGAAAACATACCGTTTCCGACTTCCTTAGATCCTTGCAAACTGGAGGTGAACTTTCTTTTGTGAGACCCAGAGCAAGTGGATATTCAACTTCACCTATCGGTTCATTGTGTGAGAATCCATCCAGTTCAAAGACCTGTCGAAAGAATATAGGTAATTTAGTTCGATAAAGTTTCACGGCCCGGTTTCCGACCCATTGGTTCAAGTAGAGCCGGTCACGGCCCTTTTTCCAGTTGTGGCTCGCTGGCTTGTTTTCCCTACTCCATTGCTTATACGGAAAGAAGATGTGAGGAAAAAACAAGCCTGCGTCCCAGCTGCAAATCCAAGAGTCTTTCTTAGAAGCATTTCTGAGCCATTAAACCAGCTCTTGATCCGCCTAAACAAGTTTAATTTTTTTGTAAAGAGAAGTCTTTTAAAGCGAAAGACTTAGTTAGACTGTCACGAGAGTTGTCAGTGAGCTATTCTGTTTGTTTTAACATGGAAATACTGCGAAGTGTATCTTCTGTCTCAGATATGTTACCGTAGAGATAATTCTCACGTGACGTTATACGAGCTTTTATGTGACGTATTTCAGCCGTGTTTGAGGGCGACCCCATATGTACATAAAGGCTTGCCCTCAGGAATTGCGGTTACTAATGCCTAGTTGTGACGTCACTGAGAACTATCTGTCGTAGCAGTAGCGATTATTTAAATGCAGTCCAATTGCAATTCACCAATGTCGAATAGCATAGACCCTTCTCTTTCACTGAAGCTGGAAGGGGGGGGGGGGCAAGGGCAGATGATTGGAAGGAGTTGGTATTCTCAATCCCATTAGCCTATAGACAGATCCGCGCAGCAAGTGAAGGTATGGTGGGGTCCTTCAGCCCTAAATCGTCTTAAATTTTATTGTCTCCATGCAATGCTAAACCTTCATACAAAAAACATTGAAGCAAAGAATTGTAAAAGATGATAGCCGAAGGACCCGAGTAATGGCCGACCTTATCAGAAAATCTCTTGACTGTTCGGATTCATCTATATTACAAAGGTTCCCTGCATACCTACCTGAAACTTGACAACCAAATCTTTCACTACTTCAGGGGAAACTCTGAAGGAAAAATTTTGCCGATAAACTGGATTACAAGTTTTACGAACAACCTTCGATGTAGACGCCGGTATTCCGCAGTCTGGAGAGAGGGCGATCTTCACTATAGTATCAGCTAATCCCTGTTAAGTATCAAAAATAAGACTACATTATGTACAGGTAACACTTTTTTTTGTTGCCTTTGCCGAGAGCCTGCGAAAAACTCCTGGGCCTGAATGATGAAGTGCATGGGGAGGGTCAGCCGTCTCTAAATGACTTACTCCAGTCCAAAGAAGAAATATTGTGTCCTATCAATTGAGAAACATGCCTTTCTCGAGGGTTATATAATAAACATTTAAGTACTTCAAACACTGCACCGTCATACAAAAGTTGAGTAAACGAAAATGTACCTTTTGTTGGAAATTCATGGGAAAAGTATCAATAGACCATTGCAAACAGATGACTGGGTGAGTGAATTTCAAGGACACCGTGAGTTCAGGGCCCTGTTCAACTAAACCGGAGACGGTGCGTGCAAGGTCCTTTACCCACAGTATCTCCACATGTAGATCGAAGAGGTCTTTGGAAAAGTGGCTTCGAACCTGACTGTATCTTTTGCATGACCCCCTAGGGTCACGGCATTGTTCTACCCCTATATACAATCCCAAAAACACTGGAACATTGTTATTTTATCGACTCATATGACTGAATGAGAGCATTGGAAATTTCGTATCAAACCTTGTTTAAGGAAATCTTGGAATGCAAGTCATGTGACCAGACAGAATTGGGCACTTAATATCTACTGAGGTGTTTAAGGTATCTACTAGGTGCAAGTATAACAGAAACGTATTTTCCTGAAGGCGCTTGTATGAAAACGGGACTTGCAAGTCTCTCCATTTTTGAAGCCTTCCAAGGCAAATTTGCTACTCGTTAAAAGTATGACAGTGTAAATGCAATGTTGCCATTGTCTACTTGATGAGAAGAGCATGGAACGACTTCACTTCTCACAATTCACATCACATTGGCTCAAATATTGACAATGGACAAGAATTACTATTTTTGCACCGACATAAACAAGCACGAGTACGATAAGCAAATTTGTCTTACATGTTATCATCGCTTATATATTCTTTATTCAAAGGACAATTGTAATTGGTATATGATAATTTATTTACTTTGTAGAGAAGTAACTGTTCATTACCTTTAAAAAATCCTTAGGCATGCACAGCCAGCTATAAAGTGGTCTTGCGTTAAAGACGATGGGGGTTTCGTTCTTCGAGTAATTTATTGTATCCAATACAGTTCTTTAGCCTCTTGCAAGTAGCACGTACTTATTCCTATAATTATCTTACACTGTTCACCATCCAAAGTAAGCATGAGATCCGAACAGTCTAGTTGAGAGTGCACTCATTTAAAAATTTGCAGAAAATATTACTTATGTCTTGACCAAAAATAACTACTAGAAAGATAATGACAAAGATAATGAAAAGTGTCGGTCATTCCTATCTCAAGATATCGCGATTACAAGGTTTTCGGTCTTTGATCTATGGTGACCTCAAATGACCTTTGACCTCCACCAAAAACAATGGGGTTCTTTCTTTTAACATGGCAAATCTATATGCCAAATATGAAAAGTATCAGTCATTCCTATCTTAAGATATCGCGATTACAAGCAGCGTCACAAACACACATACACACACCTTTTCCTCCTGCTATCTAAGACATGAAGTTACCAGAAACGCGTTTAGCCATTTCGATATATTTGTTGTTAGAAGTATTAATCCTTTAAATTATGTAAATTTGGGATGGAAAGCACATTTTTGCTTATAAACAACAATTCCCATAAATTAATGATTTACGACAAAATTAAAGGGTGTGCCCAATCAAAAAGTATTCACTGGGTGTGTAATAGTACGAACATCATAAATCCAAATTAGCCAGACCCTGAAACACAACCCCGAGTACTACATTAAGCCAAAAACCGAACAATACACCGTAAGCTCACTTTAACCAGTTAACGCATTTGTGAGATTTATGATTGAAACATTTCGATAGGTAAAGTGGTGATATGATGTCATACTCATTTGTTCAAGTTCACTGTTTGTTGAAAGTGTGACAAATTTACTTGTTCATATCTTATCAGTACCGCTCTAACATATCAAAACTTGATATGACCTCAAGCCCTTCTTTTATCGTGAAGACCCTAGAATTGTGAAAAATGTAATAACGTGCACTATCGGGAGACCATTGAAAGTTATCGAAAACTTGTAGCAGGTATTTAAGCAACGGACCTAATCTATGAATATTCATTAAGCCAGAAGTTTCATTTTCATATCTACCAAATGTTTTTTCTCTCACCGAATTGGTAACTCCTTTGCGAAGTAGTTTCATCATTTGCAGGAAGGCCCTACCATTTTTCTTAAAAACGCAATACATTTAAAGTTAGAAGCGTAGGCCTATTAAGAAGTGCTTACCGCTGGAGACTTGACGGCAAGTTGAGTTGCTTGCTCCAGGAATACTCGAAGTTGTTGTGACTCACTGTCGTATGTCACAGCAAACGATAATTTCCCGTACTTTGACGCAGGGGATGTTCCTGCTTCCGCGTTAGTGACATCATCACTAAAAATCGCCGAGCTGTCCTTCCGGGAGTCGAAACTTTCAAAACTGGCTCTGTACAAGTTATCCGGTGTTGAATGGGATTTGTTTCCGGCATAGAGGCTTCGCTTTTTTGCCGCAACTGTGGAATCCTCCTTCAGACTGACACCTCTTTTAGCCTTGGTTAATCGCGAGCTAACCCTTCTAGACCCGTCTGAAGACGGTTGCGGTGCAAACTTCCCTAAAGATGTAATCGGAGGCGGTTTTGATGAGATGACAGGGACGGACGGAACGTTTGGATCGAAAGAAGACAGATGAGATGTGCTTGATTGAGGTGACTTCTTGTCATCTGTTTTCAGTTTTGTTTCTTGGGAAACTTTAAGCATCTCGGAAGTTGGGGGTTTATCGACCAGGAAATAATCAGCACCGAGTCTTTCGTAATCTTCCTCTTCAGTCCGACTGCTCCATCTTTGATGAGCAAACCTCACCAGTAGACAGGTTAGTATGGAAATTTGGACGGTCACGCAGATGACAAAAAACACAATCATTATAGGTGGAACCCCCCTATAGGAGAACCAATCTGCGATTGACTCTAGAAGCATCTTTGCATCTTTTTCTAGTAATTTGTCACTATATGGACTTTTAGTTGAATCACTCCCATCATCCATCAAGATTTTGTTCTACAAAAACAACAAAATGAATTTCAGCAGATTGTCAATGACGTTTTTATATTGTATTGGAACCTTTATTAGACTTTACTTGGGGAAGACATGATCCATTTCAAGTCAACTTTCATATGCTTCCTATATTAAGTATGCCAATAGTCAGTTCAACACATGTGGGTTGGGTTGGGTTGGGTTGGGTTGGGTTGGGTTGGGTTGGGTTAGGTTAGGTTAGGTTAGATAGAGTTATACGGCCCAGTTTCCAACCAGTTTAAGGTAGTCTATCGTTAATTTAAATCGTTATTATTATCCCAAACAATTCCTCTCTTCCCCATGTCTTTTACCCTCCGCAAATTGATATTCTCCAATGCCGTGGGCAGACAATTTACGGTAATCTATCGCAAGTCGATAATATAACCCGACGAGCATACAACAACTATATATTACAACGCTCTCTTGCACGTTGTACAAAGCGAATTTTATGTCAACTAAGAAAAGAACAGTTATCAATCGAGAATTTCCCACCTATCTAAGAAGTTTCCACTTCAGAATGTCAGAATTATGGCCAGATAAATGTTTAATTTTGTTCCTTTTCTTCAATCATTCAGAGCGGTGGATCCAGGAGTTTTCCCGAAGAGGGTTTGGGGGGGGGGGGGTAAAGTTTGATCGCCGTCTTGGGGTGTATACTGGTGATATAAAATATGTAGCTTTAAAAGCTATCCAGTCTCGCCCTCAAAGGCCCAGTTCTCTCACCTCAAAGAGTACCAATTCTCCAAACCTCCTTACTGAAACCCCTCCCACAATTGTCTGGAATTCATCCTCTTCCAAATACAATCTTAGTTTATTGCTTCAAGGTGGGTGTAGAAAAACTCAATTTATATAAGTAGTTTGGTTCGAGGGGTTTGGCCCTTTAAGCTATTTATATCCTTATGTATAGAGTAACACCTGCTGAAGATTTACAAAATAGATTTCAAGGCACTTGTTTTAGGCTTCGAGCAGTCGTCTGTATTAAAAAGACACAACCCACTTGACAGGATAACCGCCCTTTGGATATATTTGTTCAAAATTGGGGTTTCAGTTTTTCGTTGGCCAAGAACAGAGATACCAAACTCCCTGGACCTGCTCCTGCAAAGACAACACTTGCACCACGAACAGGATACAGTCCGTTAGATCCTCAGCCCAGGCTACATTCGACGTGACAATGGAACAGCTTATTAATAACTAAAAACCATCTAGCGCCAGTAGACAGGTAAATTACCTTCTTTTTTTCAAAAAATGATAATAATTAGTATTTTTCTCTGAATGGAATCAGCGAAAGCTGATTTTGTTTAAATCCCCATTTATAAAACCCCCAACCCACACCCCCACCCCCACAAAAAATAATGCAAAACGTGAGAAACAAATAAATTCAGCAAAAACTGGAGAAAGATTTAACTGGAATGTAAGGTCCTGAATTTGAATCGCTATAAAAAAGGTCGGTTTAGTGAGGATGAAATAATGACCAAAATTCTTATAACTTGCGACTTGGGATCCAAGTATTGTGAGATCGGACCAAACTAAGTATTTTATGGAGATGAGTAGGTTACTTTCGAGCACTTTCCAAATCATTAACACAACGGAATAAATGAATACAAAACAATTTTTTAAATACAAAATACCCGATAAAACAAATACAAATCTAAAGTTGTCAACTACGTAAAAATATTATTCCTTATCAGCTTAAATATCAACTGTGTAGGACCTCAGCTCCCTGGTTTGGTTTACAATATATAAGTTGGCCTTTAGATAGTTCTTATAGACGCTTTTCACGTGGAGTATTTCAGACATGTTTGAGGGCAACCCCGGTATGTATGTACAGGCTTGCCCTCAAACAAGGCGGTTTCTAACGCATATTTGTGACGTCAGTGAGACTATCTACAGCAAGAAGTATTAAGAATGCAAGAATGCACGTGAAGCCGGATGGGAAAACGTACTATTTCTGTATTTGCTCTCAGACTGAAAGTCTGGCACTTATAAATAAAATAATAAAGTACCTTTAAATGTCCAGTCTTTTCACTATTTAAACAAAAATGGTGGTGCAACAACAACTCTCTGGTTTGAGCAGCTCAACAAGGCCTAAAGGGCTTGAGCAGAAATCTTGACAGTCCAGGGAGAAGCTTCTTTGTAAATACGATATTGTGTAAGAGGAGTACTCACGAGTGGAACATACAGATAGCGAGTCTGACAACACTTAATATAAAAAGCGGAATTAGAGATACGTGAAGAATCTCCTTGTTCTTCATAAAGGAATGCAAACCAATGGAACGTAACGCATGGCTAAGTTAAACTTGATTGACTCAATACAGTAAATTGTGACGACCTCCGTTAGTTATTCTCTAACTGAAGTGAACTCCCTGATCTGAATACGATCTACTCTTTGCAGGTTTTGCGCCTATTGTATGTTTTCATCGTATGGTTAAAACCAGCACATGTTTGCTAACTGTTATTTTTCATGTCCAAATTAAATGAAACCAACTCAACAGAACCAGGTTATTGAGGCTGCTTTAATGTTCTGATCGCATAGCTGTTTGAAAAGGCGATATTCGGAATAGCAGCTCCCTGCATGTTTTTGCCTTTTCTGTATAAGCATAGCCCTGCGGAAATCTTTCTCTAAGGGAGGAGGACGGTGATCTTTTGACGTCACCAATGTCCCAGCTCTTCCCTCGTTTTCCGCCCTACTGATGTCTGCGATACAGCAAGGTTTTGGTTAATATGGGCGCTGCACCTCCCAGTTTCGCGTCCCGTACAGCCATGGGTATAAGTAGGTTAAGCATCGGCAGGCGGTTGAGAACCTGTCAATTTGTCTACTGAAAATTTTTGAAGGTATGTAACTCTTTTGTGGAGCAAGTAGATGCAGAGAAGCCTAATTTTTATTGCTAGGAAAAATGAAGGCAAATAGATGTTCACAAAATTTTACAATTTGTTTCTGATTAAAGGCAGTGGCGTACAAAAAGGGGCAGGGGCAATCCCCCCCCCCCCGATCTGAAAATGACAAATTCGGAAATTTGCCATTTTTGACACCAATTAACTACAGTACGATTTTCTTCACTCTTCCTCCATGAAATTCCGAATTCTCTCCTACAAAAGCTCCATATTTGTAACTATTTGTTTCAGAAGTGCAATTTTTACCTCGCTCTTCTCGAGCCTCAAATTGCAATTCTTACTGCAGTAGTGATCGTCTCTGAATCAGTATGGTAAACTGTCCCATGCTATGGAAATGACAAAATAGAAAATTTGCCATATGTAACACCAGACCATAAAGTGACGCCGGCAACTACAGTGCTATTTTTTTCAGAAAATTCCAAATTTTCTCAATATATTTTTAAAATGTAGTCGGAGAGTCTCAATTCGGAGGCCTTAGATAACATTATGTAGCAACAACGATTTTTGGTAGTCGTACAATCTCAGATTTGTCAATGGGACTTAAAATCCAGACACTTCAGTAGTCCCCCAACCTTTCCCATTTTTATCATATATACAAATCCAAATTTTTCTGCTATGCAAACTCCATATTTGCGAATATTTGTTTAAAGGAGCAAAATTTTCGGGGCTCTGCAAATAACTTCCCCAGCACAGTGGTGATCACATTTTAAAAATATCAGATGTTTTCGGTGTATGCCCCCTCCTTCTCCCGATAAATTGTCTAGCTGTGCGCTGCTGAATCAAAGTGAGGGTTACAAGTTATTCTGAATTAGGGGTGAGCTGAGTTTTTTTAAAAGGTCAACTCATCCATCAACATGATTAACGCCATTCGTGTTTGAGAGAATGACGCATGCAGAAAATGCCCAATTGACGTCGCTCTAATAGAAGTGATTCGTATTTTCACCTCTAGGTTTCGCAAAATTAAATACACCTCATTTTAATTAACCCTATTCCGTACCAATTTAGATTCAAGTAACCATCAGATAAGATCAATTTTGAGTCCACCACCTCCAAAGTCTGATTTCAGCAACGTCAATTCTAAGCCAGTTTGGGATCTCATACCACAGATTACAATCGCCGAAAATCTGCTTAATGGGTCACACCTGGGCCATTCCGGTCTTGGGTAAAAAAGAAGGAGGAGGGGGGGGGGAAGTTCCTTGAAAATATTTTTTGGCCCCTAGAAAATTATCACGGACTCAATAAATTTCAATCAATTTCCGTCTTCTCTCCCTTCCAAGGTTTTCGACCATCTGTAACCCGTTCGGCACTCCATAAGAACCTATGGACTTGAGTTTGCGCCCGCAAAAAGGAGTGTAAAACGTAGAGCTAGCAGAGGAACAGTTGACGACCTAAGTTATGATTGTTGTAATTTTGACTGGCAGTGGGCGTAGTTACCCATCCATGACGCCACGTGAAAGCTTTCTTTGGAAAACGTGCATACTGTACATGGATGATTCACGGTTTCAGTTTATTTCTACATACTGAATGTTAGGTTAGGTTAATTGGAGTTTTATTTACGGCACAGCTCCTAACCAGTTATTTGAAATCGAGCCGGCCACGGCCTTTTTTCCAGTTGTGACTCACATCGAAATACACTTTGTTACAATTTACATCATTGGTAAGTGGAGTATAGTACCGTACTGGAAAAGTAGATTGCTTTACCAGCAGCCACCATTAACAAGTACATAAAAATATTTAAAATATAGTCCTATCATCATGGTCGAACGGGAATCTTTCTCTCAGGGAGAGGACCGGGGGCGGGGGGGGGGAGGGGCTGACTTTTTGCCCGACTCCAGCTCACCAGCCAGGGCATAATCTCTGCCCGACTGAGGCACCGAAGTCTACCCGATTCAGCAAGGTTCTGGCCAATCGGGATTTGCAGCTCCCGCCCCGTACGTACGGCCATGCCCATCGTATTGGTTTTTTGTACTGTGCGTATTGCATTTTGATATGATATCGTGAAATGTTACAACTCGTAAAATTATCCGATCATCTTTTTTCTTCATGATGGCCAGCTGAAATATTTTTGTCGTTATAGGCGTTAGTTTGTTGCACGATATCCCCCTCCAATAGCATTTCCCTTCACCTGCAGCCATTGAGCATACCGATTTGACCCGTTGTGATCGTTATAGTTCTTCCAGAATGAATGCTAATAAAATTAATCCAGTAGCAGCTTTCACTTTTTGTGATGAAGCCGATGCAGCTGTGAAATGTATTAACAAATATTTCAGCTAAAGTTTCTTCTCCATGCCAACACTGCTTGTACTCAAATATAATTAATAATATTATTGCTAATGTATGTCAAGGAAAAATGTCGCGACGACCATCCCATATTAGTCAACAACCGATCATGTGAACCATCAATCAAAAACAATATGCAGCAATTAATAACCCTCTCTAAAAGTGAGTTTGCTTTTGGACGTAATGCTAGACTATACACAACAGCCCCTCGTTTAAAATTCAAGATTGATGCAAATATTTTTTCAACACTTCAACGAAATAGTCGGCTTAATGCGGCAAGTTGACTCAACGACTTCTCACAGTATTTGTAGGCATAATTGGTAGTGGTGTAATGAGCTATATTAAACGCAATGATATCGGAAACGTAATCGGTATTTCTCTGTGTGTGTTTCGCAATTTTCACTTTATTATTGGTTTAAAATCATGGAATTTTGATAAAAAAGCATGAACAAATAGTCGGTAACTTTTTTCATGACCAACTTCTTATTTTAAGTACGATCCGTTTTATTTCCATACTTTCTATGGTTTTAGCTTTTTATTTTATTTTAGCTTACAAAGGCGTTAGCATGGAGTTGAATTGCCATTCAATGATTTATTTACGATTGAAATTGTCCATTATCCTAACTGTTCTAATTTTGAAAGGACAAACCAATGGTAAGTTATTCTATTTTCTTATTGTCATAACTTTCTATAAATATAACTTGAGAAATTTCAACATGATACAAGACTAAAATGTATAAAGTTCACCCCAAACGAGCGGAAATTTACTCCAAAATGAGAGAAAATCACTCAAAAAAAGCAAAGTTTCACTCTTCATGGATTTGTTAAAGAGAAAATCTCCATTCTTCTTGTAGTGAATTCCACTTCTTTGGAGTGAAGTTATCACTCTAATGGTGTGAATTCACATTTTTACTCTTTTAAAGAGTGACTTGAGCTCATTGTTAGAGTGTGTGTGACACTTTGAATTCGGATACCTCTCCATCATTTTACTGGTATAGTAAAATGACTTGCCTATTTTTCAGGTATTTTCAAGGTGTAGTTAGTTAGATGAGGTTTTAGAGCTCACTTTTTAACCATAAGTTGGCCGGTCATAATCTTTTTCCAGTTGTGGATGTCTGGGTCCGCGGTGTAGCCAGCCAACAATCCGTATTAGGCTACAGAGGGGAATAATAAATAGGCATGTATTTCTTGGGAACACAAGATTCTAATGTTTCTAAAAATTCGCCAGATCCTGTAAGCTCCTTATGGATTATCTGATTTGCGTAAACCCGGCTTTTGTTGGCATTCGGTCGTTATTTTGAAAATTCTGTAAAAGAATGTGGCAGTCACATTGCTAATTATTAAATTTTGTGAGTAGTACTTCTTGTATGTCTATCCTCTGCTACGCTTCTGGATGTAAAAGTTGATTCAAGAAGTAAAAACCAGTTTATTCCAGCTCAAATTGATTAAATTATAAATTTAAAATATAAACAGAAATACTTTCCATTAACACCTGAAAATTGTCTCTGCCCTGAGGGTCCCCCTATTCACACTGTTGATACATCTCTTATTATTCATGTCATGAGCTGTTTTTCAAACAAATCGTTGATTCATTTTCTATTTTCCTAGCATCCAAAACGACTGCCTTTATGAATAGTTACCTTGTTTTAGGATTGTAACGAAAAATTAAAATATCGGAAGTTGCAGATGTGGGAATCTCTGGTCTGTAATTTTTACACTGAAATTTTACAAGTAAAATTTGAATTTAAAATTTGTTAGAAACGGTTCTTTGAAGAGTTATCCAAGGGTACACTATGCGGTCATCGGTTTTGTTGACAAGATGAAATTGTTCTTATACTCTTCGTTAAAACTGTGAATAAGTTATTAATAAATCCTGTGCTTACCGTTCTTTGTGTAGATATCTAAATCTAAACAGTCATTTTATATTTTCTAATTTCCTTCTCTTACTTCTTCCGTCAGATTTCTGCTCAGATGGAGGTAAGAACTGTTTGTTCCCTAAGTTTAATTCAAGTAATACAATACCAGAGTAACAATGATTTAACATGAATAATTGTGGATTAAGCCATCTTTAATTTCATGCTTCATAAAAAAAAATAAAAAAATCTCATGCAACGACCAAGGATTACATTGAAAATGTCATATAACAAAGAAAAACTTCCTAAGAGCAGGAAAAATTATATTTTATGAAAGAACGTTAATCTTCATAAATACATGAAATGCATTTCCGAGTATGCAAAAAAACCTCTTCATAAATTGACAGTTATGAGAATTACTTTACCTGGAGCACTTGATATAATATTGATTTAACATACTGTTTTATGAGAGTAATATTTAAACGGCTGTTGCATTTAATGATGAGAGGAATGATATGAATGTAAAAGTAAACAGTATGGAAAAGTGAAAGCTACAAAATAAAAAATTTTTAGTTTTATTTACTGTGGTTTATTAACAAATGGCCTTTTCTCTAAACAGGTTACTGCAAAGGTGAGCACCAACTCTTGTTTTAGTTCCACACGCATACCAGCCAGGACATGGGGGAGGGGAAAATCTCCTTTCCAGAAATCCAGCTAACCCACTTGAGAAATTTTGTCTTTTCTTTTTTTTCTTTTTGAAAACGGACACCTCTCTTATCTCTTATATATTAACACAGGTTTTCTGAAAAAATAAATAAAAGATAAAAAAGGGCCAAGCCATCAAAGGAGATATCAAGTATACCTCTGTATAACGGTAACAACTTTCCTTTTGCCTGGCACAAGTTATCGAATAAGTCCTCTCTCTAACACTGAAAATGCTCGTCGAGTGTCTAAGAAACGTATAATTTCTTCTTAAATGGAATTTTCTTACTTGAAAATTTTGATGACCTGGGTCAAACCCCCAATAGTGCAGATAGCATAACAACATATAGTAGATCATCCGTTTGTAGCTTCCCCTATAAAAGCCAACTAAGATCCATTGCAATAAAATATGAAATTGCTGCCTTGTATTTTCACTAACGTAGATGCGTCTTTATCACATTGATAGGTTAATAACCCATAAGGATTATGGGAAGGACACAACTTGGAAAAAGCAAAGACAATAATTAAAAAGATGGCTTTCTTCTCACCAAAAGTTCTCAAAACATTAAAGGGCCATTTCTCTCGCCCATAACTACAATTTTTGTAGGGGTTAACAGAAATACTCAATTGGCCCAGTTCTTTGATTAACAGCTAGTTCAAACAATGCAAAGTACCATAGCTCACATTACAGAGCCGGCACTGTTCTGAGAGTGTCTTGATTACATATTGGGGTCTTTGTGTACTCACGATGAAGCAATAAACTGAGGTTGTGTCTGAGTGTGGATGAATTTTAAACAATTGTAAGAGGGGCTTAAGAAAGTAGGCTATGAGCATTTTAGCTGTTTGGGGTGAGAGTATCAGGCCTTCGAAGAACTTCCCCGGCCCAATTCACAATGTATGAATATAGATACGGTATGTTCCGTAGTTTTTACATCACGGTAAACTGGAAATCAATTATACCCGCGTTTTGAATACATATCCCACTTACACAGTGCTGACATTTTTTAAATAACTTCAGGATTCGATCCACAAGAAACATGTACTACGTTATATCTTTGCTTTTTCCAAATTTGATTATCTGTAAAAATTCATGATGCAGCTTAAGTATTATCTCTAACGTCGGTTCGAGTTCTTTAGAACAGCTTACTCAAATTATTAACTGATAAAACAAGATCATCATGCTAAACCACTAAGCTGAACCATGATCATGAATAACTTATGTCTAATAAAATTTATTTTACTGTATGTTTCAAATTATCTCAAAACATTGCTGTAATGTGATACCATATGCAATACTTCCCACCGCCGTGTATATTTTCATTTTACATACTTTTTAATAGATCTGCCTGTCGCCAGTGACATTTATCTCTTTCCTGTGTACCATCCGATAATGCACCACGTGGAAGAATGTTATTGGATAATACTTGCTAATTACTTAGATGGGTCTTTAAAGCCCAGTTTCTCACCAATAGAAGAGTTCGAAGCTTATATCTGCTCATATACTTGAGTTACCTTTCTGTTCATGTCAAATGGCAACAAAACATCTGGGCACTGCGCCGGGGCGCATAAATAGCACTTACACTCAGTCTGTTTTAACGTGTGTTTATATCCCCCCATTAACTTAAGTACACTTAAAAGTGTCACTCGTTGACCTTTGACTTATTGCTCAACACAGGTCCATGAAGAAACTTCGAACTGGTCTGCTGTTTTTAATCGGGCAGGCCATGTCCATTTTTCCAGTCGTAACTTGTTTTTACTCTATTTTTTATGCTGAACACTAAGTACAGAAGTACAGTAAACAGTAGGCTCTATTTTTAAAGTCTTCGGTATGACACGACCAGACTCTAACTGCAGGCAATAATTGCTACCGATTTGGAAAGATTAACATAAAATCATTCAACTAATGAAATATTTTCCAAAGTAAACTTTAACATCATATCCCCCCTATATTTCGTAGTGAAACTAAATTATCATTTTTTTCGTCGGTTGTAATTGATTAATTAGTTCCTAAACATGTGTCCCTTCCTTTATGCTATTTGCATTTATTGTTTTGAATTCCCTAGCCTTGTTGACAAATTTTTTCTTGTTTTTCTAGTGCTCTTGCAATGGTTCCTTGATATTTTATTGTGCATATTTATGTTTTTAGGTACTATTTGTGACATGACAAAAATTTGAATTGAAGTAGGCCCTTAATGTAATTGTAGCCTACACAGAGATGGACATAACAGAGGGGTGACGTCATATGGCCAAAACAGTAACACCTAAATATTTTGATAATTTGAGTTTGAACAACATTCTTGTATTTATAACATAGGTAAACTTAAGATCAAGACAGTAATTAAAATCTTAATCAAAAGACATAAAGTAAGGATTAAAGTTATTACCAAACAAAAATATAGCATTCTAATTGAACGTTGGAGTTCTTTTAATTGCAAATTTGTCTCATTTATAAGAATGAGTGTTTATTTTTCGGGATTCTGGGACTTGCTATAAACCAGCCTGATTATAATAAGGTGAAAAAGTTGAGTTTTTAAGTTCGTATAATATACAGTGTGTTTTCACTGACCTTACAAACCCGAACTTTTTTGACGGGCAAAATCTACTGTAAAACGCATTTAGTGTAGCTAGCTGAGAAACAGCTGCCTACGTGTGACTGTTGCCCCCCCCCCCCAAAAAAAAAAAAAAAAACTTCTGACTTTTGCATTTTTGCCCGGCAATGGGTGTGGCTTACAATTATGAAGTCACGTGAAAGCACTCTGTACAGAAATGAAAATTGCTATAGCCAAATCTAAGCCAGGAGAAGGTAAGATGACTAATTGAAATGAATTTATTTATTTTCATAAAGAGAACTCTTGTTCCTTGGACTGCGGTGGAAGCGGCGGAAGACAAGTACCAGCTTTCTGTCTCTTTGAGATATTCGAGGAGGAATCTATAGGTATTAAAGGAAACAAACTATATGATTAAAGTTTGATTCTTAACATTTTCCAGGCCAATGTGATACCATAGAAGTCAAGATCAGGGTGTAACTTTCTTTTTTTCCGTTGGCATCAAAGAGTATCAAAAGAGGCAACGAAAGATTTGCGAATGTTTTAGTTGATCTTAAACGAATTCGTTTCTAAAAGGTACTTTGAATACTCACTTCTTTACATCGGAACATGAATCATAGACCAGTAGTTCAGGTAAACCACTCGATTCAAAAAGCTGTCGATTAAATTTTTTTTTTAAATAATTTTAAATTTGAAGACAATCAACTTTCATCTTCTTGTGAAATATCTCCCTGGTAAGGCGGGACTACATTGTCTTTCCTTTTGATCCCTTGTTTAATTACAGTAGTTATTTTTACTGTCTTCGTGATTATAAATTTTAACAGAGAGTTTAGAGGAAAGCCGAGATCCGTATGCTTTTAACGTTGCCTTCAGTGTGAAGAAGATATTTAAAAGCCCTCGGAACTCAAAAAAGAAACACTACTTATAGCTTTCTTTACACTGACTGGAAAATTAAATATTTTGCTCAATTTAAAGACAGAACTGTCATTCTGCATGGTAATCCTGAAAAAGAGATCGTTATTAGAAACTGGATGAATGAATGTGTGAATGAATCGATTAACGAATAAAGAAAGGAATGATTGAAGTGGATGAGGGAATGAACAAAATATATCTAACGTCTTATCTCTTGCGTCCTAAGGATATGAGGTTTTCACGGCCTCTCTCAGACCAGGTTGTGGAAAGGCAAAAGTTGTTTTATCTACCGAAGCGAATAAGTATTTTCGCTTAGATCAGTCTCAAGACAGGATACTCATTAAGCACCAAATTGACGTAGATGTTCTTTTAGAAAATGGGCAGGTGAGTATTGATTTACATCAACAGATTTACAGATGTAACAATGAATCTTACCATCTTTCGTCTATTCGAATGGGTCTATTCGAGATGAGAAAAGATGTTTTCGCTGACAGCTTCTCCTGTAGGGGACCTTGGTGAAGATTTCTCTTAGGCCGAGGTAGAACCTTTTTTAGAAAGCAATGTTCCAACATTGACACATATTTTGGAGATTTTTCAGGTCTGTTTTGGAGCCCCATTAATCTCAGTTTATTTGTCAACCTCGTTATGCTTACCTGCACCGAGCAGGAGAAACGTCTTTCTTACCGGTGAGACCAAAGGAAGTTTTCACGCAGTTGATTTTTTCCCCTGGTAGATACGCACTGTTTAACAAAGTGTTTCTTGATTGGTTGTTGCCATTGTATTGCATCGATTGTATTCTTAATCAGGGTTAGGGATTAGGTTAGGGATAAGGCTATTGTTAGCCAGTGGGGCGATGCTCACTGTTCAACAACAAATTTCTTAACTGGCTAACGATAGCCCTAATCCCTAATCCTAACAAAGAATTTAATCGATACAATACAATGGCAACAACCAATCAAGATACACCTTGTTAAACAGTGCGCGTCTACCCTAGCCAGTAAGGAAATATCTTGTTAAACAGTGCACATCGCCCCCGATTTTTTTTGTACTGTAAATGTTTAAAGTGCATTACTTATTACTGACTGATTCGTTCTCTTTCAAGGGGAAAAATTACCGAATATTTGTCTCATTGGTGGAACCCTTGGTCGGAAAACGTAAATTGTCAGACGGGTGGTGATCATACAATTTGCATCATGTCCCTTGCATGTTAAATATCCATTAGATAAGTCTGTGTTTTCCAAATCAAAAGTCATCCAGGATTTCATAAAAAAAAGATCGGATCCAAAAAAGTAAATGCAAATTTCGAAGTTGAAAAAAAAAGACCTCAATTGGGGCTATCAATGGGGAATTTAAATTATACACTGATTGGTATACAGAAAATATGGAGCTTTAGAACATTCTCAACACAGGTATTGATGAAAAATGAGGAAGGGTCAGGGAAAGGCTCTTAATACCCGCGTTTACAAAATGCCAGTTGTTTTCTGTGAAGGTATGTGTTTTTTTCAAGTGTTTTTCTCTTGTCTTCCTCAGAGATTAGAATTGTTGTTCGGAGCGATTGGTTGCGACGGTGACGCCAATAAAAAGGTGATACATATAACATGTAATAACGCCTGTTATTATATTTTGTTATCACATTCTGTTTAAGGTATACCGCAAAGGAAAATCCAGTAGAAATTTTTATGTAAAAGTACGAAATTAGAGTTAAGAAAAGGTTGCATACTACAAAACTATGCTATTTTGTACAATGGTATGAATTGTACATGAGACATGTAGAAGCTAGCATAAAGTTGTGAAATCATTGGTTATGGTTCTTTTTATTATTAATTTAAGGATTCAAGCTATTTATATAGTAACATAATTACATAATTACACATTGTCGAACTGATCGTTTTCTCTATTTTATTTCAAATTAATTAGATGCAGTGTTTTGCCGTCAAAGTCAACGATATTAATGATAACACACCGGTTATCGGAGGCGATTTTTATACAGCAAATGTTACCGAGGTAGGCCATTATAAAAATGTAATTATGCCTTTTATCGGGGCCTTTTATCCTTTAGAAATCCTCATTTAATTTAAACCTTGGTCTAATTTGAAGGAAATCTAAAACATTCCATACATTGATAATACACAATAACTTTGAGGCTTGATAGACATGTATGACTGCAGTAGTGGTGCGACCATGTGTTCAGTGCCTCTAATGGACCAAACGTGCCTGACGACACCTTTTTAGGTTTTAAACAACCTGTTTTAAAGCATCTCTTCAAACCATTCTAGCCCCTTTTACCAAATCCCTACTTCTGCCACTGTATGACCGACGGTTCAAATTAAAAATCAGGCATTGGAGGGCAATTGTTTCAACGGAAACTTAATTTTAGTCTTGAACGACATATATACAATTAAATATATATATTTACAAAGTAGACAAATAAACAGAAAATTTATTAAGTTCATTTGAATACAGAGTTAAACTTTATCAAAATATCAATCTATACAACTCAATAGCAGTCTACAAAAGCTATACAAATTAAGTACATTTTCTAAACATTCTGTAAAGCGTGGACTTCAAGCCAAGCAACCACGAATGCATGAGAAGCCTGTACCTTATGAATTACAAAACCACGTCGGGTTGCAACCAACTCATCAATTCAAATCAAATTTTCTTTAAAAGCGAATTCCAGACCACCCGGTTGCTACCTTGCATTATTGCTTCAAATGCCACCGCAGCTATCGACTAGATCACAACACTTTACGACGTAATGTCATATTTAAAAACATAATAGCAATTACAAATGGATGTAAGGTTAAATTGCTGAAGATGACCGAAATTCATATCACGTGACTTAATGTTCATGTTTATCCGACAGCGGTAGATAATGCATGACGCACTACCGCCGTGTATAGTCAGTTTCCCACATAATAAGGTATGGACACCTGAAATTATGATTTCCTTAATCTTCATCAGGGTGGCTGTTTCGAGTTGTCAATTTAAACCTGGCCCTTGTTAATAGAATCAATAAGAAAAACAATAACCACTAGTTTCAGATTTACATTACCCTATGGCACCTCTTTGCCAAAATTCTAAAATCTGTTCGAAGGCGTATGCCAAGAGATTATTTAAAGTCTATAAACTATGCAGATACCGTAGATGAAATCCTCCTAGCCTAGTTATCTCAGAAACTGCCGGTAACGAATACCTAGTGCCCATAGGTAATAAAATCTGTGTGAGATTATCGCTTATCTCTTTTGAGAGAAACTATGATTTTGAGGGTACTATGGTGTACATAATTTGATAAATTTATCCCACATATACGGTTATGTGAAGAATATTCCACAGAGCAATCATCAATATGGGAAACGGGGGTAGATGCGCACTGTTTAACCAGGTGTTTCTTGATTGGTTGTTGCCATTGTATTGTATCGATTGTATTCTTTGTTAGGGTTAGGGATTAGGTTAGAGATTAGGCTATCGTTAGCCAGTAAGGGAATTTGTTGTTAAACAGTGAGCATCGCCCCGAAACGAACACATTCTTGCTCAGGAAACATGTAAAGATTGGCGTTTTCGCGGAACTGGTCACTCTGCGTAAATTCTGTGTTTCCTTGTTTGTAAAAGCAATGGTAAGGAAAGGTTTAAATGCTAGCCGTAAAACTTTCATATTCTAAGTATTGAAAGCTGTCAGCAGCAACTGTGTGAGGTATTGGTAATAGTGGTGATTGGTTGAGTGTGGGCTTTCAGAGGTGTGTGTTCGTTTCTGGCGGGAACAGCTGTCATGCATATTTCCTACTGCTTTCTTTTGGGCAATTGATCATTCCCCACGTGACTGGTATTTCTATTCACATGCTTTTTACAGGTTGCAATAAGTTATTCATCAAAAGATCTAGCTGTGTCACCAGCAATAGAAATATATGATCCAGACCAGAGTGACTTGTCCTACGGTTTACTGGAAAATGTAAGAGTGGAAGGTTTTTACTTTGTTGTTGCAAATATTTTCTTTTTATCATACGTATGATTTTCCAGGGTGCAAGAAGATACAAATTCGGAAGAGCAAATATATATCAATGTACAGTTGTCACCGGCTATAACTGGAATCATTGCTGAATGAATGGGAAAAAGTAAATTGATATTTTAATAAGGAAATAAAACTTTGAAGAAAATAAAAAAATGAGTTAAAATTTCAGGGTTCTTACTTAATTTTATCCAACTGTAATAATAGATATAAATGTCTTGGAAGGTGATTGTTTTACTACGCTAAGTGGTGAAGCTTATAACTTGGCTTATGAATTACAACTTTTTATTGATTGAACATGCAACTAAAATATATATATTTACTTGTAAAAGGTCATTGTAGATATTAAAAAAATTCAATTAATCTTGGATGAAAAGCCAACTTATTTTGACCCGGTCGGAGATCGAACTCAGTCTCCCGGTTTATTCACTTCATCTGTTCAAATAATGTTACAACCTTTATCCTCTAGGCCACAGTAGCGGCAGCAGCATCTGTAAAATACTATAATGTACTTGTAATGGTAAACTAATAGAAAATATTCAAAACTTCATATATATTATGCAATCGCTATGTCGGTTTGTACAAACATTTTCTACACCTTCACAGAGATTTTATTGTCTTTTACTATAACCAGAACATTCCGTTTAAATTGGTCCCGCTGGATTATGATCCGAAAGGAACGGTCATCTGTAAGCCTGTTAAAGATTTTAAGATCATTGTGACGGATCCCTCTGCAATTGATTACGAAACCACAACCAGCTATAGCCTAACTATGATGGCGTGGGTATGTATGTGTATCCTACTTTGAACTCCTTCTGCGTGATATTATAAATTAAAGGGCACAAGTAGTCGCCCAAACTTATTTCGAAAGACCGGGCAGATCCCACAGATTGTTACGTTTTCCTAAAGTTCTCTCGACCCTCTTGCAAAGGGTCATTCGGCGAAACCAAACAATAAACTGCTTCCCGAAGAAGGTATTACGGCCACTAAAGCACAACACGTGACCAACCTCTCGGCCCTCAAATCATTTACATCATTGGTCTGTCATGTATGACTCCATTCTAGACTGGATGAAAAGAACACATACTACATATGATTTTAGCCAAAAGGAAGAGAAACGATTGCTACGTTTTCAATTCCTAGTCACTTTTATGATATTTCTGCACTTACATATTGCATATTCAAATGGAATCAATTTCATAATTAGTCATAAAACTATTGTCACGTTACCCTCAGTTAAGAGTCAATCATATATAAAACAAGACACGCCGCAGCATTAAACCAAACTGGGTTGACATCATCCACCCTTAAAAGAACAAGATGACTGCAGCTCTCCATATCATAATGGTATTTATGTAAGGCTGTGTAATCGTTGTGAGCATCATGTATATGTAATGGTGACGTCACAAAGTGTTACAAGCGACTTTTTGATTCAGATAGACAGAGTAACAGAACGGTGAGTTTTAACACAAGCGCAAGAGAGCGTTCCAGTTAAGGTGTTTTGGATTTTGAACTCGAGGGTACGAGAGAAATTTTCTTGACAACCAATGTAACGTCCTGTTTCCTAACCGAACGTTAAATCGTCAGAAGACCGTTCTGAATACCAACAAGACGGAGTAATTTTTGCTTTTGCTCGTGCGCAGTCTATTTTTGCTGCTTGTTCAGGTCTCGTTGTTTACCGTTCTGGAATAAGAAAGTCCCTATTGAGGGTTAAAAACCTCACAAAAATGGGGTCGGAGGCCGATCCGAATTCGTTGTAGTTTAACAGCGCCTTTAACGTTCTTAATTCCAGGAAGGGTGTGGCAGTAGCGGCGATCGTACGAGAAACGACACAGCTGCATTGACGATAAACGTGATGGACGCAGACGATGAGTTTCCTTTCTTCAACTCAGCAGGGTACACGGCGACGGTACTAGAAAATGATGTTAACAAACCATTGGAGGTGACGCCCACCATTCTAGCATCTGATGGCGACAAGGGTTTGAATGAACGAATGGTTTTTGGACTGGTGAATTGTAAGTTTTTCAGCAACTTTATTCAACCTTTACTTCTGAAGAATATTTTGGCGAAAGCCAATCTGAATTTGGGGAATTTGGGAAATTTGGGAGCTTTGTGTTTCCCTTTGGATGAATCAAAGCATTAACATTCTAATATCAGTTTTTATTAACTTATTTTTTCTACAGCTAACCAATCACGTCCTGACTGTCTGAACAACCTCCAAATGGATAGTGATACTGGGGACATCAGTATCGTGGGGAAATTTTCTTATGATTCCGACGAAGGTCCTTGTCGACTAATTGTGGTGGTAATTGAAGATATAAAATCTTATTTACCCGATTTACCCAGTTAAACAATAAATAAGTCCGCATATAAAAAGCAAAAACCCTTACCTACCCCAACTAACCCCATTTGCAACAGAAAAAATACCCGAAGAATGTTAATCCATATAGTTATGCTTCTGCCGCAATGTGTTGGGAAGAGGAATGACATGTTTGCGCAGCAATTTTTCTGTTGGAAACTGGGCCGTTAAAATCCATCTAAGTATCTTGAAAAGGAAAGGTAGTGCCACAAGATACTAATTGTACGTTTTCGCCCATTGTTTCAGTGAAGAAATGCTCTCCCAGACCTTTTTTGAAATGTCTCTGACTTAAACCTGAAAACTCCCCTTAATTCGGGTTCAAGAGTCTTCATGGTATCTCCACTGGGGGCATATGCCTACATGCCAACTATGGCACCACTCACGCATGCAACTCAAGTTATTTAATAAAGGCTTTAAGGGAAAGTTATCTTCTACAAATTTTCAGTTAGCCTCAATTTTGGACCGAATTCTTCCTTTCCTTTCATCCATTCAGGCGAGTCAAGCTGACAATCTCAATCGTAAAACACAATGTCCGCTGATCATCACTGTAATAGACGGAAACGACAAATGTCCTGAATTCGAAAAACAGAGCTACGAAGGGAACTTCATTGCAGGTGATCCGATAGTGACGGAGATAAATTCAGGCAATGCTCTGACAGTGAAAATTCTGGACAGAGATTCAGTGAGAATGAAGTTCATATGTCACTCCTTATTTAATGTTTAAATAACATTATGTTATGCTGGCCCGGATTCGGGTATTCAGAATTAAGGTAGGGTACTAGAAAACACTATGTATAGAGGTCGGAATCCCGGAGTAGGAAATACCTCCCTGTACGAAACAATTTTCAATTTTCATCACTTTACCCCCCCCCCCCCTAAAAATGTACTGAACCTGTTACACATTCTGTTTGTTTTGTTATTCGAGTTTAATGAGGAAGGTCGGTTTAGATTACACTAACGGTTATTCTTGTTTTTCTTGTCTCAGATATTTGTCGGTGACATCGCGATATCCTCGCCTTCCTACCTGAAGATAACCGATGTTTCAACTTCTGGTAGTACCAAAGAATTGAAATTGACAGTTGCGGATGGAGTGACGATAGACCGAGATGCTACCATCACGGTTTTATATTGAAACTTTTAACTTCCCTTCTTTAATTTATGTAATAACGAAAACAAACTATAAACATTTTTCGTTTCTCAATGCTAATAATTTTTTTCTAAATTAACGTGTGTAAACAACCTCCTTCTCATAACAAAACTTCAAAAGTTGATCATATCCATTAATTTTCATGTAGTTGTCCTAAGTTCCGAATAACAGTGTCTTTTCTGAAATTAAGAGGAACACTTACCGAAAATAATGTTAAATTCCTCTCATCGAAAATATAAAGAACAAAAATTTTAATGAGTTAATAAATCTTATTTTCGTCATTTTATTTTGCTCAGCTTTCCGTTAGTGACGATTCTCTCGAAAACTGTCTTAATACAGTGACGGTATCTGTGCATTATATAGATGATACTGACCGATCTCTTTCACCGAGGTTTACGGAAACAAAATATACTGCAACTATTCCTGAAAATTTGCCAGTTGGAACTTCAATTACACAGGTAATATCATCAGAGCACGATTCCATGTAAATATAGTTTTTTTCTTTATTTGAAAAAAGACTGTCTCATAGATTTTTCGAGGAGAGATCGATTTGCACAAATATGATAGGTGGATCTCTCAACGACCCCTGGAGCTATATCTGTATATTGGCTGGAGTCTAGTACTCCTGGTAGGGTCACCCATGCCAAACACGTCGAAGAGTAGAAGCGAGACAAAGTGTGACTCCCTGGTTCTCCAGGTTGGGGGTTAGGGTGAGGGCTTATGACCCTCTCTTGTAAAAACAACTTTATTACAGAAACCAGATACATAATATGTTAAGATGGAACATATTCTAAACATTCTGGTGAAGTTTTTTATTCATTTTCCTTGTTCAGTTCTCGAAATAGGCCTAGCAATTGAATGTGGCAAATTTTCAACATATAGGTTGAACTTGAAGCAAACAGGCGTGATGTCATGGATCCACATTGTTGGCCAATGTTTTGTAATCATTTATATCTTACAACCAATTTTATGCAACAAAATACTGATATATTGATACCATAGGTGTATCTTGAGCAATGGATTTTAAAGCCGTTATTGGCCTCACGGGAAAGATAACATCCCTAATCAATTCAAGGTCAAACCGATAGAATGTATAATAAAGAAAAACACAACACTGGAGGCCAACAACGAGAATTCATGACTTCACACCTGCTTCAAGTTTACTTTTTTATACAAAGTGTGTAAACTTCAACTGCTATATCTCGAGACCTGAACGTGTGAAACGAATGGAACTTTCACCAGATATGTTCCTCCTTAACATATTAACCATAAGTTTAGTTCTGGACTATTCGTTTGATGGGCTTTGTGGTTTTGTATAGTGGGGAAGGGGAGATGTTAAGCTTGCAGATTGTCATCAGGTCTTGGGGTGGTTTTAGGGGCAGTATGAGAAATGACTGTGTATGTAAGGTCCCGCACATGAATGCGGCTGTTATATGGGATATGTTTGATCTTTGAGGTTTGTTTTAATACGACGACATTGAATGCTACTTTTAAGAGCGAACAAGCGGGAAGACTGTTAACTTTTCATGGAGAAGGGTAAGTTGCCGACAGAAAACCCCGAAATCATCGTAACCAGGAAAATCTCTATCATTCTCTCGAGGTATCTGTTGAAAATCCTGGCAACACACAATACAGCATACTCAGTGCATCCTTACAAGGATACTTGTTCATTGCTATCAATAATTCGTCAGGGGAAGTTTACGT
Organism: Holothuria scabra; assembly: GCA_037179385.1. Taxonomy (NCBI): domain Eukaryota; kingdom Metazoa; phylum Echinodermata; class Holothuroidea; order Aspidochirotida; family Holothuriidae; genus Holothuria; species Holothuria scabra. Next base: position 35,538,334 of record CM074198.1, read on the forward strand.
CGCCGCCAATATCAACTACGAGGCTTTAGGATCTCATCCGGTATTTGAACTACAGATCCAAGCCAAAGATACGACGTGGACAGATCCAAGGCAAGACAAACGACTTATGCATGGCGTAGTGTCGGTATCATTTATGCATATTTAAATGAGAAACGCAGTCCTTTCAAACAACAGATAAATCAAGCCTTTTTCTATTATTGCATATTTAATATAAACCGGTGAGCTCCGATTAACTTGGTATATTTCACAGTATAGTGAGAAAAAGAATTTGCCACACGGCATATTATAGACATCTACAATATATTGAATTGAGTTGTCGGCATTTTACTTGTACGTTACGGGCTTATAACACACTGTTAGACCCATTGGTGTCACTGCAGTCTCACCGGTAAAAGTTACAACATAAAATAAAATTTATATTTAGGCTAACTTTTACTTCATCGGGCACAGTTAATTTTAACTAAGAGTCCTTTAGATCTTGAAAAAAATTTAGTGTACATTCAAATAAAACTCTCATTTTAATTCGTAAGGCGACAACTCAACATGATCTTCATTAGCAAAAATGCGACACCCTAAGGTGGCGTGCCTCTAATTCCACTTTAAAATGACATTTGTCTTATGTAACAATTTCTTGTTACAGAAGACAAATGTCTTTTTAGCACCTACTGGGCTAAAAAGTCCGTTTATGGACTTCACAAGCCCCTCCTATTTCTTATCTGTCGGACGTAAACTGTAGTCTAGTACGTGTAGCTAGCTGATAGGCAGCTGGCTAAAGACGTCATGACTAGTGATTTTTAGACTGACAGCTGGAGTGGCCAACCAAACTATGACGACAAGTCAAAAGACTCTATTATGATCTTTTCGCATTTGTCCGTTTTCACGTGACGTCATAATTGGTTAGCCGGTTCCACTGCTGGGGAAAATCAGCAGTCGGCATGGCATCGTAAGCTGCTTTCCAAGGAACCTATACCAATTATACTCGAGGTTTTATCAAGGAGTATATACGAGTAGTAACGACTAGTATATCCGTTTTTCGTCAGATTTGGATACACAAATGTTCAAGTCACAGTGCAAGATGAGGACGAATACCCACCTACTCTGCAGGGTTTACCGGTTTCATTGAACATCCCCGAGAACTCACCAATTAACACAGATGTTTACTCTGTTGTGGTACGCTTTCAAACTTTACAGCTGTCAGCAAATGAAATTTTTTGTTTAGTTTGATTTGCAAATAACCAATTTGTACAAAATTTGACCCTTAATTTGCGCCGTATTATTACCTTAGTAACGTTTTTATTACGATGGAACGGTTGTATCTTTAGATAAAATATAAATCTATTTATACTAGTGTATTACAGCCAGGGGGTACTTACATGACCAAGTAGTTAAGAACATCAATATACTTTCGGTGTCACCATTACCAATGTGTTAAGAAATCTCTAGCTACCTTGGCAACACAGAACGTTTTACAAGCATCCCGTTTTATGTTCTTTCTGTTACCAAGGTGACGGATATGGACGGCACAGCATCTGGTGATTATGTTTTCACTTTGTCTGATAACGCTAACTTTAACATTAATGGCAGGTAAGGGTTTGTTTCTATAAACCACAGGACACGTTTACTCTATAGAAGAGAATATTTTGTACTTCTAATTAAAACATTTTTCAAGATAAATATAACGCTTTTGCGATTTTCAAGAGATTTTAATCTCAAGACGGGGAACTTTCAATGGGTGACAAAGTAGACTACTTATCAAATACTCGTAAATACAACTGAAGTATGTTTTCCATGAGAGAATTTTGAAAGAGAAAATTGAAAAGATAAGGAAGGTAGTTTCAAAGTTGTCATTTGCATTTTACTCTGGCAAAAACGACTAGTACCAAAACGGTCTTTCAATAATTTGTGACTATCTCTTAGGGAAAACGTCATAGCTTCGGCAAAAGTGGCAGGTATGCGCGACCAAATACGTCAGAAAATTTTTTCAAACCCCCGATCCTTGCAGGACAGAATTTTTGGACGTATCGATTTAGTCAATCACACTTTATTGTGGCAAAATGACACATATCAAAATTTACCCACATGCCTTTGTAAGTGCTATCTGAGAAAAAAGGGCGGTGGATAAAAAAAAAAAAAACAATTTTGTCGAATGAAGCAATAGAAATTAGAATTTTAAACTAGCCATTTGACTTCCATTATATTGACAAAAAGTGATTTTAATGAATAAAAATTCAGTAATTTTACCTTTCCACCAGGGGTTTACTTTCGGTTGGTAAGGAGTTAGATGCAGAGACACTACCAACAACATGGCCTGTCAGCGTGTCTGTTGAAGAGCGCCACGACTCCGCGAAGGTGAAGTTTTGGTACCTTCAAAAATTTTATCGTGACTTATCACAGAACATTTTATGCTATATCTGCAAATAAAGTGTAAATGATGTGTAACTTTATTCCTTGTAGGTACACCCTAAGTTTCTCATCACCACAGTTGTGTCTCATACCGACTGATTATCGTCATATCCAGTGGCTGCGCTACGGTGGCAAGAGGGAAAATTCCCCCTCCGAAAAATGCCCTCACCCCCACCTCCCCAAATGTTGGTTGGGTTAAACGAAAAAATAAATTATATACCTCTACTTGAAGTAATTTTTCATCCAGAGATGATGTGCTAAAACTTCGGAGCTTCCGGGAGCGAAACCTCCTGAACCCCCACCTGCAGGAATGGGCGGTTTTGGGCTCAATTTCCCCAACATTTCCCGTTCCCCTTAGTTACCCCCACCCCCAGATTTTGACATTCTGGCGCCGCCAATCCTTACTAGCTCATTCACAGAGGTATGTAATTAGAACTTAGTGTAATGGATACCCAGTGACACCAAAGGTGCTACGCACCACAGTACCATACATAAAGGGTGTGGTAAGTCCATTACTGCAGGGACCCTTGCTCAGGGTGTTCCTTCGTAGTTATGTTTCAGCTAGGTAACAGGCAGTCAAAATGGTTTCTTCAAAAGGATTTATTGTGAGTTTTGTTTTCTCAGTTTAGTCCCAGAGAGGGGGTAAAGCATCGCCACTATCCCGCATAAGGGCATGCCCTAGTAATCTTTCATTTACAAGAATTATAAATACGGTGAATAATGTCCGACTTTTTGATGTGCACAGGTTCCCGCATTTGAGAAATATTTCATAATTTCTTTAATAAGTAACAATTACAAACAAATAGCCGAGTCTATCATTACTCGTCTCTCCTTGGTAGAGTTGTGTGGAGTCCATGCGCCCTCTTTTCTCCCTTTTGACTGGGGTTGATGTAGGATGTGAGTTCTAACACCTTAATGTGCTGTATTTTCCTCCTGTGTGCGTAAGTGTGTGTCAGTGTAATGTGTGTGTGCGTGTACGTGTGTGTTCACTCAAATTTTGTGATACACCTTTTGCAAAGCACAGAATATGCTCTGAACAAGACATCGGGCCCATAAAAGAAAAAGTTTTATAACTGTGGGCTTGAGGAAACGAACCGAACACGTGAAACATATTAAAATAAAGTATTAGATATGTAATCAGTCCAAAAACCTTATTTTCAATTTTGCCTACAGACATTCTGGTGATGATCCGTCGTCTTACCTCGGTTCTACAAAAAAAATATTTTTCTAAGGTCCCCCGACCCTCTGGAAAAGGGCCGCTCGGCGAAACCAAACTTATTAGTTTAGGTTTTATGTTATTTATACCTTTATTTCGATACGCACAAGAGTGGGAGAAAAAAGGAAAGTCTGCAACTCACTGTCCGACAGAAAAGTTTCCACTTTACGGCGAAATATGTTTTTTTTTTGGCAAATATGGATTTAAATATTGGGCAGCCAGCCCTCTATCCTCAAGTGGAATAAAAAGCAACTGATTGTAGTATGACCAAATAGAAACACTTTTCGTGTTTACTGCTGTAATAGAGTTTTAACCTGGCGTCAAAGGATGTTTCCACATAGCGTATTTCAGCGGTGTTTGAGGGTGAATAATTTATGTTGGTAAAGGTTTTTTTCGGACATCGCGGTTGCTAGTGCCTAGTTCTGACGTCACTGAGAACTACTAAAAAATGGCGCGTTCAAGAAAGGGGCTTAAGCCGGCTAAACTGACTCAACCAGTTGTCTTGATTGGATGACATCTGACGTACAATACGTCACACGGGTCAACTAGACCACCTCGGGGGGCTGGTCGTTTAATGCGGGCTCAAGTTTTGTCGTTTTGATGGTCTTAGAACCACTTTCGTGAAAGATCAGCTCAACTGGCTCGAGCCGCTAAACCGAACGCACCTAATATATGCGGTATAGAGTGTTTTCACTTACGTCACCAGCCCCGCCCTTTTGACAGGCAAAACCTAGTGTAGTACGCATTAAGTTTAGCTAAGTTGGAAGCAGCTTACGACTCACGTGTGGACTGTTACAACTAGAAGACTGTTGATTTTGTCGCCCGGCAGTGGGCATGGCTTACCAGTTGTGACGTAACGTGAAAGCGCTCAATACAATACATGAAGAATACGCGCAACATATTTATTTTCCTCCAAAAAATTGCTGTCATGGGAAGTGGCGTTTCAACGACGCCGTTGAACTCTTTCAAGTTTCCACTTTCCAGTTTTTTAGGCTATCTTTGTCCAACAATGAGATGTAGAGATGTAACGCTCCGACGTTCTTAACTTAAACTTCACTTCAAATGTCAAAGTTGTGAGGCGCTGTTTAAACTTTTTGTCACTCTGTCAGTTTTTTATTCTTCATTCCAGAAAACCACAGGTGATTTGATTATAAACATCATTGACATGAACGACAACCCCCCCGTCATAGCAGAAAATTTTGCTCTTAGTATCTTTGAAAACGATGATACTCCACTAAAATTTCAGGTAAGGTTAAAGAAGCCACATTGGCAGTTTTTTTTTTGTTTGTTTGTTTGTTTGTTTGTTTTTTTTTTTACTAACGTCGCCTGAACTCATTTTAGACAGAGAACCATAAAGTCCACTGCGCACACGACGACGCATGAGCACATCCGATCAAATCAGTAACCCGCATACATTTGTGGAAGTGTTACAAATAGCCTTCGTACGCCCTTACCTCGACCTGTGTTCTGTGACGCCACATGTGTAGAGAACACTATTTCTAGCAACTGTAAGTGTCATTCTATTTCTCTTTATTATAATGAGACCGACTACATGTTCAAGTGGTGAGAGCATCCAGGCCGACTTGCAGCCGGGTGGTCTAGAGTTTGACTCCTGCTTGGGTCATACGGAACACTTTGAAGATGGAACCTACTGCAATTGTGATTGTTACTCAGCATAACCATTTAGGTAGGGAAAACAATCCAGTGAGCTACAACTGGAAAGAGGGCCGTGCCGAGCCAGACTTGAAGTTATTGGTTACCAACTGCGCCGAAAAACCACTTTTATACTTACTCTTTATTGAATTATAGTTAGGCCTATGTGTCATTTGACGGGTCATTTGTGAGTAACTCCCAAGTAGAAGGGCTTGGCTAACCACGGGGCACACCGCTGCAACTACGACTACCGAATCGTCGTGATAAGGTGTAAAAAGTGTCAAGACTATGATATCACTGTTTCTTTCTCACGTTGGAAACGTGACACAATTGTAAACACACATGTTTAATTTTTAAAAATTACGTGAAATTTCTTAAATACTATGTGTTTAATTCCTTAACCTGTTTAGAATGAAAATTACTTGTTTCCAAAGTAGCAAACTGTGTTCAGAAATGTGTTTAATTTCTAAACATTGCTGAAATGCCTTACGGATTAATAAATAATTAGACTTTGCTATTGAAGGTGTTTGAAGGCTCCTTTTGTAAGATATCTTCCTGCCATGCAAAACGGGTCTTGACTGAATGATGCGGTGTTCCAAAGCAGGAGTTAATACATTATTCTTCCAACTCTCTTCGCTCAAACGTAAGCGTCTAGGACACAAATTAGCTGAAAGTGAAAAGGTTGAAAGGCTACTACTGTGTACTTTCATGTGATGCTGATGTGTTGCGGAAGCAGGACACACCCAACTGTTAATTACACGAATCCCGAAAAGTGAGTTGCCTTGCAAATCCTTGTCCAAGTTTTCGTCAGGTTCAAGTTAGCAGTTGGTACTACCATGACAATGTCCATAAACATTTTTCACTGTAACAGTTCAAATTTTTGATTTCCTCCTATGGTTTGGCCCTTTTACTCCCAATTTTCCCCAATTGACCGCTGATACTTTATCTCGTACATTTTTGTATCCGTTACAGTTACAATAACGCGATCTCATTAAATATTTCCCAAATCGTTAAGAATGGTTTAATTATGAGATTAAACAATTAAGGGCAGTAAATTTATTTAGTATCAAAAGGGGTGTGTTACCGGTTGGGGAAGGATCACAATTTTATTAACATTTGACGGCTTTCCCTCATAAGTTTGTTGGTATGCTAGAAACCCGTGTGCTAGAAACTGCCAACTCGTGAGCCTCAAGGTGGCGTATACCTAATCTGCCAAAAAGTAGGTCCATTGTGGTTTGTAAGTCATTGGCAGCGATTAATGATGGTGTTTCACTTCAATGTTCCTGCTGTGAAATTCTGTCTTATAAAGAAAACTCAAAAAGCGAGACGAAACTTCCGCTCTCCACATCCATCCCCAAACCGTCTGGTGGTTGGGTAGAGTTGCACTCTGTAGCATCTTAGGACACATAAAACTGGAGAATTTACCATCAATTTATTTTTAAATTATCTTACGATTTCTATGTAAAATAAAATCATTTCATATTAGGCCTACCCCTTTCCCTGAGGAATGAATTCACAAGCTAATTTGCTATATTTTCAGCTTATGGTCAACGATAAGGATGTGACGTCACCAAATAATGATATCGTCAAGTATGAAATTCTCAGCGCGCCATTTGGTACCTTCATCGACGAATTAACTGTAAGTACTTTTAAAGAGATGTCTTATTATTATTTTGTAGACACCGTGTGCTATTGATACTGATAAAAAAGACAGGTACAAATCTCAGCACAAACGGATTAAACTGTGACTGAGCATGATGTAAATGGGGGAGCAATTCCAGACTTTATCAAGTTACAGTCATCGAGTCAAAAGGTGAAATATGGTATCACACGAAGTACTCCGAATAATCTTTATACATGGTGGGTCAATTAAGCCACAAAACCAGCATTTCGTTCGATTTATTCGACAAGGTGTCTTCGGTAATCCGCTAAGGACCTGCAGTTACGTAAAAATATAATCTGTTGAAAACATGTTTGGCTCTCCTTTTTTATAGCGAACAGTGACGATATCGGAGTTAGTTGAACGAGAGGAAAAATCAGTCATAAATCTCTTGATTATGGCGAAAGATGGCGGTCATCCACAACTGGAAGGTTTGGCAAATGTAAGTCTACGTTTCATATCGCTGAAATGAAATGATGAAGTTTACATTGAATTCGAGATCTATTGTCGATGTGATTGGTCAAGTAATAGCGACATCATCATGCGTAATACGTAAAATTAAACCAAAATACAAGAAAAGACGGTACTATGGCGTTTATCACATAGGTTACACTTTGATTACTTATGCAAATTCATCAGTTTACTCCCACTTTTGCACGAGCTATGATTACAGCCTGACCTAGGTTGAAGTATATTGCAAATAATTGCATAGTTTTCAACAACATATAGGTCTACACGTTTCAGTGTCCGAGAAAAGTTAATCTTGAACTGTAGAAATCGGAGGAACAAGAAGTCCAAGTCCTTGTCGAGGTAATTGACTGCCAAAAAAAGATTAAATGTACACATAGGATAGCGATAATTTAAAGACTTAAAAATTACTGGTAAAATATACGAAAAACTGTTCATTTGTCCATGAAATGATAACTTTACTATCAGAAATTAATGCAGTATTGTTCCAAAATGTTAATTTATCCAAGTGTTTTGTTTTTGACGGTTTTTGCTTGGGTTAGATAACTATAGATGTCATCGACGTTAACGAACCACCAGTGTTTGTAGACGATTGCAACGAAGTGAACGTTGATGAAAATACTGTGACAACAATATGCATCATTCAAGCTGACGACTATGATGATACTTACAACGAAGTTCGCTATAGTCTTGAAAATAACTTCAATGGTAACACAAAACTTTCATTTTTTTTTATTATTTACAAAATCACAAAAAATTGTAATAAAGTTGTTACGTTGTCTTTGAATTACTATGTATAAGCTTTCTCCAAATGCTTTTGATTTGTATTATGGTATGGACATGCTTTTTTAGGACTGGTAGTCAAACATGTCCTTGTTGTCGTCATTCACATTTACATCGTTTTAGGCGACGTCATCGTCGTCGCATTCAACGCCGTCGTAATGATCCATACAGGTTCCATATAGCTTACCAACTAAACACTACATGTACATCGATTTGACATTACCATGGTTGTCACGCACGACCTATGTTACCATTGCTCATAAGAAACTGTTGATCTATGTGTGTGATTTCGAGATCGAGACAACGTTTTTCCAAGCAACGATTCATGAAACAGAAGTATGATGACCACTTTCGATTAAGAATCACTTCATATTGTATCTAGTGGCGTAGGTAGAAATGTCCCGGAGTGTGGGACCCATATTTTGTGATTCCTTTAAACAGTGAACGTTATTGGGAAAATATGAGAAGTGCCGAACACTCTAACAAATCCTGATCAACAGAGGGACGCCGAACAGGAATATGGTTAAAATTGACTAGATGCGATTCATAATAAGCCCGTATTTCTAAGCCAAATTTAGTAAAATAGTTGTCAGATTTCTGTTCGGTGACCCTTTGATCAGACTTTGTCTGGGTGATATATATACTCTTGTCAACAAATATTTCTAAATATGAAACTTGAATTGAAAAGGTTGTACTGAAATTTGAAAAGTTTGGTGATTTTTGAAGAATCTGCCTTTCCTATTATTTCCGAGGTTGCATGGCGACTGAGTATCTTTTTGCAACATAACGGTAGCTCACTCTTAAGCCTGCCGATGGAGGTTCCGACGGCATTTAAAATATTTCCGAAACTTCGTTGTATTTTGTTGACTTACATATGAAAATGATGAATCATATTTGAGCAAATATCTGCAATTTCATTAAAGAAAAGTTAGGTTAGAAGAATTGGTGTCGGGTGATAATCTGTTGTCATATTGGGCATATTTCAAATTTTGTTTTTCATTTCCAGATCCAGGAGCCAGGTTATTCTTGCAGAGATTTGTGGCTTATTTAAACATCTGTTTAAATGAGCCCCAAATCTCTGTTCTTATGGATTGAATTTCACAAAGGGTAACAAATTACTTCTAGAGACAGACCCTGGAGCTATGTCACGCAAAGAGAGTATTTTGTATTGTGTCTGCACTTACCAGCTACGGTTACAGTCGTGAAAGTGCGCTGTTGCAAATTCAAAAATGGCTTTAGTTTTATAAAAGTGTTGCAATGACATCGATACACACAGCTGTCTTCATCAAGGGTCTCCAGGCACGACTACACCCATAGGACCTCTAACCAGGGAGTTGCCAATCTAGTGGAAACTGCCTGGTTATAAAGTCCAAACTGTATTTACTAAAAAATAATTTTATTAAAATCTTTGTGTAGAAGTTGTTCTTATGCATTTCATACTTTCTTAAATCTCTTGGTCCACAGGGATATTTTCAGTTGACAGTGTTAATGGCAACTTAAGCATTAATTTTCCAGGACTTAATCGAGAGACTGACGCAGAGTTTACTCTTACAGTACATGTGAGTAACTTGCTAATTAAGAGCATTAATAAGTAATTACCATAAAGCTTCTTACATTTTAATTTACAAGGCAAGTAGTAGTCGTTTGGCATGAGCTTATTGAAAACCATGCACCAACAGTGGCGCTGGCACTTAATAGAATGGGTCACTCATGGGCTTGGGTGCTCAGAATGACTAGACAAACTGTTGAAACCCGTCAAATACATCGCAAACGTAAGCTATACCGGTACATATTTAGTAAAAGGGGTTGTCTTTAGGTCACGCTTGGGCATGGCGCTCTCCATCGGTGATTTTTCTTTGTTCGCTGGGTGCCAATAGCATAAACTGGCCAATAGTGATGACGCGCCAATTAAACAGCTAACAAAATTCGAACTCCCAGACTCATTCGCCCAATTGCACCAAAGCAAGGTTTCTGTCGTTAATGCAGGGAGGTGTTGTTCGTTACACCTCGCTGTGTAATGCTCACACTTGATGTGCGTCATTTTCTAGATCTACGCTTAGTTGTGTCAAAAGTAAATTTGTACGTCAGTTAGATAAGGTTTTGCGACACGATAATACGAATGCTCTTTACAGTGCCAATAACAAGGTAAAGTTAAAATTAATGCGGTTTCAAGTTTCAAGTTCCAAGTTTGGTTGTTCAAATACGGAGAAAGTCCATCCCTCAGTCCTCTCTCAAGACAAGCTGGAAACCCCACGGGAATATTCCCCCACCACCAATCACAGGGGGTCAAAGGTAGAATCCTCAATGTATGTGAACTTTACGTTGATAATGATAACTTAAGAGGAGGTAAGAATGTTCTGAACACGTCACAACAGACTAAAAGTATTATTTTCTTTAGGCCGCAGATAATGGTGTTCCTCCGCTGGGTAATACTAAAAATGTCCACGTGAATGTGAACGATGTTAATGACAACAATCCAATATTTAACAATGCCAGTTATGTGTATGACGTCAACGAAGACTTCAAAGATCGATGCAATGCAGAGGTGAGCTTCGAAATAAAGGAGCGGTGCTACTTTTGAATGATTTCGTTGAGGAGCAAAATATAAATCGTAGTTTTAAATTTGTTATTTGTAATTGTTTTTACATGAGAAGGTGGTATTGAATGGCTGAAAGGAGAAACAGAGTGTTGGATCGCAAGGTTATTTCTCAAAAGGGAAATTCAAAGTGCAACAACCCTTGAAAGTTCTTCTGAGACAACAGCCTAAAAGTTCCTAACCATTACAATATCTCTTAACCCTTCACCGTTGTTTGGGTCCTTTTGGACCCATGCCGAGAGCTCGGCTGTCACTCATCTTTACTGTTTCACGCGGAGCTCGAAACTGCGCGTAGCTACCCGAAAATTCGGCCACATCAACGAGGGAGACAATAGTTTAAGGTCACGGGGTCAAGGGCCTACGGAAGCCGATGCGGGGCGGGCTACGTCCGCTTTTCCGCCCGCTCCCGGGGCGCGCAAATATGCCCCGATCGGAGCGCAACGGTAAAGGGTTAATCTAAAATACCTGCACCACTCGGCTAAAAGGTTACGTGCACACACGCAGAGGCAGTGGCATCAGCTTCGCAGTGAACACACTCCACAGGCTCATTTTAACCCTTTACCGTTGTTTGGGTCCTTTTGGACCCATGCGGAGAGCTCGGCTGTCACTCATCTTTACTGTTTCACGCGGAGCTCGAAACTGCGCGTAGCTACCCGAAAATTCGGCCACATCAACGAGGGAGACAATAGTTTAAGGTCACGGGGTCAAGGGCCTACGGAAGCCGATGCGGGGCGGGCTACGTCCGCTTTTCCGCCCGCTCCCGGGGCGCGCAAATATGCCCCGATCGGAGCGCAACGGTAAAGGGTTAATCTAAAATACCTGCACCACTCGGCTAAAAGGTTACGTGCACACACGCAGAGGCAGTGGCATCAGCTTCGCAGTGAACACACTCCACAGGCTCATTTAGACCCTTTACCGTTGTTTGGGTCCTTTTGGACCCATGCGGAGAGCTCGGCTGTCACTCATCTTTACTGTTTCACGCGGAGCTCGAAACTGCGCGTAGCTACCCGAAAATTCGGCCACAACAACGAGGGAGACAACAGTTTAAGGTCACGGGGTCAAGGGCCTACGGAAGCCGATGCGGGGCGGGCTACGTCCGCTTTTCCGCCCGCTCCCGGGCGCGCAAATATGCCCCGATCGGAGCGCAACGGTAAAGGGTTAACAAAAAAGTCTATGAGCTGGTTCAGAGGGGATTACCTGACGATTAGGAATCTCTCCCATTACCATTTCTGACTCCTGGCATGGTCATTAGAGAATTCTGCCTCTTGAAAGTGGAGGTCATGACTTGGCCGATGTGTGAGAACTTATCCGATTTTCCACGAAACCTCAACAATAGAAGGCTGTCACTGGATGTTTGTAGCAATGTTGCATTTTGTCAGTTGTTTAAGGAGCTAAGGAAGGACTTCAAGGACTGGGTAAGGCTGTCCAAGTTTCAAGGGAGTGGATTCTCTAATGATGTTAAAGGGACAAGTCTTTAAAAAATTGCCAGGATACCTAATCAAATCGCAAAGTATGTTTACAATAGATATTTGTGTACCTCTTACAATGAATTGAATTATTGCTGGCTTCAGAGAAACAGTGTATATCAAGATAAAATACTTAAGTAAATCCTTATGTTTTTTTTTTTAGATTGGATACATTGGTGCTCCTGTAGCCACGGATGCCGATATCTCCAGCACCTTCAAAACGATGAGATATTTTATTGAAGGTGAGACATCTTATAGAAATGGAAATATGACACATAGGCCTATGTGTATATATTGTTTCAGGTTTTGTTTTCATTTAACTTAAATAATCTGCTAAGTGGCTGAGTATCAGAAAACATATAGACGAGTAAGTAAGATGACGTTTGGGGGTCCAGTTTCTATAACCAATTCGTTTAAATCATGCCGACGACGGTGTTTTTCTAATTGTGGCTCACTGGTTTCTATACTTTATTGCTTATGGTGAGTACCAAGTAGAATGTCATTAGGTTTCATTTTAAAGTCTTTGGTGTAACCCGGCCAGGACTAGAGCTCCAGACCCCCCTCCCCCCGATTTCGAGTCGGATGCTCTTACCACTTGAAAATGAGCCGGTCAAGACGAGAGTATTAAGTACCTTTTCGTTTCCGATCCAAGTTTCATTACTGTACATGGGTAAGTACATGGGTTGTAGAAGAAAACTTTGGGAGAATAACTTAGTATTTTGAAGCAAATATTCATCTGAGCATTGTTTTGTTTTACAGACGAAAACAAACTTTTCACTGTCGTACCCGAAACTGGTGAAATAAGGAGAACATCTTGTATCGATGCTGAACTGAGCGATTCGTCGTATACCTTTACTCTGACTGCTTACAATAATCTTTCTCCGTCTTCTGAAAATGGTACAACCTTAGTAACTGTAAATATTCATGACATTAACGACGAACCACCCATCATTGAAGTTACAAACGAAAACAGAAATATTGAAAAAGATTTCGTTTCCCCTGGAGAACATTTATTAAATGCCACGTGGTCAGATAGTGATGTGGTAAGAATTTCAAAACATTTCGTAATTTTAGGCAATATTTAAATTCAGTTATTTGAATACAAAGAAACATTCACTTCAAAACCGATAAGTAAGGGGCGATGCGCACTGTTTAAAAAGAAATAAGTAATACAACTTTTATTTTCACAGAACGAACAGAACCGGGCAGTTTCAGTTTACTGCAGTTTCCATCCGAAATTCGTTGTTGGTTTGCTAGAATGCTTAATTACGGACAACACTGTTATTATCAAAGTTAAAGAAGGCGCCGAGAGAGCAACTGATTTTAGTGCTGTGGTAAGATCTATAAACCTTGTATATTCCTCTCAGTATTTTTTCGTTGTGAGTGTTTTTTGTAGTTCGTTTAAAAACGACTACCCAAAACATTTAGGTTTTCGAGTACCTGGCAATCCGAGTTTGAGTGTACATTTTTTCAAGTTGAATTCTGACCCGCATTTCTACATTACCTTGAAACTAACAAACATGATGGGTGATCACGGTCTTAAGTCATGATTGGTCAAACTTATTTGGGGAGGCGGCTTTGTAACCTTGCGTTTGTGAGGAATTTTATTACCCGACAAATATTCAGAGATTGTCATGTAAAAGTAAAGAACACAAAATAAATTTTAGACACGTAAGATCTCTTCAATGATCCTATATTCTGGTAAAAAATCAGTTGAGATAGGGAAATGTAATGTATTGAAAAAAAAGGCTAATACTCTCTGTCAAACTTTGATTCCCCTTTAAAATAGTGGACATGTCCAAACGCATTTGTGCACGAATCAAAATTACATGTAATCCCGGTTTAGTCAGAGTATTTACAAGAATTAGTTTTCATTCTCTTGTTATGGAAATGAAGCAACACAATTCTCATTCTTCAGACCAAATAAACTTCATGAGTAATGAAAGTTTCAAAGTGAAATTATATAGGCTACCGGTATATGAAATTGGTACCAAAGTGAATGTAAATCAATGTGTATCAAATAAATTCAATATTTTAAAGGTAATATGTTAAGCATAAATACTGATATTCTGTGTGGTAGTATAAAGGTTGGTTTACAATACAAATGTGTAATTTTAAATCCCCCTGTTTTAAAGAGTGGGAAATAAATTGAAATATTTGGAAATTGGGAAAGAAAAACAGGTGTTCAAATTTCACCTAAAATTATATGACGTGTAAATATCGCAGCACAACAGTCTTACGAAGATTTTCATTCAATTACATTGGTATAACCATTGCTTCGATTCATAAACACAGAGTGAATGCAATTTGACATAACAGTTACAAAGTTTTCTGATTTAACATCAGCCTAACTTGACTGTAAAGCTTCGTCACTCTAAGTACAAGTTTTGTTTGTTCCGCTTGAACTAGGTAACAATGGTTGCGCAAAATGAGAAGGCACCCTCTTTTATCACCTATGAAGAAATACATCTTACTGTAACATCTTCGAAAGTGCCGATTTCTTTTGAAGATCAAGTGTAAGTAATGATAACTTTTATTCAAACTTAATAAATGAATACCACCCTCAAATTTGTGGTTGCCTTTTTGAGCCAAAAACATGAAAAGTTAAGTTGGGATTAATACGAATAAAAATAACAAGTAACCGACACACAGCCAACAATTAAGTATACTACAAATATTTAAATTCGGGTATGACAGTTTTTATTCGTCACGTGCGTTATTTTGAAAGTTAAAAGTTAAAAGCAATCCTGTTTGAGAAACTTATAGTTGGAGAATGGTAGTTCAACGTATGTTCCCACCCAGTACTAGAAGTTTCTATATTTCTAAGTTTGACTTTTTCTTTTCAAACAGCGTATATATAGTAGAAGGAGATAACGAAGGAACTTTCTACAATCCTCTTGTCTCAGAGAACAATTGCCTATTGTTTGAAGTTGAAACTCAAGATGGTAAGATCAACACGATAAAACGAAAAAATGATTTCAGGTCAATACATTCACTGTTTCGACATTTAGTTGATACGTCATTCCAGGTTTATACTTTACAGTTCTGGGAAAGTGCCAGGACAAAGTTCCCTTTGAAACTTGAAGAAAATAGAACAGGTTTGAATACGTATTAATAGGTATGAACGGGTAATTCCAATGATCCTTTCATTTATTTTATTTCATTTATTTGTTTCCCGTAATATGTGACAGTGATTGGTACACTGTACAGAAATAAAACTAGAATATTACATGATACCGAAATATTGTGAAGGGAGCACCCTAAAAATCCATAGGGTTTAACGAGTACCTTTACCACTTTGGAGTAATGAAAGTCAACAGACGTCAACAGGCAACACCGTAGAAGCTAGGCGGTTCCTTTTGGTACCAATTGGCTTCCTACTTCATATTGGTAAAATCCTGTTGAAACCGTGATTTTGTTTCCAGTAACCTTGTATACGTGGTCAAACCTTTTGAAACCTGTGAACCAGTTTTTGAACTGTACTTTTCTGGGAAATCTGATGTAAAAGACGAAATCATAGAAGACGACTTAGATCGCTAATACTATTAAGTGTCACTGAAATCAGTAACTGTTGGGTTACTCCTTAAATTATTTTCATTGGCTCTTCTTAATTCAATAAGAAAGCTTACAGGAGTGCAGGTGTTCACATCTCCACCAATATGTGATTGTTTAATTAACATACAGTGTAAAGGCATTCCAAGATTTTCCTGTTGGGACAAAATAATCCTCTGCTAAACCCGATCCATCACGCTGAACCATCCACACAAAACGTTCGGATAAGTACTGTATATTTGTAAAGAACAAATCAGGCGCGTAGCCAAGACTGTGTCATGGAAAGGGTTTTGGTGTTATGGGGGGGGGGGGGAGGAGGTTGGGGCACGACATGAGGGACAAGTCTAAAGATAGAGAGAAAAAACCGCTATTTTAGGTGTTTTTTGCAGTGGAACAAATACATTACATCTACATGTTTGCGATTTTTTTACTTTCAGAAATGTTTTTCATCACCCCAGGAAAAAGGTTTTCAAAATTAGCATCGACTGCAACCCTAGACTATGAAACAAACAATACCTTTCATTTACATGCTACGGCATACAAGGGTGTTGACGTTGATGGTATTTGCAAACCTACAGGAGGTAGGTACACACCTAAAAATACATTTGTGTAGAACGGAATTTATTATATTATTATTCGTTGTCTTTCAACATTGTTCTTATTAATGGCACCAATCTTCCTTTGGTTGCAGCAAACGACTCAGCTGTGTTAACAGTGTTTATACTAGATGAAAACGACGAACCACCATACTTTGAGGCTTTGGACACAAATGATACACTTTTTGTAGGAGTTTTATTTGATAACTTGGTGGAAAACGTCAATATTTTCAGTCTATCTGATAGGGTAAGTGTTCGAAAATATGTAGACTCATTCAATTTGGACTTGCAAAGCTTTGATTCAGTCTAGCACAGTCGAAAAACTTGAATATAAAAACAAATTAAAAATCAATGAATTACCTTCAAGTGACGTCACAACTGATAAGCCACTTCCACACTCTAAAAACACCCTGGTCAAATTTGACCAGGATCGGGGGCAATAATTTTCCATACATTTCCTGGTTAAAATAACGCGGAAATCCTGGTCAAATTTGGCATATTCTTTATTGAATTAACGACTGGTTAGGAATCCTGATAACAATTTTATATTTTCCTGGTTAAATTCCTTTCTTAACCAGGAAATATATGGTTAATTATTGACCCCATCCTGGTTAAATAACCAGGATTTAACCAGGATAGTTTTAGAGTGCACTACCTGGAAAAATCGACAGTGTTTTAGTTCAAGAGTCACACTTAGGTAGTCAGTTGCGTCTCATCTAGCTACATTAGATAAAGATACTACAAAAGATGTTGCCCGTCAAAAGAAAAGGGGCTTGTGGTATCATTAAAAGCACCCCGAAGGCGAAATTTGACTTTTAACAATATTTCTAATATTTGCTAAGATATCAGACTGGAATATAGAAGCTAATGAAATTATAGAGACCTAAGTTCTAGAGTTGACTGTAATAACTGAGAAACGCCGATCTTCAATGAATATTGAATTATGACAATTTGACCTTCCCAAATTACAACTGGCCCAAAAGTACATTTAAACGAGATATTTCTTACTCTAAGAGATAGTCTTCAAGGCCTCGATCACATTACAAAGTATAAGATTCGGGTTGCCACCCGCTTTTGGGTAGATTATTAAAACCTTTTCAATCTCTGGTCGGAAAGAGACCAACAATTGTCGACCAGTGTAAATATTTGATTTTTTATCAGATGTTTAGGCAAATAAAATTAAAACTGACTTTTTGTGAAGTCACACCGACAGACAGCTTTTATCGGACACGCGCAGTCAGAAAAAAGCTGTCCATCGATATGACGCCACGACGTACATGGTTAACAAAAGTTCAATTTTCGTTGTCCTGCGATACAAAACAATATTTTTATGCAGTTTGGCAAACTTCGGAACATTTTTGAGATGGAGAAGATTCTAATAAAAACTAAAAAAATTCGGATCTGTGTCTGATCCGAATATATTGTATTGTAACTGTGACTATATAGTTGTTTGTCAAAAAAATTATTATTAAGTTAGAATATGTTCTTGTCACCAAGGTTACGAAAGCCTAGATAAATAGCAAGTGTTATTAAGAATAGTCTAAGCTAATATCATACACTACTGTCTCAATCGCTGCATCTTTAAAAAATTGTTTGATTTCAGAAATCCCATATTTGTGTAGTTTCATACGGTAATATTTAATCAAAGAATTTTTCCCTCTTTCTCGCAAATTGTGTACATAATATATCTGAAGGCATCGGACAAGGATAAAAGTGCCAGATTAGAGTTTACTCTAGCACCAACTTTCTCTGAGTTATCTCCTTTGTTGTGTCAAAGAGATGGGATAGTTTTCATGAATCCTAGCTTTAAAGTAACCAGTGAAAATATGAAAATATTCAACTTTGACGTGGAAGTAATCGACACTAATACGGACCAAAACAACAACTCAAGCCGATGTTCTTTGCAGGTAAAGTTATAAAGTTAAGTTCATGGGCATACACGAAGAAATCTTTAAAAGATTGTAAGAGCCGAATGGCACTAAATTTTTATTAAGTAACAACACAGACAAATTGTTATACGGCATACTCCATTCTAGTGAGACTAGGAAACGTGTTTATATTGTGGTCTTTCAATTCCTCCAGGACAAGCTGAAATTGCAAGTATCCTCCCTCGCTTTGGATTGCCCTGACTAGCTTAACTCACATCACAAATTTGTAACTCCTTAATTTGTGTCTCCCCGAAAGAAAAAAGTGATTAACAAAATTCTCCAAACCACTCGTCGTGAAAGTGATAAAGAACAGATTTTTATATGGATTTAAAATAAAACATATTGTTCTCTCTTTGACCCTCCTTTCCAACAGTTTGGTATTCTAGGATGGAATAATATTATAATGTTTAAAACAGATAACGTGAAGACTGTTGACCACACCTTAAACAAGCGTCAGGCAACAATTAGCAAAAGAGGCGATTTAATAGAAACGTGAGTTGGTAATCTACTAACACTCATTTGAACTTGATTTTCTTTTTCTTTTGTTTTTGAGGAGGTTGTTTTAAGTGGGGTGACCATGGAACTCCTTGGTTATCCCTCACAGAAGCAAAAATAAACCTTTCAATGATTCAAAATTCAGTGCAAAGGCAGTCTGTCGTTTTCGTATTTGATAATTTTCAGCGTTGAATTCACGTTCTGTTTCTCCTATTATTTACATTTATCATTTACATGCAAATATCAAAACAATTACCATGCCAAACTTTTATACACTTGATATTAACGTCACATCGAAAGTTTAAATCACACGTTCGCATACGTTATTTCAATAGTATATTTAGTTACACAACTAGGACACCAAAACAAGTCTATGCGACATGACGTTATGCAAGAGAGTGATGTCAAGTTATTTTAATCTTTAATTAATCAACACACACGAGTATTTTGCTGTAAAGAGTAGAGATGATATTTAGAAATGATTGATTCGCTACATTTTGCTCCAGATGTCTTGAAAAAGGAAAGGCTGGATGGTGGGATAGCTCTGGCCAGATTCTTACTAAAATAGACAGGATAATAAACGAAAGGTAAGTAATCAATTCACGTAACATGGATAAGGATCTTCGGTCAACTTCAGGGTGGGTTAATTAGGCCTACCCTACATAGTTAGTGTTCAAAAATAGAATATCTGAGCTGGTCTAAGGTGTCATGTGGTGTCGTGACACCATGTTTTCAATATGAGAGTGTTGTTTTCCTCTCCGTTATCCGTTATCAGTGAATCACAACTGGAAGAAAGACCGTGACAGGCTCGACTTGAACCAGTTGGTTTGAAAATGGGCCGTAAACCGCCATGTATCTAACTAGTTGGTTTCATGGTGCAAAAGATTGGTGCATTAATTGTGAACTAGAAATATGACATTTGACACACAGGTGTGGTCAGGCTGGATAAATCATATGCTCTACCGACTGAACCACACACTCTTTAGAATTATATCTTAAGCAATAATCTAGTATGAGGAAAATTAACAAAGGTTAAATCATGAATTAAATCGAGTATGGCTATATATTGTTTCGCAGAACTGTCCCTAAAACTAGTATGCTATGCTAATTAAACTGACTAGATATTCCTCACTGTACGAAAATCATCCGCTCAAAGGCTATGGTACCTGAAAATAATATTCCACAGTACCACATACAAAAAGTTCTTGAAAACCTGATGAACTCTTTTGTGCTGTAGTCCATAAATATCGTGAAAGGGTTTTTGTCAGTCCCAGATAGATGGAGAGAGGAGCTATACAAAAACAATCAGTTTCTGACCCGGTATAAGCGAAAGACTCGGCAGGCTGCACTTCTTTCGAATAAACAGCTTTTTTGTCATGTAAGTTAATTAGAAGGTGTTTCTACAGACCAGTTTCTAACCAATTGGTCAAGCCGAGCCGAACCCACCCTTGTTCCACGTTGGAACCTTTGTAGGTCCCGGTTCGGTCAAACAGAAAGAATACAAACCGTTGAGTCTAATAATGTACAGGTTAAGTTAATCATTAAGTTTGAGCATTGATTCAACATTTTCCTCCTCAAAGTAGGGCACAACTTTGAAAAATGCAATAACATTAGTAAAAGGTCATGAAAAGGTCTCTCTTATAGTTTTTTTTTATCTGTTCCATTATTGTTCCAGGAAAAGAACCAGTAAGGGTATTACTTGTGCAATTAGTAAGTTTCCAATCCCTAAGTTTCGCGAAATAAGGCTTTGATCTGCAGTTAAAGTGTATACGGACACGGATTACCAACTGAAAATTTGATGTACTGAGCAAATTCTTTTCATACCCATGTGCAGTAAAAATTGTTACAGACGAAATATGCAACAACGTTAGGAGGGTTGTTAATGCACTTTGACTGATGAACTTTACATGAAACTATAGCTGTATTGTCGACAGTGAAGGACTTTCTCTCTTTTGCACGCTGAATTAATAAGAATCATTGCTCTTCGAAATCCGAACGCTGCTATTTCATCCCCAACTAGGGAATAGCTTTGCAAGTAACCGATACTCTCAATGACATTAGAGGGGAAGTTTAACCAAAAATAATTTTCGTATGTAAAAGAGGAACCAAAGTACACAGTGTGGTAAAAGTTCCAGCAGAGCTTATCTAACAGTTAAACAGTTAAATCTGATCTAACAGTTAAAAGGAATAGGACATCCCTGTTGGGGATGTAAAGTTTGTAAAGTTCTCATGGCACTTATGCAATTACATTTTCATAGGGTGGGATTGTTGAGGAGAAAATCAACTCGAAAGTTTAAAGAAAAACAAATGAATGTGCACTAATGTGGGGATATGATGTCAAATGTGCTTGCTTCAAGTTCACTTTTTGTTGGAAACGGGAAAACTTTATGTGCTCATATCTTGGAAACCACACATCGGATTTCAATGGAAATTTCAACAAAATGCTTAAAATAAGTAACCCTTTAACATGCTAAACCGAATCCTGGCGTGACCTTAAACCGTCCTTTTGAATTTAGGAAGAATTTTTGCATCCTACTTTTTTTATCTTTGATTCACCTGGATTAAAGGAGAACTCTTGTGTTTCTTCTTGACAGTGCCCATTGTACTTTATTACATGACAGTGAACATCCATAAATTTATAATTCTTTGACATTGTAGGTGATGACAATTATTACAGAGATGCAAATAAAACAATCAATGGTAGAAAACTCGCTATCAGTAGTCATTGGAGAGAACATTGTTTTGTTTCATTACAAGTTTGAACTCTGACGTCACAGTGACAGTTTCCAAACGAAATAGACTTTTGAATTCGTGCCCCTAATGTGTCCCATCAAAGTATAATTACGAATATTTCATATTATTTTACTCAGACATTCCATGTATATGTGGCTGTATGGGATAAGAAAGCAGGACAGCAATTTCATTGAAAAAGAAGAACTAGGAAAATTAGTACCACCATTGGAGGGAGTGTGAGTTGACAATTTTTTTTACTTTTATAGATCAGGTTATAGATGTAGAGGTTTGAAGAAATGTATTCTGTCAGTAAAGCGAAAACTGTAGCCATGGAAGACGATTAAACTTTCGGAAGAGCACTACAAATCCCTTGTTAAAAAGTGCTTTCGAGGAGCAAAATCTCATATATTGGTGACGATGACAAACAACAAAAAGACCTTCTACAGAGACGACGGTGCTAAAAGTGACTTCTCATCCAGAAACAATTCATTCAAAAGAAAGGAGGTTTAGACACTTTATTTGAAAGAAAAAACTTTCTCTCGATGTTCGAAATATGAATAGTTTTCATGCATGTTAACGAGTATTACACAGTAACAAATCTCCAAATAAGATAAAAAAGAGAGAACAGCTAAATGATCAGCTCCAAAAGATTAATAGACGCTTTGCAATAACGTCACGGAACCGCCATGCTGGAGGACATTTATGCCAAATACACGTGGCTTTGTGTCGAACGCACTGCACAGAGTGCATTTTGATATGCACGGTGTGTACAAATTCAACGAGCACGCGCGTCTCGTATGGTTTACTAAGTAGTTACATGTACTCCAACATGGCCGCTGGAGAGTATTATGACGTCATGTGAAAAGTCTCTATAGGCCTACAGGTGGAACTAAACTACATGTCTCTCTTCGACCTAAACGTTTTTCTACTTAATGCTCCACCTTAGGTCCGAATCGTTTCAAAAGCTCTATGTAAAGAATATTACATCATCTAATGGTCCCTGCATATTTCAGTTCCAATACAGATGTAGTTAAATGATAATCAAGATCCATGCAATTGGGCCTTACATTTCATCGGTACTGTAAAACCGTTCGTTCATTCATTTTATTTTTGTATAAATGGATCAAATTGAGTTGTGTATAGTTGTCAATAGGTTTATTCTAATTTGCTGTACCATGCCAATCAGCAATGATTTATCAAGTATCCAATGTGTTTTCTATACTTCTCATTCAGTTTAAAACAGGAATGTGGATTTGAAGAAGTGCAAGAAACTGACAAGCGGACGTTTGTGACGCATCCGCCGTACCATTATGCAATTTTAGGGATTTCTGTATTGTTGTTATTTGGTATTGTATGCATGACGGTGTGTCTCATTTACTCATGGAATCAGTGAGTATATGTTTTCAAAATAATAATATGTAATTTCTTTCCCTTGTTAGTGGTTTAATAAGTTCAAGTAAGGCCGACCATGGCCCCCTTTTCTACTTGAGTTCATACTTGATTGTTTATGCAGAGCACCAAACACAATGGCAGTAGGCTCAATTTTTCTAGTCTTCGCTATTACCAGGCAAGGGGTCGAACTTCAGCCCTCCCAACTTCCTCTTACCTTCTTTACAAATTTTAAAAGAAAGGCATGACTTGGTTTAAATCAAGTGTGAAAAACCCATGTGATCTCACTCCATGTTTTATTACAATATCTACGTTAATATGTTCTTATTGTCAATACTTTATTGCCGACATTAAAAATACTCTCGCACATGGACAGTTAACAGTAAACATTTTGAAAATGACAAAGTCTGATAGTTTTTTCATCCATGCTTTTAATTCTGTTCTAAGGTACCTCAAGGAGAAGTCAATTAATGCTGAAATGTTGAAAAATATGCGAACAGACTTGGTGTGAGTTTCAGCTAGAGTACAACTCGTCTTATTGATATACTATTGTTTCTGTTAGAAAGTTCAGTTGGTTGCTTGGCTAATATTATTCCGTTGTTTTTGAAAATCTATGATCAAAATGTTATTGGGGAATGAAAACGTTTTTGAAGTGGTTTTAAGATATGATACGGCTTGCTTAAGTGAAACAGAAAGGAAAGAGAACTCATCCATTTGGTTTAAATTACTGTACAAGATCGTGAAGATGATTATTTAACTTGTGGCTGTTTACTGAACTTCACGTAGCTGATACTGAATGAGAAAACCTTTGGTGGTGTTTTTTATGTTGTAATACTGTAAGGGTCCCACTTTCAACCTCTTCCTTTCATTTCCTTTCATGAGATTACACTGTAAATACAAGTTAGTCAAGTGGTGTCTGAATTGACTAACGTGTAACGTGTAATTTTGTAGGAGTGGACGAAAGAATGTCAGGCAAAACTTAGTCAAGGAGGCTTAATATTTGTTAGAAACTAATTCAACAGGGTCAAATATTTGTGAAATATTAGCCAATATTGGTGACTAACGTCATTGGTCAATTCAGGCACTGTTTTACTAATCTGTGTTTACACTATGAAAGTGTTCAATAATATTTTTTATGTATTTTAACTGTAAACGTACTAAACTAAGTATCTGACACTATGTTTCATGTACTTTTATTGTTTTTGTTGCTGCAATAATGATCATGCCTCATCATAGTATTTATTTTTGACGTCCAACTTTCAGTGTAGAAAGAGAAAGTAACGATGTAGACTCTAGATCCCTTCCCGAGTCGGAGCAAGTACCACGAGGTTTGTATTCCTGGTAGAAATATCTACTGCATTAAAACTCATTGTTTTCAGTAAATGAAAAAATCCTCTGCTTATGATCTATTTGTTACATCTACACTATGGGTGTAGTAAAGAATAATGGATAGTGGATTTATTTTAATTACAAAACATATCTAATAGCCCTACAATCATTTTTTTTTGCCATAATGGTTCGTAGGTTAAACAATGGAGAAGGGAAATCAGTCAAAGCTGCTGAAAAATGTTATTTTATTGTTAGTCTTGTAAATATGATTGCCACTGTTCTTCACGGGGAGCACAGAGTGTAATGATCCTTTCAAAATAAGAATGTAAGAGAAGCCTTTATTGTATTGAATGAAAAGGAAGAAACTGTTTGTTCCGGTTCAAATATGTACGAAAGTGCTTCCGTGCAATTAAGCATGTACGTAAATTAGGCAGGAAGTACTAGCAAGATCAAAAAGCTGATGTCAGCGATAAATACTCTCTTTAAAATTGTAGTAAGCATTGAACGAATGATGAAATATTAAGAGACTATACAAAAGGAGTACTTCTACTTGATTACCATTTTTTGTAAAGTCATTACGTTACCTTGTAACAGTTCATATTTGTAGGAAATGTTACTCTTATGTACGGGTGTAGCTACAAAATTTGCTCGATTGCGATATTTTCTGACCCTTGCATACCTTCATACACAAAAACTTGATGACTGGTTATTTAGGATCATCCATTCTTTTTAAACAATGATTGGTTATTCTTGATACACACCAGTAGTTGTGATGATATACCAAAGACACGGGCGGCGCATTCGTTTTTTCCTGCCAAACATATTATGACGACTCTCGAGTTTAGGCTTTCTTTTCACGCTAAGGCCTGCGCGCTATTTCGATCTGTTGGTTTGGCTTTGTTGATGGTGCGTGCGCGTCAACTCGCGTCACAGCATACATTATGATAAAAGGGATGTCTCGCATGCTGACACTTAGAAGAAAGAGCCAAGGCTTGCACTTGTTTTTCTCGCAGATGATGAACACAAAGATGTGGGCTTCCTTTATTTACTAAGTTTACGGTGATACGGTGATGTGAGCATCACAAGCACTAAGCCTACAAAGAAATCTGGCACAATGTTAAACGGCAACACACTACAATGAATTTGGGTCGGATTCCAATCCGATTATTGTGAGTTTCTATTGAAATCTCTATCTCTGATCCTAAGGAACCCTATATTTGCAAACTTTCTCAATACGATAGTTGTACTGCAGGAATATAAAAATAAAATGTATACTTTTTCCTTTCGTGACGTCACATCGACAGACAGATTTTGTAGGACTAGGCTAAGATTCGTTTAAAAATTGACTAAAAATGGTTTAAAAATGAAACTATTTGATTTATTGATGAGTCGAATATAGTGAAAGATTTGACAAAATTCTGATTTGTGCCCCAGTTGAATACATTCTATTCAAATTTTACTAGAAATTTTTAAAGTATGTATATCTGTGTGACGTCATGTAAAGGTCAGTTAGAATTTTAGTTTCATAGATCTGTGATGCAGATAAAATACTTTCAACGGGTGGGAAACTTTGGGTCTTTCAGACCAGAGATGGAGATTTTAATAAAAGCTCAAATAAAGGGGATGTGAAGCCGATCCGACTTCGTTGAAGTGTGACGGCGGCTTAGAAAAAATAAACTTAATGAAGAACTTTTTCACCTCGTCCGTTGGATTAAGAAATCTGGAGTTTTGACAGTTCATTCACTAACAACACTCCGACAAAGGCAGTTTTTTTTACTTTAATGCACTCATTAGAATTTTGCGACAGATGTGATAATTTTCGTATAAGTGCACTGAATGCATTTATTCTATAGTTCAAGTTAACTCTGGTACAATTTTCCAACTACTGTAAGCAATGTTCATATTCAACGGATTATTTTGAACATTTCTACACAGTAATACTAATACGTTATGTCATGGTGCAATTGATATTTTTTTGGAAATTGTAATGAGAATGTAAGCCCTGTACGAAATTATTACATAAATGCACTTTCAATTTTAACATTTACTGAAGTATAAGCCGATTTCATTTTAATATTTGTTTTTCATCTAAACAAAAATGCCTGCATGCTATTTTAATTATTTGCACAGATGCCAACAATGAAAAATCAAGCAGGATGAACGAGCAACGAGTTACTAACCAGGTTTGTTAATCTCTTTAAAACAAACACAATGTTTATTCTCGATGAGTCATTACTCCTGTTCCTATTCCGGTTTAGATGGTTTTTCCGAAAACGAAACCTACATATGGTGAACTTTAGTTTGCCTATGAACCGTCTTACCTCGATGTAACAAGTCTAAAACGTTTCTTACCCCAATTCAACATTGTGAAGCAAGTGTTGCCGTTAGGAGGTTATAGGTCTGTAACGTTCATCACCTCGATGCAACATCTAAATGCAAAGGTTGCCGTTGGGAGGTTATAGGTCGGTAACGTTCCTTACCCCGATGCAACATCTTAACGCAAATGTTGCCGTTGGGAGGTTACAAGTCTGTAAAGTTTTGTGTCTGTTTTGAGTAAAATACATACTCAGTTTTGGCTAATAAGTGACTTGTTTTTGTAATCTACAACAGTCAGTGAAGGACAAAATGAAGGGGGAAGAAGGCATTGACGTAGATAAACAAAACATTTTGACCAATGAAGTGGATGTTACGAGGTCATTTGCCAAATCCAGACGCAGCAGTGGTCATTACACTAAGATGGGAGCCAGTGCTCTGTTGTGTACTAGCAGAAATGGCTCTTCAAAACGTAGCTCCCCAGTCGTTTTTCTGACAAAAAATCAATCTATCCGAAGCTGCTTTTCTGGGAAAGAAGTTCTCCTGAATAGCGAGGAGTCTACTACTGATGTACAAGGTGGAAAAAATAACTTAGAAGAAGTATACCAGTACCCAAGGGGATTCGGTAGTCAAAATCCCCCATTGAAGGAAGATGATTCGATGAAATATATTGGTATGTCACTGGAGAACCCTGCTTATCAGGCAAGCGATGAGGCAGATGAAGTTGGAACAATTAATGACGATGAAATATATGATACAATTGATGAATACGACCAGACGCAGTTTTAGTAAAAAGCTAATGTATAGAAGTTGTTTCTTTTCAATTTATTTATTTGGCAAATAAAAGAGGTTATACTGTTGGCAATCTATGTATTCGTTACACCTGGTTCTTCACATTGTGACGATAGTTTGTTAATTAGGTAAAACCGTATTCCATGGTCTAATACCCCTCGTCGTTTAAAATCTGTCATTACAGTTTCACTGTTGAAATGATGGAAGTACAAAGCTATAAATCTATTTTTGATGAAGAAAGTTGAAAAACCACCAACACTCTATCACTAAGCCGAAATTTGTAACGAATGGTGAATAATTTTTTAAGAAATTTGTAATGAATTGTAAATGAATTTGATAAAACATTGCGAAGAAAAATCCGTAAGTCGAAAAACACCATGGTGAGAAAGACCTAATGTTCTGTTATGTTTAAGGACAATTGCTTTTATTGTTCACACTACCAGCTGTGTGCACTTGTGCCAGTTCGTTTGCTCTCATTTCCTACTCTATGTATTATGCGTGTACCTACACTGTGGTAGAATAGACTGTTAAGGCAATAACAATCACATTGGAGGCAGTAAAATTT
Source organism: Holothuria scabra (assembly GCA_037179385.1). Taxonomy (NCBI): domain Eukaryota; kingdom Metazoa; phylum Echinodermata; class Holothuroidea; order Aspidochirotida; family Holothuriidae; genus Holothuria; species Holothuria scabra. The sequence continues at coordinate 35,566,271 of CM074198.1, forward strand.
CACTCCAAACTACAATATTTGTTGTAGTCTAGAGCAATTATCAATTAGCATAGATTTGTGATTGACTGCGAGTTATAAAACGCAGATTACTGCTACAGTAGCTCATACTGAGCATTATCGACTGTACTGAGAGTATGTTGGTTACACTTTGGGATCTTGCATACTGACCATGAAGCAAAAAAAGTAAGATTGTGCCTATAAAAGGACGAATTTTAGACGGGGGATTAAGTAAGCACGTTTGGAGAATCGGAACTGTTTGGGATGAGAGGCGGGAATGCATAACAAGAGACAGTTTCAATTTCCCCAAAAATGATTTCACATCCTGATCATTCCATAGTCAAAACAGTCTTAAAGTCATCCATATACAGATACAAGTGCATTATACTGCTCCAATGTATATCCTGGTAAGAATATAACGACCTAATATGTCATCAGAACACACTCAGTGCATGCTGTTTAATATGAGCTGTGCTGAATTATTTAATTTGATGTCAATGAAAGACCCGTGCCAATTGCGAATTTCGGTTAAGGCTGAAATTGTCGAGGTTTGTGAGAAGCTGGTGTCAAGCAATAGCTACTTTAATGATATACACGAGAGTTTTGAAACAAACTCTAGAAAATTACACCCAGTGTCAGTTACTCACATTAAAAGTATAAGATGTAATTATTATTGTCTGATGTTTCATTTCCAGTTTATATCTGCAGGTTCACTGCGTACATTTAGCCAAGGAAAAGACTCATTATTCTTTCTGTTCTTTTTTTAAACCATCACGTATTTTCAACTCTTTTATGGCAATTCTGATATTAAATACAATGTACAATTTTTACAAGTAGTGTCAATTTCTTACTTTCATTTCTACAGACACAGTTTGATAATACTATAACCGTTTAGGAGTTGGATAACAAAAACAGTCGTCGATTTCTCTTAATCGTCTGAACGATAAAAACGAAAAAATGGAATAGACAGAAATAGAAGCATACAGCCAGGCGACAAAATGTAAAATATATCCATTTGACATCAAAGAAACATGGACAATCAGAGTTTGACAACAAATAGAACCTTTTTTCAGGCTTATCGTTTTCCCTTTTTTCTGATTTGCTATACCCGAATCTTAAGACAGTGAGGAGGTCTTTCAAGTGAGAAGAAAAGTTATTTTTGTATTACCTACTTTAGAATGGGGGGTTTTAATAACAATCTTCAGGTAACGTAGAATTCCACAAAATGAAATGCTAGACGGCCTTATCCATACGGCGACTAATCAAAGTCAGACCGTGTTGACAGATTATTTTTTTTTATAATTCATGTATAAATGTGATGCACAATTTAAGTTAAAGAAAATTTAATGTCAAAAACAAACTCTGGATTGCCTCTTTTAAAAGAAAACATTACAATGAAACTGCCCATTTTCTAGCTCAATATTTAATTTGAAAACTTTATATACGCGTCTTATTACCTTTCACTTAATCTTTCATAATAAATTATTGAAAAGAATTGTTCCATGACAGAAGATGTTCTTAATTCTCTTTACATTAAACTTCAATTGTGTACTAGTATTACCAATGAATGTCTCCACTTGCAACAAGAACTTAAACCTATGTATAAATTAGGTCGTTGACATTTGGCAGTTGAATACTTACACTTTTAGAAAAAAAATGAATTGCTTCATATGAAATATCAGAAAGTTGCACGGGTGATTCATGTATAACTTATAGCCAAAAAAAGAAATCTTCTTTGAAGAAAACAAACTGATCGCCTAAAATATTGAATACTCGATATCTAAAATACAATTCGAAGTAACACTGCAGTCCCAAAATAAATGTTCAATGGTTTCCTTATTCTCGTGACAGAAAAGGCACAATGGGCTATCTTTCACATGCATTTTATATAAAATATAATTTGTCCCCAGAATTTGGTGAATGAAACGATATTGAAAGTAACGTGTTTTACTGTCCCTTAAAGAATTGAGTGGAATTTGAAAAGGTCGGAGCCACTGGGAGTCTAAGAACTGAAAGTAATTATTCCACTTTCATAAACAACTGGTGAATGAAGTAAAGTTCTTGACAAGGCTTTGATAAACGTAACGTGAAGGGGACGGGGTCTCCAGAAACATATTGTAATTCAGGGGTTCAACTGGGCCTGCCGTTGAGGCATCTCTGCGTCCATTTAGCTTTTTATGGATAACCATACGAATCCCGTATTATGCAGTAAACATCAGATTTAGAATGTTAAATTTCCTCTTAAAGTTTTTATACGAAAACGGCCTATTGTTTTCATCTATTTCAATTATTTCAATATTAGCACAGTATCTATATGATGACGTTGTTTAAAAAAGTAAATATGTCACAATTCCCATAACGGAAAGTCCAATCGGTACAAAATTAAAATTCGTGCACTCTGCGATGCAGTTCCTGCTAGTTGTAATTGCATCATTGAAAGTGCCAGAGATTAAAAAAATGGTGTAAAGCCATCCCTCCTTTTTCCAATGAACAGAATGCTTAGGAATTTTTCATTAATTCATTTAGGAAAAAAAAAAGCAACAGAAAATGCTTGAGAAACTTTTTAGTATTTCAATTGGAACTTATAATTTAAAAATTAGCCCAGCGAATATGGGTATCATCGCGTTTGTATGAAATATTTGTTTTGGAAGTACACCAGTCCTAGCTCGGGAGATAACCACTTTCGGGAGAAATCAATTTTCATCCGATCGGCTGATCGGAAGAAAATTTTGCCATTGGTGGCGCCATTTTCACATGTCTCCCATGATACATTGCGATCTCTCCATGCAAATTCAACGGAGATAACGTTCAAAACAATCTTGCAATTTTTATCTTTTTTAGGAAAGAGAAATTCGGGCATATATAATTTTTTTATAAGGGGAATAAATGAGCTTTGTCTTCTTTAGTTGTTCACCGCGCCGATTTTGAGATATCGAGCAGTATTGCTTTGTTCTTTTCTCAATCTTAATTTTCCGCATAAAAGTGTGCAGGAGGATTATGCCAGTATTAGTTTTGTAAATCTAGGTTTTTTAAGGTCCCTTACCGTTCCGCCCTTTAAGTCTTTACTACGATATTACATTTGAATGGATACATATTTGTAAAACAAATCGACGACTACGAAGAGGTAGACACTGAATGCTCATAAGTATTTATGCCGTTGACGCAGGCAAATTTTCTTCGGGTCTGTGGAAACCCCATTTTTCCCCGAAAGCGGTTATCTCCCGAACTGACTACCTTGCTACTTTAACTATACATTTTTTTTTTAAATAAAGGTTTTGCAAAGTAAAATATGAAACCGACGTTGCAGTTAGTTACGATACCGTTGTAACATCAGTCTGTTCAATAGAATGACTAATTTAGTAAGTTAGACGTAGTTTTAGGGCCAAGCTTCTAACAAAATAAGCTGATTGTGATATGATGTCCGAATCAATAAACTTTTTTATACCTCAGAGATAATTGCACATTCAATAGCAGATGGTTAGAATGCTTTATTGGTGGATCGAATTAAAGCCTGTTTCAGCTGACTTATGAGTTGATTCCATTCTGCTGTGAGTTCTGTCTTCTTTCAACTCGATGTTCTTTGATAGAACCTTGAAGACAAATGAAAAGATTACGACAGGTTTGGAAAGTATTTAAATGTTGTTGAAAGTACTTATAAAGTAAGGTGTCCATGAAGTCCTGACTTAATTTTTTTAAAAAAAAGTATCGTAAAACGGGGTAACTTTTGAAGGTTTTCCACTAAAACCCTCTATCTCAAACAATGAAAATTATCTAAATTTGATTTTTCCATATAATTCACATTTGGACTATGTGTAATTGTACTAAGGGGGTACTATTTTAACCATCCCCTTTCTTAAGTCCCAGGAAGGGGAAACTAACTTGCCAACATTACCCCGGCTTCAGGGCAATTTTGGCAGGTCACATAATTTTGGGCAAAATATGTTGGGGGTAACCAGAATATAACTAAGATAATGTTGAATTTGGCATTCTGATAGTGACATCGAAGCCAAGCGTGCCATTGGAATTATTAAGATCTTTAGCCCTCTTCGAGGTCGAGTCGTATTATAGACTCTATTTGAAAACTACTTCCGTTGTGCGTGATGCTCCGCATAAGCAAAGGAGTAGCCTCAACTGGCCAGTGAGCCTCAACTGGGAAACACGCCGTGACCCGCTCGATTTGAACCAACAGGTTGCAAACTGGACCGTAAAACCATATCTAACAAACTAACCAAATTTAGCCCTCTACTGTCAGGCGCAGATCCAACGTTCCGTACGTTCAAATGAGCTTTAAATATAGGATGATATTTAACTGTTCAAGGGTCAAAGGAACTTTTTTCATTACTTAAAGATTCTATTTCATTCAATAGTAGTGGTATATTTCATTTGATAGTTTCCTGATCATTGTACAAATTGCTCAGCTTATTGGTTTGAAGTATAAAATTTGTTGCCAAATTACTTTAATTAAAACTGCTTAGCCTGTTATATTGTACTTACAAGATGGAAAATGCCATTTCTGGCTGTCTAAGGATAGCTATTTTTGAAAATTTTCTGTATGCTCCATCCAGAGCATGACTGTGTACTTGTGAATGGGGCGTAGTTTCACTGAGCAAAACCTCATCCACTTGTAAAAATTGTAAATGCCTTACCTGCCTAACTGTGTCACGATATGGCCTAATTCCTTTTCATAGCTTTAGATGGTCAGGCGTAGTAGTAACAAATTTTTCTGGATCAGTCGAGGTTTCTATTGTTGCATCAACGGACTCCAGTGTATTTACTTGGCTAACCTCCCTTGATGGAACCGGGGGATGATGGAAACTTGAAGGAATACTAACTGCCCCAATCAGAGATACTTTGAGTCTTCCTTTGTTAGATCGTAACCTTCGTTCTTAAAAGAAAATAACCAAGGCAGAAAAATTACAAATAGTAGCAGTGATTGGGCGAATGAAGTGACATAACAATTTACAGGAAACGCAATTACCTCAATGCTTCCGAATTTTATTTTGGAAATAAGGCTATCGAATTTTATCGTTAAATAATCGAAAATACTTAAAGCATCCTTGCAATAACATTGAGGGTTCTTTTCAATAGAAAAGAGAGTTCTTAGTTCAAACCAGGGATGTGTACAATTCCCCCTTTCGTTTTCCATTAAAAACTTTGAAGAAACTGAATTTTAATTTTCTAGCAGGAATGGTGCACTACTTTAATCTTTTTAAAGTAAAACCAAGTCCTTGATATTTTTTATTATAATAGTAAATCGAACGCTTTAAACACAAATATTTTGAAGTGATAAGAGAGTTTGAACGTACCTGTTGCCCATATTGATGAATAATGACCGGCAGACTGTCCGATGATCCTGTTAAAAGATGTAAAAATCCATAATTTGTAAAAAAGTAAAAAGTAATAAGTAAAAAGGCAAAAACATGAGTGTTCCATACTTGGATCCCTCAGAAAATTCTGAATTAATAGAACGTACTCTCAGGATCTATATTTTATACATTTACTTTGATTGTACGTACTGTTTTTGTAGAAAACCATTTACAAACTCTTTGTAGGAGAATTTGGAATTTTGTCTAGCACACAACACAAAGGCAATGCAGACAGATTCCAGTTAAATGTACCGTACTACACTCTTCGGATAAAACTATTGAGTATGAGCTACTATGTTAGTACGAGTTACTTTTTATGAAGCAAGGTTTGGTCAGTAGCGGTGCTATGTAGGGAGCGGGCACTTCTCGCAGATTTTTCCCTTACTCCGAAGTTGCCCCAAATTCAGGACAGTTCGGAGTTGAGTCGGCCAAAAATTATTTAAATTGTTCCTGTAATGCATACATAAAGTAATATACATAAAGAAATACGCCAAACCTTTAAAGCTTCCGAGAGCCTCGCCAAATGAACCACGCACTGGTGCTTGGCCATTAGACTCCACCAGCATGAGAACGATCGGTTCCCTATGTAAGTGAAAGGTTTGACCCAAAACATTTTCCTCGGCCCCTAATTTCCGCTTTTCCCCAATTTTGACATTCTACGCACCGCCACTGGACTTCGTCTTCAATTTCCCTCAGGCGGAAACTACTACGTTGATGTGCGATCTTTGGTATCAGTCATCGATAGTATATCAATAGTATTTTATATTATATGACGTTAACCAAAGAAAGTGTGCCCCTCATTCGAATTTAGTGTGCAACTTTATAGAACGTGTACGAACAGGGGTTTTGTGGCATACCGGTGGGATTGGGATACTCGAATAATTTGCAACGGAGGCGTGTGAATTGTATGCTGTGGGTGAAATGTGCCCCACTGTATTGCCTCCGAAACGCACCCTTGTGCGGACATCAAAGAAGAAAAAAAAACTGTATAGAAAACATAACGGTCTTCTATTTTAATGCTTACCATCTGCAACATTTCTAACCTGCTCCAATTCGTGGTTTTCAGTATTATCAGCTGTGTTTGCTCTACTTTTTAGACGTACATCTTCGTAGTGGTGACTACTGTCTCTGTGAGAGGTCCCTGAGGAGCTCGCAGGAAAAATCTACTCAAAGGAAAAGATCAATGTTTTAAAGCCTGAAATGATCATTTCTAGGTAAAGCTGTATACGGTGCATGTCTACTTTGTGGACATTTCATTTAAAAAAGGTAGTTATTGGCAATCAATTTGGCAAAATACTTCTGAATAAATAGGTACAAAATGAAGAAGATAAGGTTTGCAAAGACACTGGACTCCTTAATTGGGTAAAGAGGTTTGCTCTGTAATTCCGCATATCAAATTTTCCACACAATGGTTCTTTTTGTTCCCAAATCAATAAAATGAAAGGATAAGATTCTTACAATTCGTTATAGTAACAAATACATGTAGATATCCAACTTGTTTGTGGAATATTTCGTAATGTACATGTCTATTTACCTTTTTCCAGTACTTATGTACGACTGACTTTGGTAGTTGTCGGCGATCTGAGAGAGATAAAATATCCGTTTCAAATATTGACATTTCGTTATAAACTCGACTGATTGAACTATTTGCACTAACACACTATGTCTTTAAAGTCTTAGGTCATTGCTGTCTTGCGTCAAAACGTGACAAAAACAAAGAAGGGAAGAAAAAAATAATACAAGAAATTAACAAGTGTTAATTAGCTGGTAATGTTAATTTAGCAATTAGCACTGTAACTAATTCACATCCCAGCATTCTACTTAGTTGCCACACCCAGTGAATTGTATACATTTTAGTAGCCACAACAAGCCAGAAAGGTTATTTTTTGTGCACGAATCAACCAGGAAAATTCACCATAATCCCGTGTGTCTATAACAAGTTCACGGTGTTGATAACATCCTGTGCAGAATTTCAAAAACCTTTCCACTCTAAAAAATGAAGTTTTTATCATTCAAGTTAATTAATATTTCTACTATTTCATAGGCATTTACTAAGTATCATTACAGCGAAGGATAATGAAAAATATCCAGACCAACGCTACAAAACTTACCAACAGTGTCCGTGATGGGCGACGCATCCTCTTCAGGAGCCTCTATAATTACTGGTTCTTTTTTGGCTTTACCTCTACGTCTTGTTGTTCCTGTTGGTTTCATTTAAAATTCAGAACATATAAGTGCGTCTTTTAGACTTGGGTAAAAGTCCCTCGAAGCATGTTTCATGTCTTTATTTCTTATTAATATAAATAATCTCCAAGACAATTCAGTGTTTTCGTAGGGTAACAGGGTTGCAGGACTGAGCAGATGGGAATGAAAGAGAAGGCATGTATTCAGACAGCAGATAGTGAATGTACCGACAAGTGTCAAAATTGTCACAAGACACTCAAATCCATGTAAATTCAATCCCCCTATATTCGCTTCAACGGGCCCGCCAATTAGAAGTACCTAAACGTTAATAGTCAGTCTTGCACTTGTGGCAGAATTTGATAACAAGCTTGTTAGGACCACATTCTCAAGCCTACCACCTGAAACGGCGCGGCAGTAAGTAAATACATGCGGGCGAAGCGCCCCAAAGCTTCGTTAATCTGATTAGAGTCTACACTCCTTTCACAATACAGAGACGTGAAAAGTCTACGGAAGGGAACGAAACAATGCTATTGTCTCGATGGTGTTTCTTCAGCTATGGAAGAAAGCACATGCAGATGGTAGAGTAGTACTTCGCTAACTACAAAGGGAACGGGGAGTCCAGTGGCGTAGCCAATGGGGGGGGGGGGCAGGGGGCAAGTTGCCCCCCTGGAAAATATCCTAGCTACGCCACTGAGGGAGTCCCATATTGCAATGCTGTTGTGGTCCAGTATAATTTGGGTAGCAGACAAAAGGAATCCCCCGAATGTCTAAGGAATGGGAAAACTTACAACAAACTTCTATCAGATCTATAAATTACAGCTAGGGATTAAGCATTAATCACAGTATTTTTACTTTAGGAGAGAAAGCTGAATTTAATTTGTTTGTAAATGCTTGGTTCAGGTAAAATTAGCTTCAAGTTGATGTCATAGTCTATAGTCATCATGTAAAACGTTATTACCAAGGGCTTAGTAAACTGTTGCAGCAACAGATTTAGCAAAGTGGATACGCTTTCCACCCTTTCTTTACAGCTAAACTAAAGGAAAAACCGCAATAACTTTCTGTTAACCTTTATACGGGGATGGTGCTCACCAACTAACTTTAAGCCCTTTAAGTGTACCTCATGTCAAAAAATTTAAAAATACATGTTAAAGACCATGACAAATAAATTTGAAAAGTCTAACTCCCATCTTCATAGGACATTCCTGAGCTGAGGTATAAAATGTTGAAGTTTGTTCACTCAAATTAAAATGGTACATTGCGCAATAACTTGTGATGTCATTCTTGTACTGCTCAAATTGCAATCTTTGTTTTTCCGAACGTTACTGCAACTTGTACCAAGGTGTGATAGGACTCTTACTCTTATGAGGTGATGTAATTAATTAAGCCCTCCTTGTGCAACATGCTATGAGAGCAAACAGGAAGTGTTCAAGGTCATAAAAAAATTTTCAATTGTAAAGGGAAACAAGGCATGTTACGTGAGTTAAACAACAAGAAAGTCACAAATTATTGCCCAATCGGCCAATTTGTTTTAAGTGAATAAACTTCAACATTTTATATCTCAGCTCAGGAATGTCATATGAAGATGTGAGTTGGACTGTTGGAATTCATTTTTCATGGTTTTAAATATAATATTTTTGAATTTTTTGACTTAAGGTACACTTTAAGTAAACACGTTATTACCACTGGAGTATTTTCCGCAGTTCTTATTCCAGCACTCTAAAAAATATTTAAACGATTTTGTTTAAAAATTAGGATACTCACGAAGATGAGTATTTCTACTCAAAATAAGTGAGTACTTCAACTGAATTTGTGCAAAATTTTACACAAATTGCTGAATTTGTGCAAAATTTTACACAAATTGCTGAATTTGTGCAAAATTTTACACAAATTGAGTACTCACTTATTTCGAGTAGAAATACTCATCTTCGTGAATATCCTAATTTTTAAACAAAATCGTTTAAATATTTTTTAGAGTGAGGAATGTACCTTCAAAAGCACAAAACATCCCAAGAGCGCAAGTGGATGGGAATGATCGCCCCGTTACTGCCGCAGTAACTATGGCCTAGTACCTTTGAGCGGATTTAGCCAAAAGGGTGGGCTTTCGACCCTTTCTTTACAGCAAAACTAAAAGAAAAACCTCAATAATTTTCTATAAACCCTTATATGAAGATATAAATAAATTGCAGCATGAGGTAAAAATCTATTGAAGAGTGACTGTCGTGCCCCTAGGGCAGCCCCGAGGGCAGCCCCTAGGGGCAGCCCCTAGGGCAGCCCCTAGGGCAATACAATTTTGTCCGGTTACATATTCATCTTACAGCCCATTTTCCATAAAAGTGCATTGGGATGACCGCAGTAACCATATTGAGACAGTATATATATCAATGGTGGGATTTTTATCGATATGTATGTGGTCTTGTAAATATTTGTATGTGGACTAAAAAGAAAAACAAAATCCATGAATAAGAAGGAAAAGCCCGGCTTTACAGCTGTCGTAACCTTAAGGAATTTGTGCTGTTGCAGAACGTGCATTTTTGCGTTCAACAAAACGTGACAGACTTGGCAAAAAGCTGATTTGGGGCTAGAGTGTTTTGCTATACTTATTGAAAAATTAGCAATCAAGCTTTTGTTTTTTAAAAAAAAAGCTTATGATTTTTAGTCCCTTACACCCTCTAAGATTACTGTAATTATTACTGTAATAATTTTATTCTGTTGTACTGTCAAGGGAAATCTTCAAGCTGAGATCCAAGTTTATCCGGGGGACAAACAGTTTCATGTTCCGACTGTTGTCATTACAAAATAAAAAGTAACAGTGATTTTTGAAATTAATCGCTTTTTTTCCTGTGTGAAATTTTCTGACCACTTTGAAATGACGGCGTTGCCATTTTTTGAAAAAGTTCAATATGTACACCGTCTTACCTCTTTTCTTCAGGCACCGGTGGAAGGTCTCTATTTGCATCATTTTCTTTTCTTTCTTCCTCTCCTTCAGATGACGAACCTCTTAAGTCGTGTCGTAAAATGAAATGTACATGAAATATACATGCAATTTCTAAATGGGTTTACATGTACCTACTTAATTGTTTATTAGTTAGATGGAGTTTAACGGCCCAGTTTCCAACCTAAATTGGTTCAAGTCGAACCGACCACGGCCTTTTTCTAGTTGTGTTTCACTGGCTTGTTTTACATTCTCCATTGCCTATGAGGAGCATCGCGCACAACGGCAGTAGGTTCCATTTTTAGAGTCTCTGGTATGACTCGACCTGCAAATCGAACCCGGGCCTTCCGCGTGAGGAGGCTCTACCGCTAGACCAAACACGCGGTCTCAATTGTATCATTTTTATTTCTCGTTATTACTACAAGTACTAGAAACAACAGCATCAATAATAAGAATAAATCTATAAAACGTATCAAAACTTTGATCTAAAGTTGTAACACCTGATGTTTTTTTTTTTGTGAATCATCAATGAGTAATTACGAATGAAGACTACTGGTAGAAAAACTGCCGCAGATGATCTTAACAGCTGAAGTGAACAAGAACAGTGGTACTCTACTGCTTTAAAACTGTTTTATTTATTTTCCTTTTCCTGGTCTCCAACTTTAAAATGAATGTTCAGTGATGCTTCAATTTTTAGAATTTTTTGGTTAAAAATGATAAAAATGAAGCCTGTAGCTACTTAAGTATGTGCATTGCGTTTAAGGTAAGTCATAACTCCATCATGAAATAATAATCTGATTATTAGCTCCATGATTCCATGTAATTACACATCACACATACCTCAAACATTGAGATACTGATCAATTGTTAAACCATGGAGCTAATATTTTGACAGAATTTATTAGCTCAATGGTTAAAAATCAGATTGAACTTTGCGTCCTGTCTGTTTGCCTGTGTATACGCTGCGACAGTGAATGCTTTCGTTTAGAGAGCTAGTAAAATTTTGCAGTTGTCTAGGTTTTGTGATGCGTTATTATTGCCATATAACATCGATACTGAACTTTTTAAACAGAAAGACGACTACTTGTATACTACTCACCTAATATCGGGATAGAAAAGAAAAGCAGTGATAGTGATGATCCCAACAAATAAACTACAAGCACAGAAGACAGGAATGTATAGTCTTGGTGAATGACGGACGAAGGTTGTTCTAGATGACTTTTCCAGATTGCTGAATTTACATTCCTCCTTAATGGTCTCTCTGTCAGAAGTAAAAACAATAAAAAACAAACAAAAGATTAGCCTCGAATATATCAATATCTTGATGTAGTTACTTGCCAGAAAGTAAAAATCGACGCCGACTGAAATATATGCTTAATATGAGATTTGTCTTGCATTTTCGCTAACGTGTGGCGGTATACAAAATATAATATATTTATACCTGAAGGTTGGTGGATAGATAAACCTTTGGGATTTAGGCGAAATATCGTGTGAGAACTTCCGACTGTTTGGAGAACGCGACCTTTTGGCGAAAAAAATCGTCTCACCCCAAAGTTGTACAAACTGTTTTATTTGGTATTGCGCAACTCTCTGGGCAAATCCGCTTAACCAAACGATCTATATCAAATTACTTCAATTTTGACCAAAATGCGTACATGTATCTTTAAACACCAATGACTTAAGGGCCATTGAAATAACGTGCTTATATATGTTAATATCGAAATGGGAAAAAATCATTCGTATTTCATTGTTTTCATTGTCGCCTCTTTTGTAAGGGTCTCATCTCCGTTGTTGAGCCCATAGGGTTGTGAAGTTCACTTTTATTCACAATATTTCTTTATGTTTCTTCCGTCGTTAGTATTTCAACAATGTGGGAAAACTAACGAATGATTGTGATTTTACCTTACGCCGTCAGTCGTCTAAACGACATTAAGGGTATATAACACTAAAACAATATTTAACAATATAAAATCATCTTTACTATGTTTCAGTTATGCACAACTACCAAGCAAATATATCATGTATTAAAAATTATTGTGCATCAGTTTTGTGTCTACTTAATGTACATTTTTTAAGCAAGTCAATATACCACTATCTTTTTCTTATACAAATACATATAAAATACGTTGTAAATACGAAGCCCATATAAAGACACACTAAAGGGCGTCACAAAGATATTTTACATGGCAATACTTCACTTAAAACATTCACAGAAAGGCCTGTAATACAAATAATGGAAAATGAAGTCCACCAACCAACTAGAGTGATGTAACGATATTCAAGTCAGGTTTAAAAGAACGTGGTTTATAATGGAAACAGCGGTATGCACTGCCACATTAGTTTTGATCTTAATGGCTGTTTCTGAATTTGATTAATAGAGGAAACTTCCTTGTTGGCTTTTTCAATACTTCGTTGTATTATCCTCCTTATTGCTATGACACACAGATGTAGCTGTTTCCTGCAATTTCATATCTTAATTAAGAAGACAAGTGGTGCGGGTGTGATCCTTTAAAAATCATTCAGTTCTTCACAAGATTGAGGTACCTTTTCCACAACGTGTACCCAAATAACAGACTCTTAATAGTCCCTTGCTGTGTTCATCTCGGTGTGTATCGCTTAATTTGAGAAAGGGGATACTTACATTATTTGCCCATCTCCAAGTTCATTATTGCTGTAAAATGTCCGTGTTCTTGGATTAACTCCGTATACCCAAACATAGTACTTGTCATCCCTTCGGTATTGATATGAAAAGAAAGGTGGTCAGTAAGAATAGGCCTGGAAAAGCATCTGGTAAAGAACTTAAACAGTGGAATTACACTTCAAAGTAAAAAACAACAGGACTGAACTTCGTTGTTGCCACGTCTACAAATGATAAAAAATCATGCAGTAAAATGGCCATTAAATACCTAAAGCCATCAACATAGCCCAGTATGAAATAGAATTGACCTACTTGTCACTATAATGTGAACATAGTCATAAAAATGTATCAAAAGTCAATGAAATATTGGCAGATTTTAGTGATATTGTTTCATCTTTCAATTTTGTTCTATTGTTCTTTGACGTATCTTGTCGATAAATATGCTGCCTTACTTGTCGAAATATGGAAAAATCGTCAAAAAAAAAAAAAAATACGTCAGACTCAAAAACGTCAAGAACAGGATTGGAATATTAAAAAATAGAATCTTTCAAACTCTTCCCATTTTGCAATGAAAAAGCGTACTGCTAGGATGAAGAACGCTTTTGATATAAGTAATTAACCGCCAGGAGCGGTGAAGGGGGGTGGGGTCGGTCGAAAACTTATTTAAAACTGTTATGTTTCTGGTAGGGTAATATGTCAGTACCTTTTTCAAATTGAATTCTTATACTCTCCGACTTTAGAACATTAACTGACGGACTGACTGAAAAACTGACTGACTGGCTAACTGACTGAATACTTGACTTAACAAAACTAACAGACTAAACTAACTAAACTCACTGACTGACCTGGCCGACTGACTTTAGTGACTTTACCATTAGACAATTCTGCCCCTTGAAAGTGGACGTCATGACTTGGCCGATAGAGAAACGACTTGGCCAATTTCACAACAATAGAAAACCGTCGACAACAAAAGGCAGTCACTGGACCATGTAATATTGAACAATGTGACCTTTCGTCAGTTATGTAACAAGGAGGGACTTTAAGGACAGGATAAGTTTGTCCATGTTTCAAGGGAGTGGATTCTCTAATGACTGACTTTACCGACTTGACTAACTTGACTGACTTGACTGACTTGACTGACTTGACTGACTTGAGTGACTTGACTGACTTGACTGACTTGATTGACTTGACTGACTTGACTGACTTGACTGAATTAACTGACTTGACTGACCTGTCTGACCTGAATGACTTGACTGACCTGACTAACTCGGCCGACCTTACTGACCTGACCTACTGAGTGACCTAAATTTCCGGACTGACTGACCTGACACACTGACCTAACTGACTGACGTGACAGACTGACATGACAATCTGAACTGATAGACTGACATGGCAGACTGACCTGACCTACTTGACTCCCTTAACTGGCTGACCTGATTAACTATCCTGGTAACTGAGTAACTAAGTAAGTAACTTAGTCACCAAGCAGCTAACGATAAGCAGTATGATAATTTATCGGATAAATGAAAAGATGAATCTAACCAAACATTCCTTCTCAGATTGCACCTCAAGACCTTCAATTATTCGAAAAATTCTCAAACGTAAGCCCCTTCAAGTTATCCACCTCCTCGTATCAGTCACATTATGTGCTCTGTTTCAAATGGCTGGAAGAACCGCTGTCCAGAAATAGGTAATCAAGCAGAAAACTGAGAAGAGTACTTTTTATGTTTTATTGTAGTAACAGTTAGACAGTTAGGTGGTTTTGATGAGTCCTTTCCTAACACTAAGCATCAACAAATGATGTCCCTTGATCCAAAGTTCCATACGATTTCTACATTCTAAAACCTCAGCATGTACGTTTTCTTTCAATAAAGAACCCATTATCCACTTAACCTGAGCGGTCTTTCTCACGTTTCGTCCCTGTGTCCTTCGTATTTTAAGAACAAGCTGTTTAAAGATATACGTAGCTTGGTGTCTGTTACTTATTTCAAATGCCTTTTTGAAGGCAGATTTTAAAAACTCCTTTTTCAAACTTGTGAAGAAAGGAAATAATTTTTATCAAACTTACATTTGGAAAATGCGGTCGATTTTAATTAGCGTAGTCTCATCCAGCGACCAGCCAATGTTACCAATTTCTTCGCACCTAGAAACAAGACCAACGGAATGATTGTTCACAACTGAAAATAGAGTGTAGATTTTTATCGGCTTTTTGCTTCTTTTTAATTTAAGTACACATGATGATTGGAAACTCTTAAAGCTAATTTATTCACTGTGGCATGAAATGTATAAACTATTGCAGAGCAAGTGACCATGATCCCCTTTTTGCTGTCTGTATTATGGTTAATTTCCATTGTACGTGTGGTCAAGTTGGGTATTTGCGTGTTCCACGGAAAGGTGCAATACTGTGCAGAATTATTGAAGATATTTCTTTAGCCTAAAAAAGGCGCGTTTCTAACCCAAAAGTCATCTAAAATGTCCTATTTTAATAGTCGTACTGAGAGAGACAAAGTCAATAGATGGAACTGCAACTGGACTTTACGACATGGACATCTTGTTTAAAGATAAACTATTTAATCTTGATCTCTTTGAATTACATTGGCTAAACTATTTATCTTACCTATAAAAGTGAAATGTATTTTCTATAGACAAAACCACTATCTTGCTTTTGTTAGATTGGTTTATAGATTTTGTAAGCTCAGAACAGCATGATTAGGAGAATGTGCCTCGGCGCTAAAACTAGCTTGAGGTTGGCAGTTTCTTGCGAGGCAAAAAGATTATGCATAACGATATTCTCTTTCGCAGAAAGAGTATGCAACATATTCATGATAAACCCCCTCATCTTCATCTTATATTTTTAAACTCTTCTTTTGCGTGACAGCGTTTCCTTTTAAACGTTATTTTCTGGTTGGTTGTCCCACATTTCTCCGTCGCTACAAAAAGGTCTTCTTTAAACTGCTTAGACCACAGTCTTTGTAACAAACATTGGTCATCACCAATATTTGCAAAGAATCTGGGAGGGGAGCACGTCTAAAAATGATTTGACCAAACTTGTTGTATGAATTGGATAGGCATGTGGCCTCTTTATATTATGTGTGTGTAAAAATGAAACCCAATGTTTTCTCACAGACATTGAAATGCTTTTATGTCGGCATTATTTCATTTACATTTCTGCAGCCTGTTCCGGCGTTTCGTCCAGCCATTTTGAGTTGATTTCGTCATTTTCTGGTTGTGCTTGTGACGGAAAATTCCCTTGGAATATAGAGATTGAGTTCCATCCCAATATGCTGAACTGTAGTCGGAGAAAATTGTACCACAGATTAAGTGAAAGTAAAACATATTTGTTGGTAGAAAAGGATAAATGGTACGAAGCACATCGGACAATGGTTAAATTAGCGCTCAATATGTAGTGCAAAATTTGATCAAGCTGTTTAGCAGTGTGCTGTTAATGTTTATGAGCCAATGTTGCCCAGCAACATGAGATCGTAGCCGCATCTAATTTGGTCTGGAATGATTCCAACTCTAAAACTTAACAAATTTAAGTTAAATACACCATCAAACTTAATGTTCATATCTTTTGCAAATCTTGGTGAGATAGTTGTATGAGTAGTGACCCAACGGTCAAATAGCGTTTTTAAATGTGTTTTTGCAATATTCAACAGTTACCTTATAACATGAATGTCAAAGTAACAAACGCCTATGTGCAGAGTCTACACACAGTGTTCCCGCAATAACCATTAAAAAACAGGAATCTGAGTCGTTATTCACATCAGTTTTTGCATCCTCGACAGCAGCGGTATACGTGAAATCTTTGCCCACGTTTTTCACAAAATTGAAATGTTTCGTGGTTAACACCGTCCCGTCCCTTCTGGACAACAAAGGTGAATGTTCGATTGAGTTATTGTTCAAAATGAACACTAAGATCGCATTGGCATCAGCATCAAAGGTCTAAAAGACAAGAAATAGTATCAATATTTTTAAATTACGCGGAAGACTTCAGACCAATTCGCATATCATTAAAGAAATGAGCTTTAAATATTTGAACACTTCGAATCTAGTAATTTACACCGTACTGCTGAGATTCGCTTAATCGTAAGTTGCAACGAACACAATGCAGTAACGCAACGTTAAATTAAATATGAAATAGTCGCTCATTTGTGGGAAAAACTTAAAATTTTGATCATTTTTCATTTTTATAAATTTATTTGAATATTTGAAGAATAGATTTTTTCTACTTCCTGTACTACATCGCATGCACTGTTACTAAGGTGCCAAATTGCAAACAAATTTCATTCAATAAAATTGAAACTTAATGAATAATTCCTAAGTACTTAAAACATTTTCGTCGTCTTCGGTTTTTACTGATTGTCTTTAAAAATGTACAGGTTAATCAATTCGTACCAGGTGTTAGTGTAACATTGGCTTTGATATTCGAAGAAGCTCTCAAACAGCAAAAGTTTCGAAGCAAAAGTGTCAATACTAACCCTGTTTTCAAGATTAAATACTTCTTCTTTGCCTTGGACGTCAAAGAGGACTGCTTCGAAAAGCATACCACTTGTATTTGTCACTTGGAATACAGGAGTCTCGTCATTCAAATCCATAACCGAGATCGTTATAAACGCAGTGTTACTACCTGTAGAATTTAGGTAAAAATTCTTTTAAGATTGGCGCACTTTATTATGTTGCTTTCAGTATGAGAGATAATGGATCCATTAATGCTTCAAACTATTTGATTGTGGTTCCTGTTCCTTTCACCACATTTTGGTCTTAGGGCGATCTTTTTATAAAGTCGCTTGATCAGCGCTTAATTAACCATACAGTCGCAAAACTGAAACGAACCACGAGAAAATTTTTATTTTTAATCAATCGAACATGCTAAAATAATACATTAATGTTGTTGATCAGAATGTTTACTTAACTCATCATGATCGTGTATAATGCTATCACTATCCCCTTATCTTACTTACCCTTGGGCAATTTCCTCTATTTAGATCAAATTGGATTTAGCAAGGGTTTAATCCTTTACCGTTGTGCTCCGATCGGGGCATATTCGCGCGCCTCGGGGGTGGGCGGAAAAGCGGACGTAGTCCGCCCCGCATCGGCTTCCGTAGGCCATTGACCCCGTGACCTAAAACTATTGTCTCTCTCGTTGTTGTGGCCGAATTTTCGGGTAGTTACTCGCAGGTTTGGGGCTCCGCGTGAAACAGTAAAGATGGGTGACAGCCGAGCTCTCCGCATGGGTCCAAAAGGACCCAAACAACGGTAAAGCTCAACGTTAAGCTCCTTAAGGGAGCAGAACTCCTCCGGGAGTAATCGTTTGGTTTTCGGCCCTTGGCTCTTCGCCAGAGAGTCGTTGGGACTTTTAGAAAAAAAAAAAAAACAACGGTAAAGGGTTAACTAATGCAACATATAAAAGAGTTCCAATGTTTTCTTCCTAACTCTGTGTATCCCGTTTCGAGGAAATCAGGAACATTGAGAAAGCAAAAAACTCATCACAATCTGAAACTGGTTGTTTAATGACGTACAGTCACTTTTTAAGCTTACTGTTTGCACTTATGCAATTGCCGTGAGATATATATCCTGCATGTGCTGTCGTCGGTATTAAATGCAAAGTCTTCGTTTCGAAGTCGAAAGGGTTTACACTCAAAATTTTTGGTTTTATGTCAACGACATTTATTTCAAACGAATCTGAAATGAGAACAAAGATATTATGCGTGATGCCAAACAGTGAAGCTTACTTAACTTTTATATGGGTTTAATTGCTCTTACATACGATTTCTGTCTGTCACTGTTCATGAAAAGGATTTTATGCAACGAATATAAATAAACTTACTCGTTTAGACTTTGAAAAAGTGTAATTACCAGTCAGCTGTTTAATACCTATCAAGTCATTACCCGAATAATGTTTATCTAACAGCCATTAGCGAGGCCTGCCTTCTTGTCCTATTCTTTAAAACATGACATTTTCACAATTGATTTTCGCTCGTCTCACGTCAATCGGTTGCCCTAACCTCGATTTATTGCAGTGTTGCAATTTGTCCATATCGGGCATACATCACTGAAAGAAACTTTCCTTTATAATTTTCGATGAGGAAACGACCGACATTATTTGGACATCTCATTATCTCTTTCTCTCCTCAGGAAAATCTTACGTGAAAGATATGTTTTTATGTAAACTATGATAAGTACGTTTCTCTTAACGCGAAGAAACTTTGGTTAAAAGGCCCAATCCTCTCACCGTTTTGTAATAGTCCGCAGAAATTCTCAATTTGCACATCTCTTTGATTTGCAGCTAATTTAAAAAATTCAGAGTACCGAAGCTCATATTAAACAGCACGTACTGTACTGGGAGAATTTGATTACACATGTGGGTCTTGTGTACTCAACCTGAATCAATAAATTGAGATTGAGTCTGGATGTTAGAACAGTTGTGGGAGGGGCTGAAGTAAGTAAGTTAGGAAATGTGGAACTGTCTGGAGTGAGAGAATCTGGCCTTTAAATTTTAAGCTTCAGTTAAATAGTTCAATACAAGTTTCTTTAATTTATCTTTAGCGATGAAGGGAGTTTATAAGAGTAAAGCGTTATGTTTTTGTTAATTGAAGATCGTGATCTTCAAGGATATCCAACAAAAGAAGCAACAATTCAAATCACCTTTAAAATCTTCTGAAACTTCGTATGTAACACAAAAGTCATCTTCCATGAGAGGGGGAGCAAATTCGACCTCATTGTTACCTTCAACCGCAGAAACTCTGCAAAAAGTATCACTTATGCGTATTATTCATGAATGAACTGATATGAATGGTATCTAAAAATTTGAAGTTATTTAACCATGCTGTGAAAAATTATTAACAACAACTCACACCGTTCAACTATTTTTTAAAATTTCCTTCAGCCGAAGAAAGCTAAGGATTTTGGTTCATGCTATGAAACTGTTAAGACCATCCTAAAAATACTAGAGAAACCTTGGTAAAACTCCATTTGAACGAGCTTTATACTGTTTTGAGTTTTGAATTACATTTTCGTAGATAATGCATGTGTGCAAATCAGTTATTTAGAATATGTTTCATTATTCCTTTGAGGAATGGCAAAATTTCAGAATTTCGATTGTTGTTAATTACCTTGTCACATGATAAATTGTATGTTTCCAAAACAGACGTAATATTTTGTGACTGCTCTTTTAAAGAGTTATTAGAGCCAATGATCTTAAAGGGACATGTTTAGGAGATATCAATATTTTAGTGTTTTGGGGTATAGCTTAATAAAAATGATTCGACTTGACACATTTATTCAAATTCCTTATTCAATAGCTACACAAATAATTAACATCTTGATTTTTCTGTATGAAACACAGGTTTGCAACGGTTGTGCGTGTAATTTGTGAGAAACAGTCTTGTAACAATTTTTTTATATTTTATTTTCACACATCAAATATTGATTTCTATTTAGGGCATTGCGATTCTCTAAGGTTCAGCATTTGCCAATAGTTTGTTTAGGTTACTTTGACGGTTTTCAAAAGCTGTTTTTTCATAAAACAACTTAATGTGATGCTTTAATGTTGGGAACAGAGTCGTCTTCACGTATCTGAAGGAAGCGTTCGAAATGCTCGTCCTTGTTTTAAAGAACAAAAGAATAGTAAAGTAAGATGCTACAATCTACCAAAGGACTTTACACTCGGCGATTACCAGACCCGAGACTGTCGCCTGTTTAGACAATCCTACTTATATGGATATTTTTTTAAAATTAATCTGGGAATTTAAGGATGTGATTTTTCAAGAAGAGTCACGTAATGATTGGCAAAATAAAAACTGGAACAAACCAACGCATGGATTTGATTTATATAAAACCTTAAAAAACTAGGAACATACGTTTGATTGGCGAAGAAAAACAATAGTCGAACAAACACTGAAGCGGTGTTATTGCATCCAATGGATTGGTCAAATACGATAACCTGAAAATTAAGGAAAAACAAAGACCATGTAACTTGTTTCATGTATAGAGGGCTTATTTTGCACTTCTAATCATGGTTGACCGAAATAAAAATATCAGCAGTCAATGCAATGCCCCCACTTGTACCTTGCAGCACTTAATTTTTGAGAAATCTTTAAGCATTGTTGTTGTCCATTCTTTTGGAAAGAGTCACGACTCTTACAACGTTACATCTTGAACAATCCACGACTGTATTGTTGAATTAAATATTTGATTCTTTCCCAAAGGCGAAAGGAACCTTAGTTTGCAATTAATGTGACAAGTGTATGTGTGTCTGTAGGTGGAGTATGATTCTTAGTACACTGTAAATACCATATTCCACTTGTTTTATAAAGTACCCTTTTAAGGTTGAAGTTATATCGATTTTCGTGTAGGCAATGGATCATTTGATGGCATCAGGCTCATCGGCGTTTACGAGCGACGAACCCCAAAACGCATAATATTATAACAGAAACAACCGACAATTTTCATGCCTGGTCGTAAACATTACACTTTCGAATTTATTTGGGTGTATAAAAGATCCAAGGTAAACTAAGTTCACCAGATATGAACTACTGTAACAGCATAGACGAATCCGGACAGCAAGAGATGATCTGATTTTAGTCGCCCTTAACTGGGGTCCATTGCCGTTTAATCTTTCGATTTCCTTGCTTACCTGTACCATGGATGGTTTTAAACTAAATTGTATTTTGATTCCTTCAATTTCACTGAATATGAGGGTTTGAAACTCATGTAGACGATATATAAAGACCATTCAAGACTGATGGACCCCACTTATGGCTGCCCACAGTCACTAAAAGCAAGCGCTAATCGGATTCCTTTATATGACGTTCTACAACACGATATGAATAAGCATTAAAGTTGTGTCTGTTCGTGACCAACAAAAAGAGGTACCGATATTGGTACCATTGGAAGAAAGTTTTGAAAACAGTGTAAACTTTCACCAAGAAAGATTCTTATACACTGATCAGAAATGATGATTAAAATCATATAATTAGGGACTTAATCCATGACTATGACCAAAAATTCGGTTAATACAACAAATGTTAACGGTGTCGTCAAAGGTTCTTGGCTTAATATTTTTACAGACCTGGTTTAAATCATAGTAAGGATTAATTTATTTAGCTTTCGGTATTTATTTCTGGTAAATTTATTGCACTTTGGGTGTAGTTGTTTTATATTTTGAAAATGACCCTTATATCTTTGGCAGGTAAAATGTCATTGGGTTTCATCAAAGCTCAATACCCATACAACTTTATCACCCAGTAGGGAAGCAGACCTCCGTTAAAATGGCAATAGTTCCTATTTATTATTTTTGGCAATTTAAGAATAACTCAAGGTTAAATATTGTTAAATTTGGAAAGCAACTTGCTTTAATCAATAGCTATCGCCAGGGAGTAAACTTAGGCTCTATTCCCCGTCATACAATTTTTAAGAAAACCGAATGAGTGGGAGCTAACTTGACAAGTTGTAAACTATACATTTCCCGTCTTACAGTTGAGATTACGTGGAAATGTTATTCGAAAGAACGAGAACAATAAAAGTTTCAAAAAAAAAAAAAAAAATACCGTGACCGGACAACTCCCACCTGGACAATTCGCACCCGGACAACTGGCACCTGGACAACTGCCACCGGACAACTGGCAACCCGGACAATTCGTGCCCAGACATTTCGCACCCGGACAATTAACAACTCGGACAATTGGCAACCTGGACAATTCGCACCCGGACAATTGGCATCTCGGACAATTGGCAACCCGAACAATTCGCACCCGGACAATTCCCACTCCGGACAATTGGCAACTCGGACAATTCGCACCCGGACAACTCGCACCCGGACAAACTGCCAAACAACCTATATAGGCCTATATTCGTTACCCAAGTATGAATCTCCCCCCCCCCCCATATTCGCCTTGTATATCCCAGTTACATTCGCGCGTCGCCACTTGAGATCAGCACGGGACCAAACCAAGACCAACGCATTCATCAATAGTCGGATGCCATATGCACACTTCACACCTGACAATTAGTACAATTTTGGCATATTTTTTACAATTACAAATTTTCAATAGATACCACGAATGATGGTCCCCAAATTACGATTTCACTATTCAGCATACTATCTTCTCTTTTGCTATTCCTGGTCAAATGTCCGCATATTTCACGAGTTGAACCTGACGCTGTGAGTGAAGACATTTTGATGATTTATTTTTAATTTTTTTATTTCAATTTTTAATTAATTTTTTCACTAGTTTGATTTTCCCTTCCGGGCGCCCATGCGAAAGACTAAGCGGAGCAAAACGTTCAGTTAGCGCATGAGCCTACAGAAAATTTTGAAACACTGCGACCTCTCAGATGCCCGGAAATTGCATTTGCAGGCTCGTGAATAGAATATAAGCAGTCATTATTTTGAGTTTTTGTTTGCAATAACATGCTCGCTTTGATACAATGAGTAAATTAGCCTTCACAATGATCAGAATATTACCACATAGAAGGAACAAATGCCATTTTCGGGCAAAATTTTAGCACATGCATACAACTGTACACTCCCGTCTTCCCATATAGGCCTGATCTGGCAATTGAGGTCAACTCACACATTTCTGCAAATTCTGCCCGAAACGTGCAGGCACAGTGTCGACCAAGTCTATGAAACAAGGCTTAATAATACTTGTTTGAATTAGCTGCCCGAATGAGTCGAAATTCCTGTAATTGTTTCGATTTTTCGTGACAATTTTATTGTTACTGTAATTCGTTGTTTCGTTCAGGCAAAATTTTGAAAACATTGGGGCTCTCAAGATTGGGGAATCTTAAATAAAAGACTGCCCGACTTTTTCCATGCCCTTGCCCGGAATTCAAGTTAGCTTGAGTTAGCTTCTTTTCGAAAAGCGGGTCACTATAACAACTGATTCTCTGGAGTACGATAACAAAGCTTAACAGGTAAACATACGATATTACCTGTATGTTATGTTGTAGGTAGACAATAGGACCAAAAACATTTTCAAGAATTTTCTCTGCTTTTATCTGTAACTTCCACGGGTTTTTAGAAAAGGGTCAGAACTTTTCAATTCCTTTCATATCTGAAGCAGGCAAATCCCGCGCCCCACAGTATGAGACAAGTAAAATTACTAAGGCAAGTACACTTGTCAGTGCCTCATAGCCCGTCGGGCAAGTACCGTTTGAAAGTCTCCTCCACAAAGGCACACTTAAAGGGGACAAATAGATATGCATGAGGACAATGATACATAAAGAACTGCCAGCCCGATAGACAAGTAACGAAAAAAGAATTTGTGGAAGCCTGTCTGAAGTTAAATAACCTCTTTCCCTTTCACTCTTCTTCTTTTCCCTTTTTCTTTGTTTCTCCCTTTCTTCTTTCCTTAATTTTTCTTTTTTGTTTTGAACGCGGTGGGTTGAGCTCATTTTCCCATCGACCCAATCGGAAGGGAGGTTGTTTGCTCCCTGACCCACCCCTGGCAAATAAGCTACTGCTTCTCACTATGTAAGAGACATTGAGAAGTATTCGGTGAATTTCCTGCCCAAAAATGCGAAATTCCAAATAAGTTAGAAAAAAATTGAGAGCGTGTCAGTAAAAATGTAATAACGGTTTGCAAATTGTCAACGCTAAATTTGAAATACTTCAGTTAATTGTTTAATTAAAGCATTAGTAAAAGAAAACCTTCTTCTATAAAATAGCTAGCTCGAAAAGCTCCCGTGACTAAGACAATTGATGACAATACTCTTGCCAAATCCAGTAAAATAAGTAACAAATGTAGTAGACTTTCAAATAATTTTGTTTTCGTTTTTATTTTTGGATTTTTTTCTCTGGAAGGGGGGGGGGGCTTACTTCAAACGGACTGAGGGGATAAACGTCGACGAATGACTTGTACTTCTTTCAAGTGTGTATGGGTAATGCATTTGGTTGATCCCTTGGCCCCATATGGCTATGCCAGAATAAATTTAAGAGATTTCTTGGGTTAACATTTTACCAAAGGTGAAATGTAGGTATTAGTAATATGGACAACACACTCTAAAAATATTTAAACGATTTTGTTTAAAAATTAGGATACTCACGAAAATGAGTATTTCTACTCAAAATAAATGAGTACTTCAACTCAATTTGTGTAAAATTTTGCACAAATTCAGTTGAAGTACTCACTTATTTCGAGTCAATTTGTGTAAAATTTTGCACAAATTCAGTTGAAGTACTCATTTATTTCGAGTAGAAATACTCATCTTCGTGAGTATCCTAATTTTAAAACAAATCGTTTAAATATTTTTTAGAGTGCACCAAGGTAAGGCTAGAAACGCACACAGCGCGCAAAACATTGAAATTTTTAGAAAGATTCATAAAAGGGCATAATGAAAGTAAACCATATAGACTCTGTCGAAGAAATTTCTCAGCCAGGGAGGTATTTAATGACACTTTTATCACGTCTTTTGGGGAAATGAAAAATCAATGGCACGCGCACCCATTTCCCCATGCAAGTTGGTCCCACTGAGGAATGAAGTGTAAATCATAGCAAGAAAAACGGGATAGAATTATCAATAATATATAACAGAAAAAATCAAAACAAGCAAAGATTAAAGTGCGCGAAACGCAAACAAAATTGGCCATTAATAAGCATGACAACATTATTTTGGTTGGTTTCTTACGATCGCATGATCATATTTGTGACGTTCCGTTTATCAACCGATTCCCATTAAGAAAGAAACCGATGTCTTAGAAAAAGTTTCGTACAGCAGAAGAGACTAGTAAGTGACAAGATTGATTGGAAATGTCGCCATTAACGAAATGTCGGACATTTTTCCTCAAATGCGCGGCATTTAGTAGGTCAATTAGGTTTATTATTATTTAAAGTAGGCTCATTATAATATTAAGCAGATTGATTACAATATAAGATGGGCTAATACGCCAGATACTTATCATATGACACAGTCATGAAAGAGGGATGCTGTCCTACGTTGGTCCGTTTTTCTATTCTCTTTCCAGAACGCATGGTGTTTGCTATCGTTTTATGTGTATTTATATCATCAATTTATTTAGAACCCTTTGGTCACCAAATTTGTGAGTGTTACATTCGTTTTATAAATTGATCATGACGGCACCTGTGTACATTTAAAAACTTGCGTTTAATGTTTCTCTAATTTCCTGGAATTTCGACAGAGCAATATGCTACGATGTGTCTCTACGTTTGAACTGCCTTTAGTTAAAGAATGTACAATATGCTGATATGTGTATATTAGTGGCATGCGCGTTTATTTCGTGCCGGACCCGGGGGTTCGGAGCATGCATCGAAGAAAGCAAGCATGTATACGGCCCACTGCGATCCGTGTAAAAGCGATGTGACCGATTGAACAAAGTTTTCTAACGTGTCTAAGGTAAATATTACTAATCAACAAACGTACAGAAGGCAAGAGCGATCTAACCTCAAGTCAAAATTTTCGATGCAAATGTCGTATTTTACCAAATTTTTTAACCATTTGATTTTCAATTGGCATATTCTAAATTAGAACAAAGGTTATCAAACACTTGCTGCACTCCATGCTTGAACAGTGACGTCAATCATGGAAGGGGGAGGGGCAGGTAGGCAATTGCCACTCCAATCAAAATATGGGGGTGAACACGTTTTTTGCCCCTCCAATAATTCAAATAGATTTAAAATAACAAGAAAAACAACAAGCAGAAAAGACAAAATTTAACATTGTGGGAAGCGCTTCCACAAAACGTCAATTTGAGTGCATGTGCGTATCACTGTGAGTGTGTATGTAAATTTGGTCTTTTGAGTATGTACGTGTGCGCTTGCCTTCGTATGGGAACATTGCTTCTTGATAAATCCGGTGTTGGACACGATCCAGGGTTCGGCTTACCTGGTTGAAGGCTGTACGGCATGTTCCTTTTTTAGTCATATCCCCAACCCTTTAGTTAATTAGATGGAGTTTTTCGGCCCAGTCTCCAAGCTATTGTTGCAAGTTGAGTCGGCCTCTTCCGCGTCCTTTTTTCAAGTAGAAGTTCACTGACTTGTTTACCCTACTCCAATGTTTATGCGGAGCATCACGCACAGCGGCAGTATATTCCAATTTTTAGAGTCCTTGCTATGACTCGACGTGGGAATCGAGATAGGGCCTTCCGCGTGGGAAGCGAAAGCGGCCCTACTTCCTGTAGGACAGCTTACTCAATCAACTCAATCAAACTTCACCAAACCTCTTGCTGTTTCCAGTCCCCATACACTATCATCCTCAGCATGGAAGACGATCCTGGGGGGATGGATAGATATACCCCCATGAAACTGGATGGGGGGTGCTGTGTACTATATCCTCCCCCATGAAAACCAACCTTCATATTCGGAACAACGTTAAAAATATGCTATTATGAAAACTTCTTTAATAGAACGGAAAATGAAAAGATTACAAAATCCACGCTTTAAAATATAATATTTAACCATTCCTCTAAAAATAGAAGGCAACGTATGAATGTGGCTTGACAGTTTTGCACACCCTGGAGGTTCTTACAGTGATTGTTACTTTAAAATATACAAATCTATTGATTATACAACTATAAAGAGCCTGAGGAGTGTCTACAGGAAACTTGAAATGCTGTGATATGCACCAAAACTCATTGGAAAAGTAAACAAAAAGTATTATGGGAATGGAAGATATGCAATATAAAGAAATAAATGATACTCAATGATAGTGGCTAAGCTACAGGGGACAGGGGGCAATTGCCCCCTGGCTCTATATGAAGGGAAAAATTCGGAAATTTGGTATTTGTGACATCAGTCAACAATAGTGTTTTCTTTTTTACTTTTTCTTCAGTCTAATTTTCTTCAAGAAAAGCTAAGTGTATGTAATTATTTGTTTGAAATATGAAAGACTGTCCGCGTGCTTTGCGCCCCAAAATTCTCATTAAACTCCTTGCAGTCGTGTTCCGTCATAAATCAGTTTAGTAACACTTTCTGAACTCTGGAAATGACAAAATCACCAGATCATCAAGTGATATCGACAAATAAAGTGCTATTTTCATGAATTTTCTATCATTAAATTACCAATTTTCCCATATAAAAATGTCGATTTACAGCCTCAATTTGTAGGTCATAGATGACACTGTGTAACAAAAACAATCTTTGGTAGCTGTGCAATCTCAAACTTGCCAATAAGAAAACAGACTCTTCAGTTACACCGATTTTTTCACATTTCCTTGTATGGAGAACCCAGAATCCAAAATTTTCTCCCATACAAGTTCCACATTTTCAAAACTTTGCTGAATAGAGCTTCGCGCGCCCCAAATCACGACACAGAGCAATGACGTTCACGATGAAAAAAAAATCGGTAAATTTGGGTGATTGCCCCCGACCCGCACCCGACCAGAAAAGTATAGCTACGCCGCTGCTTAATGATCTGATGGTGTTCTTTTCACTCGATTCAGAAAATTTATCCCCCTTTTATGGCAATCAGAAAAATTTAACTTTAACATTCTTTTTACGATAGTCCATTTTACCTGTTTATAAAATACGCTTCTGACAGTTGCTATGATATCACTTTAGATAACCCGGAAAGGGCACGTGATCTCGTGCGTATTTTTGGCAGAAATTATCCTTTTACGTTCCGCGCCAAGTAATGGTGGCGTTCCGCTTAGATCGTACGACACCAACTATTTCCCCCACTTTCAAAGACAGATCGCCGCCTATGATCCTCAGCAAATTGACTGATGTATTTACGAACTTAAAATTGGAATCATTATGTATGATGAAAAAATGTTTCATTCGCTGGAGTAAGCAAGATTTCCCCCAAAGATGACCATGAATTACGCCGAATCAATGGCATATTAAAGACAAATAGCTTGAAGAGATAATCAGTCCCCCGAGGCTTTGGCTTAGCGATTCGTCCGCTAGGCCGGGGTTAAAAATTCCCCAGTCAATTTCTCTGGAAGCAGTCACCATTGAAAATTACCCCCCTCCCCCGCCATTTGCACTGGCGATGCCTTTGGTAACGTCCACTTAAAAATCGGCACAAAACATTTGATTATTTTTTTTTTCAAAATCATACACTTCGCAACCTTCAAAACTACACTACTATTTTCTTCACACTGAGTTGTAGGGGCTTGTCCCTGAACATCTGCAAAAGTCAAAATTGAAAGGAAAACCATAAAACAGAATGTAAAGTTCTATATCACGTTCTCTATGGAAAGAACAGGCACTTGGGAAAGTGGGACTCTGGTTTCTCGAAAGGAAATACCTCTGTAGTCGTGCGGGCATGCCTTAGTTTGCAAAAACTAAGGTAGTAGGATCGCGCGTTTAAGTGTTGGCGCAGGGAGGTGTGTCATATACTACGGAGGGTCCGCTCTATAGTCCACCGTCTCATTGGTCCCCCATTTAGCGTTATTCGTCACATTGGTTCCCCGGTTAGGGTTTAGGGTTAGGGTTAGAGGCTGGGGTTAGGGTTAAGGAACCATTGAGACTGGGGACTAATGAAATGGGGACTAATGAGATAGGGGAACTAGAATATAATCATAATCCCCACAGTTACTCCTAAATTATTGGAGAACAAGGCAGAGCTATTACTTTTGTTCACTTTCTGAAGCCAATACCGAGCTGAACTGATTGAAATTGGACTTGTTGATTCAAACCTTTAAAGGGACAAATTTTCACGTGAACACTGTGTCTCAAAAGATAGCATTGTTTGGAATGAAAACACATGTTGTAACTATTTGTTTCACAATGTATTGTACGTGATGAATGGATTTTTTTACTACATTTTTTAAACCTTGATGGACGATAACTTTTGATGTGAGAAATATTTTTACATCCTTTGAAATGCATCTAACCTTTTTGAGCATTTAGTTACCTAGTATAACGTATACGTTTTAAAATTTTAGAACCCAAACTAAATTGTGGAACGTTTCCTTAATGCCAACGTTAGAGAAGTCAACTAACCATAGTGAAGGCCATTACTAAAATGCACAAACCTACCTTAACTTTGCAAAGGTCATGTATTCGCGACTTCATACCAATCCCTTTCGGGAAATGAAAACTACAGGCTCAAACGCTCTCCCAACAGGGAGTTGCTAGAGATTGTCTAGCAACGCTCTGGTGCCAGCGTTGTTTTTCTTTGCGCTCACCACTTTTAAATATACTGCCTCATGAATCAGGTTTAATTTACTTCTCGTAGATCATCTCGCATATCATATAAATCTACACTTTATCACTGTAAACCAGTAATGCCTTAAGTCGCTTGCGGCTGAAGAAATGGTCCCCATCCCCAAACATTTTCAAAGGTTTGTCATCTTAATTCACCTGTATAAAATGACAGTTATTTTTCCAACTTTTGTAAGATGAACTTTAGTGGGCACATAAAGGATCCTTTCCGGTGGGTGTCATTATAAAATGAGACAAGAGCCTAGCGAAAGGAGATGCAGACTCTCTTTTACGACACTTTTTGGCAGTTCTAGTACCCATTTCGCTAGATATTCAAACCAAGAGATTTTTACCATGCATTTATATTCCGGAAATTTCATTCTTAAAATCATTGTTCCAAAAAGCCTTTTGAAAACCTGCAAATAATCCAAATCCCCCTATTTCTCCAATCCCTTTGCATTGATAATCTCAGCCTTCTGTTTACTTTGGTTTAGGTTGCTGGAGTTTGAAGCCTCAACATCTAACCTTTCATGTAGGGCACCTTTAAGTGTTGGGCACTTGATTTTTTTCTCCTTTATTACTTTTGGGGAGTCATTCGGGGGAAGAGTATAGTTAAAACAAGTAAATGTGACCTGGTGAAAATGCCCGCCGAAAGCGTGGTATAGATAAACCACAGTGCAATGAAATTACTGAGTTTGAGTACCCTCTTTCAGGAGGCCGATGTGTACTGTCAAAGAAGAAATTCCCTTGCTGTTTAACGATAACCCTAGTCACTCACCTTATCCCTAACCCGAACATAGAATACAATCGATACAATACAATGACAAAGGCCAATCAAAAACACCTTGTTAAACAGTGCGCATCTACCCCTTACAGGAAGCTGTTCACCGGCCCTCTAAGAGGATCTCCCGTCGTTCTTGAACATTTGTTAATCGAAGGGTGAAGAACATCTCTCATCCATCAGAAGGGAAAAAAGGACATGAGAACTAGTCACTCTACTTTGATGTAATGCACTCGGCTAATGAGGAAGCCAGTACTTTGAAAGGGCTAGAATGTTCGGACCCGTACCAGTCCGTTAACTTCACATTTAATACAAAATGGAACAAAAGTGCATTTAAGGGAGTTAATGGAGGCCTTTTTCTGTTTTTAAAATATGAAATATATCTTATCCCCTAAATTAGAAAAGATTCCCTCGTACCCTTACTGTTGGTTCGCCGAGGCTTGCACCGAATGTGTGCAAAGTCGTGCTTGACTACTCACAGTGCATTCTAGATTTCTTATCGTTGCTTTCCACTACTTCGGTAAATTTTGAATCCGTTTTTTTCATTGAAATATCCTATTCAAAATCGTGTTGACCGGTATTTTTTCACTCACTTATTACCGCTCACATATAACTGTGATAACTTCAAGGGTAACAACGGCCGGGTTTGCCAATCGTCAGGGTCATATATCGTCTGCATGCCAGTTGTCCGGGTGGGAATTGCAGGGAATGGGAATTGTCCGGGTTGGCAATTGTCCGGTGCGAATTGTCCGGGTGCGAGTTGTCCGGTGGGAGTTGTCTGGGTGCCAGTTGTCCGGGTGGGAGTTGCCCGGCAACCCCAAAATACAGTGGTACTTTTCTTGGTATCATTCTGTCGTAACTGGCGGTGCTATTCATCAGACATAGTGCTGGCTCTGCTCATTTATGCATCCTACTGTACATACTTCCGCATAACTTGCATACGAATATGTTCGCCCAATTGCACTGTGCTGGATCTTGTATCGAAGTGCTGTTACCGTAGTTGCGCTTCCATAAATGGCTGCCTAACCACAGATGTCGCAAGCCTATTCGTAGCATTTTTAAACAATGCGGGATTGACATTCTTCAGGAAAGTGGAACATTTTGTCCGTAACCCTACGTGGGAGAATATATCTTTTGACTCATGTTGAGCATTTGGTCTTTGTTGTGGAACTTTGAGGACAATTTCAGGACAATTTTGTGAAATTCGCCAAACGTTCAGAAAAGGTGACCCGAAATCTCCCGATGATTTGGGCGGCATTTTGACTTAGGATTTCGCCTTAACTGCTTGGTATGATTATTTGCGAAATGAGTTTTATAAGTGTGATTGTTTTCTTTATCAAAACTGCGAGTAGAGAGAAGCAGAAACACATTCTTTTTCTCCATTTTCATAAGCGGCTAAAATTAAAAATTTTGTAGAGTCATCGGAGTTTTATACATTTTGGTGGCCCCGAGATCATCTTCTCAACTGTACCCGTGGGAGGTACAACTCATTAATTACACTTGTTAATATAAAAAGTTGTCATATTGGAAATTTCAATATTCTGCATATTTTAATATGCATAACTTACCCTATTCTTCGGTAGTTGATTGCGTCTTTGGTATTACGAGAATTTGTATTCTGAAATTTATCTAAAATTGGTAATCGTTCCCAATTATTAGTTGGGGTCACTCTATTATTATCTGATAACGATATCTGATAACGAATGATTACTAAAAATATTTGCAGTGGCGTAGGAAGCAATATGAAAGTGGGCTCAGTGGAACAATTTTGGACAATGCACCTCACCCTACCCCCATTGACGAAAAGGTACATTTTTGTGTTAATTTTTTTAGGAGCAATCACGATTTTTTATTAAATAAATTTAATGCCATTAATCATTTTTTTCAAATAAAACCGCACACTGAAAAAAGTAGAAATATTCTTCTTTTGCCAGTCATGCTGCACTAGACAACAATTCCAGTTTATGCTCTCTGCAACAGTGTCATAGCTTAACTTTTTTCCAGGGGGCAAGCACCCTAACTTTTGATTTTAGTGTGAACAAAACTGTGTCAGAAACGTTATTCATTTTAGTAAGTCCTTTCACACATATGTAAATATGGAACGTTCTTTGAAGAAAATAGTTTAGATTCAGGGTTTCCTGTAAGGAATTTGAATGTTTGGGGAAATATAAAAGAACCTGGGTTTTTCATTAGCATGTATCTGAGATGGCTTGTCGACTGAAGATCGTTGTTTTTACACATCACATAATGTTATCTAAGGAGTGCAGATTGGAGCTTCTCTGCGACCTTCAAAAAGCTCCCGAAACTTTGTTGCCTTTTAAGACAAAGTATTTAAAAAATTAGAGCCTATGTTGCAGAAAAGATTATGAAAACGGCACTGTAGACGCTCAGAAAAGTTTACCACTGACTACTTTATGAGCGACCGCTTACTGCATTAAAGGTTGTCTTTTAAGAACTAGTTTTTTCAAATATGGACCTTTTATAAGGAAAAATTCAGGAAACCGCCCCTTCCCCCTGTAGATACGTCACTGCTCTGCAACACTGAACATTGAAAACATTTTGGAACTTCAATAAATAACGAATCCATGTACACAGCCAAAACAACTGACAGGATTGAGAGGTATCTGAGGTGTGTATGAGTCATTTGAGTACGGTAGGCCAATGGTTCCCTGCCTGAAACATGAAGTCTTGCCTACAGAAAATTTTGAAAAATCGAGACCCATCAGACAGCCGGAAATGGCATGTCTCGTGCTCGTAAATAGTAACCAAGTTTTCCGTTTTTCTTTTTTTTTTCAAGTGTGATCACCTCTGTATCAGGAATATAATTTGCGGCGCTCTAACCGCGCTGAAATTAGTACCCGTTTTAAACAAATATATGTAGATATGGCGCACGAATTGCCGACAACTTTGGATTTTGTGTTTCCTATACAGAAATTTGAAGAGATGGGGGGATTACTGAAGGATTTGCACTCCTTCCATATGTTGGTAGCAAATCTGAGAATGATTTCAAGACGACTGAATCGTTGTTGCCTCATTAATGTTATCTAAAGCCTACGAACTGACACTCTCCGATGACAGTTGAATAGTTTCCCAAAGTTTGTTGTCCCTTTTTGAGACGAAATCAAGAGCCTGAAAGAAATTTGCAATATTCTAGGAAAGAAAGTTGATAAGAAGCAATATAGCTGCCAGTAGCTTATCATGATGTGGTGTCGCATATGGTTAATTATCGGTTTTGCATTTCCAAAGCTCGTAAACGTTTATCAAACTGAGTAATGCACGAGCACTAATGCCTTCTACATTGCACTTTGCGAAGGGCAAAAGTCACCGGAAATCTTGCCTTATTGAGACTTGGGAAGAATAAAAAAGGGGTTTTCTGACCCCCAGCCCCACGCTTCCTACGCCTATGAATTTTTGTAATTATGTAAATCTAGGAAATAAACAATAAAAGACGTTTCCTTTCACGGTTGAATGTGTTATGTAGGTATGTAGGACTATTCCGTCACATATCTTGTATGACCGCAAGAAATTGCTTTGAACAAGTCTTCGGTTAGAAAAGAGTGATGTTGTGTTTATAGGATACTCACGTCCATAGTGACATTTTCTATGATAGGTACTTGAAGAGGTGAAAGACGAATTGTTGCTGACCGTCCCTCAATTTGGATATCAGTTGGAGTAAACGGTGAGCCAGGTGAAAGCGTGATATCACCCTCAAAGACCTTACAACGTAAAGGAAAAATGGCTACTTAACACATAAATAATGAAAAGATGAAAATATCGCAGTGAGTATATCAACAGTTGATATTTAATACACAACAAAATAAATGATTAAAGGAACTAAAAGATCCTTATGAGAAGTTGGAGGGAACCATGACAGCACCAGTAATTATAGACAATTTTTAAACAGCAACTTTTTTAAGACAACACTCCGAATGTTCGACATTCCTTTTCAGAATTATGAAATAAACTTACAGGGGAAGAAAAATGTTGTCTTTAAGCAGTTTCGACCATATTTACTAAATATGTAGGAAATTAAATAAAAAATGTCTCAACACAAATGAGGGAAAGGCAATCATCTATACATATAATGTGATTGTCCATCAACTATGAAATAATGTTGAGGTAAAATACATTGGGATGAAAGCCTAGTCATTTTTAACGTACGTTGTCTGGATCTGTGAGAGAGATTACAAGAATTTCCCTCCCTTCATTCAAAACGTAGGTATCTTCATTAACGTAGACTCCCCTAAAATCTTGTTCTGAAAATGCTGGACACTCGAACTCTGGTAAAATTTCGATGAATAGTGGTGCTTGACTATACTGTTGTGGGTTGTTCTTTTGAGTAGCCTGTTAAGTAGAATTGTTAGCATCGATTCAAGTTTAATATATGCAGCGTTTTACCAGATAGTAGCATACATCGTAAGCAAAAATTAAGTACTAGGAATTAAACACTAAATTTAGATGCTACGTATAAATATGCATCGCTGTTAATTTCGCAAGGGGAGCAAAGCGGAAAGAAAGATTAAAGTTGGACCTTAAAAAAGGAACTGATAAGTTGGATCCGTATTAACGATTATGAAAATAATACAACGAAACTTATTAAAAATTTCAGGAATTCGCTGTCATTTTATCTTATGAAAAAAGAAACACTACATACAGTTAAACGTATTTATTATCAATCTATGATTCGAAAAATATTACCGTCATAGTGAAAAGGAACATATTTTTTTCTTTGATCTAATTCATTGCTGGTGATGAAGAGGTAATTCTACTTGAATGTTCACAGTTTACATCATTAATCTAATATTTGGAGAAAATTGTCCTAAACGAAACTGTGTTAATAGTATCCAGTCCTACTTGTTTAAGTTTAGATTCTTTCAATTTTTTTCAGAGCTAGAGTTAATACCTGTATTTGAATCTTGCACTCTTTCTGATTTGTGTAGTTGAAGGCATCTATAACAGTTATTACTGCAGTATTTTCGTCAATATGGAGGTTTTTACGGCAATCGAGATGCGGATCATCTGTAACTTGAAATAATTATATAAATATTAA
Organism: Holothuria scabra; assembly: GCA_037179385.1. Lineage (NCBI taxonomy): Eukaryota > Metazoa > Echinodermata > Holothuroidea > Aspidochirotida > Holothuriidae > Holothuria > Holothuria scabra. Next base: position 35,602,330 of record CM074198.1, read on the forward strand.
AATAAAATAAGCAAACTAACATATTTTACGTTTACTTTCTCTGCAGTTATAATGAGTCTTTCTCCGCTCCATCTGACCATTTACTGAGATATGAATGTTTTTTAATGTTTCAAATATCCTTTCCATTCCTCTACTGACCCATTTCCAACCTACAATACTTTACAACATATGAACGTTTCCTGTAGTTAGTTCGTTAGATTGAGTTTTACGGCGCAGTTTTCACCCAATTGGTTCACGTCTAGCCTGCCACGGCTTTTTCTATAAAAATGGTGTACTTTTAAACAGAATATAAATCTATGCTTTGACAAGGTTAATTCTAAACTCATTCCAATGAAAGACTATATCTGACTTCTGAAATTTTAAGTTTATGATCAATTGTTAGTAATCCGATCATCGGCTTTGTGCTTTTTTGCATTACATCAGACCTTTCGTTTGTTTTTATTCGATTAGTTTTAAATAAAATTTGTTGAGGGAATAAAGCAAATCTCCATTACTGTACAACAGAGCTTTTTGCAATCCATATTAATTTCTAGACTGGTGTGTGTTTTGGGGGGTGGGGGGCGTAGGCCTGTATTAGCCTCCCACGATTTAAAGCAAGCACATTTCCACTGTACTTATACCGTTTTGTTTTCTTGACACCGTCAGATTGTGCAGTTAGGGCACCAGGCTTAACCCACATTTTTTCAAAGGTGTATGATAATTTTGTCTGAAAATGCGTTAAAAAAACCTTAACATGTCGAGGCGCTATGCGAACTAAACTGTATTTTTGGACATAATTTTATTACAATTCTGGTAAAAATCACAAACATGCATTTAATAATTCACTCAATTTAATCTACCTCTGCTGGCAAAGCTTTTATATGATCCACCATGACTTGTTGTGTTCAGAGAGTATATCATATCCATTTGTAATAGTCACTTTTAACACCATTTTCTGGAAAAAAAAGTTATTTTTATCAATGTGTTATGGTAACTGGCTAATAAAAAGCAAAACAACCGTAGTCCCTGGAACGAATTACATGTCTTTTAATTTCTCACACTCGAAAGAGGCTATTTCTTATTTTTGTTAGTGTTTTATTGTCGTTTCTGTTTATTAAAAGACCTCACATACAATCTTATTGCCAAAAAGATTAGCTTACAGTTTCGTCCAATGGTAGCGGTAAAACTTAACTAATTTCCTGGTCATTGTGCAGTTTTTCTTGAAGCGAAAATTTTATTGTATAAGAACGTTCAAATCGACGAACGCTCCAATTTTTTAGAAACCTTGAAAACGCATACCCGCCTGTCTATGGTCATTATTCTTCAAAAGTTTCTGTACGCTCCCCGCCAGCTAATGATGACAACCGCTTGGATATTCGTTTAGGCCATCGACACTTCCCACTGGCTCCCCAAAAGTTATTTTTTCACCACCCCCCTCAACACGGTTTAGATGAAACAATCAGGTCATTCTCATTTCGTCATTTGGTACATGAAAAAATGTAGAAAATGTAGTCATTAGGAAATTCATTTGAATGCTTGTCACTTTTTCCTAGATTGCAGCGTGTGTGTAGTGGTCTCTTTCATTTTCCCATTATAGAAACTAAGGCCACGGGATCCAAAATGACTCATTTTGCAAAATGTAAGTTCTAATTTAGTACCAGATATCAAATGAAAATGCAAAATGTGAATGCTCTCCCAAGTTGATACAAAGTGCATATTTAATATCGTGTTTAGATAGGAAAGGCCATGCACACCGCTTTCTAAGTCATACACTATTTCTGCTGCTAAAGTATCACCATCTTCTGCCTTTATTTCAGGTGTAACAGGAAGCAACACGTATTCTTTCCCTTCCTTTATTGAGGCTGTGTACAGATCTGCTTCAAATTTTGGTGGAAGGTCATCTGCATCCAAGATTTGTACAATGATGACCTCGGTATCGCTCCTGCTCTCATTTCTCACGGAAGAACAACCGTCTCCTTCCTATTTGAAATGAGTAATAGAGATCCAGTTATTACCTGCCTACATGGGCAGTTGGGCCCCAAATGGACTTCTGCTGGGCTACTTGCTTGGTCCACCTGGGACAAGTTCGTGTTTGTCAGGTGTTCCTACTCAGGGCCCAACTGGGCTAGCCTTTACCAGCTGAAGCTTCGCTGTGTTTCAGTTGTAAAAGCTAAGCTCAGCTGTGGTCCAGGTTTGAAAGCGTTAACATTCTTTATTCGAAATATGTCACATATGTGTTCGAGTTATCTATTCCTGTTGCAGCAAAAGTTGAGTATATCGAATACTTAAGACTTTAGCAAAACAAAATTGTATAATCCTATATGCACGATAATGTCCATTTAGAAAAAAAAAAAAAACGAAAGTTAGTTTTCATCGTATAAAACAAGTGAACATACCCATAGCCAATGTTCCGTAAAACACAATTCAAAACTATCCAGCTAACTAAATCAACTTTGACAGTGGTTTGATGAAAATATTTTCGGTTGTAATTTTTTTTTATTTAACATCATCCGGTGCTTTAATTCAAATGTATAATGGTAGTAGGTCTACTCTAATACAAGTTTGTGGTCATTTGTTCGGGTAAAAAGCTCATAAAATCTGTTAAGAAAGTTATTAATAGCGCAGCGAAAACTTTTAACAGAGCATGAACTAAAATTGATACTCACCCAAGCCCAGATATTAAGAGTGTAAAGAGAAATAGTTTCATAATCGATTGCGATTGGGTTGGTTACAATTAAGCTATATTTAGTGTCTATTTCATCTCCAGCATAATTGGTTTGACATCCAGGATCCCGTGGTATGGTGATACCATCTTCTTCCTTAGAGAGAATAAGTGCAAAAGGAACGTCCTATAAAGGATAAAATGATATCGGTGATACACACTCGTCCTCAAAAACGTTCCTCATGTCAATAAAATATTTTGTAATGCATTAATAAATACATGAAATTCTTATCACAAACTGGATGGTGAGGTTCTGTTGAAAGTAATTCTACCCATATCAGGATCTTGTTTTTATATCTTAGCAGGGTCTTTAAAACTGTGAAGAATTCCAGAGGGTAACACTCTATGACCCTCGATTATTATAGGAGGACACAGTTCTCTTACCTACTTCTCACTCTGAACCGCTGCCTAATCAGAATATGGAGACTTCCGTAGCGCATAATTTGTAATCTTTTGAATGTTTTACTCACAGTTTTTCCAGAAAATTGGAAATCGAGGTATTAATGGAAGAAAGATTGTAAAAAAATTTCATAATTTCAGTGCTTTGTAATCTTGCTTGCTTACGAAAGAATAATTTAAAGGTCATTTTTTCTTTTGTTTCGATTCTTGTTTATTTAATTATTTCCGTGCGTGTTGAACATTATTGAAAAGATAATTCTCAATGATTTACATCGCGAAAATCTGCAGCAACTAGTCATTTACTGAAATTACTCACCTTCTCCTCAATTTCAAATAGAGTTGACTTCTGGCCTGCTCCTATATCCACATCTGCGATAGTTAAATTGTCAACTTCTCGACTGATGTATTGAATTTCTAACTGTGGATTGAAGTAATAAAAACTAAAACTAAAACAACTTCAAACGGCAAAAAACAGTTTCCCTTTTACGAAACATGTAATAGACACTTTTCAACATAATGAAACTTCCCTTCTTAATTTTTTAAACACCGTTCTTCTCTGACTGGGTACATCTTATCGCTCCCTAAAGAAATGAAGCACACTACATATACATTTGATAAAGTCAGGTTGCATATCTGATAGGTTGACAGTACCTAATATACCAACATGCGTAACATTTAGGGTTAGCAAACAGGCCAGCCGAAAATGTGCTAATTCCTTTTCACGCATGTGAACACAATGAAGACATAGATCACTTTAGGCCACTTATTATGTATAACTTTCAGATACGAGTTCATCCCCACTCCGCCTTTGCTCTGTTGGACTGTCCATATTTGGTTTCTCAAGGAAAACGTTACAATATGTAAGTTCTCTCAAAATTAAATTTAAATTATTAAATTAATTGCAGTTACATTGTTACGCTTTAATCATTACGATGGTAAAGCATACCTGTATTAACCATATGTTATGGACGAAAAATATTGAAATAGCAGGTAGTTAATTAATTAATGCAGAGTAAACCAGCACCGAGGACGGATATGAGCAGAAGGGTTCTTGCACCCTTTAATTAAATTCCTATTTAATTTTCTGGAGGGGTGGTCTCCCGTGCTATCAATGCTGTAATCGTTGTTTTTTGCAGTAAAAAAGGATCACATATATAATCAGTATCTGCCTCTCGTTTTGTCGAAGTGGGCAAATGGTGTAGTTTTATCGTCAAAACAGCAGACTTTATGTTTTAACATTAATTTAAGGTCAGAATTTAGCAAACGTGTATAGCATAAATAACCAACTTTATCATCGTTATAATCCTAGAAATTATATTAAGTAATGAATGCGAGAGTTCGAAAATCCATAACATATGAAATCATTACATGCTGTGACGTCGCTTCTTGAAAAAGCAACATAGACACCCTAGTACATCAAAGGCGGTACGGGGTGTAACTGATATGTGAGTTTGTTACATGATCTGTGACCTCAAATGAGCTATGCTTTCATTGTGTTCACACTGCGTGAAAAAACAATTAAGACATGCTGACTGACCTGTTAGCTAACCCCAACTGTTACGTAACTTTTTGTGTATTGAAACACATCTTGTACTGTCAATCAATAAATCAGATAAGAAACCTGCATGTAGTGAGCTTCTTTTCCTGCCAAAAGCGATAGGAGTTAATCAGGCAGAGAGGAAAATTGTAACAAAAAGTAAGAGGGAACGTTTCATCATGAAAATGGGCACACATGATTTGCCAGAAGAGTGAATAGCATTGTGTTGCATGACATTTCCACAATATATACATAATTATAGTTTAATATTTACAATAATAATTAATATTTTGGGTCTGAAAAGTCAAAGCTCAAAAGTCTGTAAACAAATGGGATGTGAGATGATATTTGTAAAATACTGAATCGAATCTTGCTAAACACAAAAGTTTTTATGGCCGTGTCATGCCCACTTATGATGTCATGATGCACAAACTACGCTCTCATTTGGAGGAGTAAAAACCTTATTGAAGATGTCATGATGCACAAACTACGCTCTCATTTGGAGGAGTAAAAAAAAACTTCTTAAAGTGGGCATGAAACGGCCATAAAACTTTTGTGTATTGCAAAATTCGGCTCAGTATTTTACAAATATCATCTCACATCGCATTAAAAACCTATACAATTCGGCATAAATGATATTTACAGGTAAACATTCAAAATACAATTTCGAAAAATGCCGCAACAGGTCACCTGACTTTTATGACGCATTTAGAGGCACAAACCCCGCCCTAGTATTTTAGAACGCGCATCTAAATGTGGAACTAATATAACGCTCGGTAAAGTTATCTTATCTTAGCAACTTCATGAAAACGATTGCATCACAATACTCATCCAACATACAGAGAGAAAGGCGCCGACCATAGTGGGGTTTCGGAGCAAATCATTGGCCAATATGTTCGCGTGCATATGCGCGCGTGTAAAAGAGTTCTGTTTTTGTCAGTGCAAGAAAGACACGGTTTTATACAAAACAGCTATGAACATGTATGAACAATCCACAACAAGCGCGTCCCCACTACGAGCGCGTCTTTACTGTATGAGCTGTTTGGTGAAGGTGCTAATATAGGCCGTGGGCCAACGCCGATTTTTCTGCACTTTCGTGCAACAGAATCCGGCACAACAAAATTCGCACACAGTTGGGGGCTAAAATATTTATAATTCCATGATTCATTGATCCACACGTGCGAAACTGGTATTTTGGTGAGAAAAGAGCGAAAATAAGGCTAAATAAGACTTTAAGCCAATTAGATTGCTCGTTACATCAGGTATGTACACCAGCCTTGCCAGTTTGGCGTTTTACACTCCAAAAACGGATAGTTTTGCGTTTTTTGGAAATGTTTGGCGCGAAGATTTTTAAAAGGGACGCCAAACAGGATTTGGCGTTTTTCTGGCGTTTTTTTTTAAAATAGCCTAACAACATTTCTTCCATTTTTACTAGATTTCAAGGAAAAATTAGACAAATTACAACTGTTGTGACGCTCAGAATACATAGTTTGGGCCAAATATGCAGTTACACGGCAAAAATTTACAGTGTACCATATACTGTGAAAAAATGAAATGAAGTAGGCCTATGCGCACGACTTCTCATGCCCTTCTGAGTGATGAATTTGTTGATCATGACATGTGTTACCAACGCTAAGGGATTTTTCGAATCTGGCGTTTTTTCAGTCGATTTGACGCCAGATTTGGCGGTTTGTGACTTTGGAAAATCTGGCAACCCTTACGTACACTGAGTTCCATATGGCGCTAGCACTCTGATCTGGCGACTTACATGACTACAGACCCAGGTCATCAGGAGTTGTCTGATTTCTGCTCGATGCATGTAATTCCGTTAATAAAGAGCAAACTCATCAGGTTCAGGGAAGGCACTTGGGACAGATTTTCAACATTCGCCGTCGAGTGGCAGAAATTCGAGTCAAAAGAAAGAGAGGCAGCCTACAAAACACTCCAGAAAATAGGCTTAACGTTAGACCTAACGTTACGTCATGCATCCAGTCTTGGAACATGATATTATTATACTTTAGCCTAGCATTAGGCCTAACTTAGAGGTCTGTCAAGGTAACTTCATCAATCACTTTTAAAATAGTTGTACGCCTAATGAAATCACAGTATTATTATGAGTGAATTGCCTATACTGCATCCAAATGTTGCATCTTATTGCTTCTTATTATTCCTATATCTGTGTGTATGTAGCCTAGGCATTGTCAAAATTTCATTACTTTCAAGATTTAAAGGGCAGGAGCAGTCACCCCAACTTGAACTTAAAGCAGTGTAGTAGACTGTCCAGTTCCATGATTGGCTGTTGAGGGTCATGTGTCAACATTTTACCTCCTCAAATGTAAAATTTATTGGAAGTTACTGCTTGGTTTACCTTTCATATCGTATACTGAAGTAATAAATATTATGAAATATTTTTTAACAGAAATGAGACGAGAATTGTGATATTTAGCTGTTGCTTCAAAATAGGTTTGGGGGGACAACTCTTGACCTTTAAGGCTGAAAATAACTTTTCAGATACATCCATCATTGTGGTGATGGATAGGATGCTATAACTGTGTTAAAAAATGATATAAATATTAAAGAAAGTAGTTCCACAATTATGGCCATACTGCCATAGACTAGTACTTTAGTAGCTAGGCCTGTTAGGCCTACATCAGAATTTAGCAAGGAAAGCTAAATTACAATTTAGCTGCCTGCTACATAGTTTGAAAACTCCTTGAAAAGGAACTGATATAACAGTTGTATTTATTTATTTTCATTTCTTGCTGCATTTTGTAATCTGACAGGGGTGGAACAGACTGCCCCATATATTACGAGGAAAGTACTGTACCTTGATCTGTAGTGAATTCTGTGGATAGTGCACATGTTGACAAGGACTAAAGCATCAAGTCTTGGAATATGATTGCGTTGGGAAGCCTGCCTATGTAATTAAGGTAACTCCCACGTTTATTTTATTCTATCTGAAACTGTAATCCAAGCCATGGCCGAGTGGATAAAGGCGGTGGCATTTGAAGCGATGAAGCTTAGCAACCGGGAGGTCTGGAGTTCGATTCCTGGCCGGGTCAAAGTAGGGTGAGTTTTTCATCTAAGAGCAATCTACGGTTTTCCCATCTGAACTGGCCTTTCAAAAAATACCAAATTTGATCCAAATTTTTAAATTGGTTGCCACCCGACGTGAAGTTGTAATTCATAAGCCGATGGCTTCTTCCACATTCGTGGTCGCTTAGCGTCGTAAAACAACTGCCCTTCAAGGCCTGATTATGATTAAGTATTGTTTTGAATGATATATGTTGCACCCACATGTTGAATGTTCCTCTTAAGATGACCCATCAACTTCTATGTGGGATGCTTCGAATTGGTGAATTTTATATTTATTTGTCGGAATCCAAGAATTGTACTGCAGTGAGCAAAATGAGTACTCTTAGTAGCTAATCTATGGTGATACATAGTATATGGTGATATTTCATGTAGTGCGAGAGAGAGGATGAAGGAGGGAGGAATGGGTTTGTATTAGTAAAGAATTTGTGGCTGATTTCACATTTAAGGTTTAAAAAAAAGTCGTTTCTGTTGCAAATTTCAGACTGACGAAATTGTTATAGATATTTTAGGATGAATTGGTCAGGGTAAAAATATACACTTGGTTTCCTTCCTTTCTAAATTACACAATTTGATGATTGGCAGGCTGTTTAATACCCCATACACAGAAATTTAATCCAGGCCAAGAAACCCTAGCCACAGCATGCAGAGTATGCAGAGGGGGTTTCAATTACAATCCTGCCCAAAGTACCGTGTAATTTTTTCAATCTAAGCGAAATTAAATCTCGGTGAAGTGATAACAATAGACCTTCAACAGTGGGTTTGGAAACTTGATATATACCTCACTTGAACAATAGAAAAGTGAGGTTATAAAATCAACTTTTTTACTGTGATCAAAACTGCATGGCTCATTGGACTTCTCTTCCACAAAGTCATTAAAATCCCTAGTGCTGTGTGTACAAAATCTGCTATACAATTTTGTATTTGTGTAGCAATTTGTCCGTTTTGTGTAGCAAATTGCGATGCGATACCAGATAAATTATTCCCTGTTAAATAACAAATAAAGTTTAAACACTCCATAAAAAGAACCTATCAGTTTAATTTATTCATTATAACAATTGTTTTTTCAGGTGCTTTCATTCCACTGAGGACTGCCTCCATTCCATCTGACAAGGTCACTGTTGTAAGGATATCAGTTTTGAGACACTGCTCATGTTTGCTGATCTCTATTTGTTAACTTTAAGTTGGAACTTGAAAGAAGTTCTTTACAATCTCGAGGAGTAAGATTAATTCTTCCAGTCAGGGTGACACCCAATCCTACTTCCAGTTATTTCTCTCAAAATACTGAAATCCCTGAGAAGAGTCGCTTTTTGACAAACACCGGACCAGTTTGGACATAAGAATGAGCGGCTTATCATGAAATTATTAAACATTTAAACATTTTAACAAGGTAGCACAACCTACATACTGTTAGGGGACAGCATTTGGAAAATTCATTCCACCTACAACAGTAGTCTCATCCGTGCAATTAATTTCATATCTCTATATTGCAATGGGAACAAACTAAGCTGTTTTTGACCATAGCAAGTCTTATAACTCCAGAAACCACTGTCAAAAAGACATATTTATATGCCTACTTGAAAATATCTGCCAGACATTACACTACGTGACCATCACACAGAATTTTGAGAGGAAGGGATTGTTAAAGGAGAGATTATTTTTTAAAACAAGGAGCCTGCGGAGAAAGTATTTGTCAAAAACTTGAGAAGACCGACAGGACCCTGGCAATGAAAATATGTGAATGATTTGCTCTAAAGTTTTTGAAACCCATAGTCAATAATTGTCCATCTATCCATTGCAGTTTGCGTACAGTCCAATTGCAGCACCGGAGACGCTTTTTATACAGTCTTGAAAACTTATGCTCTCATCTTGAATGTACAAAATTGGGTTTATCTTCTAGAATTATGTTTTTTGACTTTTCATCTGCTTTTAATACTATTCATCCCCATATTTTAGCTCGTAATTGTTATTAAAAATGAATGTTTGCCATGATTTTATCTTATGGATTTCTAATTATCTTACTAATAGGTCCCAAAATGTAAACATCCGTGCTTCCAGTAATGTATCAGATAGCATTAGTTCAAACACCGGGGCCTTTCAGGGAACGGTTTTACCTCCATTTCTTTTACCTTATATAAACATCTAATGCAAAGTCTACCAATAGCAATTGTGCACAGGTAAAACCTGCAGATGGCATTGCTTAGCTGGGTTTGATTAAAAACGATGATGATACCGCTTATTTAGATCAGATTAATCATTTTACTAAATATCGTGAACAAAATTTTTAGAACTTAAAGGGCCAAGCCTCTCACCCCAAACTACACTTCTTGTATGGGGTAACAGAAACTCTCAATTGGCTCAGCTTTTTGATTGACTGCTAATTCAAACAACGCAAAATTATACCAAAGCTTATATTACACAGCATGAGCTGAAGTGCGAGGTTTCGATCATTGAGCTTTTCTATACTCACCTTAAGCAATAAACTGAAACTGTGTTTGGATGAGGATGACTTTCCTACAATTGTGGGAGGGGCATAAGTAAAAGGGTTAGGGGAATTGGTACTGTTTGGGGTGAGAGAATCGGGCCATTAATGTTTGCAAGACAAAAGAAATGGTAATTGATTTTCGTAAGTCCCATAATGCTCCACATGATTTATTATTATGAGTAGTGTTGTGGGAAGGGTAGACAATTATAAATATCTCGGGGTTATTTTAGATAGTCGTCTTTCCTGGCATGATCACATTGACATGTTGATAAAAAACTTAATTCAAGGATCTACTGTCTTCGTGCAATGAACAGGTTTAATGTTCAAAGCAAAATTCTTGCCATGTTTTATAAATCTGTTATCTGTGAGGTTTGGCATCATAATTTGGTATCGTGGGTTGGTAATGTTAGATAAAAAGGGTGAACAACATATTCGTGCAAGGATAAGGCAAGCAAGTCGTGTAATTGGTATTGGTCAACCATCCATGGCCACATTCTACAAATAGCTTCTTAGGGTCAAACTCGACAATATCCTGCAAAATGGTGATCACCCGCTACCTATATATCTTGATAGGGCAGTGATATAATAGACCTCAAAGTGGTAGGATGAGGCTCCCTTTGGCTAATACAAATAGACACTCCTCATCATTTTTATCAAAATGTATTAATCTTCACAATTTGAATTTTAAATGCTCTTAAAGCTTGCCTCTGGTGCCTTTTTGACCCTTTAAACCCTTTGTGCATTTTTACCTGTCTCTTACTTTGCAATTTTTACTTGTGCAATGTTGTCTGTTTTATATGTTTTTTCCATTTTTATGTTTTTGGTTTTTATGCGAGCACTCAGTTAGCCAAGTGGGGTTCCGTGAAGTTGATCTTATATTGTATTATCTAAAGACTGTTTGAAGATAAAACCATAAGAGACTTTGTAAACTTAAGCAAAACCTTTCAGTTCCACAACATGTATAAAACAAAAGTATGACAAGTCAATCTAGCTATGAGGTGGACATGTTACCAATGCAATTGTTAGGCTTTATCAAGGCTTACAGTCACACCTGACAGTTGCAGCAGAGAGGGTTATGGACGATTCACCAGGACCAATGTTCAGCCTCCAAGGGCTTGACGCTCCGACATACATCATTGACCACTGTGTGTTTGTGAGATGAGGTGATTTCATTCGAAGAGAATACAAATTGCTGCCTTCTCTTGTCATAAAAATTCAAATCGTATGAAACTAGCTGGTAGTGCAATACTCTGACCACAGATAATCTATTTTTTTTTTTGGAAAAATTTTAAATCTCATTTAGATGGCACACCAGGTACGTTGTCATCTTACTACAGAAGCAGGCCTATACAGATGGCTCTCCGCTTCAAAGAAATGCCGATTGAGCCGATGCCATATGTTCCGGGAGTTTTGAAGTGTAACAAGGGGGGTGTATGGGGAGGGGTGTTCCCCCCCCCCTTTCTGGAGGAACAAATAGTATTTTAGGTCTCCAGATGCGAAATGGTACAATATTTGTGCCTCAAATGTAATAAGTCTACACGCATCATTTCTTGCCTTTTTGCTTTTCAAGCGTGGATCACAAGGGGTTCAGCTCCCAGAACTTCTACCAGCCCCTTGGCTGTACTTCTGGTTCCCAGAAATGTCTATGTGTCCAAGCTTATATTCCCAAGGTTTAATGTATGATTTAAGCTCGGCTAGCTTAAGAAATCATTATTAAGGCCGAGACAGGTTCCTTTAAATACGAGAAAGGCACTTGTGTCACATGGAGTATGTAATAAAACAGCACAAATTCTCGTGTGGATCGATGGTTTTTGATGTAGAAGGGTTTGTACTATAACCCTTACGTGTTTTTGAGTTGTGCCAGATTGTGTTGCACGAAAGTCAATTTTTAGGCCTTAAATTCCCCTTTGGCCCACGGCCTAATATAATGTGAATACTAAGCAGTCACCGCGCAGTTCACAATTCACAATGTAGTCAGTGGCCACGCTCACTGCTGTCATAACACTAGTGTTTGAAATGATGTACTCGCTAACACGGGTTACCATGCACATGATTCGATGATTGTGAGATCGTTGGTACAGTGCTGCTAATCGTGCATCCAATGACATCACCATCTTGAGACGCGCACGGCATAATTTTTTTGGTTTCGGATTTCAAATGGGCTGAGCCTGGCCTGTAGTTGGGGATTCACAACGTCGTCTTTCGGTATTTATGGACTCAATTTAGTAGCGAAAACATTCACTTCATGTCAAGGTGTACCCAAAGAACATTTACCGAGTAACTAACTTTTGTCGTGTCATGCCCAATTTAAGCAAATGCTAACAGCTATTTTTTTTTTTCAGTAATCAGACACGCGGAGGTCTTCTACACACATGGGACGAATTTTACTGTGAGCGGTACTCAGTAATCAGTGTCGCGGCCACGTGTTTTACTGTTATTCCTTCAAAATGACGCCAGCTTGTCGTACATGCACAAGGATAATAGGCACTGAATGCTTACCTCTGTTATTTCGACTATTTTACCATTAACAATAATGTCTGGGACGTTGTCATTAATATTAACAAGATCAACGGTGAAACAGAATGCCTGAAACGAACATGAATAACAGGAAATTGTAATGTCATGTACATTGTCTCTTGAATACATGATATCATTCTCATTTGAAAAAATTGTTCTTTAAAATAAAATCAAGTCAAGAAAGCATTGCAATGCCAAATTTCAATGAACATTTATATTTCTTACAGCTGCCTTTTTAAACGTGGTCTCAGATTCAGATGATTTTTTTGGATGGTGCCATGTGAGGGGAAGCCTGATCCATTGTGTTTTTGCAAAGTAAAATAACAAATTTATGATACTGTTTGAACTTATGACTACATGGCAATCACAAACTTGAGTCTTATCATTTTGTAAAAGCCTTTGATTCCAGTTAAATGATTAGAAAGCAGCAACTCCTTTATGAGACCACGGTAAGGAAGAATGTAAATGGAAATCTACGCTACGTTATTCGAAACCAAATAATCTTATTCAACTTTTCAACTACCATTTTAGGTTTCCTCACACATGGATGAAGTATTTTTAAGATTCGAGAAAGGCAAAGACTTATTTCTCACAAGGGAGCTATTTTGGAGAGTACTGATTGAACCACCAAAGATCATGGTTTCAAACTTCTCGAAAACAATTCCATATGATACTTTGATTAACATGGGATAAAGTAACTCAAAAACGATTTAAAATAGCAAAACTCTCAGGATAAATACTCCGCCAAATAACTTTAGAAACAATGCCTTTCGATAACATATTAAGAACGAAAATTAAAAGTTAACCCATATTGAAACCAATATTAAAATTATTGAAAGTGAGACTATATTTTAATCAATAATGACCCTAGTGTTACATGAAGTCATAAGAAGGTAATATGCATGGACATTTACCTCACTTTGCGGTGCTCCCATGCAGTTAACACTACCTTCAATAAATTCCCATACCTGTTGTGAAGTAGAAATCGATTTGAAATGATGAAGAATTGATTGGTTGAGTAAGAGGTATCATTTAATTAGGTTGCCCATTTATCGAATTATAAAGAAATTAGGAACATTCAGAAAAAAACAGTCATCCATAATACAGTTTGCCTTTGCTGTTGGGTAAATTACATGTGCATTAAGTCACCTCCCGCCAAGATATGTTGAAATTGTCATGTGTGAGAATGATCTTGAGGTTTTATTGGTACTCTTCAAAAATAATCTTTAAGGTCTTTCCAACGAGGGAAATTTTTCATGAAATGACTGGCGAAGAGGAAATTTGTAAGCACTTGCTTTTTTTTTAAACAATAAATTAAAATTTTGAAAAATGAAAAAGAAACTGTCCAATTCAGGCCAGTATAGTGTAATGCGGTGGAAAAATCTTGGTCATGTACTCCATTTAATGTGGATATGCGCATCAGCATGTGATGTCATCCCTGTATTACTCGAATTTAATTGCAAAGTGCTAAACATTGTTATCCAATGTTTGTTTCTTGGAAAATCCCTCAACTCACCCTGTTGTCACTGCATCTTCAGAAAAAAGTATACTTTAATGGTTACATGGGTTTTTGAATTTATAACAAAATTAAAGCGGGTAGCGTGAGTTGTACCAGACAAATATAAGAAACAAATGGACATTGAGATTTTTTGAAATTGATTAATGGCGTGAATTTCATTTGGCATATGAAAGAATGATGTGCATACACGAAAACACAACAAATCAGCTATTTTTAATACCCATAGTGCTTAAAATTGCCGTGAATGTTAACTCGCAGATGTGGTGTTTGTTTATAACATTCAGTAACTAATCTGTGAAAATAAAAATCCGTAGCATTAAACGCTTTTTGCGTTATCGCATGAAAGTTTTATATACAAAAAAAAATAAAAAAAAAAAAATAAATAAATGAGGTTACCAAGAAACTTAGAACGACGTAGTGGCTGTAAGAACCGAAAATGTACGTAATCCATTTTTTACATACCAAACCATTTCGAAGCACGTCAACATCTATCCTATTGGAGACAACGACAGCATCCGCTGGTTCATGATATGTCAGATAGTTACTGCCATCCTCAGCAAACACTGTTTGTACGACATAAGGGTCACATTCCGAGAGATTTACTCTAAATAAAAAATGCCCTTTAGGAACAAAATCAGAAAGCCCAAATGATCAGAGAAACCTCGGATTTTTGATATACTCGCGTCGATGCCGGGCGCACGGGGCAATTCTTGCACAAAAGAAAATGTGAGGGGAGAAGCATATCGTTTTTCCCCAATTATTCTTTTAAAACCAACGGGCAGAATAAACAAAATCCAGACCAGATCTAAGGCTCGGTCTGCTTAACTTTATCATTTTTTAACTTTTCAAAGCTTAACCAAAAGCTGAGTAACAACAACAAAAACTGTGTCGGGCGTAAAAATTCGAGGACAATTGCACAAGGCCATCAAAATCGCCATTTTACTTTTTATAGTTGTAATCACACTAGTCGTTACTCTTGCTTATTACACTTCATTCAAATATGAAATATAACTGTAAAAGTAATAATTATGTAAAATACAAGTTGTGTTCATAATTGCTTCTCTCAAGTTGGAATGGCTCAAAAGTGTACTAACCCTTGGTTCTATGTTGTTCACAAAAGGCCACCGCGTTCTTTGTGATCGCACTTCTTAAGACTGAAGGTCGTCGACCTTCAACATAGTGTTCTCTTTCCTTAAGTAGCAAATTTATATACCGAGTACATACCGAGTATGTGAAAATTCGCTTCAGATCAAGACCAGATTAAGCAAATTCAGGGTCTGCCACATTTAGTTAATGCAGTTCCCGTAGCATATGTTATCAAAAGGTCTGTATCAAACAAGATCCAAAGGCATCTGGGTACTCTCCAACCAGATAGGAAAATTACGGTGAAAATTGATACCCAACAATCTTCAGCCGATGGATCCACAGAGATAATATAACAGCAATTTCACCCGAAAGCCAGTTTTGGTACAATATTAATCCGGTGCTGACCTGCATGGAATAGTTTCATTAATGCTCCCTTACCTATCTCTTCTTCTTCGTTCAACTCAAACAAACAGTGTAGCGCCGGAATGTATTTTCCGCCCTTGTTGAGACAACGTTTCTCTATTTAAACACAAAATGATTTAACTGGTGGGTATTTTGATCGGTAAGAGGGTGCAGTAGATAAGGCATCGCACTTTTCAACACAATGTTAATGGTAGTGTGACATGTCAGCAAAACGACCTAACTTTACTTGACACTTACGGGGTGAACGGGGAAAATCTCTTGAATTTATTTCAATATATTTCTTTGCTCTCAAGATTTACCTCTTCAAATTTCGAATCCTTCTGTAGCAACGTATCAGTAACTCACACAGTGTTCACATTTCTTCTGCTAACCTTATAATATCTCCTAACTACTCATCAGACAGTTTATGGTTTGGCAATTGATACTGATGATTTTCAAGAACACAATTTACACTTCCAATATAAAAGCTTCGGGACACACTAATGCTGCAACTGTTGTTGAAATCAAGATTTCAAAAACAAAAGATAATATTAGCCATATATGGCAAGTCCCTCTCATGACATTACAACATTTGCTTATTATGTGCATATTTATTGATGACTAAGTGCAATTTAGAAATTGCCATTTTTTGACGGTTTGTGATGGGAATTGCAGCTGTCTCCTTGGTTTTTAATGCTTCTTATACCAAATACTGAATTTTATCATTTTCATCTAACGCGAACTTCAAACTGTAAGCTAAAATCTTAGTATCTGAATGTTTGAGTGTTTTAAAATGGTAAAGTTAGTGGACAATATGGACTAGTTCTGCGAATCTTTCAGAATAGTTCATCAATTTCAACAGCATCATATAACATTAGCCCATTTTTTAATGTCGTCGTTCAATCGCTTGGCTGAGTGGTATGGGGCATACCTTCAATCGCGTAACATAATTTTACATCGAAATAAATAGAGTAAGAAGGAATACCAAACCAGAAAAATAACTGTGGCAAAAACTAATTTGCAGTGTTTTTGTTATGGTGTTTATGAAGTTTCCCAAAAGATAACAATATTCAACACCTACTACCATCACATCTTATTAATTTGAATTCCTTGTACCGCGTACCTACCTCCTGAAAACGGAAACTAAGGCAAAGTCATGATCGATGGTAGGAAGATAGTAAACCCCAATGGTATGTTACGTGGGATAATACATATCAAAGAGAACACTGAGCAGCTCGAATACCCATTTGGGTTGGGGGACTATCCAAAGATCCACAACTCAAGTGATCTTCAACTAGGGAAAAGATCGTGCTAACGGTTACATTAAACCAGGAGTTAGCAGTTGAAGAATGAAACTCAATTGAACCAAACCAAGTCAAAACATTAATCAACGTTGCAAAGTTCCATAGAAATTAAATTGACGTAATATGCGGAACTATGACAAAATAAAAAATTGATGAACAAAGTGAATAATATACTTAACTAAAGCAAATCTTCTAACCCAGAGAGTTCCAGTTCTCCTAAACTTGTTACTTTAGCTACTCTGACAACTGTCTAAAAGTCATCCTCATCCTTACACAATATTTGTCAGTTTATTTATTCCAGATAAGTTTGCCAGACCGAACGTATAGTTAGAACTCTCAGTGCAGTACATGCTGTATGGCATTAATTTTCACTGCCTCTCATTTTGATTTCCTGTCAATTCAAAGAGCTGAATCATTTGCGAATTTATGTAGACTACTACAAAAATTGTGGTTTGGGGTGAGAATTGGCTGCCTTTAATTTCAATTTGTCTTTGAATATTAGTTAAGTACAGATGAAATGAAAACTTACCATTTCGTGTGTAACCTGTTAAAGTAAATATTGATAACGGTAGCATAATTTTACTTTCTCCAGGTCAATCATATAAGTAGCAACAAGTTGAAGTGGGAACAAAGTTTTGCTCATGTGATAACTTAGAAGTCAACAAACGTATAATACGTTTTCTTATTAGGCGAAATTAGCACACACTCTGTTGCACCGTCCATCTCTGTAGATTTGAAAGAAACTTTAAAGACATTAAATTTCTTTACAATAAAATGGACTGCAGCTGAAGGTAGTGGAAGACAATACCGGACTTAAATTCCCATTTAACGAAAATAATGAATGATGTGTACGGTAGAAGAGGCTTATAATCTTCCTTGTATACTGACTGGGTACAATACGGACATATCGGATAAAATGCCCTTGGCACAAACTCGTGAAGAACTGTTTTCAGTACCACTTACGTGCCCATTTAAGACTTTGAGAATAGCCATGAAGGTTGTCATTTGATACTGTAGCAGTCTCAGAATAAAGGCACTATTTCAGGATTCCTTCAAGTTGTTTGTTGCTATTTGGCTTCTACTGCACAAGAATCGTAACCTGATTGAGGCAGGTAATTGACGTAATGAACCAGTGGTTGGGAACTTAAATAGGGGACCGCCGTTTTTCCCCAAAAAACTGAGATAGCCATGGGAGGATCTTCTTAAAAGATTATTTTCCGTAATGGACACCAATAATGTTTTTATTCTCTCGAGCGGAACAGAGTTTACAAGCAGAAGTCAAAGAATCCGTGGAACTCATATAAAAATATCACTGGCTAGATTTTTAAGTAAGAATAGAACCTAAATACACAAAATCTCAAGCTGTATAAAATCACTCTTGGCGCTAGAAATTCATGATCAGTGTGATGGAAATATTTTAAGCACAAAGTCTCATTGCGAATTCACTGACTCGGTTTGTCCCACGCTTCGTCACATAATTTCGTACACAACCGAACTAAGTGGCCATTGTGTGAACTGGGTAAAATTCGTATTGCTAACTAGACGGTTTGTACTTGCAGGCAAGTACTGACCGAAGCCAGTGAAAGTGGTATGAAAGGAAACGAAGAAGCCCAATATTGCGCTGCTTGATTCCAAGCCTCGATCGAGTAAATATTATAAGTGCTGTACAAAAATGAGCAAACGGCCTATCACCATCTCATAGACAAATGTTCTGCCGCCAACGAAACTTTAACCGCTGTGTCAGGAACGTACCTTTCACGCAGGCAACAGATGGCTGTAAAATGTTTGTACCTCTGATTCGGGCATCTGCACAAGCGCAGATTAAGCTGAGACGTGCCAACGGACTTGTAGCAGTTGACAAGCGGGGATTCTCGATGGTGTGGTCGTGGAGTACTAGCGTTAGTCTGCATAGCGGCGTTCAAGTCTGGGACTATTTTATGAGTGATAAAGTCAAGTATATAAAGAAAGTCAAAAGAACTGCGTAACGACTTATCGTCCCTCGAAAAGAAGACTTCCTACTGGCTTCAAATAGGCTGATCATCTTTTGGAACACCGTCAAGTCGGTGAAATCGGAGAAGTATTCGAAATTTCCACTTCATGAAAAAGTCAAAATAACCGCGTGGCAGATGAAATGCTGTGTAACGTTAGTATTGTTTGTGTGTAAATAGCGAAGGCATCACACTGAATATATTCATACGCACAGCCAAGAAAGAAGGTCCGAGTTCATTTAACAAACTGAGCAAATCCAATAATAGAAACTGTAGGCTTCGATTTAAAAGTCAACGTGGACGTTACTGGACACTAATTGGGTAACGAACCTACATGATCATGTTCTCGCGTGGTTCTGTCTTTGTTATCAAGCACACGCGTTCGGCATCCATACATTGACAAACGGATACGTATAGTACATACACCATTAATGTTCGCATTGGTCTCAAAATGCGTCATTCAAACCATCTCACTGACAAAAAGTAACTGATATTTTCCCCATTGACTTCTTATTGATGTAGTACTTTAAAGTTATAACGATTGATGAATTGAAATTTGATCAATTTTCCCCAAGTAAAGATTGAAATTAACCAAGATAGAAATTCCCTCTGGAAAACTCGAGCATTTGAAATGTGGGCACAAATTCGTGTAAAAAACTTAACGTTGAAGGAATTATCTACACATGTTATTTCGCAGCCCCGGTCATGGGATAGCTCAGGTTAGGTTGACTTTCACTTATCGTGTCACTGCATTGCGTCTAGTCTTTGTGATTAATATCCTAAAAAGACTCACATATGTACAAACTGCCTCTAATTACTTAGGTTATTACTTTTCAAGACATGTTTCAAATGAAAGTTTGCAAAACTGTAAGTACACGTCTTACCTTCTTCCACACACCATTCTGAAATGGAAAAGAGGGTATATTGAATTTTATTTTGAAAGCCATCTACAGCAGTTATCTCACACTCAATACTGTGTAATTCCACATCTTTTCAACAACAACTTTGCTCTTAACAGAGCATTAATATATTAATATATATATATATACATACATATACTATACATATATATATATGTATGGTGTTTTTGTACAACTGATGAAGGGCTATCTATCACCTAACGTAGGGTTGATTTCCTGTAGGCTAAATACCACAGCACTGTTTACTTTTAATCGATTGTCTCTGTCTCTATAGATGCATTAAACTGCAACTGCAAAAAGAGCGTTGACTTGGGTTGAATTATTTTGGGCAATTAAGATTGCAGAAATTAATATTCATTTTTTGTGACAGAATTTTGTTTCAATTCAGTCGCCTTTATGTTTGGTGACATTTCTGACTTGATGGTAGCTTTGAAGAGTCAAGTATCCGACTCTATCTGTAATCGTTTGCAGCGATGAAATGATTGAAGGAAAAAGGTCTGAAAAGGTTAATTAATTCATCATAATAGTCCTTGAAACATTTTGAGCAGCATATACGTAATATTCTTCAATGTTTTACCTCTAAATCGCCAAAACCATTCAGAAACTCCTCTTCTTCTTAAAGTTGATAGTTCAATTAAAACATTCATCAGCAGTTTCGTTGGATCTTTTTATACATATATTACAATGACATTAATACTGAACTGTAAAATTGTATAATAATTACGTTGTGCAAAGGATCTAACACAGAGACACGCTACTATGCAGCAAAACTGGAATTGTGGATTGGTTGAAAGTTTACCCATGTCTGACTTCCTGCAAAGGAACATCCACAATGTTAGAAAGTTGGAAGTATAACGCCTCTAAATAAATAAAGAGTATCTGCGATAAGTAAGAGATTCTTACCATTAAAAAAACATTTATCACATTATGTCGGAAAAGGATAGTACGTCGTGATAGCATGATTTGGTTCATGGCTTTGTGTAATGTAATTATACTCTCTTTATGACTGAAATTTGAAGAAATTATTACACTTTTGTGCTAATTGCTTTCAACCGACGGATTTCAAACATTTCCATGCATTGTCATGAAGAGTATCATTAGGCTTAAATCTACTAGCTCCACTAGCAATTCTCTTAATGCTTTACTGTTGTGCTGATTCCATGCAACTTACCAATAATACCACGCCACTAAGATTTTAATCTTCTAGAGGGGATGCGTTTCCTTACTCAACTCAGTCAAAAGAGCAATAGGCTATTAAGAATGTTGAACTCTGAGTTCCAACAGGTATCATATTGCAAACGTGTCATGCAGACAATCCTTTTCACTATTATAGTTTATCTGCCAGTTCAAAGGTTCAACGAGATTGCAGATCAGGAGTCATTTACCTTTTAGACAATGTTCTGCAATCGAATACAAAGAAGTGTAAATATAAAATAAATCAATCGTCATGTTTGCTAAACTTGTCTTCGTTTTTGAAATACTTTTATAGCTTCTTAAGTAAACATTTAGTCTCAAGTACAATAATTGGTAAAGCAAGACGTATTTGGTATGCAGTATTACGTAACTTTACATGTTAGTTAGGGGAGACGGACTGGAAGTCATGCTAAATTCATGGTCATATCCTAAGAACAATTCAGTAGTTTATTGAAGAAACCAGGGTTCTGTTCAAACCCAAACCCACTTTGATATTTGTACGCACGTAACACTACGGACACATACACGTTAATTTTTGAGAAGTACTAAAGGAGGGGTTACTTTTGGTAAAATTTCATTTGAGACCGCTAACTAGATAAGACATGAACAACTTCAATTGCTGAAGGACAGGATGAGGTATTCCCTTTCAATCAACGACATTGTTACATTTGAAGGTTATCAAAGTGCTCCCAATTTTGTTTACTTAAGAATGCCCTTTGAGTCGTTCTGAACTTTAACAATTAACCAGACTGATACTCTGGAAGTTGTTTGTGTAACGTCGCTATCTGATCTCGTAGAATCCAACTTAAAATATTAACTGTTTATCAGATTTCAATGTCTAACTATCGTGTCACAAATTATTTTTTGGAACAGACAACCGAACGTTAGCATTCAGGTGCAGCTTATTAAAAAGATCAATTTCACTACATTGATATAGTGGTAGAGACAATCAAACTTTACTTTCTTTTAAAAATGTAAAAAAGAATGGAAAATTTCCTATCACAAATCACTTGTTTACCTTGTTGTTGTTGATGGTTTTTGAAATCAATATTTCTCTATGCCTTATGTCGTCTGTGAGGATTGAAAAGAATATTTTTTCTGATAAAAATTTAACTCAAGTCTCAATTTCACAATAAATTTCCGCAATTCATGTCTTCATTTTAATAAAAAAAAAATTCTATTGTATTCATTTCAACAACACCCAAAGAGAGAGAGAAAGAGAGAGAGGGGGGGGGGAGTGGCATTTGGCAATATTCCCTGGCTATAACCACTTTTTATACCAACTACCTCCCGCACCTAGGACAAGAAGCCTTCCTTAACTTAGAGATTGTAACATTTAAAAAAACTCCGACTACTTGTGGCACGTCACTATCCTTTTCCCAAGGAAAGGCGTGTGAGGATCTCCTATTGGGGTATAATAACGTCAAAAAGGGGCTATCCCGATAGAGGTAGAAAATTCATTTGAAAACGAAACTTCTTTTGAATTTGTTTTAGAGTGTGATTCAGGAGGGAATTCGACAAATTAGCTCCCAGGAGGGAGGGAAACAACTAAAGATAAGTTGCGAAACCACTGTAAAGCGCAGTCTACCATTCATTTGTGGTCCATGTGGCTCAGTTGGAGTAGGCTCGAGGCGAAAAGTAGAAAGTTCATGGCACATTTTGAAA
The DNA here is from genome assembly GCA_037179385.1 of Holothuria scabra. Classification (NCBI taxonomy): domain Eukaryota; kingdom Metazoa; phylum Echinodermata; class Holothuroidea; order Aspidochirotida; family Holothuriidae; genus Holothuria; species Holothuria scabra. The sequence continues at coordinate 35,625,140 of CM074198.1, forward strand.
ATGTCTAGAAGCTTGTAAATTTGAAGCTTTTGTCAAAAGGGCATATCAATCATATCCATTGACCAAATCTTTTATACGTTAAATTACTAATTTAACTTCGAGTAATGGTTGGTGATGGAATATATTGATTTTGCATGTTTGCTCTCCTCGTAAAAAGGGACATTTACTGAAATTGATGAGCAGTCTAGGCACATCACTACGTTTGCCACTCACAGAGACTTATATAAGTACAAACGGTTAATGTTTGGGATAACATCGGCACCAGAATTATACCAGCATATTATCCAATAGGTTCAATCAGGGTGCAAAGGGGCATAAAATGTTCCTGATGACATTGTAGTTTATGGGGCAAACCAAAGGGAGCATGATGTAAGATTCAGGTCTGTGTTTCGTAAACTTGAATCTGTAGGCCTAACGCCAAACCCAGGAAAATGTGAATTCAGTATGATTAAATCTAGGTATATGGGTCACAATCTATCCAAAGACGGGATTTGACCATCGGAAGATAAAATCCATGCAATCAAATATGCGAATGAGCCACAAACACCAGCAGATGTACGTAGTTTCCTAGGCTTTGTCCAGTTTGTGAGGAGGCTTATACATAACCTAGCCTCGGTTTCATAACCATTGAGAAGGTTGACCCGGAAAATGAACCTTTCAGTTGGGGTTCAGAACAAAGTAAGGCTTTCAAAACATTAAAAGAATCATTAAAAAACTCGGAAATTTTAGACAATTCTGATGAGGATGCAAAAACTCAGATTATTAGCAATGCTAGCCCTGAAGGGTTGGGGCAGTCTTACTGCAAATCCAGAATGGAAAACCCAGAGTTATTTAATACTCTAGCAGAAGTCTGTCAGAGGTCGAAAGGCGTTATTCTCAGACAGAGAAGAAAAGCTTAGCCATAGTGTAGGCGTATGAGGGATTTCGTTTTTACCTATATGAGTTGAAGTTTAAAATCCTAACAGATCATAAGCCGCTAGAGTTTATTTACTCAGAAAGGGCAAAGCCTTCGGCTAGAATTGAAAGGTGAGTACAATGTGAGATACATACCAGGAGCCCAAAACATTGCAGATTGTTCGTCGCGATTGCTGTAAAGTAAAAATAAAACATCGGTAAATGAGGATGGTAAGTATTTGTAGCTCTGCGAACAACAGCGATTGCTATGGCTATCCAAGAGATTGAGAAACAATCAGATCAGGACGAAGAGTTGTCCATTGTCAGAGAGTGTGTCCAATCTTGGAATTGGGGAAACTTACCAGTATTGTATAAGGCGACGCGCACTGAGTTGTCAGTGATAGATAAAATAGTTTTGAAGGGTACTAGATAAGTCATTCCATAAAAGTTAAGGGAGTAAGAACTCAATCTTGCCCATGAGGGACACTAAGGAATAGTTAAGTGCAAAATTGGAAAACATGTTTGCTTGTTTTGGTTATCCAAAGTCGCTGAAGACTGGTAATGGGACAAATTTCACATCGTTAAGATTTAAGGAATTTTTAGTAGAGTGTGACATTGTACAGAACACCGTACGGCAACTCCTTTGTGACCTCAAGCCATTGGAGAAGTTGAACGCCAGAACAGAACCTTGCTTAAAGCAATTGAAGTGGCAAAAATAGAGAAAAGAGATTGGAAAAAGGAATTAAATAGATATCTTCTAGCCTACAGGTAAACGCCACATTCCGCTAATGGTGAGACTCCAACCAAAGTCATGTTTGGTAGACAAATTAAATGTAAATTACCAGTTTTGAGGGAGAGCAATCAGTCTCATGAGATTAGGGATAGAGACTCGGGAAGAAAACAAATTCTTAAAGATTTTGCAGATGAAAAAAGAAATGTTTGTTAGAGTGACATTGGTATAGGTGACCAAGTTCTTTCAGAAGACCTACATTTAACAAATTGTCAGCACCATTTCAGGAAACACCTTTTTAGGTTGCAGATAAATACCACAGTCAGGTTACAGTTCTGTCGCTTGAGAGAGTCACTTACAAGAGAAACTCATCTCATGTCAAAAAGTTTGAGTCGGATCAAGAGGTCACACCACAAGTGGAGAGTAATTAGGAGGTTTAAATGTCAGGGGTATCAGGAGATACTGCTGATGATGTTGGAATCAAGCTATGCAGACCTTCACGTCCGCACAAGTTGCCAAGTCGTTTCAAAGATTTTATTGTTGGTACTAAGTAAACAAATTCTAACCTGAAAGAAAACACTGAAGGAAGTTTTGTGTTACTCGGGTTTGACACTTTATTTTATGTATTCTTCACCATGCATTGCATCAATATGTGAGCGATTTTAACAAGTAGCAGCGTAGCATATGAAGGAGCTGAAATTAGTTTGCAAATGGGTAAAATGTCAATTTTACTAAAAAGTGGAGGGGTGTAGTGTATTGAGGTTAATCTGTAAGTGCGTCCTCTACATATAGTTGTTGATGTACTCGTGACAAGAAAGTGTTTACAACCAAAGTTGAATCTGTCAGTGATCTTATGCGATCTCACGCATGTCGGTAGGGAGACTCTCACCGGGACACCCAGTTTATGCTGAGCGCCGATAAGGGACTAGTGTTTTCGATAGACAGGTGCTGTAGAATCAAAGGCTGCTTGAATAGAGGAGAGCTCAGCAATACGTTTGTTCACAGCCATGGGGTATTTTAAGGATGCTTGGTGGGTAATTTGACTGGGTATGAAGAGGAGGTGAACTACGGTTGAGCTACTCTTCCATTGTATCCGAGGGTAGATTCTGCAATTACCCGAGTCTGATAAGAGCTCGACCCATTGGCATATTTTCTTTCAACCGGATCATGACACTTGTTGTCAATTAACCTTCTATTTAGATCACTCACTCACATAAGTTACGTGATCAAATTTCTCACTTTTTGATACATCCTACTTTTCTGAATTTTTGCATCTTATCCCCTCAGGGAGAGAGTCAAGCCCATTTCATTCACACTTGACATGGTCGGTTTAAAACTTGATTGATTGACAGTAACACATATAACAAAATGCACAAAAAATACGTAACATTTTAGGATACCTTAAACAGGCCAGTTATATATGTGTTTCTGTAATTGTTTTTCACACTGCACACTGCACATTGCAAACACACTGAAAGCATATAACTTTTGAGGGCACAGATCAAGCAACAAATTCAGATACCAGTTACACCCCAAACTACCTATTGATCTAAGGCAGTGGAGTACCCACGGGGCCAACCCCCTCCCACAGATTTATTGAGCCATCCCCTGGACTTTTTGCCTCCTGATAAAGTAATTGAGAAAAAAATAAAATGCTTGAACGGAAATAAACTTTGAAGTATTTCCTTCAAAAACTCTAAATAAATAAAATGCGTAACAATTAGGAAAACATGCATGAATGTGTGTGAAACATTTTGGGCACACGTAGGAAATCAGGTAATAACTTCTAAATGCCTACTTTCACTAAATTAGATACCGTATATATTCTTCACTATCGTTTATTGCATTTCACTCCGAAGAAGAAACGAACGTCTCGACGAAAAACTCGAATGAGACTTTGTTAGGTTAAGACCCTTTCAGTCTTTCGGATGGCTGGTTGATTAACTGAAAACAAGGCAATCATTAACTGGAGACGATTCTTGTAAGACCATTCATATACTTATTCATTTACAAAATATGCCGTAAGGGTAAGGTAATGCCTTCAAATAATTTTTCCCTTCCATCCTTAACAAGTAGGCCCGTGTCGTGCCTCACCCCTGCCCATAACAAGTGCCACTGTAGAACGATTTTTTCGACAAGTCCTTTCCTTACGAGTTGGCACTTGCGTCCGGGCGGATTGGTAAAATTTCCACAAGGCCCTAGTTTCATGTGTTTCCCACATGATACCCACTTCTGCTTTGCACTTTAAATATTTTGAGAGATTTACTCGTAGTATTTTAATTTTGACTACGTAATATACCGATGACTGAACAAATAGGCCTACTGCACCATTTTGCATGTAGAAACCACTGAAAACTGGAAATGTGTTTTTTTTTTTTTGATATTGTGAGTGTCACTTATAAAATATCCACAAATACTAAAAATGAGAATTTTGAAATTTTTCATGCTCCCTCAAAACAAAAATCCTAAAACGTAGACCTATTTCCAGTTCAAAGTTTTGCCAAACATAGCACCATTTTGCATCTAGGAAATCAAAAGCAAAGAAAGTTTCTCAGAGGGGTAAACATCTACATTGGTTTTCCTATTAAAGCTGAGATCCATTCAAATATTACCACATTTGCAATCTACGTCTTCCTGACTTTAAAACTTTTTCCAAAGGAATGAGGGATACCGGCTTTCTTTGGTCTCATCCCTCTGGCCACAGATTAGAAATACCCAGAGTTGGGTCCCTGAAAAGTATATGAATGTTCTTCACATTACTTGGGAAGTGGCAGACATGAGATTCGTATTTCAAGGCTGGGTACATGCAGGTTATAACACGTGGGAAGTGCCGTTTCAGGCCACCTGGAGGGTTTGTAAAGACCAAACATTTCTTCCTCGCTCCGCGCCAACTGATGGCGGTGCTCTGTTAAGAAAGTCTTGCCGCGCCTTACCCTCGGATGCACCAGGCCCCTTCGCTTGTTACCTAGACCCCTTAAAATTCCATCCTGACTAAGCCATTGACCTACGGGTGCCTATGTTGCATTCTCAATAAACAACGTAGCTGCATGATTTTATCACTTGTACAGAAAACAGCTAACCAATATCTATTCGGAGTATACTCAGTTTTATGGATTGAATGATCAACATTATCAGTTGAACCTGGTAGCGTAAGTCCAACCACAAGAGTTCCTTTGGATTTTCCTTACTTTTAATTATTTTGACATGTGTTTATGGCTCACTTTGAATCCCTTTGAGAGAAAACTTACAAAGACTAAGATCGTTGTTTAAACAAACATTTCATTTTGTAAGGATGTTTGCATATATATCCAGTTCTCCACCTACGGACTTCGGAACATGCAAGCTGCAAATATGTCCCAATTTACACGTAGCTTCCACTTGAGCTCTTCTTTGGTTTATAGAATATCATTATTTGCCCTCTATCATTCACGTGCTTAAAAGACAACACCTTAGAATCAGTGATATTTGATCATAGGGCGGAGGGGGATTGAGTGATAATATTGAAAACATAGCGAACAGTTAGATGTCATATCAAGAAAGCAAACACGTCAGTGATATATATATATATATACATAGATATATACATATATATATATATATATATTTATTGATTTATATATATATATATTTATGTGTATATATATATATATATATATATATATATATATAAATATATATATATATATATATATATATATATATATATATATATATATATATATATATATATATATATATATATAAATATATATATATATATATATATATGATCGTGAATATCACAAAAGGTCAATTCTAACGTTTAGGCCGTGTGGAGCGAGAGTTTCTGGCCTCATGATAAGTCGGTTTTTCGCACTAAGACGGACGCGATCGGAGCCTCGGCACATTACAGCTGCGGTAACGGTTAAGTGCTGTATTCAACGAGGTGAAGGGGAATTGAAATGTGCAGCCACCGGGTATCTATGGAGATTCTGTTTGATGGACCTTAGGTGCTCGGTGACTCGGTCCGCAAGGCGGCGCTTGGTCTCTCCTACATAAAAAGTTGTAACTTCCACAAGCTAAAACATAGACTACATTAGAGAAAATGCAAGAGAATCTTTGTCTGACATAAAGTTATTGCAGTTTGGGCCTGCAACGTTGACGAGGTCGTATTTGCCAACAAATGGGCATGTATAACACCTCGGATGGTTACAGGGAAAGGTACCAGGGTTGTCGAAATGGTTTGCTAAATTTTTCTCAACTCTAAAAGCAGTGATGGGGGACTCCGGGGAAACATCAAGGGTTGAGAGGTGTTGTCGGAGCGACTCTGCATTTTTGTAGAAAGCGCGTAAAATAGGACGGACCGAGGGGTGATATGAAATAACCAAAGGAAGACGTAGATTTGAACCAGATTTGTTCTTTTTCTCTGCTGGTTCCTTGAATTCTGCGCAGGGCATTAGAGAGGATTTTGGCAGGGTACTGGCGTTTTTCAAAAAAGGATAAAATTTCTTCAGAGGCAGTGGAGAAATCAGAACCCTCCGAACATATTCGCCTGGCTCGCAGGAGCTGGGAAAAAGGTATAGATTGAGTGCAAGATTTGGGATGGTTGAAAGGGTACAATAGGCAGTTATGCGAGTCGGTTGGCTTAAAGTGTAGGTTTGAGGTAATTGTACAGTTGTTAATGGACAGTCTAAGGTCGAGATATACAACAGATGAGTCCGAGATACAATGGGTAAATTTCAAAAAGGGGCAAAATGAATTAACAAAGTCGATAAAGGTTTCTAAATCACGGCGGGATCCAGTGGCAACTCCTACAATATCATCAATATACCTTTTGTTTGTGAAGTATAGGTCGGGGCCCGGTATACTGAGAAAAAAGTTGTTCTTCAAAGTGATCCATGGTTAAACAGGCAACAGAAGGATCCATTTTGGTTCCCATAGCCACTCCTTTATTCTCTGCAGCCTTCAGATCAGACCACAGTAGTCATAAAGAAGCTTAGATATTTTGTTAAAAATCTTGAAACGGACACTCAAGAGGACATTCAAAAATTAATGACGCTCAATCCTCGTTCTGGGTATTTTTACCTGCTACCTAAATGACACAAAATGTATTCTTTACTCGATAAAGTTGTACTGGGTTCGGAAAAGCCCTTTAATGATGGTAGTGTGATTTTTCTAGCACGTAAATACTGTGTAACCCCACCAGGTAGACCCATACTATCAGGTATCAATACCCCCACTGAGTATCTCTCTGCACATGTTGACAGTTTTTCGCAACCCCCACTCAAATCTACACCCAGCTATATTCAAAATACCACCCACTTCCTCAGGCGTCTCCAAGAAATTTCCCATATTCAAGCAGGTTCATTTCTGGCATCGTTGTACACTAATACCCCACATACAGAAGGGATTCAGGCCTGCCGGGAATTTCTTCTTAAGCACCATCCCCCTAGTATACCTAATGACTTAGCTTCCCTGAAAGAGTTCATCCTCAAAAAAAATTATTTTCAATTTCTTGATAAATCAATGGAACCGCCATGGGTACTAAGATGGGCCCAAGTTACGCTAACCTTTTCATGGCTTCTTTAGAGCAACCCCTCCTTGAGGCTTTCCCTAAGAAGCCTTCTTTTATGTTCGGTATATCTATGACATTTTTCTAATTTGTCCTAATGGCCTACAGAAGTTACCTAAGTTCAAGGATTTTGTAAATTCTTTTAAATTCATAGTTCCATTAGGTTCACTATGGAATATTCTCAAACTCATATACCGTTTCCTGACACGGTTGTGCATCTTACAGGCTGTTGCCTTAAGACTTCTTTATTTACGAAACCCACGGACAGTCATTTCTATTTACATTTTGGCCGTTTCCATCCTTCTCATATCAAACATTCCATCATTTTAAGTCAATTTCTAAGAATCAAACGTATCTGCTCTGCTGAAGCCGACCAACTACGACACATGGTCGATTTTGCGGGATACCTTTTACATAGGGGGTATCCTTTTAAACTTATTGACTTACTTTAGAAAGGTTCAGCAGTTAGATAAAAACAATCTGCTCTGTTACCATGCCAGGAATGATACTAAACGAATCCCCATTGTAGTTATCTGTAACCCTAAACTTCTCTCCCTACTCAAAAGAATCAAGACTTCGTGGAGAAATCATAGCCTAGACCCCACTATCAGAGATATTTTCAATGAACCCCAAGTTACTGCTTACAGACAACTGCCCAGTTTACGCAGAACCTTGGTTCACACGAGGCTTAATCCTTCCGTGGCTACCCTTCCGGAGATAATTTCCCTTGTGGTAGCAGTGAGTCTGTCGTTGCCAAGTATGCAACCATATGATTAAAGAGCGTACAGTGCACATCCACCCCAAGGGAATTCAATTATCACCGGGCCCGTACTCTTGTAATTCCTCCAATGTTGTTTAACTTCTTTTGTGTGATAAGTGCCCGACGATCTCTTACATAGGTGAGACCTCCTCCAAATTTAGGCTAACCACAAAGCCAGCATTCGCAACAAAAGCACTGGGCTTCCCGTTGCAGAACACTTCAACAAACCCCTTCACAGTGTGAACGACTTAAAATTTGTTATATTGATGGAAGGCCGCTTTTCTTCTCCCGTTTGATTGACGAATGTGTCAAGACACACATGGTCACCCCTGGAATAGAGGGAAGCGATCAAAAACAATCATTTCAGAGAAGCAATTTTTTTTCATATTTTTGTTTTTTTAAATTGCAATTTTCAAGTATGTTTTAAGTGTTTATACGTTGATTTTGTTTTCTACATCGTCGCGCACCGGTATGTTTTTTATTTGGTGCGTACGGTTTGTAGGGATCAAGTGTGCAGGAACCGTTGATATGGACTGGTTGTTGGTTGGCTAGAAAACAATTTGCCCTCATGTTTGTTTGGGTTGCATTTAATTAATTATGTAGGGTTCTACCCTGCTTGGTAAACGCGCTAAAATTTAGCCGGTTTTGTAAGAGTCAATTTGTCTCATGCAATTTCCCACTTAGGTACACTTCGGGAATGTAAGCCTCTGACTCTGAGCTTATCAGGCTGCTCAAACTCATGGGATCTTTGTAAAGTTTGATGAAACCTGTAAAGGCTAGGTAGCCGGCATGCGATGCATTTTCATTCTGCCCTGAGGTTGAGAAGGGGTTTTCGCCGGTCAATAAATTTGCTCGAATTTTAAATGGTTGTACTCCTTGTGTCTGTATGTCGCAAGGTAGTCAAATAGTTAATAGAATGTGCACACCAGCTCATTTTAAGATTAATCAAATGGTGAAAATGACTTTAAAACGCAATTTATATCTCTGAAAACACTTGAAATCTTTGACCTAGCCAATATGCTCTCTACCTCTACAACAACAGGTAACTGCAACTCGGTGGTGTGTTATGGTATAGAACAGGGTTGTGCAAACTTTTGGACCAAATCATGTTGCTGTGTACATCTGAGTGGTCCCAGTGGAGCAGATATAGATGTATATTAGGTGGCGTCTTAAGGTCACCCTAGCCCGCATCTTTCCCCCGTTAGATTGACCAATTTGCCAATACCCACATGCATATCCCTGGTATAGAGGGACAGCGATCAAAAACAACCATGTGGAAGAAACACAAAACGCATTTTGCAATTTTCAAGTATGTTTACAGTGAATTATGATGCGACACGTAAGAATTGAAGCCCTTATATACTTGTTGATGCGTACGGTCTGTAGGAGGGATCGAGTGTGCAGAAAGCAGTGATAATGGACTGGTTGTTTGCTGGCTAGAAAGAACTTGCCCTCTTGTTTGTTTGAAATACATATTTTTAGTTATGTATATACAGGCTTCTACCTTGGAGGAAAACGCGCGAAAATTAGGTTGGTTTTGTAAGAGTCGATTATTCTCATGCAATTTCCCACTAACGTAAACTCGGGGCATGTAAGCCTCTGAGCCTGAGCTATTATCAGACTGCTCAAAAACACGTGATCCTTGTAAAGGTCGATGAAACTTGCAAAGGCTAGGTAGCCGGTATGCGATGCATTGCCATCCTCCTTTGAAGTTGAGAAGGGGATTTCGCGGGTCAATGAAGTTGCTCGAGTTTTAAATGTTATACTCATCATAATCTTCTGTCGCAAGGTAGTCAAATAGTTTGTAAAATGCGCATACAAGGTAATTTTACAAAGATTGCTTTACATTGATATTTCACCCATTTGAAGTGGTACCTTTTATGTGGTAATTTTCTGATCGTTTACAATTTACTCTTTTTTTTATTGAAGTATCAATTTTATTGCGAACGAAAGCTCAAAATAATGATTGCTTTGATTTCACAAGTCGGTGGGAAATGTCGTTTCCGGCGGTTGCCTGCATGAGTGGTCGTGATTTTTCAACATTTGGTGGCGCTCCGCTTGGTCTTTCGGGCAGAATTAGATATTTCAGGCAGAGAATCACCATACGTCGTAACAGTAGCGTAAGAAGGGGGGGGGGGGGAGTTGGGGGCATTGGACCATGGCTTTGCAGTTCGCGAACTTACTTTGAAGTGATCATTTTATTTCAAACGACAAACGAAAATAACGACTGCTTAGATTCTTCGTAAGAGTCTGGAAAATGCTATTTCCGGCCATCTGAGGGTCTGATTTTTCAAAATGTTCCCTACGCTCCGGGCCAACCAGTGGTGGCGATCCACTAAGATAATCGTTATGGCAGAATAACGTTTTGTGGCCAAGAAAAAGCCGTAAACTTAAATGCTCCCTTTCGCCTATACCGATCGATTCTCTTCTACTTTGATAATGACAAGTTAAGGCAGGAAAATGGAGGTAGGGTAAATGGAATAAGACTGGATTTAAAGACACAGAAGTTTCAGTTTTATCCTCATGAACCACCACAATTCAACTTTTATCACTGTTCCCGTCAAAGTCTAAAACTTTGCATCATTTTGCATCTACGTTCCTCGAAAAAGCCAAGAATTTTCTCAGAGGGGAACAACCCCCTCCCCTTAATTCCCTCCCCAGGCCGGCGATCACTGAACACACTGCATAACCCCCTTCAGAGAAATCCTCCCCACACCACTGGTACGTCCCCTTTATCCGTTTTCTTTAAGTTCACTCCCCCCTTTTTGAAATATGGATCCGCGCATTTTTGCTTAAACTTCCTCTTTATCAGATCCGGGGAAGAAATTCCTCTCCTTTCCCACCCCATCCCGTAGTTATGCTTATGGTTGGTTCGCTTTTGAATTTGTATGCATAATGGCGTTGAACGTAAGAGTAGCCTACAGCTGGGTAAGGTACGCAGTTGCCTACACTGTGTACCTTATACAGTTTGGTTTGCGACTTGTACCGTGGAGCTATTACGTAAAAGCTCCACGCTCGTACCATATACAGACAAGTGCGGGCAGCTACTTCAGCCTTCATTCATCCTAATTTTATTGTCTTTAAACAGTAATGAACCCTTATATTCAGTGAAGTTGGAGGAATCAAGTAGTATTTTAGTAAACAATCATTTATGATACAGTGAAGCGAAAATAGGAAAAATTAAAGCTGATGAGTCCAGTAATGTACGACTAAATAAGACCAGTATTCGTCTAAATACATACGGTACAGGCGCGGTTCCAGGGAAGGGGAGGGGGCTTCTACGGCATCAGACCTCCCCTTTTCGCCACACCACCAATGAAACATTAGGAAAATAGCAGCACAACTGTCTCACACCCCCGTTCTCCTAGTAAGCCCTCCTTTTTGGAATGTTTGGATCCGCGACCACTGTCAATAAAGATATTGACCAGCCGTCGAGGATGATGAACAAGTAACGATATCAGAAAGCTATCTTGCATGAAGCTTTTCGCTATCCCCTAAATTGAAAACAAGGCATAGGCCTACCGGTGTTTTTTGCGAATAAGAGTCAACCATCTCTTACCTGCGGAGAAAGAGGTTGGAGGTCGGGCGGGCAAAGCAGCTAATATGTAATAAATCTCTCTGGCAGTTTATTTTCATTCGAGGCCAATACAGCATGAGGGTATATACAACCTCAGGTTTTTAGGGGGGAGGGGCTCCACAACCTAGCCCCAAGTAACACCGCTCCTGGTGATATATTTTGGATATAGATTGGGTCTCCTTCACAAAAGAACGCTTTGCGTAAATGGCAAGAAACACCGGGGGTTCGTCGTCACCGAACCAAAGGCAAACGATTTGATACACTCTGGAAGACAAAGAGGGTGTTTTTTTTTTCTTGTAGACAGTAGGCCAGAACAAACGATGGACTATATTTAACAAACATGTGATTACAAAACATACTTTTCATTTCCATGTCGCCTCAACACTTTAAGCTGGACATTTTGTGTTCCTCTGGCACTACCACGTCTACGATGTCCCACATAACCATCCTTTATGGGCTTTACACCACAGCCACTTAATTTATATGAATTGCACCGATTTTTTTTTTTTTAATTTTTTTTTAATTCTTCATCAACAGCCAAAATTTATACTTTATGCTCTGTCCCCGATAACGAGCAATTACACTTAAGAGGGGGTGGGGGGTGGGGTGGGGGGTGGAAGAAAAGGAGTGAAGACAATCGCGGTTATGTAAATTACAGGAAGAATATTTCAGTTTTCGCAATAGTTAGCCAAACGTATTGAGGGAAAAACTCGAAACTAATGGCAAATGTGTTGCTCTCCTTCTGAAGGTAAACTTTGGTTGAATTACTCATCATTTGTGATTATCTGTCGGTATTGTAGTGCCAAACAGTAGAGCCGGGCTGAACTGAAGTTTTTGAAAAAATCCCAACCCCTCAAACAACAGGAAATAGCATTCTTCGGGCTTTTTAGTAGAATCAAAGCAATCATTATTTTGAGCCACCATTGCAGTAAAACTTTCACTCTGCTTAAAATGAGAAAAATTAATTGAAACTGATCCGAAAAATATCATTATACCGATGGCAATATAAGTAAAACAGTTTTATAGAGTTACGTGCAACGTGTAGTTTCACAATGAATGCAAAGTTTGAATAAACCAGGCCAGTAAGTTAACTGGCGAAAATCCCTTCTAAACTGTGAGGGAGGATGGCTATATCTCACTCATCCCCTTTCTACTATCTATCAAGTCTCATCGAACTTTACAAGGACTGAATGTGCTTGAACAGACTATTTCGCTGATACTCAGAGATTGCATGTATGGATCTACATGGGTAAGGAATTGCATATCACGTAACCTGTCTCTTACATAGCCGACTAACTCAATTATAGATTTTTTCCATCATAAGGTAATGCAGCCTGTAAATGCAAGGATGACAGAGTATATTGATAGGGTAGGCAGCAGGTTCAGTGGTTGATCGACGACCTATGAGAAATTTCGTGGAAGAGGGTTAAACGTCCACTTTCAAAATTTTCAGTCATCATATTTACAATGAAGTCACAGGTAATGACTGTTTGCTCTGTTTAGTAATTTAGATGAGGTTTTATGACCAGATTCTAACCCTCTGGGTGAATTCGGGCCGGCTACGGCTTTTTCAGTTGCTGCCCAATGAACACTAAGTACTAGTACAATGGCGGTATACTCTTTTTAAAGTGATTTTATTGTATGACTCGGTCAGGAGTCTAATGGTAGACCTTTAGGATGCAAGTTGGATATTCAAACACCAAATAGTCGAAACTTGCTTTGCGTAATTAACAAGTCTCTGGCAGGACTCAGTCGGCACGGCTGAAGAGATGACCGTGTTTCAGGAAATAGAGGGATAGCTTCCCACAGTCACATGTATGGTAAAGAATGATTGATTCCCTAAATTTTCAGACTGAGTGGCTGGAGACAAAAGTGGCGGAGGGGACGTGGTGGGAATCGCGGATCATAAAGAAAAACTGTACTAAATTGAAGGAAACACTAAGTAAAGTGTGAGTTAACTCGACAAAATGAATTGCTTGTCAATTTGACTACCTGTCCCACCCGAATACGTGACGAGAGCTTTAGTGAACATACCGTCTACGCTAAGGTCAAATTTATGGACGTAATTATCGACATAATAATTTGACCACAATACATATGTAAGATTTTTTAATTTTTGCGACATGTTTTTCTTAATGCTAGTAGGAGGCTAGACCTTTTAATAATGCCAGAGAAAGCCAAAATATGAGTGTAATTTGCTGTAACCTTAACTGCAAATGCACATTTACTCACTAACAGTGGCGGCGCTACCGGGGTCGGGGATTTGCCCTTCAGGTTTTGGCCTTGTTTCCAATAAACTCCAAGGAGATCAGACAGGAGTAAGGTTAACCGAAAAATGATTATGAGAGCCTACACTCTGGCAAGACTTTTAATTTTTTATTCAGAAATATACTAACACCGCAGAGTTTCCGGGGACTTTGGCCATAGTTGTCGCAGGAGTTGGTATAGTAAAACTTTCCGTCCTTTTTTTTTATACATCCTCTTTTTCTGCCTGATTACGTCTCATCGCCTCAGGGAGGAAATGAAGCACTCTGCATTCATACTTGATGTGGTTAGGTTCCACAGCTGATTACTTGACGAAGTGTGAACACGATGAAAGCATAGAATACTTGAGGAAACAGATTATGTAACAAACTCAGATACCAGTTACACCTCACCCCACCTTCCATCTACCGCGGTGTCGAGGTTGCATTCTCATGAAGCAACGTCACGGCACAGGCACTTCGGGCACGGTTTCGCCAGAAACTCAGAAATTTCCCTCTATCCCAAAATTTTCCTTTGAACTTAGTCCCCCCCCCCCTCCACTTTACATTCTAGTGGTGCACCTACCTCTCTAGTATATTAATTCCAGAAGGAAGATCTCAGTTGTATTGTTTTCTTATCTAAATGCGGGTAAGTTGTATGCTTTTGTAAACACGTGTGATTATTTACAACAAGTTTGTAGCATTGCAAACAGAACATATCAGGCAGGTCTCTTAATTATCTCATCGCTCCGTGAGGAGGATGCGATTTTGCAGTTACTCTGCCTATGGGGCTATATATGGCAATGCCAGCTTAAATAGCAATGGTTACCATGGTAACGGTAAACTTTCCCAGTTTACTAGTCTCAAGGTCTAACCCATGTTGAGGTACCTCGGGATGACTGAAGGTACAGGGCTGGGAGAGGGGTCAAAACCTTTGTGTGTGTTTGTGTGTAGGTGTGTGTGTGTGGGTGTGAGCTTGTAAACGATACCTTGACGGGTACAGGCCGCTCACGAGAGCTGAAGCCTCGCCCGTCTTCCCTCGCTCACGCGGAGCTCGTAACTGGCGTAGCTACCCCAAAATTCGGACACTGCAATGAGCTCTGTCACGTGATATGCAAGAGCCCGCCCTCGATCACGGCATTCACATGCCGCGTGACATAAACAGCTAAAGGCGAATTCCGACCAAGGCATTGAATACGGGTATGCCCTGTGTGTGTGTGTGTGCGTTGACAATTAGTGCAAACAATTAGTGGACACACCTGACACCGAGGACGGTCCACGGTTATGCCAGCATGCTAGCAACACTCTTTTCATAAATTTCATATTTATCTCATGGATATTTCGATAGTCCACGGTTACCTGCAGAAAATCAGACTCCGCCTTGTGATTTGTGTATGGCGAACAAAATTGGAACTGATTGTGGTTTGAACCTCATTATAGCCATATTTCAAGGGTGTCCTCGGTTTGTAGGTTCCAGTCAATTGGTCCACGGTTCGCGGCATTTGCCTGCAATGGTGTGTGTGTCCAATTTTGTTTTCCTAATATCTTGTTGTCAGCTGGGCCGATTATCTTCGAACTTGGTAAGACGGTACCTTAGGTAGAACAATTGCATTTTAATACCACAACCGGAAGTGAAAGTCAAAGGTTACGGGTCAACGGTCAAATTTAGTGAAATCGAAATTTTCTGCCTTTTTCCAAAACAAAACGTTCTCCAGACACGAAACTTCACACATATGATGATTGCATCTAGACCTACCAAAATATGTGGTGCCATAGCAACAGAGGTCAAAGGTCAATTTGTAGAGTGTAACAAAAAATTTACAAGTGATAATTTGTTCGTAAAACAACCTTTTTGTCCCTCAAACTCTTCCTAGTGGGCTGGACCGATTCTTTTAAAAATTGGTATGTGGGTACCCCAGGGGGGGGGAACTTATGTGTCCCAGACCCTCGGAAGTAAAGGTCAAAGATCAGAGGTCAATGGTTACATTTGGCCAAAAAAACACTTTTTTTACTTTTTTGTTCTAAAACTTCAAAAGAAAACCTTCATTTTACATGAAACTTCACAAGTATAATAGTAGTAACCAAGGTCAAAGGTCACGTGACAGGGGTCAAATATTTTTTTCGTTTTCACTTTAACTCTTAGCCGAAGCATCCCACAAATCTGAAAGTTTAAGTGTAATATCCTAGGCATGATACGTTGCACCGATATGTGTTGTTGTCATGGCAAACAAGGATATATTTCACGTTACAGATTGTCAAAGGTTTAAGTGGGCATGACACAGCCACAAACACTTTTGTGTATTGCAAGATTAGATACAGCATTTTACGAATATCATCTCACACCCCACAAAAAACCCGTACAATTCTGCATTGATGACATTCGAAGGAAAACTGCGTACGAAATTCAATTTCGAAAAATGCCGCAACAGCTCACCTGACTTTTATGACGCAATTTGCGGCACAAACCCCGCCCTAAAGCGCGCATCTAGATGTGGAACTAATGTAACGCTCGGTAAAGTTATCTTATCTTAGCAACCTCATAAAAACGATTGCATCACAATACAGAGTCCAACATACAGAGCGAAAGGCGCAGACCATGGTGGGGATTTGGAGCAAACCATTGGCCAATATGTTCGCGTGCATATGCGCGCGGGTAAAAATAGTTCTGTTTTTGTGCAAGCCTAGAAAAATGCGGTTCGGTTGCTTTAAAGAACAGCTATGAACATTTTTAGACAGACCACAACAAGCACGTTTCCACTACGAGCGCGTCTTTACTGTATGAGCTGTATGGTGAAGATGGTATTGCGAATACTAAGCAGTAACCGTGCAATGCACGATTCACAATGTAGTCAGTGGCCACGCTCACTGCTATCGTAGGACCGTTGTTTGCAATTATGTATGCCCTAACACGCGTTACCATGCACATGATTCGATTATTGTGAGCTCTCTGGTACAGTGTTGCTAACCGTGCATCCAATGACGTCACCATTTTGAGACGCGTTCACATACATTTTTCGCTTTCGAATTTCAAATGGGCTGAGCCTGGCCTGTAATTGGGAAATCAAAACGTCGTATTTCGGTATTTATGGACATAATGTAGTAGGGAAATTATTCACTTTATGTCAAGGTGTACCCAAAGAACAGTTACGCGAGGAACTTACTTTGGCCGTGTCATGCCCACTTCAACTTTGTAACTACACCGTAAAAAAATGTCTGTACATTTACAGGAAATAAAATAAAGAAAAGCAAAAGAATACATAAAAAGTGCTGTCAACACATTGACAGCACTTTTTATGTATTCTTTTTGTGTTTCTTTACTTTTTCTTCTGTAATTGTACAAAATTTCTGTAATATTAAAGACATTTTTATTGTGTAGCCTATTCTTTATCAATCAGTATAAATAAGCTGGTTAGTACTTCGTAGTAGCAGTCTCGTCTGCACAACTCAAATTCTTTTTTCATTAGCTAGTATTCTGCAGTGAGATTTTTAAGTTCCTGCTCGCACTTCACTTTGATAGCCCTTAAATCTAGAGTGTTCTCATATGGTCTATGGAGACAGTTGATTTCACTCCGAAGTTGATGTAACTGTTAGGCCCAGTAGAATGAAAGTTAAAGTCAAACCTAGGGCTAGACTTGAAATCTCAAGCTGGTTAACGGTATGTAGGCTAGGTCAGGGGCTAGACCTACGCCATTCATAGGCTTGGGTTATGACCCAAGATATGAAACTGTGGGTGACTAACATTAGGTTAGGCATATGGCCTACCTATCTTACATATTAGTTCCCTTAAAACCTGGCGGTTCTGAAGCATCGACAAAAAAAAAAACGAAAGTGACAATTTCCTCGCCACGGGGTAGGATTCGCCACAGGCCAGTACGCAGAAAAGGCTTTTTGCGTTGGCAGAAAATCTTCTTATGCCACACGTTCAACAACGCGCACACGCTCAGTTTATTAATTGAGACACACTTGATGTGCATATCAGCTCGACACACATGAAGTTTGAAGTTTGGAGAATACACCCAGCTAGCGCCTGAATAATAACGATTACGCACTTGTCTAAAGCATCCTCGAAAGCGTCTTACTTTTATAATCGTTGCGTCCATATCCGTATCAGTTAAGTGTAAGTAACAGCCAAGCTCGTTGTTTCTTTCATAGGTTTGCAAGGGGATAACAACATCTTTATTATAAATTTGTTCCGAAATCATGGATAGGCCTTCTGGATTAAAAGAGCGAACGATACAAAGATTAGGTAGCCTATTTCTCCAGGTCTTTTATAATCCGGTGTCAGAATTTAACAAATGATGTTTTTGGAAAATGGGGTGCGCCTTTAGTTCCAAGAACTTGATTGGTCTGTGCCATATTTTTTCCCCTCGCTATTTTACGAAAAAAACTTCCGTCCCTTGGAACGAAAAAAAAAAATCCCTACCCTTGGACTTCCAATAGGAATTTCAAAGGATTGTGGCATGGAGTTTTAGTACATGGTAATTTTGTCAATGGCATTCTACTGTAGCATAAAAACAGCACAGATAAAACTCCTAGCACATAAATAGTTCAAATTCTGTAACCAACTTGCGCACATATTAGCGATGAGATATGCTACTCCGTGGATTGCCCTCTTGTTTTCTTTTCAAAAATCAAATCATTTACCATTTGGTATTTACTTTAGTGTGTTAATTAAACAAATGTGATACCCAAACGGAAAGAGCAAACAAATTTTATCTAATGATAGAAATGGGACGTCCCCGTCCCCGTCACTTCACTTCAATGATTGCTATCACTCAAAAACAACTTAACTTATTCAAAGTGTCGCGATCAGATAAGAAAATCAAAGGTGTTCATGTTTAAACCTGGTAAAACTATTCTGTAGTACCAGTAGCAGATATATGAAAGACATGAAGATGCAGTAAATTATGTTCTTGTTCTCATACATATAACTACGTGCAGGCTCTCCGCTTATGCAGACAAAATGTGCAATTCTGCATTAATTTTGTCTCTCCCTCAGTCACCTTATCTGAAGAGCTCACGGGTAAACGTAAACTGCTGTTAAGTAAGCTGGTTAAAAAAGAAAATATGGCCAGCTTGCAGGCAGCGCGTCTATCTGGTTTTTGGACGGGTTGGGCGAAAAAATTTTCTAACATTTTTCCAATGGATCATGTCCAAGACAGTACTCTTCTGTACCATATCAGCCACACGAACGCGAGGGCAAACTAGCTTTCTTACAAACAAACATGCATACACACTAACATTGACACGCACAAAGACAAAACATAGATAGATGGCGCATTATAATGCAATAGAAGTATTGCTTTCATAGGCCTCAAACACGTTTCTTGAAGCCCTTAAGTGATTTTAACTTAAGTCATCTATCTACAACTTGTATTTTGTTTATTCAGCCTTTTGCTTTTATCTGCTTGGATAATTTGGGATGCAAAACGATATGCTTGTCCTCTAATATTTTCATGGGGATGGGGAAGTCCCCCCTCCTGGCCCCAGGATACTTTAGAGTTCATCGTATACAAAGAATGACCGACCCTCATAAAACCACAAATGGCAAATTAAGTATTGAAGTACACCGTCTGTTGTTGTTGGAATTACCGTGATGTATGGGACGAAATGCAACGTTTAGACGAAGATGAAGTCAGACTCAATTTTACTCACCAATACTTTGCATACGAAGAGCATTTATGATCCATATTTTTTAACGGTGTTTACAAAACAAATAATTATTTAGTGCACCTTCTCATTGTTGCAAAATCAGATGACAGGTCAATGACTAAATCTGTTAAATCTTTGACTCTAAGGAGAAGAATTGTTGTAAGTTGGACTGGTTCCTTTTTTGAGTCATAATTTCACCATGGGGTACAGTTGTTGGGTTGTTTCATGGTAGAGGGATGTCCCTCACCCCTTCAGAGCAAACAAACGGACTCGTAGGTCTTCCTCCAAATTTAAAAAGGTTCAATGACTGTGCGGGAGTTGCTAGAGACAACTCGCTGCTTATTGCCACTGCAAGCTTGTGTCCTATACCTGCCATTAGTTAATCGACTGGTTTAGCGTTCGTGGCAAGGAACACTTAGCCGAGTGTAACGCACGCTCCACCTTACAGATAACCATGTGTATTCAGATGATATTACAGAAACAATAGATCAAAAATAAACATACTGTAGTCATTAGCCTAAGCACCTACAGGGACTGTCCCAAACTTGGAACAATACATATTAGGAAAATAACACATTTACTTCCTTTCAGATAAACAGTCTATTCACGACGCTCATAGATATACATTTCTGTAGCAAAACTATTCCAACCATAACAAATGTGCTTTTTGATCAAAAAATCTGTTTCAATTTAATAAAATCTTTAAACTGATTGATTTATTTAAAACCGCAATCAGTTTGCTTTCACGAGTTTTCCTCGATTCTAATCAGACTGCACCAAAATCGTACTTTGAGAAAGAACTAACAAAATGATCTGTCAGCATTGATGTTGGTCATTGTATGGATGAGACTGTCTAGTGTTACAGATCTGTGTGGATTTTTTTACCCGAGAATCTGCTCCTCACTTGAAGGACCTCTTCAATGTCTGTTAAGTATGCACCTAAGAGATTAGAATTCAATTTTGCTCAGATGGATACCCACTTGAAGCTGGCAGCAATAGACCATAATCTAAATGTTAGGAGGGCTAAATCTGTTGTTAAAAAGCCCTGGGATGGCTCGTCCGCAAGAGGTGATACTCGTAACAAACGCGTTTTCACTAAGGTCACAAAGAAGTGCGTGCTTAACATAAAATGTTATGACTACGTCTATGAAATGATGAACGGCGTTATGAATAGGAAAAAGAACAACCAAAAGGAAGAAATTAGAAAAGCGCCATCTGCAAACATTGCTCCTTGTGAGGCACCTTCAAAGTCTGAGATGGTTTTGAAACATCTATCAAGATTTGAGGATTCAAATTTGGTATGGTATTGTTGGATTGTATGCTCTTCTTTACAATGAACTACACTGCTGTTTTAGAGGGGTGACACCGGGGGTTTGGCAGGCTTCATCTCTGCCCTCTTGTTAAAAAAACTCCATTTTTGTTGAGTACAACCCAATCATTTGAATTTTTCTGCAGTAAAAATGCAAGTTTTTCCTGTCACTACACTTTGGTATACATGTTGCATATGTTTGTGTAAGACCCCCCCCCCCCACCTATTAAAAAAACTTGCAGTTTGCACCCTTAGTAAGCAAACCCTCACTCTACCCCTGTTCTGTTTTTGTTTTACCATTAATTTAATGTCCATGTCTTATTTTCTGCATGATGTTATTTCCACAACACTGACACAGTTCAGTGGAGAAGTTTGATGGAATGTGATAAGCAGCATCTTCATGTCAGCTTATTTATGCAGTGAACATCTTTTTAAGTAATATGTGGTGTAGGCGTAGGTTTTGAGATTTACAAAATACTAACTTCTGGTATGTAGTCTGTTAAGATTGGAAATTCCAAGTGCTGGATGAAAAGACTAATATTCACTACCAAATTGTGGACGAGCAAATCTTTAAGCTATTATTTCAGGCGCTTGTAACGCTGCACTTGGAATATGCATGTGCAGTCACCTTATTATCAACGTGACACTGTTGAAAATTTTCAGAGGATGTAACTAGGTTGCTTGCATCCTTAAGCCCTTAAGGATTTAAGTATCCAGAAAAGCTACAGAAAGTTTAACTACCAACTCTAAAGAATCACATTAGTCAATTCCAAGGTAGATTCAGAAGTCTTTAAATTTGTGTCAGATATGTATCATTGAGATGTTACTGAAAGGTTTGTCAAGTTTTGGACATTTACTCAGTACTCGTGGTCACAGTCGTTAGTTCCCAAAAGAAATGTTGTACAATATTTATAACAAAATTTATCTTTGCTTGTAAAAGTTGTTGACATTTGGAATGGCCTGCTGGTTAGGGTATTTCAGGTTCTACTTTTTAATTTGAGAAAGCTTTGCACAAGTTTGGTGCTGTCAAAGAAGTTTTGTACAACGATAAGACCGATTAACACATGTTGAATTTCCCTGCGTATAGAAACTGTGTCCATACCTTTTTGCTGGAGTGAACAAAGGCCATTAAAAACCAGATAAGAAGTTGCCTCACTGCTTGTCTTTCACACCTTCCAAACAGTGGCACACCTAGCTGTTAATATTCCATCTTTGTTTACATCTTCTGATAGCCGCCTCTTATCAAGCTTGTGGTTTCTTGGAGCATGCTTGAATGAGTTCAGCAGGGAGGGGGGGGGGGGGTAAAATGTGATTACCCCACCAAACCTCCCTTTTGGTGGGGACTCGGGTGAAATATCTAATAGGGTAAGAAGTCCCTCATGCAAGTTAAATAGCTTGCAAGTATGGCATTCCGCACATCATTTGGATCATCGCTATTGTTGCCGACGGTATACAGATGGTGAAGAAGATGCGTCTACAAAGGTTCCTAAGATATCGTAAAGTAAAATAGTTGTGAAATGAAAATGTAGTAGCACTCTATAGAGTGAAATGGTCACGCTGTTGTTAAATCTTATTTTTACTTTCTGTCAAAACAAGGTTTATTTTAGCTGAAGCTGCCTGCAACAACTACTGCGAGTTTTTGTGTACCAGTTGGACAAGAAGGTGAATGTTTTCCTTACGGACTTGTACATGTTGTTGGTTCTAAAACGGCTTCCAGTGACATGACTCAATAAAGTGTTTGGACGTATTGGCACTGGTTAGGCTACATACTCTGTTGTTGAACAGTAATAATCAATGTAAATACTTTGAAGACACAGTTACATTCTCCAGTGAAATCAATTCTTCTTGCTTGAAAACTAAATTAATATGAGCCCATAGACTTTCAATAAACATGTACAAAGAGTATGCAAAATTTTTAGTCACACCCATTGCACGTGACCTACGAAAAAGGCCACTTTGATAACAGTGTGTGCCTAATTCGATGACGAATCTTCATAATTTCAAGCGAAATAGAAGTATAAGTGGGATAAAAAAGTTTGAGGTTATTGTAGCATGACCTAACACTTACAAGTTATGTTTGCGATCCAACCTCATCTACTTATTTAGTCATGATTTACAATCATTCATGTAGGTTTTTTTATGGCTGGAAACCAAAGTACAACAAGTCAGTAAATAACAAGATGTTAACAACTCGTGAGGCACTTATTACAGTTCAAACATCGATGCTAATACCCAAGGTATACGCCTTAAAGATATGCTCAGAAAAATGCAACAAATAAAGGTAAATTTTTGCAGAAAAGGTTTCCTTTAAATAATGAAATTTAATCCCTTTAGGTTTTTCTGCAAGTATTTTTGATTAATTAGCGTTGTGGAAACCAACCTGTTTTTGTTTTTTCTAGGAGATCACCAGCACGGTTTACAGTTTGCAATAAATATTAAAGACAAGCGCACTCACAAATTACTCAATATATAAAAATATATATATATATTTAAAGCTTCCATATTTTTTAGAAAAGTAGAAGGTATTGTCATTGTTTGGTTTGTTAGGATTATCTGTTACCATTTGGAAGACTGAGGTAGATTATATCCATTCAATTGACACGGGACTGTTTGTGCGAAAAAGGGTCAAATGGTTAGCAACAACATAACACGTGATGTTGAACATGTTATGTTTGACAGGAAAGACTGACCAGGTTTTGCTTGTCTTGCTCTTTGATGAAGTGTGTGAACCTTTGGTGCACGATTGAGAACAATCCATCTTACTCGTTCTTGTAAAGTTACCCATGCCATTGTCCACTTGGTTACTATTTTATCGAAAGGTTTGGACGGCTTCCTGTACCCTTTGAGTACAAAGTAGGTTAGCTTGAAATGCAAGTTTACTTCATGGGCAATTTTTACTGTGACACAGCCAGAGAGGGTAAAGTACTCCTTAAAAACATTTTTGGATGCGATATTAAAAAGTATCAGGGAGAACACTAAAAAGGAAAAAACAAAATATGCAAAGTGTGGGACGATGGAAGTGGGAAAATTGTTCGAAATTTTGGCTCCATGTGTGAGGCATTTTAACGTTATTGTAAGCGGAGACAGGGCAACGTAATTAAGACAATATTGAAACAAACTGCGACGGAGTGAAGTTCGTTCCAATTGTATGTTGGAGGTTTTTGCCGTGATAGTCTTTCTGTTCTTGTTAAATACACACATGCACTAAAACCACATACATCGTCCCATTGTGGTTGCATGGGATTGAGACCATCATTTAGGGATGGCTAACTCCTCTCTCACTAATAATCCAATGTCCTCCCAGGGTCCTTATCCGTACAAATAATGAAGCTCCTATTCGCTTCTGCCCAGTCCACCGCCAACCCTCTTCTGGTGTTTGTTCACAGGAGAAGTGGCATATTCTGTTAAAGTGTCCTCAAGATTTCCAATTTTCATTGCATTAATCCAATTATTTTCCCTAAGTATAAGTTCAAGACTTTCATATTTGGTAAATGGGACGCCGAAAGTCTGTCTTATTTGTTTACCTATACGATAAAATATATTTAACCTCAATTAACTTTGTTCGTTTAGAATTAAGAAACACACATTTCTTAAGTTTTTAAAATAAAACTTGATTCTAAATGTTGGGAAATTTTCCGATATTGGTCGTTTTATCCATAAAGTAAAATATGTAACTCAAAGCATCGTTGGAAGCGCTAACAGTCTAATTAAATTATTTTGACTACAAAGACAGATTCGTTAACTTATAAATCCAAAGTCTTCAAATATCTGCTTCGTTAAACTCATTAAAATGTTCTTCCAAAATTTCAAAATTTTCTCATAAAGAAGCTTAATAAGCAAAAATAATGCTCTTTTCATATTTATCTTTCTTTTGTCACCCCTAAACCTTACATTAAGATAATTAGAAATGATAGAACAGGCGCGGATCCAGACATTTCAAAAAGGGGGTGAGGGCTGAACTTAGAGAAAGCCGGTAATGTGCACGTATGGTGATTCTGTCTGAAATATCTAATTCTGCCTGAAAGACAAAGCGGAGCGCCACCATCTGCGGCGCGTAGAGGACAGAAAATTTTGAAAAATCACGACCCCTCACAAGACATTTCTTCATGGGGGCTCAAACTGATGCGAGGGTGCGAAGCGACAGGGCCCGAACGCGCTTTCGCGCAAGGGGGAGGGGATGGAGTGGGGGATCCCCTCCCACGATGTGAAGTTTTTTAATTTTTTAATGTGAAAATAAGTGATTTGACGCATTATTTAAACGATATTTTGTATGCTTAAAGGGCAAGAGCAGTCATCCCAAATTGAAATAGGACTGTCCAGTTTCATGATTGGCTGTTAGGAGTCATGTGACAACATTTTTTCTCTTCAAATGTGAAATTTACTAGAAGTAACTGCTTAGTTTACCTTGAATATGCAATAGAAGAGTCATAAAATGTAATGAAAGATACTTTGA
The DNA here is from genome assembly GCA_037179385.1 of Holothuria scabra. Classification (NCBI taxonomy): domain Eukaryota; kingdom Metazoa; phylum Echinodermata; class Holothuroidea; order Aspidochirotida; family Holothuriidae; genus Holothuria; species Holothuria scabra. The sequence goes on from CM074198.1 coordinate 35,650,309, forward strand.
AGAGGAATAAGACAAAAATTGTCTTATTTAGCTTTTCCTTTAAATAAATGTTTGGGGGACTGCTCCTTACCTTTTAGGAGACCCGTTATTATGTTTTTATGTATTACTTTCTAAGAATAACCGCAATGAATCAAACACACACCTATTGCTGGCAAATAATTGGGTTTGCGTGGAGCGCAAGAATATTTTGGTGCAAAATGCCTCCCGATCGCTGGAAAAAGGCTCGTCCCATGCCTGTTTACCGTAAATAAGTGGGAAAACACTAGCAATATTGACGTAATTATTATTTTGGGCTATCGTTTGCAATAAAATTTAACCTTAAAAAATGAGCAAATTGTAAAAAATGATCAGAGTATAAGTATTACAAGATAAGATGTACCACTACCATTGGATGAAATAGTAATGTAAAGAAATTAAACATTGGAGAATGGGCTGGTATACGCATTTTACAAACTGTTGACTACCTTAGGACATTAGGTTATGATGAGTAGTATAAATTCGAGCAACTGCATTGAACGGCAAAAATCCCTTCTAAACGTCAAGGGAGGATGACAATACATCGGCTACATAGCCTTTACAAGTTTCATTGAACTTTGAAGGATCTCATGTGTTTTAGCAGTCTGATTAGATCAGACTCAGAGAGTTACATGCCCGAAGTTTACTTGAGTTGGAAATTGCATGAGACTAATTGGCTCTTACAGTACCGACCTAATTTTAGCGCGTTTTCCATGCAAGCTAGAAGCCTCTATTATACGCATCCCAAACACACAAGTTGGTAAATTACTTTCTAGCCAACAAAGAACCAGTCCTTATCAATGGTTTTTGAACACTTGATCCCTACAAACCGTACGCATCAAATTAAGATTCGGTATGGCATGACCATGCAGTCGGTCGTGGAATTTGGTCGGGGGGGGGGGCACAAGAAGTACCTGCATAGGCCCGTTTAAGCAGGGATCAAAAACGGCACCGAAAGGCAATTTTGTTCACAAATGACCATGCTGACGCTCCGCCACTGCACACGTAGGCATTCCCGTAGCCACGAAGGGTGGGGTGAAGGTTACGAGGACAAAATTATATTACTCAAAAAAGCATTGAAACATTCATGACTACTCTTTTGAACTTATGGAAAAATTTCGCACCATCTTAAGTCTAGTTTTCTAAATAAAATAAACAAAATAAAAAAAATAAACGGCACTTTGCTCTTCCTCCTAGAGCCTTCCGCCAGGCTGGAGAAGGGCTAAACGGGTATACCCCACAAATAGATAACGTTTACTACTTGCCTGCATGGGTTTATGTATTTTGATCCACTCCGGCCTGCAAAAACATACTTTATTTATAAATGGAATTGTAATGCGCTCATATAACACATATAGCATTAAAAATAAATGTATAGCACCCTGTACATCCTTGTCCTTCGACACAGTTGAAAGAGTAAAAAAGGGATCACCCATTCAAGTTACCCCTCTCTTACGTCACGTCGGGGACCCCCAAAACTGCCAACGCTCTTTATGTCTCGTTTTCAAGAGAACTAATCGTTTGCTTAACCCCGTGTCGAGCAGAAGATACCGAAAAATCACAGATGTGCAAAAATCACTTTGAAATGTCTTATTCCTGTCAACGTACTTCCGAAATCGGTATGGTACATATATCTTCTAAAAATATATAAAAAACTTAACGATGGTCTACCTTTAAAAATCATTGTTGAAATTTTGACGTTAATTTTGTGTGGGAAAGGTTATGCATTGTCTGTATCAAGATTGTACCACAATGTCGACACACGAAGTGATAACTTCATCGCTAGACTGCTCTGGTTGCACCTAAACATTCAAAAATTCTTTCATCCAAGGTTTCATATAGACCTATTCATACAATTTATATAGAAGATGGTGTTAGGATGGGGTAAATGCTATCCCCTTTTGTGTCTCTGTCTTGATATTTAATTGAGGGAGTACATAGACACTGAGACACGGGTATAGAGAACCGTCCCATTTTACTCCAGACGGGTAAGTGGGACTATCAGTTGTAGACTTTGCACGGTTGTTTGACAGATAGGCTATACTTCCCCACTTACGATCGCGTGCCGTATCATAGCATCGGGACATGACTATCGCTGTTAAAAGACCAAAGTCCACTTTTTCGATTTGCAAAGCTGAATGACGATTACAAGGCATGTACGTGAGGAAGACAAGACATTCTACTCCTACTGCTGCTATACCTGGTCATGTAACACAAGAGAAAAACAACGTTCAGCAGAACAGCTTTATTCAGGTCCATATTGAGTTTGCAAACTAAAGGTAAGGAGCACTTTCCTCTCTTTAGGAGATGGAGTAAAAAAGTAGGCTGTGTAATGAGGAAGCGAAGTAGATAATAAATACACAAACACAAACAACATTAATTATATCTATGCTACACTGCAATTGCCGTTTGAACCAATTCTTCGTAGAAACCGTATGCACGCATTTGTGTAAAAGGCAGATACAGTTTAACAACAGAGTACGTAGTGGAGATTTTTGAGATCGTAGAATTCATGTAATGAACCACATTTTCAAATGTGGTTTATGGTTTGTGCAGCACTCTTATGGAAACACTCATCAGGCCAGAAATGTAGCTATCAACTTCGAAGGATTTTTTTATCGGGATATTTGTTTTCTTTTTGAAAGGAACTATCGCTGCGATCTATGACATTTAAGTGCCAGCCTGGGAGTAGGTAGAGATCGCCAATGGAATAGAGTCATGCTGTGTATATAAAGATAGCAACATGAACATGACGAACTTTGTTAAGGATCTTTTCAAATAGATTTGACCTCCAGTAAAACTTTTGCAAGGTTGTGTAGCCTTGCGCTAAAGAGTTGATCTATGAATATCATTCTTCGGGGTAAGAGATAACAACCTCTAGCTTCGCAAAGTTTTGGAAAGTTGCAAATGCCTTTTCCATATACTTCGCATTTTTTTTTTTTTTTTTTTTTTTTTTTGTGGTTTATTTTAATCCAATACTTTAGGTTTAGTTTGTGCTGCATTTTTGCTATCTATCTGGACTGGTTTTCTTTTTTTTCATCTCGTTTATTTTTCATAAATTTCAACAAAAACGCATTACAAAATCCGAAAACATACCGTACATAAACATACACAAGGTTTCTGATCTTTAATGTGGTTGGTTAAGTAGGCCATTGTTAAATTTAAGCTACATCTTTTGCATAATTTATAAAACGTATGTGTAAGAGTGTATATAAGGTGGCCTATTTATCTGGACTGGTTTTCATCTTTTATATTTTTTAACAAGGTAGACTTTTATTTAAGGTTCCTTCTATGATTTATTTGCTGTTCGTCTTTCATTTTATTTCATTTACGATGGCTTTTTTAGATGCACCTTCAAAGGACCTATATGTAAAGAAACTGATTTTATTCTGGTTTTTTAAGACGTTGATGTAATGAGTGATCTATGTGCATAGGTTTGTTGGGGAGTACAGAAAATTGTAAAACGTACTCGGAAGTACCTATATAAGACGGAAGAAATTACGGGAAATGATAATAATAAATTTAAACTAAGTGATGTTTTCCTTCTTATTTTCTGATGGTTTGTGAGGGAATGTGAGGACAGTGTTAAACTTCGTTTGGTAAGATATAAGTTATTATAAGTGTATCACATTTGTGATGGACAAGTTAGTTGTTTTATTTATCTTGCATATGCCAGCAAAGCCTACGGAAATTGGTAATGCTTATAGTAAACGAAGTTCAAAGGTATCCAAAGGAATGATAAGGGACATCACTGGGATTACTTGTTTAGATTAAGTTCGGAGGAATTGGGCAATTTACGACAAAACCAATGATGTAAATGGTCTAAGGGCCGTGTGGTTGGTCAGTTAAATTAAGTGATGTCCTTTAATGAGGGTAGCACTCTTGAGAAGTAGGACTTCTTCGGGAGCATAAGTTTGGTTTCGACAAATGGCTCTTTGCGAGAAGGTCAAAAGGACTTTAGAAAAAAGATAAATATTTGAGGGAGATGTGTCATGACTTAAGTTAAGATATAGCATCCCTTTTCTGGTAGATTTCCCTTAATGCTCCTCGTAAGAAACAGCTCTTTTCACTAGACTATACCATTAATACTTAGAGTATCGGCATTAAAATGCAAACAGAAAGCAAATTTGACGACAAACAACATCAATTTATAGAGGCTTTGCAATTACGTCACGGATCCGCAACGCTGGAGGACAATCATGCCAAATAAACGTGGCGCTTTGTGCTGAACGCACTGCTTAGTGAGTACTGCGATATATCGCTCGATGGATACGACTTTTGTCTACTGCGCCCTTAAGCCTGGCAGCTGGGAGAGTTATGACGTCATATGAAAAGCCTTTATACCTTGGCACTGGAAAAGAAGGAGGGAAAAAAACAGCATTACCATTACACTTTCAACGTATGAAAACCAAATCTAAAACACCTGTCTACCACACTTAACTGACATTGGACGTCTATTTGGCCAAGAGGTTATTAAGAAATTGTTCTCTGTGGAAGATTCTGGTCCCCAGGTTCAGGAAGAAATACTTATGATGGGATCGCATGGGGAACAGTAGTATTGATTACTTAAGACAAAGCCCCAAAGATCCTGAGTATAAACAGAATTTTGGTTATAAGAACGGAACATATTGACCACTGGAACTGGATAAACTTTTATCAGATCACAAGAATATAAATTAAAATATTATCCGTTTTGTAAGCTTGCGCAGTCAGACAATTGATGCGAGAGGTCGTACGGCGAAATCGTTTGCATTAGGCTTTAAAATCAAATAAATGTACTTAACTGACCAATAGACCTTATGCATTGGTATCATATGACGACATTTTGGCAGAAAGCTGAAGCGAATGGCAAGTAGTACGTTAACGTAGCACTCGCTTGTAATAGATTTACTCGCTTATCCAGTTCGCGGACCAATTAGCATAACGAAACTTTCCTTCCTATTTTTTGTTACATCCTCATTGTCTCCCCAATTACCTCTTATCGCTTCAAGAAGGAAATGAAGCTCACTACACTCACACTTGATATAGTCACGTTTCACATCTGACTAATCGATTGACACGTCGGGGAAAAAATGGTGGACGCGAGTCTACTTTCCCCTCCTATAAAAAGATCTCTGTGCGCTGTTGGATTTCACGTTTTCAAGAGAACTAATCGTTTGGTTAAATCCGTTTCGAACAGAGGATACAGAAAAAGCAGATCTACAAAACAGCAAGAGATAATTAAGAATGTACAAAAAGTTACGTAAGATTTGGGGTTAGCTAACAGGCCAGTCAAGCTTGTGTAAATTGCATTTTTCACGCAGTGTGAACACAATGAAAGGGTAAGCTTATTTGAGGGCACAGATCTAGCAAACTCAGGCACCAGTCACACTCCCGTTAGCATTTGACTTACTGGGGTGGCTATGCTTTTTTCTCAAGAAGCAACGTTACAACATGGTGTCTGCACTTTCAGTGTTTAGTGTCAATTTAAGTGACCCGTCATACTGCGCCATTCCATCAGTGGTGTTCATTTGAATGCAAATGTATTGTGCGTCTTCTTTGGGTAGTGCAGAGATTGGGCAGCGATATAGGGGTTGTTTTCACTCTAGTAGTGTAGCGCGAATAAAGTCCCCCTATATTAGTATGGTAATACTGCAGTCAGTTGTTGTGTTCACTCCAACTTTGCTAGGGTACCGAAAAAACTCCGAATGACGGATCGACCGACCTCTCCATTTGCATGATGTTATTTTCCTCCAAACGAGTTAGCACTTGTCAGACTTATTGAGCAGACTTACAGTAAGTCAAACTTCGAAACCGTCCTCACCAAAAGAGAGTCTGGTTATTGGCTTAGCCAATTGCAAACTTTATTTCGTCTAGGCCTCAATGAAAGAAAGGAATTTAAGTCATCTAAAAGGGTCAGCTACCTACTGTAAAGTCCAGATTAAATTTTTCTCTGTTGCTTTTAATGTTTAATGTTCTAGCCTAACACACCTTTAAGGCCCCTTTCCCCTACCATTGGTTTTTACCTTTCTGGAGAATTCTCACTGTTCCAGGGCAGCACTTTTATAGCATCTGGTTTTAAGTTTCTTGTCATTGTATTCTTTTTTAACCCTTTGTTGTTTACCCCAGTGATATAAAGCTTTATTCTTTACTGGTCTAAGTTGTCTTGGTTGCTTTTATCCTTTGTTCGTTTTTGCTTGTCTTTTAGTAATTTTATGGGTGGACATTTGAAAGCATTTCATTTCGCTATTCAAGCAGGGGGAGGCTGAATAAAATAGCCAAACGCTTCGCGAATCATGCGCACATTTTTATCTTTGTATGTGCAGTTACAATTATAGTTTTACTAGAATTCTGAGAATCTTTTGGATCCTGGACATTCACCGGAATATCGTTGTTATCCAAGCTTCTCATTCACCACGGATTTAAAAAAAATATGAACTGTCAACTTGTACATGATGTTTAATAATAGGTACGTCTTCCAAACCCAGACTTACTCCTAGTTCGTCATTATTGGATTTCTACAATTTCTTCTCCGTCGTGACATTTCAATGCTCCACTCTTGTTGACCTCGGATGCCTTGTCACGATGAAACACTCGAACCATATTATATCTGCAAATTCAAACTTCACTGTTGATCAACTTTAGTGTCAGCGGCTTTTAGAGTTAAGATTCTTACTGGCAAATGCATTTACTACATGTACAGAGAGATCTCTAAATACCTAAACGTTCGACGTTCATTCTTGTCTCAATGTTTAATAGCTTGTTTTACAAACATATACGGCATGATACTGAAACAAAAGTTGTGGGGAATTAGACTTTGTAAGAAACAGTATGTGCTTCTCAGCTAAATTATCACATGGAGTTAGTATTTTTTTAGGTAACAGACTCACCGCTTGTCTCTATAACTTCTACAACTCGAATCAGTCCCAGATGCCCGGTGTTTGCTTTAATCAAACGAGTTCACAATAGCAGGGACCTTCTGCAGACTAACGTTGATAATATCATTCTTAAATTATGCTTTACATTTTGTTAGCAGATGATGTCAACAATTTGGACCAATCGATTCTTGCTGGTTTGTGTCGTATTATCCAGCTCCTTTACTGATGCTCTTGCACAAGGTAAGAACTAGGAAACTAAATAAAAGAAAATTATGTGGAGGAAATAAACATTATTGCATTTGTTCTCTTTTAACTCGTTGAACAAATGATGAAAACGAAAGACCTGTTACCATTTCATTGAATCTCACCATTCCTTTTACCAATCTACGAACAAATAAAGTCAAATCTGGTTGAGAACATATGTTATCTGCAGATATATTACTCTGGTTATATTTGTCGCACTAACTCGAAATCAGTGCACTATACTTAAAACGAACATTACGATCTTCTTATGTTGTAACACTCCTTTTATGTTCTCGATATTTTGATTAATAGTGAGTGCGATTCATTGTAATATAGGTGAGGGATGGAAAAGTTTTCGTTGACAAAATTGTTACTCTCTCCAATCAAAGATGGAGAAAACTTGAATAAAAACTCACAAAAATCAGATCGAAATCTGAATTCTTTGTAGCACGTGTGATAGTAGCTTTACCCGATGTAGACTAAAGAGGTACACGGTATCATAATAGAGGATGAAGTTAATTTCAAAGTTTAATTACAATCATCAAACTACAAAAATGTTGAGATAAGACGTCAGTTCTATCTTCTTCAACTTCACCTTTGAGTAAATAAGGCCACGTGTGCTTTTCATTTCAAAACCCAAACTCAAAACTGAGTGCAAATTCTCGTGCAAATACCCTTTTTTGAAATTATAATTTGGGAAATATTCAAAACATGAATTTATTTGCTTTCCAGTCATTTAACACTCTCATACCAATTGATTGAGTCTAACTGAACAGTTGACATATTTGTCTCATAGCCAACAAATGTAACTGGTTAATAAGTTAAGTATTTAACATCAAGATGTAGTGGTTTAAGCCGTTGAATGTAAACTAGACGCATTCTCACAAATACTATGTTTGTTTCTTGTTTTTTTTTCAGAATGGTGTAAAGACGAAGGTAATTCATGTACCATTGTTATGAATTCAATGAATAAATTCAGTAAAGTAAGCAGGCCAGACTTTTCACATTAAAAAAAATTTGAGCTGAGTAAAATAATGGTTGTAACTTGCAGAGAAAAAGCAATTTTCTGGAATCTGTTCGAATAGTTTCTGGAATGTCAATAGCCTAGCATATCATGAAGCAAATCGAACTCAAACTCACACATCGCCTTCTGAAAGAAGTGGACCTAAATTACCAGCCATTTTGACCCTAATGTACATTATTTCCTTTGGAGATATACCAGGTAAATGTAACGAAAGGCTAGGGTAATTACAGAATGCAACAGTCCTGTAGTTTATGTAGGGCATTTCAGGTGTACTGTATGTTATTGTTTCTCATTAGTACTGCCACGTGAAGACATTATCTGTAATTTCTGAAATATGAAGTTTTTGCTATACCGTAAAGCGCTGCATTGACTCGGTGCGAGATGGTTACCAAAGTTTGCCAAATCTCTTAAATTTTCTTCACAAATTAACGGCATACAGTAAAATGCCATACCTGCAGATATTCTTTTCTAAAAAACGAACTAACGGTTCAATACTATCATTTAAAAATGTTTTGACCTAGAGCGATATTGTTTTTTTTTTTATTTTGCACGAAAGCATTATAATTCGGGATGAAAAATAAATTCAATGTTTACACTTTTTCTTATATATTGGATGTATCACTTTTTGATGGCAGTAAACACGGCTATGTGTTAGAACGCACCAATCAAATACAAACTCCTTAAGCTCTCAATATCAACTCATTTTGTCCTTGATTTTGATAAAGAACAAATGTCATTTAAACTCCAAGTTCATTTAATTTTCAGTTTGGAGAGTACATATGGTAAAGTCATCATTGTTTATCCGTTTTCTCTTATATCATTTAGAGGACGAAAAAATAAGACCCATTATCTTTTCTTGCAATTTTTTGTTTCTTTAGGTTACCCCACAAACGGTGAGTTTCAGTGCTGGTTTCTTCTATAATTATTTCTGTTTTTTCATTTATGAATGAAATCGTGTACCTTTCTACATTATTCTTGGTTTTGGTGTTTCCATACATCTTGCTAATTTTACTCCGTTTCGAGGGTTATGGGCAGCTTTTGTCAATGATAAATGGGAGAACAGTTTTCATTAAGCTTGTAATCCACTTGTCAGCTAACCATAACAAATGAAAGGCAAGGTTACGATACACGTTTAACGGCCCAGTTTCAAACCAATTGCTTCAAGTCAACCTCTTTTTCGGTTGTGCCCCCCCCCCCCGGCTTGTTTTCCTTACTCCATTGTTTATGGTTCCGTCTTTGAAGTTTACGGTATGACCCGGCCAAGACTCGAATCCCCGACTGCATGCATGAAGCTCTAACCACTTGGCCATGCTTTAGGTCTTACAAAATTAAGGAATCTTTTTCACTATATGTAATATGTATTATTAATAGGGAAAGTGATGAATATTTTCAAAGAAGATGACTACTATCTAGAATGAATAACAAACGTTAATGGAAATACAAAAAAGTCCAAGTAATATTATATCAAGGCTACACAAACAAAGTTGACTCCTTTTTATAAGACAATGAAAACGTACAAAGGGTAACTTCATAAAACGATGTCCGATAAACGGGCGTAAACTATTGTCCCCATGTATATTTTCAGAACCCGGTTGTAATGCCAATGGTGGTCGGTACGTAGAGCAATTACGCTGCTTGTTCGAGATGGACGAAGAAGAACCCGTGGGTAAGGAACTTATTGAAAACTTTTTTATTCTAAACATGATGTCTTCTGATTGCATCGAAATAACAGCCTAAGATATTATGTATCAGGATATAAGACAATGTTTTTCTTTGTGGAGCATTGGTCTAAGCTTATGATTTCCGTCCAACCATTAGAGAATTACTAAATTATTTTCGAGGAGTTACGACACGGTTATAGAGGATCCACAAGGATTTAAGACCGTAATGTGAAATTCCCACATGCAATCTAAAAGGTGTTTAGCAACAAAACACATACTTTGCCCAAACTTTAATAACCTCTTTCAAATTCTAAACATGTTTAGCTATTAAAATTTAAACTGGTAGCAATCGAACATTAAACATTTTTAGGAATTAAACCCGCGTGTTAAGCATCAAAACTTGTTTGCAAAGCTTAAGTTCTAATCATCTTTTTACCTGCTTCACCTTCATTTACATATATTAAAATGAAATCGGTTTGATATCCTTGCTCCCTTCAAGGGCAGTTATTCACATACAGTTCCAATCCTCCCAACCTATTAACTTCTAGCCCCACCCTCAGCTGTCTAAAGCTCATCCTCATCTAAACACAAACCATTGCTTCAGGTCATATCCTGGTAAGTATACAAGACACTTATATGTAATCAAAACACTCTTGCTCTGGTTAATATAAACAAATCTAATTTTTCAAATATAATGTCAATCAAAGGGCTGCCCTAATCAGAAATTTCTGTAGACCCTTGGTAAAATTGTAGTTTGGAGTAACGCATAACTGCCTTTAAGCAATTGTACATGAAACCATTTTGTTCTTCAAAGATGACATGAGGGACTCCACAGAATACAAATTTGAGTAGGAAAAAATATATCGTTTTTTAAGTTGGTAGGGAATAAGTTTAAGTTTCGTTAGAAATCTTACAGACGTTCACATGACGGACCGGAGGAGCCATAGTTTAACTTCCTCAAGAAACTTTCCAGTTCAAAAATAAAACATGATAATTTACATATTTATTTCCACAGGATATATTGTGTTTAACGTTAGTGAACCCAACTGCACATCTTCAGTCGTGGTTACCAATTTTGCTGAAGATGGTGGGAGTTACTTGGAATATAACGCGACAAAGAATGCCATTGTTGTCTCTAATCCCATAGATGTTGACGTGTCAAAAGATGATGGTGGGGTATGTTAGCTTTCCCATAGCCTATCTGAATACTTCTGGTTCTTTCACTTAAAAGAAAATATAATATCTTAACACTGGACATGTAAAATTCATTTTGGAACCTCCATACCAGGCTTTTTACGACTACTATAAGTACCTTTATTATGGTCAAATATCACCTCTAGGCTACCCGATTCAATTATTTCGTCTTGAACAGGTGTGGGAATTCATTGAAGGTAGTGTCAAGTGTGAGAAAGCAGACCAAAGTGAGGTAAGTGCAACTTTTTCACATTTTAGTTTTCATCTCCGCACATTGCCACGGAGTTATCGGTGTCCACCAAACAAGCTGTTTTTTGTTACATATCGAATTTAATTGTGTGTTAAGAAAGTGAATGAATAACTGTTGTGTAATAACCTTGCGCACTAGGCGTTACCCTAAGTTTTGGAATAGGATAAATTGTAATTTCTAATGAAATAATCGTTGCTTACTTGCTAAAATATCCAATGTGAGGCTTATGTGCCAGATTGGTTTCTTCTGCTGATAAAATAAAGGTAGAGCATTGTAATGGTTTTCGAAAATTTTTGTTTTTGCAGGTTCAAGCCTTTTTTTCATTTCAGTTTGCAATCAAATAAATAGTAGCGAAATCAGGTGACCATGCCTCCACTCACTGATGTCAATACGTAAAAATTTTTAACACGAAGAAGCTAGTGGCACGAAATTACATTATTATAGGAACACATATTCCTTCAGAAGTTTTCCTTTCCATCATGAGCCCTCTACAAAGCTTATGATGGAACAGAAAACTTCATACCCCCTTTACAGAAATTCATATCACTTCGCAAGTAAAGAGATTATGATTTCTGTTATGTTATGTGGGAAATGCAGAGGTAGATCATACAGACTGAACTTTTGGGCGAAAACTGTTTTGTTACCTTTGAACTAATGCATAATGTTGCATATTACCCATTCGTTTTACCCATTAACAAACAAAAACAATAATTATTATTTCAATCTTTTTAATTCCTCAAAAGTATGACGACTCTCCCTCCCACCTTGGAAAAAGTAACAGGGGTCTCATTGTGCTAGGAAAATTGAAAATTGGTGGATACAGTAGGAGCGATATTTGCACTGTATCCCAAGTATTCCCCTAATTAAACTTAATGGACATTGTAAAGGATATGTTGCTTTTACTGCAGTTTGTCTCAATTCATGTTGTCCTTTGTACATAATACCATGATGGCAGACCATTCATCATCGAATATTGGGGTTCGTATACTATCAGTTTGGGTACTAGTCGAACTCACATTAATAATAATAAAAATGCTATTTATAAAGCGCTTTTCAAAAACACTCAAAGCGCTGTACAAAGAAAAGGGTTAAAACAAAATACAAAAAGCACCAAAATTATACAGATAAAATCAAAACTTAAAGCACAGAAAAGAACAAAAAAGCTTAAAATACAAAAACATTACAAAAAGATCACCGACATTCGATTAGAAAATGTTCTTCACAATTTAAGATATTTTCAAATCTTGTCATACTTGGGGATTTTAGAAACACTAAAGATTTTATTACATTCAATACCTTCACATCTCTCACTAAGCCGGTGAAGGTGTAGAGAGCTACCACGTTACGTCACAACTGGTTAGCCACGCCTACTGTCGGGCAAGAATCAATAGTGGTTCAGTGGAGTCGTCACAAGTGGATCGTGTGACCTGCTTCACAGATCGCTACGCTAAATGCCTACTAAAAATAGATTTTGCCCTTCAAAAGCGGCGGGGCTTGTGAAGTAAGTGAAAACACTCTGTAAGAAGGCCTATGTCATTTTTCAACCATTTTTTGTGAATCTAATAACCTGGACAAATGTTATCATCTATTTTCTTAGGCATTCTGTTTTACCATCGATCTAGTGAACATTAATGACAACATTCCAGTGATTACGTTGGATGAAGAAATGGTGTACGTGAAAGAGGTAAGAATTGTATTCGCTCTGTTTAAAGAACTAATAGCAATTTCAAAGACGGACGGGGTATATATAGGAAATCTTTACGAATACTTATTTATGTACTCTGTAGTTAATAAACTTTGTGTGTGCTCTGTATGAATTCATCAGAAAGTTTTCGTGATGTTCAAATGTATTTCTTTTCACTTTTACTGTATTTTTCACTGTACGCGGACGGAGGACAGGTAAGAAACGCTTTGAACGTCTCCCTTTTAAAGTTTGAACATGACTGTCATTTTTTAAAAGTTGGCTGCAGGCCCCTTTTTGTGAAAGGGAGGATGCGACCAGGAACTTGAGTGAGAGGAATCAGTCACAACTTCTATTAATTGCTTACATACTTTAAAATGGAAGAATCACCAAAGCCGAATTAGATGTGAGTAGAAGCGTAGAAGCAACACGATGACATTCAGTTGAAAGAACAGTCGTGTTATTGCATCAACGCCAGACAACTTATATTCCCAAATAATACTCGATTCTCTTATTTTGGCGGCGAAGTAAAGACGGTAATGTAACGACACAACAAAGTAGGCTTCTATCAAGTTTAATCAAGTTTTTAGTCAAGTTTTTTGTGATGTGTTTAATAGCCGCGTCGTGATGTGATAGCAAGTGATCAGTGTTTTTTTTATAATATTGAGTAGCCTATTTTAACACTCCATTTTTTCAAATGATCCACAGTTAGAAATTCAGTTCATCAGTCCTCCTGCTATTACCGAACTTACCATTGTGGATCCTGACCTCGGATCTATTGAATCAACTTTGTTCGAGATAGTGGAAAAGGTAAAGGAAAGGGACAATGCGCACTGTTTAACAAGAAATTTCCTAACTGGCTAACGATAAACCTAATCCCTAACCCTAACAAAGAAAACAATCGATACAATACAATGGCAACAGCCAATCAAGAAACACCTTGTTAAACAGTGCGCATCTACCCAAAGAAAATGTTAACGAAAAATATACCAGTTGGGAAATTCTGCACTACCGGCTAAGTCACAAGGTAAATTGTACCATGGCAACAGTTTCACTTGTGTGCACATGCGTATTTTTAGTTACACTAGTCCGATCGGTGAAGTGTATTGTTTTTTCGCGAACTGCATTGATAAGAGTGTAAAGTCGAGGTGTTGCATAACAGTACAAATACCGCGTAAGAAGTCGGGACAACATCACCTTTTACTCATTACCAGTCATTCATTGCCAGTGAATATTTCCCCCTGTCGTTTGTTCATCTGTCGTCGGCTTATTGAAAGTGTGAAGACTAGGAAGCTACAACTAATACTTCTTAATATGCATATTACAAATGGATACTTTTGTATGGTATTTACATTGATTTTAAGGAAAAGAAGACGATATTTAAGTGCCTGGAGGGTGGGGATTTTGACAGACATGCTTTTCCTAATTTTCTACGACCTATGGAAGAATTAGTGTTCATGTCAAAAAATTACACTGCACTGCTAACTGTAAGAGGTTAAAATTGACAATAACAATGTAAGGCCACATCTTTCCTGATAAGAATGAACCCAAAATGAATTTTACGAGCATAAATGAGGGCAAGTTAGTTTGCCCCTAGGCGAGATATGCCCAAGGAAGAAGTGCCATTTAGATAAGGATATTTTCTTTTATAATTTAAGTTTGCAGCAACTGTCTAACAGCATTATAAGACCATCAAGTTTTTTACTCTTATTATGAGTACTTTTATAGTTGATTAATTTTTTTCGTATTTCTATACGAAGCTTACATCTAAATCCTGGCACTGAATGAAAATTAACAAGCAGAATTAAAAAAAGGGGAAAACAGAATAAGAAATAGGGATTCAAACAGTCCGACTCCCATCTTCATAGCACATTCTTGAGCTGAGATCTGAAATGCTGAAATTTATTCACGCAATTTAAAATAGTATTTTGAGCAAAAGTTTTTGATGTTATTGTTGAACTACTCTTTGCATTCCCTTTTTATTCTGAAAGCTACCGCACCTTGTGTCAAAATGGCGGATAGCACTATTACTGTTATAAGGTGACGTGATGAAACAATTCTACCTCTCTGTACAACATGCTCTGGTCACATAAACATGTTTATTTTAAATGTAAACAAATCATGCAGGTGTTGTTAAGTTGTACAAAAAAAGAGAAAATCATGAATTATTGAACAATGTTGTATTGTGCTTGAAGTGAAATTTCAACATTTAATGTCTCAGCAACTGACCAAGCTATGAATATGCAAGATACACGGATAAAATCCATTTGGCAACGTCTAAAATATATATTTTTAAATTCCTAGACATCGTGTACTCTTTAAATAACTTTACTAATTGAAGTAGATTGGTTTGTGTGTGTATCATTACAACGAAGGACAACAACGATGAAACAGTTTCGCGTATGTACACATAAATGAAAATATAATGAACAAACAACAAAGAACTATTTGACTTTGTATCTGCAGGACATCCCGTTTGGCCTCGTCCTCACTAAAGATTTAGAAAAAGAGGAACCAGTGAAATTTGGTTGCCAGCCCGGTGGTTATTCTGGATTTGTGGAAGATATACAATACAGTTTGGTTGTTACTGATCCATATCAAATTGACTATGAAACTGTATCTAACTATACCATCAATATCATAGCATGGGTAAGCAAGGACTGTGTGTGTATTTGTTTCGTTTTTTTTTTTTTTTTTTGTTTTTTTGTTATATGTCAATTCGTATTTTGTATACACTTTACTTCTTTATCGATTCACAACTGTGGCAGTCAAGACGTAAACGGACTCATATAACGAAGGGTCAAACTCTTCCCACTTCTTTGCTCCACTATCATTCACACATTTACAGACTGAGAGGGGTAAAACGCAACATGACAGATGGTTAAAGGAAAATGCAGTCACTCCAAAGCGCATTAGTAAAATAAAACTATCCTTTTTATGAATGGTTCTTGAAAAAACATTTAAAACCATTTTCCCCAGTCAATAATATAATTGTGACATTTTCTAGGAGTAACTTCGTGGTTCAATTTGAAAATGTAAAGCTGCTTTCTAAAATTTTATGAAAGCTATTTTAGAGGGAAGAAGAAAAGTGTAAGTTTGGTGTAGCTGTTGTTTCAAAATAAGTTTGGGGTTACTTTTCTTACGCTTTAAGGATAAGATGGCTTAGTTAGCCGTTTCCCAATTTTATACCAAGGATCCTTAAAAAGATATTAACTTAGCTGGTTGTGAAATCTTATTTCCGAAAAGACTTTGAAACAACACCGTACGCGTGGACGCCAACATTGATAAGAATCTGCTTACATTGTCAATTTTCTGGGCTTTTTAGAAAACCCGGGTAAGTGGATATACTGTACAAAGTGGATCATTGGCTTTTCGCAGAAGTACATTACAGGAATGCTTTGAAAACTAGTTCTGTACAACCGACGTAGCAACCATTCACTGTGTGTTTATTATCAGTCTGAACAGCAGCGTCCCGGCAAGAACAGGGGACTTTCTCGATTCCAGAAATCGTGTTTTTTTTACTGGAAATGTAAATTGCTGAATGACCTATTACCTGACCAAGAATATCAGGAAATAATTAAAATCATGAATATGCTACTCATGAACTTCTGTTAGGCGTTGTTGAGTTTGCTGTTCTGTGTTGTATTTTTGTGTATGCACGTTTCAATACTGGTTATGTATGACGGGCAAAGTGGATCAGCCTACAGGATCCACTTTGCATACATTTTAAAACATATATTTTCCATTTTGTTTTCAAAGTTTCTCTCCGTAAATAACATTTTTGGAGAATTTATGTTATTATGCAGGTTGTTTTTGAAAAAAGAAAGCACCCTGTCCACGTTGTCCATGCCCTCCTTTCAATGGGCCCACTTTGCCCGGTGGTGCCCCGGCAAAGTGGATACCTACTGAATTTTTTAAATATCGTATAAGACAATATTTGTTTCCAGGAGGACCCTTGTGTTACGCATGTTGAAAGTACTTTTTCCATCTCCCAACGAATATTGGAAACATTCTCGTCTTAGATACTCTACGTGAAAAATTACGTCATAATGTTTTGTGATCCACTTCACCAGGGGTTTCCCCCTTCTGAAATGTATCTTGACGCGTTGCGACAGTTGACACCAGCAGTAAAAGAAAAACAAGGAATACGTATGGGCTATATGCTAGCTTTCCAAAATATTGCTATACAGTGTTTCACTTACGTCACAGGTCGAGCCTCTTTTAACGGGCACATTCTTGAGTAGAACGCATTTACTGCAGCTATGTGAGGAGCTGCTGACGACCCACGTGTGACTGTTGCACTTAAATATTATATATACCGTCACTGATATATGCCCAGCAGTGGGCGTAACCAATTGTGACGTAACGTGGAAGCGCTCTATACGATATAAAGATTGTTAAAGGGCAGGAGCAGTCATCCCAAATTGAAGAAGTGTGGTAGACTGTCCAGTTTCATGATTGGCTGTTGGAAGTCATGTGACAATGTTTTTTCTCTTCAAATGTTAAATTTACCAGAAATAACTGCTTGGTTTGCCTTGGATATGCAATAGTAAAGTCATAAAATGTAATGACAGATACTTTGAAGAAAAATAAGATGAAAATTGTGTTATTTAGCTTTTTCTTCAAAATAAGTTTGGGGGGACTGCTCTTTACCTTTAAAGTAAAGCTTTACTTTCAACGTAGCTATTTTTAATTGATACAAGTCAAAGAGGAAAAGATAGGCCCCTTTTTTAGAGACTGCAGCCACCATGGAGTCAAATTTGGAGAGGTTCTTCTAAAGGAAACAAATTTGTAACAATGTCAGTGTTGAAATCGAGTCACTAATTGATATCGAGTCTCAAGTCACCTCGAGTCGCAAGTCGACAACTTAAATTGTTTGATCTCAAATCCCGAGGATTTACCAACCTCCTTGTTATCTTTTATCTGTCACATCGCTATTCTTTTAATTAGCATTTAGCTATAAGAACACGTCACATAGTTTTTAGAGAGTCCCCCATTTAAATATACGTACCTACATAACTAACGTAAGAGGACTGCATTTAGTACACACTCTTCCTTTGAATCCGTGATCGCCACTCGTAGTCAGGGTAAATCTGGCGTAACCGTGAAAATTTCAAAAATGCCAAACATGTTTCCTCTCGGCAGGGGACCATGGAATTACATGGAAACTAATGAACATATACTTCACATTCTGGGCTTTACAGACATGTAATTCGTCGATGGAAGCCGTGGCTTATTACGTCAGTAGTAATCAGTACCTGAAAACCTCGTCTCATTACATTATTTGAAAAAAAAAAACCCACAGGGAAAACCCTTTTTTCTGTAAGGAGAGCGCTGCAACTTCTCTTATAAACTGTTGCGTTGGCTGTAAGTTACACAAATTAACTTCTTAAATTATTTACAGCAAAGGTGTGTTTTTTGTAACGAGCCAAAAATATTACACAACACGGCTAATGAGCATTAGAATAACGAGTTGACCGAAACGCTTTACGGAAAACGCATGTAACTATCTGTTTCTTCCACCGGCGTTTAACAGGGATGTGTAACTTTTAACAGGTTGTGCTTTTGCGACTGTAATATGAGTCAGAAAGATCCCTTCATGGGTGTTAAAATATAAAATTGTGTTTTGAAACATAAAATACTTTAGTAGAACAATTGACGGGTGAGGTTTGAATATTTTTTCTAAGAAGACCATCTCAACAAGTACTACTATGTATCGCTACTGTCATGTATGGACATATTGGTTCAGTTTTTAAAAAGCTCAACAAGTACTTCTGTAAGAACTTCTCCTTAGGATGATCATGAATCCTTCTTAGGAAAAAGTTGGGGGAGTATTAATTGGAAGATATTTATTTGCATTTCCTCACCCTGTTTGAAACTGGAAATGCAAACTTGTAAAAACCGGATAAGACAAAACACTGGCAACTCGTTGTGTGACTCGGGTACACACAACTTTAGGTAAATTGCACTGAATTTAGTACGAGAAGTTACTTCCTACGTACCTTTCAAACACTTCAATTATTTGCTATCAGATACATACATATTATTTATTTCAAACAGGAAGGGGGTGATTGTTTATCAGAGGTAAATTTGGACAGAAGCGCTCGTGCCGTGATCTTTGCGAATGTTACTGACGCTGACGATCTACCACCAAAATTCGAATCAGATGTTTATACCGCCAGTGTAAGAGAGGCTAAGGTGAATGTGCCCCTCTCTGTATCACCTCCAGTTAAGGCAAAGGACCGCGATACTATTGGGACAGATATAGAGTATTCCTTATTAAAAAGCGGTATGTTAAGATATGTTTTCGATTTCATATTACAGTCTAAGAACGGTAATACTTTTCATTTAAAGCTTCTCTCCCCACCAAATCAACATTGTACATTGCCCAGACTTGTATCTCATTTTCAGATCGGTCAATTATCGCATGCCTAATAAGAAATTGACGATTGACATTTTTCCTCTCCAAGGTCCTGTCTATAAAGATGGTTTGGTTCATTTTTACTTTTTTCCCTTCACACGGTTTCGAAACTGGGTATCAAATTCCATAGACACTGTTATATGTAGGTTATTACCAAACCTCTATCTTGACAAAGTGGCGACTTAGTAACCGCACAATTTCACTGGAACGTTACTTTGACAAACTGGCTCTGTATGTGAAAGGTTCAACCCTTCGTTTCTCTCCAGATACCAAACACCTCTAGAAGGTCATTTCAGCTCAGGAGAGAACTTATTTGAAAGTGTGCGTGTGTTCGGGGGGTCCTAATCACCAAAGCGGTCTAATATTTTGAACAATATGATAGCACCTATAACGCTGTCAAACATGCCTATGGCAGAGAAAGCCCCCACCCCCTCCGTCTCTGCGGTCCCTGTGAACTGTGTCAAGAGACGGTCGAGGTGGTGTTGAAAAAGTTCGACCGATCTGATTCTGTAAATGTAGAGATTATTAAAGAAATCTGTCAGTTATTTGATCATAAACAACATAATTAACTCGGGTGGATTGGGGCGTGAAATTGTCCACCTCCAGGAACCCCCATTATCTCACAATCGAAGATAAACATATGATATTAAAACTTAAAAAAAGTGTAAATGATAACGATAACATTAATTAAATTCATAATTTTGTTGTCTTGCAACTGTAGGTCCATCGTCTTATAACGTCTTATTACAGACTTAAACTTAATTAATAAATGAACTAATGAAGAAGTCGGTGGTTTAGATTAGGACCTCGTAACGGTGACTTGGTTATGCTACCTTTTTATCATTTGTTAGTCTTTATTTAATCTTAGCAAAGTTGACATCACTGCAATTTTAAATTTAAAGAATTAAATGTGGATGCAGGGCATATTTAAGGAGAACAATAAGCCCCTAGTTTCCACAGTTTTGAATCTCTCCACATGTACCGAATATATGCATATCTATGAAACGTCATAATCAAAACTCGAAGCTATCGTCTGTCTGAAGAGTAATTGTTGGCAGATGCGCGACACGGTTAATGGATGAACACTTCACAAAAATAAGAAGTGCTCTCCAAAACACCGTTGTTCCATCTGAATTAGTAAGAATGAATGATCACTATCTTTTTGAGAAGTTCAAAACTTGCAAGTTTGTAAGAATCATTGATGATTTATTTTGAGGTAACTTTAAGAAGTTTTGTTGAATAATTTGATAAAAAAGTGCTCCCATTTTTCGTTTAGACACTTCTATAACTCAAAGAAATAGAAATAGGGAAGTAGCAACCTTGGTTTTGAAAACTAAAAATTTCGGAAATTTGCCATGTGGTGTCTTACCACTAAAGTGATCAAGAAAGACCGGTCAATCACAGTGCGACTTTCCCAAGCCTACTGATAACATTATGTAACAGCCTTCAGTCGCTTTGCAATTTCGGATTTGCTAAAAGGAAGGAAAAGCTATTCAATAATTCACCGTGTCAAATGTCGTTACAGAAAATTGCGTTTCCAATAGTTATGTTCACACTCAGAAAAATCGGAAAATTTGGGTGCTGCCCTCCCCCAAACATAAGTCTAGGTATGCCATTGTGGTGAGCAAAAACGTTATGACAGACTTTTTCTCCAGCCCTCTATCCATAGGCCTCCGCAACACTTTGCGTGATATGGTAGGATATTCAATTGCCAGATTTTAATAGAACATATAGTTCGTTAAAAAGATGCAAAAAGTTCTGGGATGTATGTTTCCAGTTGCCCGATAACAAGGGCAGACGTAAAGTCCTACAAGGGCAGAAGATATAAAACCCTACAAAATGCCTCCAATTTTTGCCCGGAAATGGTAACGGTAAGTAAGATCAGGTATTCCTTTTTATCATTTTGTAATTTGCTCATTTTTTATTGAAATAAATGTTTCATTGTCAATAAGAACTCAGAATAACGACTGCATAGCGTCACACCCACAAGCACGGAAAATGCTATTTGGGCCTATCTCAGGGGTCGCGGTTTTACGAACTTGCTCTCTGTGCGCTTCGCGCCAACCGATTTTAATGCTCTGCTTAGGGATAGGCCTAATGACAGGTTGCGTCAGAAATACAGCACTCCCTAGAAATATGCAGCCCTCCCTCAGACCCATCAAAACAATCCTGGTTAGGTTACGTCACCGCTGGAAAGTATCGCAAGACAAGGGCTTCCGGCTATGTTAATATCATGAAAAAATTGGAGATGCACTGGAAGTCATGTTTGTCTGGCAATCACCTTAGTTTGTAATCGGGGAAAAAACAAGAACAGCATATGTTGAAACACCAAGAAATAACATGTACTGCTCACAATAATTGATATTTTAACATCATGTCATTGGAAGTACATCAAAACAAAAATTATCACAACGGATACTAAAAGTTCTTAGGGTGGGTACTAAAATTTCTGGCTTTAATGAATTCTAATTTTAAATTACTAAAATGTAAATATGTATATCATTTTAATTGGCTTTTACAGATAAATCAGACTTAGACTGTGTGGAAAAACTGGAGATCGATAAGACCACTGCTGATATAATTGTAATCGGCAATTTCGTCTACATGGAAGATCAGAGTCAGTGCATTGTTGAAATAAAGGTACTTTTATGTAAAATATACCAAATTAAACGATATTCTTACCTAGAGTACAGATTTTAGTACATACTTATGTCACCCATGTTCAGGCAAAGCCTTAATTTTTTTTCAAATCTTAAAAGAGGAAAAAAAGAACCGTTATGTCATTTGATATCACTCGTGATGATAATGTTATTGTTACCCCTCTTGAAAAACGAAACGAAACGAAGTATTTTTACGAATTGCAAATCTTTTAACAGCATTTAGCATAAATGTAAATCAAGACGAATACTTTCGTGGCCTTGTATTTGACTAATGATTGTCCGAATTGATTCACACTACCATGGTCATTTCGCTGTTTATGAGAAGTGGCAGCACCTGGATTTCAAAATAAGTGTGGGAGGGAGAAAATGGGGGAAGAGGAGAATATCGGGGGGGCGAAGATTTGCGCAAAGCGCGAAAACCAGAGGGGTTTCAGGGCCCGTTGAAACCGCAGAGCGTTCCGGGTCTATATACCTCTACACCCTCATGGAAGCAAAGAAGGGCTCTTGGAACCATCTGCTGAAGCAATTTTACTTACTTTTACACCTAGAGGTGTAGCAAAATCTCCGAAATTGTGGACCCTGAACCTTACCAGGGATTCTTGCATGGACCCCTGAACCGAACTTATACGTTTTACAACCAATATTTTTCTTTCTCCTCAGTTTTTCTCCCACATTTGACATCCTAGTGACGGAACTGCAAAGGTTTAATGGTTAAGCGTGGGTACACAAATGTCTGATAAGAAGAACGGCATTTCAGTTTACATTTTAAAACACTCAGACGCTTTGCAATAAGCGAGTTTGGTCGTTCGTTTTTGTGTCTATGCACATGCGCGCATCCTACTAATCGTCGGGATAAACAAACCAATCCAACACCTACAACACGTGTTTCAAAATTTGGGTCATCATGAAAATTTGGTGACTTCTTTCTGAATCCAGTTATAGCATAAGGAGGAATCATAAGTGTGGTTCTGTGCAGTGGACTTTGTCTAAGTAAATTGCCTTTTTTGTGTAAAAATATGCACTTTACTCTGCTGTAAAGTAGCGGTAAGATCCTACTTTCGTTCGGGTTGGTCATTCAGATTTATGCCTAGTGTTGCATGCATGCATACGCCGAGCTGAGCTCGGTTTGTGTATCCCATGCTGTGCCTCACAATTCCGTGCGCCAAAAAATTTACGGAACTAGCTTATTGTGGAGAGTTTAAAACTGTTTCTCTGATTTTTTTCACTAAAAGTTTGTAGATCCACGGTACCTAAAGATTATATTAGCTCTCACTCAAGATGTTTCAGGTGTTGTATGTTGTACTTGACAAACTCATGCTTTTGATGAATAAAATATTTCAATAAGTAGGTAAATTTTTTTTATTGAGAAATCAAAATATTCCAAGGTATTTTTTAAAATGCACTTGGTAATTGACGGTAATTGACCGAATGAAACGTTTGTTGATTATTATTTCACAACAGCATGAAGTATATTTACGACTTAAAATATCTGTATGTTCCATAGGCTACGCAAGTCGACAATCCACAACGAAACAGTAAAGTACCTCTTACAATAGAGATCCTGCCAAACAATACAGCGTGTCCAACATTTGCTACCGGCAGCTTTTCTGGTGTCTACGTAAACGGAGATAATTACGTACTAAATGAAGACAGAATAACTCTGGAGATAACACTAACAGATCCAGATGTCGTAAGTCGTGGCCCATTTGCAATGATAACAATGATTTTTTATTACAGACTTAATATTTTTTTCAATATTTCTTGTTTATAATGTGAAAGATCTTTTCATCTCTTCTCTGTAATTATGGAATACTCCAATTATCTTGAAATACAACATTGGAGATCACTGTAATTCGTTTTGGGGCAACGCACGTACTTGCATTCATTTTTTTTCAAATCGTCGGAATAGACAAACCAATACCCCGTCTATAAAAAAAGTTCCAAAATTTGAGTTTGCAAAAACATTTGGTGAAATCGTTCTTTCTTAATTCATATAACGTTAAAAGAGAGATCAAGCGTGGCTTTGTGCAGTGGACAGTGGCAGTTTCTAAATTGCTTTTTTGGTGTAAAATTTGGGTTTTCATCTGTCTTAAAGTAGGGAGGAGGGCCCTATATTCGTTTGTACTGGCTAGATAATGAGGGAACGCCGCACACTTTATGCTGAACTCGGTTTGTGTATCCCTCCATGTGCCCCACATTTACATGCGCCGACAATTTCCCGCTAATAGTCTTTATTCAGTTATTTGATGTTGCCCAGGTCGGGGTCGAGATTGAGTTTCGACAATAGAGCACAACAAGAGGTAAAACGGTGAAAATTTAAAAATTTACAAGAAATGCAATAACAAACGAACATAGTATATAAGGAAAATGGCTTTTAATTATAATTGAACCCTTCAGTTTTCTTTAACAAAATAACCAGCGTTAGCTTTATTCCCCCAAACTATCATGTATGAGAAGGGTTACAGAAGTATCATTTGAAATATTGAAAGTTTGGGTGAACAAATTATCCTTGAACAACAAATAACTAAATTTCTATCTGTGAGAAAATATATTCCTGAAAAGAAAAGAGGTATACATTCCACCTTATAATATTTTGAATATTTTATCATTCTGCATCCATAGATATTGATTTTAAAAATATGAATATTTCTTTAAAGGCAGACGCAATATTTCCCTTTAAGTTTAACTTAACATGCTGTAGATTTTTAATTAGTCGTTCGCTGCAGTTGCTACAACATGTTTATGTATCTCACATCAAAAGATGTTCGAGGGCAATATAACAGTAGTACCAGAATCAGAATCAAAATCACTGTATGATGTGACTGAGATCAAGCCGGACAAAGATACGGCTACATTCAGGCTATCTCCTGTTACCGAAGAACAAATCACAGAAAACAACACCGTACAGGTAACTATGCGTGATTATTCCTGTAGACAGTCAAGTGATGGTCTGATTTAGTCGGCTACACCTGGGGTCCATCAGCTTTAAAACCCCATGAGCTTAAATCGTTCAAATTCTTTGCTTACCTGTGCCATTCATGGTTGTAAAATCCAGCTACACGTTTGTATTTTTACAGTATTTAATTTGAAATGAATTGTTGCTCAGGAAAAGGTTGCTTTTAAATGAAGAATGTTTTAAATGTTAAGTGCCTACGCAGATGACAAAATCGTGCTTTGATGATGGGGACAACGTCGCACAAAGTTGTTCTAAGTTGCAGTGTAGTAATCTAATTGAAATTAGTGTTAAGATGAGGTCGCACGAACGTTCAGGGGAAAGAATAAAACGCAAAAGATATTAAAATAAGATATGGGCAGTAAATGAAAGAAGAATTATTGAACCGAGAAAATTATGACATTCAGTTAAGAGCGAAATTTTATAAAATATCTGATTTTAATACTGCAAAAAGTGAAGCATACTCCCTAATGTCCTTTCATATTTACTGGAAACATGATTTCATTCGCAAAAATATTGCAACCAGAAAAATCTGTCAATTTAATCACGTAATCATTTAATACATCATTTTTCAATACTGTTCCATTTTAGCTTATAATAAAATGATTTTTCGGATTTCCGTTTATTCAGATAATCGTCTTTGATGAGTATGTCGGTTGCAAGGAAAACGCCTCCGTATTCGTTCAGTTGGCAAAGACAGACTTTTTCTTCGAAGCCCAAACGTATGTTTTGTCAGTATTCTTCTTTATATTCCTTGACCTTTTAATGACCTTATGTCTTTGACGACACAGAACAAATTAGCAAGCCATATTTAAAATAAGGGTATGTAGCATTGCAAGTTAAACCAACTAGAGATAGGATACGCCCGTATAATGTACCTTATGCGTAGAAGGGCTAGCCCTTTAACTTTTCATTCAATACTTGATGATATGAACAATAAATTAGTGATATCAGTAAGTCATTTGATGGCATTAGCATTTTTTTTAATTATTTACTGGTACCAACAGCTAATTGCTGATATCATCTAAACATTTGGTGATATCAGCAATTCCATCTTATAGCTAAATTAGTTGCAAATATCAGCAAATGAAATGGTGATATCTAGAAATTAATTAAAATATTAGCAAATCATTCGGTGATATCATCAGTTCGAGACTTTATATCACAAATTAAACAGTGATGTGCGAGAATTACTGGCATTATCAATTAATTGATGAGATCATCCCTTTACTGATATCAGCAATTATCAGCCAATATTAGCAAATAAATATTGGTATCATTATATATTTATGATATCATCGCTGATATAAGCAAATTGTTTAATAATATCATCAAATGAGTTCGCAATCATCAAAAATTAATTGATGATATCAGCATATAAATGGTGATATCAGCATTATCTAATAACATCAATAAGTAATTACTCACGTGATCGAAAGACTTGCTGATATCACAATTCATTGTTGATGTCAACAAATTTTGAATACAATAGTAACAGACTTGTTATAATTGAGAGACGCGTGGAATTCTACCGCGCAGAAAGAGTGTGGATTATTGTATACTCACGGGAGTGATCAAGCGTAACTTTGTGAGTATTTAAGACCTTTACTTGGGAGTTCATTTAGGGAGACTCAAATGTGGAGTATCCTTATAAAAATACGCATACGCTAACTTTGGCTGTTACCCCTCCATTTCTTGTGGGGTTGAGGGTGGACTACGTCGCTAGTGCACAGTGAGGGGAAACTTGGGTGGACAAGCAGCCTTCACTGAACTTCATAGAATGCCAAGTGGTTCAGGGTGTGCTAGTGAGATCTTCAAGTTGAGTGAGGCTTAAAGTTAGAGTTTTCCGGGGTTCCTCCTTCTACGAGGGGCCTTTTACGGAAAACAATTTGAGTAAAACTCACAGGTAAAAGAATGAAGGTTAACCTTGTTCAAAATACTATTGTTTCAGATAAGCAGAATAAAGACCATAAACCACATTTTTAAGGGGGGGGGGGGGGTCAGTGTGGGCATTTGTGTGGAGACTAGGGTTATGATACAGAGGCAGGGGTGGAAAGACATTGGATTACCCATCCACCCAAATTTTCTAACAAGAACAAACAATGTGTTAAATATTTTAAGTGATGGTGCCAATAAATTTGTCTTCTAAAAACATTTACTGTTACATTCTACCACGATTTTAGAACTGAATTTAACCGTCATTTTTGCCAACTTTACCCAGGAAGACTTTTCTCTATAATAGCAACGGTTAATCCCTTTTACAAACAAGCTTGCTCTATTTAGCAAACAGTCTTTAAAGGGTTCAGACCCTTGAACTTTATTAAGCCCGAGATACCCGAACGGGAAGTTCTCTGGTAGACTCAGGATAAGGAGTAGTCAACTATTTGCTACTCGTTTCTATTGCCTTGTTCATTTTACGTTCTGAAAAGTTGTCCATTTCAGTATATCCCAACGCCTGCGGTTTCCTTATTTTGCCTTTATTAATGTTTCTTTGTAGTAAGTGCAAACAGGTAACAGGAACCATTTGTGTCACATAATTATCTCTGGTACTCAAAAGAGGAGAGCAGTGTGAATACAACCTGAAGATAAATTTTCAATTAAAGGGAGTTTTCTTCTTTACTTCACAAAGTTTAAAGTCCGTGTCAGCATTTTAATGGTATTTATTTGTTCCCTATCCAAACAACACTAGATTACATTTTACTATACTTCTCATCATAGCTGGTAAGAAATGTAAATTTTCTTCTACTACTTCAGTTTAATTGGAGGAATACTTAGGAGGACTTCGAAACTTATATACGTTTATTGAATATTGTGCAAATATGTTGGTCAGCAGCTGTTTTTTTGTAACTGCTTGCATAGAGTTATGAACTCGTAAGGACATGAGGTCCATTTCTTGGAAGGAAATGTTGCTTAGTTCCTGCACTAACGGACCGTTGTAATAATGGTATTTTACCTGCAGTGTTTACGCTGACGAAGGAGAAACGGAAGTGTCTTTCAATCCTCCATCAGTGAAGACTGGTGTGTGCGTCGAGTATGAACTTTCAGAAGCTTTTGCAGGTAAAAAGAGTTTTTTAATTATAGTGTAGAGACATCAATTATTTCCATTTTAACTCAAAGATAACCGAAAGCTGAGCCAACGACTGGAACTGGGTAGTTACATGACTTGCACCGGAAATTTGCTACCGGGAGATGCATTTTCCCTCTGAACCTTTCTAATTGTTTATAAAAACCAACAGGATAGCTCTATGGTAGAAATAAAATGAGGTTTTTCTTGTACTTGCATGTCATTGGCACAATGGAGCTAAATGGGATCTGTAACCACTGTGGAAGGAAGAAAGAAATTGGCAGGAAGTAGGCAAAAATTCCTCGTGGTCATACTGTAACGCTACTTCTTAAGAATACAGAAAGACACCCCAGTACTAGATCAAAGGCGATATTTGGTGTATCGGTAACTGGTAATTTGTTTCATGATCTGTGCACGCAAGTGATTTATGATTTCATTGTGTTCACACTATAGGGGAAATGCAAATGGACATATAATGAACTGGCCTATTACCTAAGTCAAAATATTACGTAAAATTTATGTGTTTTGATAAATCTGGTACTGCCAATCAATTAATCATATGTGAAACCAATGTGGTTTATTTCCTCCCTAAGGCGATAATATACAATCCGGAAGAGAAAGAGATTGTTTCAAAAACTAAGAGGGACAGTTTCATCATGTGAAACGCAAATATGAACTTGGGCCTTTTGATACCTAGGCAAGAGACAATAGTTAGCTTAATAAATAAGCATTTCTAGCACACAGTAAAATAATGTTGTTGTCTTAGTATTTGTTGAATAATTTACTCAAATGTTGCAAGTTTTTCCCATCCCATTAGAATTGTCAGATGTATATATATATATATATATATATATATATATATATATATATATATATATATATATATATATATATATATATATATATATATATATATATATATATATATATATATATATATATATATATATATATATATATATATATATATATATATATATATATATATATATATATATATATATATATCATCTCAAGGTCACATCGGTGATATTTGATACACTGCTTGTAGGCTTAGTATCCTAGCATAAGAACTACATTTACTATTAAATCTAAATATTTGATATTTTTAGGCAATTTCACAATACAAAACGACGGCACTGAACCGAGACTTGTTTCTACGTCACCTTTCGATTATGAAACAAAAGAGATTTATGAAGTGCCAGTAACAGCGATTAAAGGAAATCTGGAAAATGGAGACTGCATGAAAACTGAGAGTAAGTACCGTACTGAGTTAAAATTGTGGAACACCTGAGGTAAAATTTTTGTTTTGGTGCAGATACAGCAACGCTCTTCCCTGGCACAACTTTCACTAATTTAAACAAGGTGTATTATTCAACTCGGTTTGACTCGTTTGCGTTAGCTTGGTCCTAATTCCATGTTTAACCAAATGGGTTTACATGTGTTATATCAGTTTTAGCCCGGTTCAACCATTTAACTGTTCGTAATAGCTCCATGGTTAAATATTCAAGCCAGTTGGATTGTACCAACTATCATATACGGTGAACTGGATTTAACTGGGTTTTTAACAAGTTTTAACTGAAATCCAACTGAATCTACTTGAAGATTCAACTCAACTTTGAATCGGGGATATATATATATATATATATATATATATATATATACTATAAAATGCTAAAAGTCAATCTAAAAGTTAAAATGTCATATCTACAAGCTTGTTTCGTGAGGTTCATAAGAACATCACTCTTCAGGATAAAACATTGTATACATTGATACAATGTTTTATCCTGAAGAGTGATGTTCTTATGAACCTCACGAAACAAGCTTGTAGATATGACATTTTAACTTTTAGATTGCATTTTATAGTATATCTGCGCCTACTTTGTTGAGCACTCTACCATCTGTATGGTCCCAACCTTCATATTCCTATATACATATATATATATATATATATATATATATATATATATATATATATATATATATATATATATATATATATATATATATAATTCCTGTTGTCTCACTCTATATATATATATATACATATACATATATATGTATGTATATATATATACCTAATTGTGGAATAAGGGGAAATTTTGGGGCAAAATATCAACGTTAGGGGGAAATTACCGTTAGGGGAAATTTACGTTCCCCTTTACGTTTTCACACAGTTTTAATGGGAATACGTTAGTGTATAGTAAAATACATATGGGGGTAGGTAATATACCTAATTACTTCAGTGCTGACCAAATTACGGACGCCTGTCTGTTAACACGTTCAACTAATGGACCATTGAATTTACGTACATGTATATGTTTTTCCTTAAAGGCGAAATATACAGTTATGTATTTTATTGTTTTTGAGTCACAAAATGGTGAATTATGAAGAGATTGAACAAACTTGAACATATTTTGGAAAACGATGTTTAAAATATGAACATCTCTTCCATGATTTCAAAATGTGCTTTTCTGAATGTTGGGTTTTAATGGCTAAAGTAGCATGTTCACCTAAAGAAGAAAAAGGGTTTGTGGTTATCAAGGTAGAGAGTTTTAATATATTACCTTTGCTCCGTGATTCAGAGAAAGAAGCCTAATATCGTATTTTCCATTCATTCATACATAAATGTAAAATATCAATGTGTCGGAATTAAGCACCACAAACATGTTACTAGTTTATGCAAATGCCTTCGTCAAGTTTGATGGGCTATGCACATGCACACATTCTTCACAACCTCCTAAATAAAAACTTTTCGCTGTTGCAATACGTGTTTCACAATTTTTACTTGAAAATTTCGCGGAATCGTTCTTCCTTACTCCGTTCACATAAGGTGTTGCCTTTTGAAGTATACTGTACCTAAATTGACTTTTGTGTAAAGAATATATTTCAACATGTCGTAAATTAGTAGCAAGGTTAGAAACGAGGCATTGATTTTTTAGTGTTATATGAATTTACTGCAAGAATCGAACACGAGAAGCTGTATACGTAGGCATACACTAATCTCTGAGCTCGATTTGTGTATCATCTTAAGCCTGTTGCGTCCCACAATTCCATGCGGCAACGAATTACCGAACCCCTTACTGTGTATTCTTTGTAGAAAGTAATGCTTCTTACTCAAAAATAAAAAAAAGAAGAATGCAGAAGGAGAATTGTGGTGATTAATTTAATTTTATGCGAAAATGCAGTGAAATTTTGGGCGTTTGTTGGAAACTTCAACTTCATACGTAAGACGTACTTTTTCTACTTTGCAGCTAACGACTCTGCGATCATTACAATTATAATTATTGATCTAAACGATCAAACTCCTGTATTTAAAGTAGGAGATACAAATGGTCAACTCTTTGAGGCTGTCTTCTTTGACGTCATGAACAACGAAAATATATTTGACCTCGACGACTGGGTAAGTGTTTACACATGATCTAACAACATGTTTGCCGCTGAACACATATTTTCCCCTACTAATTTTATACACATTTAACTGGTTATCATATTTAGATATTAACCATTGAGTTTTAAGAAATAAACGTGTTAAAAGGTAAATGCTTAGGAACTAGATACGTGTGCGTGTTTGGCATCTAAACAAGTTCACAAGTGGAACAAAAGTGTTGAGAAGAACTTGTAATTCGATCCTAAGCATCTTTTATAGAGTGTAGTCTTAGGCAACCTCAATGGCAGTGTTTAAATGTTGGAATGTGCCTTTATTCAACACTGACAGTTAAAACGGTATGCTTTCCCTTGAAATTTGAGGGTTCTTGCTTTCCTCATTACTTTGATGAACTGGCTTAATTATTTCAGTTGTGACTTATTGCTATTAAGCCAGTCTACTCCTCTTTTCAAACTACAATTCTTGCGCTGCTCCTCAGAACTCTCAATCCATTTGCGTGACGTCATAGCCTGTTCGAATCTGATATAGAGGCATGGGCACTCCTTACTTTATCCCATTAATTAAAACAACAATTCAACTTGGAAATATATAGAACGCCAAAAGGTCACGATAGTACGATGTCTGCTCAGATAATCATTTTGCTGTCAGCGTTGATGCTTTAATTTATCAAATATTGAGTGCACCTAATTGGTTGTATTCGGATAAATACGTCACAGTAGGAAATGGTTCTTTATAACTGTGTAAGTTACTCAATTTTTTTTACTTATCTAGACCAATAGGTGGGAAAATGATACAATAACATCAGATATTACGTAAAATGTATATTCCAAGGGAGGAGGTGTTTTAATTTTAGAGGGATTCCGATAATTTTGGCAGCCAATGTTGAAAAGTAACGAGTTATACGAATGGTTTTGTTGTAACGGACTTTTTCTGGGAGTTAACTGTTACGCCATTTTTTACAGCCATGTATCCGCCAAGAGCCGATTGAACTTGCGGCGTACTGGGTGGAGTTATTATTTCTTTAATGCAGAAATGCCGAAGTTAATGATAACATTTTACAATTAACCAGTTACAATTACTAGAGAGAAATACTAGTTGAAACTAGTTACATTTTCAGGTTTGTAACCTGAAATTGTAACAAGACAACAAAAGTTATTATGGCTAACATTTTGTAAATATATCCTGTTCATCAAATCATGGCAATTAACGTCTGTATCTAAAAGCTATACAAAACGGTACTAACTTTTCCAGGTGAAACTGCAGTTATTCATTACAAACCGCAGACTTGGTAAAAAAATCCGCCCAAAGATTGTTTGAAAACACGACACGATTTTAAATATTGTGAGCAAAATTGTAAACATGCACATGATTCCCTTTGCTGGTTTTTTCACTGAAAGCTTTTCACAAGCCCCTATTAGACGGGCAAAATATCACAATGGTACGCTACCTAGGGTAGCTGTAGCTGATGAGCAGCTGACGACCCACGGGTGACTGGGCCCGGCATTGTGCACAGAATGTCAATTGTGCCCTCACGTAAAAGTATTTTGTACATGTATAATTTCAGCTATTTCCAACTTAAAAGGGCACTTTCTCTGAAAAAGAGCGCACGGTTTACGACATTACTTTTTTAGTTTAAGCATGAACATATTGCCTATTAGCTCCAAAGTTTGAGACAGGGAATTAAAATCTGAACAGGAGTTGTAGTTTGATAAGGTTACATAAATATATTATGGTATCTTTTAGGATACGATAATTACACAAATGTTTTAAGGTTACATAAATATTTTATCGTACCTATTAAAATCTATTAAAATACGATAATTAAGTGACTAGGTCACTTAACTACATGTATTTGTCCTTTCTTTCACATTTTTTGTGTTAGGAGATTATATTGTAGAAAATTTGAACAATTTTGAATTTTTACAGGGCAAATGTAAATTTCAAAGCTTTTTAAAGATCTGTCCTTCCAATTGTTTACCTTTTTCATTTTCACGGTCTAGATAAAGTGAAATTCTTTCTTGCATTTGAAGATTTTTCGTTTTAATTCCTTCCAACTCTGCGCATTCCGTTTGTTGCCACGTTACTCTATTTGTTCAGAAAGACTCAATCTGGTGGCAGCAAACAGCCTGTCAATCAAAGATATTAAAAACGTAGAATCCGAAATGTTCTCCCTACACTGGTTCAAACGAAGAGTCTAAACCAGTGTTCAGTGATTTAACATGCACATAGTTCTATCCGGTGATCTGTGCTCATAACTATGGACGCGTAACAGAAAATTCCATTATTATTAGTTGCCAGCGTGCGTGCATTTTTAAAACGCATTCTGCACGTGCACGGATTCTCCGTGGATGGACGAATCCGATCAGCGCTTGTTCTTTGTGACTGTATGCAGCCATTAGTGGGGGGTCCATTGGCCCTACATTGTCTTCATCTATTGTCTACATGAATTTCAAACCCTCATATTCAGTGGCATTGAAGGAATAAATATACAAGTTAGCGTACATCCATCCATGATACAGGTAAGCAAGGAAATTGAAAAATTAGAAGGTGATAGACCGCAGTAATGGCCGACTACAATCAGACCATCGCTTGCTGTCCGGTGTGTTTGCAAAACTAACGGACAACTTGAATTTTCGTTCTAAGCGCGTTAGAATGTAAACGCGTGATCAGGTGTGCTCGTGTTAAGATACCACAGAGACTGACAATCAGTAAGTCCGTGAACTGACCAATCAGTCAGTCCGTGAACTTCAAACCAGTCGTTTTGCGTTCATACCCAAAAGTTCTTTAGTGGAAAGCCTAGAAGAAGCAAAACATTTGATTCATGTAAGTGAAATGTATTGAAGAACAGTGTTAGTAAGATTTGCAATGTTCTGAAATCACAAGCTGTTATACTTTCGAAAGAGTTTCAATTTACCTGTTGGTCCCCAAAACGACTGAACAGTAATCAACACTTCCGCCCTCCGTCAGAGCGCCATTTTAAGTTTGGTTTCTATGCTTGTAATATCGTTACTGTCAATTATCATTATTTGCGCTTATAGAGATAATCGAACGTGGACAGGAACTCTTTTTCAGGTGTTCTTCAATCATTCCATGTGGGACATTATATAACACTACAGAAATCTAGATTTTCTAAATGGTTCGATCGAAACCATACGGGTCTGCTATGACTAACCAGTGGTGGTTTCTACACTCTGATAGCGGCTGCTTAGGTTGCATTTGATCGAAATCAGATCACAAAATGGACTAGCTTTGATAAAAGAAAAACAAAACATTTTATTCAAGTAAATGTAAATTTGAACCCAGCTGCGGTAGAAAATATTTCACAGATTTTTCTTAGTTCCCTGCAGACCTGAAGTGGCCCTTAAAACTTTGTTTTAAATTTCCTTGGAATATCCCTGCAACTGTTATCTTTGTAAGGCAGAAAAATACATTTCCACGAAAGCTAATTGGTATGATGCACAGAAAAATTTCAATCTGTAGTAACAGATTAGCAGTACATACAGTCTATAAAACGTGTTCAGCAATTAAACACTAATTTGCCCCAAATTTGTTCACACGTTTAAATTCTAAACATGTTTAGCGATTTAACACTTAATGTTTAGCAATTGAACATCATTAAAAGCGAAACGTCAAGGAATTAAAAACTTGTGTTTAGCATCTAAACATGTTAACAACGTGGGGGCAAAAAGTGCTTAGAGTAACGTTCCATTTCCTTCCTGGAACGGTTTTAGGGTGTTTAGAGTGAACACCTGTTTTAGAATGTACCTATTTGTTCCTGTTACTGTAGGTATTTGATGCCGACATCACTGCGAGTTTAACTTTCAGCTTAAACTCATCAAACGACCCATCACCTTTGGTAGCCCGAACTGATGGTGCTGTCTTAACTGATTCAAATTTCGATTTTTTGGGCAACGTAACCAATACGTATGACTTCATGGCTACTGTTACAGACACAGAAACAGATTTAAATGATGCTTCAAGTTCAAGCCCTTTAAAGGTAACTTGTTTTCAAATGTGAACACGTAAATTTTACACGGAAGCTACCTAATTTTTTTAATATCCAATTAAACAATTTTGCTTCAGATTTGTTTTAATGGGTATAGAATAAAAATGCATTCAGTTAATTAGCGATCTCAATCAGGATTACGCATTTAAAGGAGAAATATACTTCCGCTTAAGAAAACAAGGGTTGTTTAGCACTGTATAATCGCAGCAGACGCAATCAGCAACTCGGGGGCCTGGCATGGGGTGAACCCCGAGTTATCTCACCAGCCCAATTTGTCAGTACGACAATAGTTGGAAAATCTAAAATTCCAGTTGCAATTTTTTCACAATCGGTCAGCACGTTTCTTTCCAATTGAGCCCACGTCGACGTTTCCGACTAGATCAAGCATCATAAACTTTTCAGTGTTTCATTATAAAAGTTTGCACCTTAAAGATCTCCATTTTTGCGGATGTGCACTTACACACTTGAGTCTTCGCCTCTATTTCTTTCATGTGTAGTCCCGTCTGAATAGCATTTCAGATTTTTCAACGTAGGAGGTTTTGCCATCGTCTTGAGCAAGAATTCGCAATTACAACAGTTAGCACTGACTGCCCTTTTCTGATTCAACGACGAGGGGTGAACTGGTAAAAATGAGTGCTCGTGCACTCTAAGCACTCATGGACTTTTAATTTTCCCGTAAATCTGCATTCAAGCTATATCCTTTTGGGGGTCGGATAAGTGAGCTTTCGATCAAGAATAAATTGTAGTCACGTTCTCTCACAGAACAGTTCTCATCAAAAATCCGAAACGCAACGAAAATTTGCCACGCATTCTAACAGCTCATTGAAATTCAAAATTCCTCATTCTCACTTCATAGTCTTAGTAACATTTTGAAAGAAATCGTAGAATATTGTTTGGGGGCAGTTGCGAAAAAAGGTTTTGGGATATTTTTAACTGCCAGATTACACATGAAGGCATACGAAAAGGTATGCCTGGTGAATGAAGAGTCCCAAGTAGTAATTTGGTATTTTCTGATTGTATTGCAATTTGCTCATTCTTATTGAAGTTAACCAATGAGAATTTTAAGTAAAAGGCTGGGGCTTAGAATCTACTTTCAAACGTGGGAAATGACGTACAAATTATCCTCTGCACTCAACACGAACATGAGCTTGGTTGACTGATGAGGTCGTTTGACTATATTGCTTTGACAAAACAATAACATGATTAAGATTTGAATTTTTTGGTCAAAGACGAACTTTCACTCATATCAATCTAGTTAAAAAACGGTAACATGTTACATGTGTAAGGCAGGATTAATATGGTATGGGAAACAATAGAAAGATGGCTAAGACTTTTTCAATTATTCTTTTAGGGATTACTGAATTCGTCATGATACTTTTGTCTTTTTTTAGCTACAATTCCTTCAATTTGTTACAATATTCGACCCTATCTTCACAGTTTACAACTTTTCTCCAGAAAGGAGTGGGTAACTCATCACCAGCTTCAATGTCTGTGTATGGTCTTTTTCAATCCAAGTTTGAAAAATGTCATTTTCGGCTATCTGAGGGGTCATCTTTTTTCCAAAATTTCTGTACTCTGGGTACTCGCCAATTTATGGTGGCGCTCCCCTTCCGATAGTTGTTTGGGGATATCACACAACGCTCCATATGCCCTTTAATCCCGAGAAAAGTGCTGGCTCTTTACAATAGTTATGCTCTAACAGAGTATAACTATTGTGCGCTTCATCTTACTAACTTATGTCCCTTTGTAATAAAAAGCCATACTCTTTGTCCGTATGGTCATATGTATTACGCTATACTGCGAAAATCAAAAAAAGAAGCAATCTCTTTTCAAAATGCAAAAGTTTTAAGCGAATGGGGATATTCCCCCCTTTCTCCCCCCTTGACATGAGGAAGGGTGACAACGCCGTAATTCATCAGAAAGAAAACTATTAGAAGTGGAAAGAAACGAGAATTCCAATTCTGGACGAGGCTGCTTTTGTTACAAATACGGTAACATGGTGTATTGATTTGGTATTCGTCATACTGCCCGAATCTGGACTCCATTCAGTCGAAAATACTTCCAAAATATCAGAATTTGGGACCTTATGACACCCCCAAGACTGACATGAAACCCAAGCGACTACCCTGGCTGTATTTGAATTTATCCAATTTATTAAAACCTTATTGTGGCTTTGATACTAGTCAAATGATAAAGCAATTATACACCTTATATGTAAATTAATCTGCAGACAAATTTCATGTGTTTTGTTTGTAGTTCCTGAGTAAGCTAGTTACGGCTAGATGGGGTTTTACGGCTCAGTGCAACCAATTGGCCGTTTTGCCAGTTGTTGGTTGTGGCTCACCTTTTTTTTTCTTGCTCTATTGCTTATGCTGAGCACCAAGCGCAATGACCGCGGGTTTCATTTTCAAAGTCTTAGGAATGACCAGGTCACCAGGAGTCGAACCCTATCCCGGCTGCAAGTCAGATGCTCTAATGACTCGATCCATGGAGCTTCTGGGACACAAACAGATTTAATTACATTTTTCATGCAAAATTTCATATATTTAGATATCGATCAGATCTTCAAAGCAAATTTTTTCCACGTCATAGTTAATTGGTCTTAAAGTTATGGTCATATAGTGCTGTTTCAAGTTATAGTAAATGCATCGGGATTTTACTTTGATTCCTTTCCTGTTACCTGTACCAAAAATGCGATATAAAGTAGTAAAAAGTTTAGATTTAGTCACACTTTCTTTGAGAAAAACTGAACTTTAAGTTCTTCACAACGCTGTCCATCTACATATTCTATTAAAAAGGGAAGATAGCGACATTCATATTGTTTACAATAGACCTTACCATTGCCATATGCAATATGAGATTGGTATTTAATTAATCGCTCAATAACATTCTTCATACCTTGGTATCATGCAGCCTCTTTGAATTTAAAACAGACAACTTACGAAGTAAGTCTAGCAGATCGGTTATCCAATGAATAGGTATACCACGTTGTTGATTTAAGGTGGCACTTCATGGACGCCCACATTATATTTCCGTTCTCATTTGTCTATACTTATAAACAAAGGCACCCCCCCCCATGACACAATCCTGGCTACGCGCCTATTCCCAAGCTTATCCCCTTCCACTTAACATACACAACTGGTGGTACCATAGATTGAGATGACTTGAGACAATGAACCAAATTCATTTCAAGGCGTTCACAATACAACGAATTCGGATCGGATACTATTCCAATTTTCAGGTTTTTGTTAAAGTCTTTTGCATCTCGGGTTGGAAAGAATCCAAAATTTTCCAACCTGTGTAAATATATGATTTGTACTGCAGGACTACGAAAATTAAAAATGCAGACTGACAGTGAGCATTTATCGGACTATGAGCGTGTCCGATAAAGGCTGTCTGTGGTTTTATGTAACGAAAAACTTCAGTTAACATTTCATTTTCATAAACAGCCAACCAAAATTACAAACTTATTGCGTTTCGCATTTTCCTTACTCTTTCCGACCAGAAATGGAGAAAATTTTGATAAGAACTCACAAAAGTTTGAATTCGATCTGAATTCGTTGTAGTGTGTTTGCTGCTAAATTAGGCTAAATTATGTCGTCTTAACCTTTTCTCGTTCTCAGTTCGGAATAATGGGATGGGATGCTATATTCATATTTGAGGAGGAGTTAACAGATATCCAAACTGCCTCAATGGTGAAAAGAAGCAATCCCCAAATTTCTGCTGATAGAACAACGGATGCCATCGATACGTAAGTACAAGTTAGTTGTTGACAGTCAGATATTTTCATGCGTTCTTTAGAAAAGGAGAATATAAATCAGTAAATAGAAGAAATTAGTCATACGTCAGTCAACTACGTGTTTAGTTGCAGTATAATACCAGTATTTGAAAGCTTTTTCCTGCATTAACATGCCCTGCCATAGCGCAATATCAGCCTACAAGGAGGGCCCCCGCAAGAGGACAAATTTCTTCTGAAATTCCAAATCCTACATAAACTACGTGCTGAATGAATATGGTGCTCTGCGTGGAAAGCGTTTGATATCCCCTCCCCTCCCAGGTTATAGTCCAGAGTATTGACAT
Organism: Holothuria scabra; assembly: GCA_037179385.1. Taxonomy (NCBI): domain Eukaryota; kingdom Metazoa; phylum Echinodermata; class Holothuroidea; order Aspidochirotida; family Holothuriidae; genus Holothuria; species Holothuria scabra. Next base: position 35,689,806 of record CM074198.1, read on the forward strand.
TAGCTTTAATGAAAGCCAATTCGATACTGCCTGAAAAAGTTCTAACCGCCTCCGGAAGACCCTCGAAGGGCTACCAACATGAGTTTGCCATGCACCTGAAGAAGCTCAATTTTCACAGGCTAAAGAGAGTATTTTTAAGTTCATCAGTCTACTTTTGTTACGTCACGGTTAGTCAGGATAAAAGCCTATAAGCCTGTTTGGTCCCACCACTGCACATTGCTGGACCTTAAGGGGCCCATGCACACTGTTTAACAAAAAGTTCCGTAGTGGCTAACGACTGAGATAGTCCCCGAACCTAATCCCTAAAGGCCTGTATACACGAGCAACATTTGCAAAACATTCCCAAAAACATTTCCAAAACATCCACTGGCAAGAAATCCAAAACATGCTTGTTTTCGGTTTGTTGCACAGTGTAGACAGGGTATACAGCATGTTTTGAAAATGTTGCAAAAGAAATGTCATGTCAATTCTTTTCAAAACATCCTCAAAACATTTTCAAAATGTTTTCAAATTGTTTTTACTCTGTCTACACTGTGCAACAATCGAAAACAAGCATGTTTTGGGTTTGTTGCATGTGAAATGTTTTGAGAATGTTTTACAAATGTTGCTCGTGTTTACAGACTTTAAGCAACAGCCAATCAAGAAATTCCTTGTTAAACGATTACAAAAAGATGTAAACTTTAAGCTGGCTTTAAATTTTAGTTTAAGTGTCAAATATGGAAGGTCAAATTGTTTTCCCTCGAGAGATCGTTGTGCACTAGCTGTATGACATCAAGTATAATGGTACCAGTGTACGGTATAAAGCTATATATCCACAGATTGGTTGCCAAATTTCCGCCGGGAATGAAGTCAGTGAGCCACAACTGGAAAAAAGGCAGTGTCCGGCTTCTGGAACCAACTGGTTGGAAACTGGGCCGTAGAACTGAATCTACTGTAACCTAACCCAGGAATGAAGTAAACCCCGCGCTGATGTGTTTGTGAATGCGAAGTGTTTTTTTTTTTTTTCAGATGTGAAAAAGAAGGCAAGATCGGCTGGTCTTTAGATGGAAATATTCTTATAAAAATTGACCGCATTATACAGGAGTGAGTTAAACGTACTTATTTTTCTCAAGACTATATGGATAACTTATTGAATTTCTAAACCGTTACACCAAATTATCGAGCAACATTTTAAAACAATATGAAGTGAACATGTCTTCATTGTGCAGCCACAAATTGTATAAGTCGATCACTACCGGTGAACGGAATATGGACCAAGGGGCTGTGTTCACTTCCGACATATATTCTGATATAAACCGATCACTTATTCGTCGGCAGATTGTAACTTTCCTGTGGGAATCGTTATCGGAACTTAAGTATTCGGAGTTTCCGGCAATTTATAACCCATGAAGTTGGTACTTACGGTCGACACTGCAGAGATAACTCCAGTATTAGATGTTTTCATAGTGTGAAATAAACCGTTAATACATTCGGGCCATAGACCTATTTCCAAATAGCAATTACAATGAATTGTGGGATATAGTTTTGGGTGTGCGTCAATTTTAACCACAGTAAAATGTCATTGACAAAAATGACAACACCAAAACTCTATCCCACAATCCTTTGTAATTGCTATTTGGAAACAGGTCTATTGAAAGGTATGTGTCTTATGTTTTTATGTTGCTGATGGTTTCTCTTTTTTCTTCAATACAGCATTAGCGATGAAAAATTGTACATCTGGCTATACGGTGTGAATACAAACAACTTAAAATATGTGACTGGTGCTGAAATTGACGAAACAACAATAAAGTAAGAATTTTTGCGTTTGCTTTGCCGGAAGATAACTTTTATATGAGTATTTTACCGTTTAGTACAATTTTCACGTTTGAAACCGTGAGCCAGATGGTGAGCTCAAAGGCACCAATTAGTCTTCTTCACGGTCTCCATGAAGGTCCTATGAAATAAAAACTAAGCATCAGACTGCATACAATATAGCATCTTCCTATTGCTGTTTCCGAGTGGTTAGTTTGGCTAATTTAGCTCTCCATAGACCTTTTTTCTAATGGCCTTTGGCAATTGGCAATCAAAAGCAGTGGACTGTTACTTTGACCATGTACTGCTATCCGAAACAATCAAGTTACTTTGGGAAAGCCTTGGTATGCTTATCGTTTTTGTAACTGTAAGGCCTGATTTTCTCACTTCAAACAGTTCCGATTTTCTTAGCCTTCCCCTCTTAGCCTTCTTAGCCTTCCCCTCCCACAACTGTCTAACTAAAATCCATCCTCATCTGGTCACAGTCTCAGTTTTTTTGCTTCAAGGTGAGTTTTATGACAAGACCCTAATGTTTATTCAAAACACTCTCAGTGCAGTACATGCTGTGTGATATTTTGAGCTGTAGTACCCTGCATTTTCTGAACTTGCTGTCAATCAAAGAGCTGCACCAATTGAGAATTTCTGAGGACAACAACAAATATTGTAGTTTTCGAATGAAGGTTGAGTGCCTTATTTGAATGAACTTAACATTTGTGGCAAAAATAAAAACTGAATCTTTATTTCACGAGCGTTGCTATATGGAAAAGGTCTCGGAAATTCACCCCAATGAAATTTAACACCTTGCGGTCTTTCCGTTCCAGAATAGGCAGGTCTTAAAGGGAAATATTGCGTTGAAAAGAATCACCCTTTCAAAACTAATATTTGTGGACACAGGTTGATAGATTATCAAAAATAAGGCCGTATGGTAGCCTTATTTTCAAGAAATAAGTTTCCCACAGATAGAAGTTCAATTGTTTGTTGCTCAAGAATAATTTGTTCACCCAAACTTTCAACATTTCAAATGATGCAACGTCCATTGCTCTTTTTGCCCATAGTATTTTGAAGACATATAGCTATTGCTGGGGTTTTTGATTAAGACTGAATTGTTGGATAGTGTCTGAGCCATTTTCCTTGTACTCTTTGTTGGAACATTTTAAACACAATATTTCCCTTTAAGTTGCAGTTGCCACCGATTGGAAAAACACATACTCTAAAATGATAATCAGTGAGATATGTTTGTTTCAAATATGACTATAATTATATAATTTTAAAAGCATCCAAATATACCTTTTTCGTTTTCTCATTTAACAGGAACTTGCTGGAGACGAATTGTAACTTCCTTTCAGTAGAGTTGTCAAAAGACAAAACATTCATACAAAATGAACTTCGCGACTACTTTTTTGTTTTCATGGCGGTTATTCTTCTCATCGGTATTATCATTATGATAGTCTTCCTCTTCTATTCCTGGAATCAGTTAGTATTTCTTTTTATTAACCAAAGTGTCTTATTGTGGTGTTTATTCCATATAGGAAGTAATTTCTGACAGTCTTTAATAATCACAATAGTGAGCTTTAGATTGCACGACGCGGACGTCAACTTCAACGCAATGACGTCACCTATTGCGTTGCCCCTGCCATTTCACAACTTGGTGTAGCTTTATTTATCGTTGCGTTCGAAAACGGCATAGACACAGATGACGTCACTTCGTTGTAGACGAGGTCCGCAAATGACATACACTTCAAAAGGTAAACGGGTTAAATTTCACTCGTTTAAAAAGTTAAAATTACAAAGATCACTTGTAAGAGCGGCAATTCAGTTCAGGAAGAGTGAAATCAACTCCAAATGACTTGCAAATTTTCAACTACTGATGGGGTGCCTACAGGAACCCCTCTTATAGAAAAGAAGGATCCCTGCAGGCATCTGTTATAGAGTGAATGCTAACTCTTCGTGTAATGGATTTCACTATTCTTGTGGTGAAATAACACTCTACAGGTGAGCATTTACACTTTTCACCCGATTAAAGAGTGATTGAACTCACTCATTTGTTTTTGAGGTGTCACTGAAAACATTCGACACGAGCCAAATCAACACATTTCTGATATGATTTGCAATCATGCAACTATTTATGAAATTACAAAACATTGTGGAAAAATGATAACAAGTAAAAAGACGAACAAATTAAAATTTGTTGTTACCCTTTGTCAATTCCCAAATATTCCATCACAATGTGGTGCCAATTGTAACTATGCTTATGGTTCATTTTGTATATGTTACTTGTGTCAATCAATATTTTGGTCTTTTACATTTTAATCTATGGCCTCATGGGAATGTGGTCACGGAAGATATATGTAGTAACTTAGAATTTTACCAAGATTTCGAATGTCGATCATTACAGAGGAACACATTTCTACAGAGCGATTTCAAACGTGTGAAATGTTTGCCATCCACCTTTTGAAAGAAAAGGGCTTCCCAATCTGCGTGGTATACCTTGAGGTACAGATGTGATATTTTTGAAAGTTCAAAAGTGTTGAACTTTTGAACGGATGCATAGACCAAAGTAAAAAAATAATATCTTTTATTTTACTATCATTTTGTTTTCATTGGGTGATATCATTCACTGGTTACAATGTAGTTTGAAACTGTGAACAACGACTTTTTTTAAAGCCAATTTATTTTTCAATTGCAAAACTCAAATTATCTCAAATTTACTCTGCGGTCACACTGCAAAGAACTCGGATCTGATTTCGATCCAACTTTTGAGAGTTTTTGTCAAATTCCTCTCCATCGCTGGTCGAAAAGAGTCAAAAATTTGCCAACCTGTGTAATTGTATGAGTTGTACCTAAGGACTATTGAAATTAAATTTATGCATTTTTTCATGACTTCACATCGATAAACAAATTTTGTCGGACTACCGGCTGTCCGACAAAAGAAAAAAAATCGGTGTGTCGTCACGGAGTGAGGTGGCATTTCATTTTCATAAACGTCAGATGCATATCATATATTTACACTGTTTGACAAATTGTTGGCTTTTTCCGACAGGAGATGCAGAAGATTCTAGCAAGAACTCGAAAAAAATCGGATCGGAATCCCATCCAAATTCGTTGTAGTGTGACCGTGGCGCACTTTTAAATTATTTGAATACTGTGTGAAGTTAGTTAGATGGAGTTTTACGGCCCAGTTTCCAACCTATTGGTTCAAGTCGAGCCGGCAACGGCCTTTTTTCCAGTTGTGGCTCACTGGCTTGTTTTCCCTTCTCCATTGCTTATGTGGAGCATCACGCACAAAGGTAGTAGGTTCCATTTTTAGAGTCTTTGGTATGACTCGACCTGGGAATCGAACCTGTGCCTTCCGCGTGAGAGGCGGATGCTCTTACCGTTACTGTCAAATTATCTGATTTTTCATTGGCAAAGAGAAACAAACGTTTCTCATTTCGAAACATTTGAAACAGTTTACTTTGAATCTGAAACAATGAATTGAGTTAATTTTGAATTACCGTAATTTGTTAACAAAGGTAATATTTTGTCTTTTAATTTCAAAATCATAGATTTTTGGAAGAGAAAGAAAAATTCCAACATTTCCAGCCAGTCCCCGAACCAGTAGAGTAAGTTTTGAAGTACTTCCTTTTTCTTTTTAAATAAAGTGATCTCCGGAAGAAATTTTATTTCCTACCGAGAATATTTCTTATAGGTACATACGCATTTGTAAACATTATTATTGTTCCCTTTTCTCGTTCTACCTACTTTCCTATTATCTTTCTTAAGAACGGTTTCTCCCTCAATTGAATATTAAATATGTATGAACTTTTCATGCAAGAATGTTTCTAAGACCGACAGCCCTATGGTATTACTTCTGGTATTACTTCTGAATCAACTTGATTGCATCCATCAAAATTTACTTTTATATAAAGTTGTTAGTAGTACGTTTTTAATCAAGTGAGCCATTACTGACTGGTCTATTCTTAAAAAAATACTTCAGAGAATTTCAAGGATAGCCGTTACCGGTATGTCATATACAAAATGTTGATTTACCTGTCCTGATTCCACCCGTGACCGAGATTCGAGGGTTTGACTTTGGGCCTCAGTACAATTTGGGGATTATAATTCGTAATTCGGGATGCTCGCTCTTCATGGGTACCAAACATTCTTTTAATTATGCAACAACGTCCTCTTCATACTGATATTTATGTGTAACCTCACTAGGCGGCACATCACGGTGCTAGGATCCTAATCATTTCAAGCTTACAAGCAGTAAAATTGCACATCTTTATTTGCAATTAGAAACGTTATTCAATGCAGGAAATCTTAGATAAAATTTATTAGGACACCCCATCAAACCTCCCAGCAAAATGCTGGGTATAATGAGGCCATTTGGGACCCATCTTTCCCTTTGAGACTCAGAATTGCAGACTGTGGGATACTAAGAAACTAAGCAAATTGGGAGCGAGGTTAAAATTGTGTTCAAACGAATTTTTTCAAAGATTGTTGAGTTTCAACATGGTGAAAAACGGAGGAGTAACGGAACGCGGAGTTGACTGATTACCTTCCAGGACCCGTATTATTTCATTTATTTATTTATTAAATTGGGAGCAAAAATTGATAAAAAAATGCCCTCCTCTTTAATCTCCTATTTTATCCATCAGTTGCATGAATTTTACTGTCAGTCGTGCCGTTAACTGTGTGCACATGGCTTGAAACACAGCAATGCAGTGTAATAAGCCGATAAACGTGTGCATTTCAATACGTCATGCCTACGTTTTTTTTTTTTTTAATATCGGGCCAAAGTAAACAACTAAAGTATAACAGCCTCGGACGTTTGTCATATTTATTGTTAACAACTGTAAGCACTGCACCTAATTGCCACGCCACCTGTTTTCCTATACACTGTTAAAAATTTCTGTAAATTTACAGACTTTTTTTAACTTAAACTTTTTGTATTTTACTTTTAATAGAGATTTTCTGTATCTTTACAGACACTTTGTATTGCTACAATAAAAAAGGTTGTTTAACATGTATTTTCTGTTTATTTGAAAAACCATTTCTGTCTGCTTTTTTAACCAAATTTTACTGCTTTGTAAAACTTTTTCTGTAAATTTACAGAAATTTTAACAGTATTTTGTATTTTTCTGATTTCACATAAATATACTGTCATTTAACAAACATTCATTTTGTTTTTAAGCTGAAAAAGAAACAAAAATAAGCCCAAACAAACAAACAAATAAGAAATAGCCAGAAAATTTTCAATATATAACATGCATCGTTCTGCGAAGTTTCAGTTAAAAAAGAAAACATTTTTGGCAAATTTATGGCCCTATTTGAAAATTAACTTACATTTATTATACTGACAATTGGTATACTGATGTCAACTCATCGCCACAGGCGCTCATGCACTTGATCGAATTAAAAACGTTTCACAAATTTACTTGAAAGAGTCTGTAAATTTACCACTTTATGACGTATATCTCATTTTGCATAAATGGGTGGAGCTTATTTTGTAGGCATTTTCCTAACAAAAGGATTGCTGTTGCTTTGAATAATATCTTTTTTGACGTTTTTTAATCAGGAAGTGATAAACTTATTGTTTACCTTGTCTGGAAATGTTTGCAACCAATGTATTTGCATTCTTTGTCATATTTATTTTAAAAACAGTTATTATATTGTACAAAAAATGTGACTTTCCAGTTACAAAGTTCCTAGAGATAGCAATCTACTTGACAACAATATGACAACAAAGCATCCTCATTGTGTTTTGATTGAAAAAAACTTCGTAACGACACATTACGTTGATAAGCAAATACCTGATCTACGTAATGGTGAAGTGTATGTTACGTAATAACATATGAAAGGAAAAAAAGCGATATTATAATAAATATTAAAACGCCGAGAATGAAAACAGTAGGCTGTAAATTCACATAAAATTAAGGTAAAAAAAAAACAGAACAATTCTGTAATTCGATTTTACAGTAGACATTTGTAAACTAATTTACATGCAAAAATTGTAAAGAAAAAACAAACACTTAATGTTTTTTCATGATTACAGTCTGGCTGTAAAAAAAACATTTTTTGGTTGGAAAAAAATTTGCCATAAAAATTATGTAAATTTACAGAGAAATTTTTAACAGTGTATGATATGACTGCTTTGTCAACAATGAATGCGAGAAAACATTTCTCTTAATTGCTAGTCACTCAGTGGCGGCGCCAGAATGTCAAAAAGGGGGAACATGAAACATGTTTGGAGCAAATCTTTCCGGGCTGATCGCGATGCCGAACCCAAAACGCCTGTTTCTGTGGGTGGGGATCCAGGGGCGAAGCTTTGTTTTAACATATCTCTGGGTAACAAATTAAGTCTAAGTAGAGGTATATTGTTCCTTCTTGTGGGGTAACCTAACTCCTAACTGACCTAAGTTTGGGGGCGGGTGGAAAGGGGGGACGGGGAGGAGGGCGAAATTTGAAGGGAAATTCCCCTCAATCGCCGACACTGTTGTCGCTAAATGTATATTGTCATTTTTCAACGATGTAGGGAAGAAACAGAAAGAGTTCCAGAACCCGAGCCGGTCCAAGAACCAGAACCAGAGCCAGAGCCTGAAGTTTTGCAAGTGAACCCGGCACCGTTACAGATCACACGTCAATACGGTAAGTGTACATAAGTCTAGTTTATATTTAAGAAATTTCATTCGCAGAGTGTGTCATTGCGTCTTTCAGTCTTTAGTTGCAATCTATTTGGATTTCGATGTTCCTATTAACTTTGGTTATTTCATTGTTACTTGCTCAAAGTCCTAGTAAAAATACGAAGCAATTTTCCCAAAATGAAGTCCATTTAAAAAAAAAAAAACTGGAAAAAAACTGGCTATGTCTGTGACAATTTTAAACAGTGAAAGCAGTTGTCAATTGTAAAACTTTACAATTGACTTAAGATACTCCATCTCGACGAAGAATTATGTGGGTAAAAACAAAAATGGTGGTTCCCATGACAAGTTCTACATCCGATGGAGAGAAAACCTACGTATATACCCACAAAATAGAAAACGGAGCCTCTTCCAGCTCCTTGATGAATAAACCAATACGTTTGACCTTTATACTTCGTATGATACCGTTCGCGCCAACTTATGGTGGCGCTTTACTTCGTATGATACCGTTCGCGCCAACTTATGGTGGCGCTTTACTTCGATGTAGTAAGTTACCGTATATCGCACCCACTTTTAGTGAAAACCTGCATCCTCTCCTCTAAAAAGAATATGCATTTTTTGTTTTATGTATTTCAATAACGCTCTATAAATAATTACTTTTGAATATGGTTTCAAACTATCTATAATCTCGTTTCATTAATCATCCACTAAAAATAAATAAACAAAAAATAAAAATACCACACCGGAACGTGTAAGATAGCATTACTGGTGTTTCAGGTCCTAGAAGTGTAATACATCGTTAATTCAAGGTTAAAAGAAAGTTGAAACTTTTAAAACATTTGTAAGTTTTTGTTCTCGCAGAACCGGTCCAAATGGAGCCTGAACGTGTCCATGAATACGAGTGGCAGGTTCGATACTTTTCTAATTTCATCACACTCCTAACGTTATATTCTTCTGTATTGACGAATCCGGACAGTCAAGTGATGGTTTGATTTTGGTCGGACATAATTGGGATCCATTTCCTTTAGTCTCTCAGTTTCCTTGCTTGCCGGTATCATCATGTATAGTTGTTCCTTACATGTACCTCGAATACCTCAATTTCTTTGAACACGAGGGTTTGAAATTCATGTAGACAACAAATGAAAACGATTTAAGGCTGATGGATCCCACTTTGAGCTGGTTACAGTCACTAAACACAAGCGCTGATCAGATTCGTCCATATAGATATTAGTTGGTTATAACGGTACAAATCTGTTGAATCAGGGACTTCCCTGGTCGAATACAAAGGATGTCACAAATTTCATCGTGGTAATCGAATGTATCCAAATTGAGTCTATAGTACGACCAGGGAGGTGCTACTAGAATAACACCTCCCTGGTACGTCAAGGACAACACAGTGTTGTCACTGAGTTTTTTATTGTCATTCAACACATGTTTTTTCAGTATTAATTAAATGTGAGATAAATGTTAATTAATGTTGGAAATGTTATTTAATGTAGTAATTACATCTTAGATATAAATATTTTTCAGTTTCAGCTTAATTTAATTTTATTGCTTCCTAAAGAGTTATTTGATTACAGAATTACTAACAAAATATAATCCATAGGAGCCCACAATAATGAAACATGTGCCATACTATAGTCATATAGAAATAATGTAGCAATATTAAAGCGTTTTTCTTCTGAAACAGATTACTTCATCCAAATTAAATTTTACCTTACTTCAACAGGAAGCAATCATTGACATGCAATCTGTAGACAGTTTTTCAATGATGACCCTTGGTTTTGAAGCTAATCCTGGGGATAGAGACGATGGCACATCGGTAGTTACGACAACCACTGATGGGGATACGGAGCCACTGATACCTTATGCTACATTCGCTCACATGAACTTAAAACAACCCGAAGCTCCACGAACCGATATTCCTAAAACAGATTATACGGAATCAAAGGGTGCAGACGGCGCCGTGGAAGATAATCCTCTGCCTAAGGAGAAGATGGATCTAATGGAGAAAATAGCCATGTTAAACAGAACTGAATCCACTACAGATCCTACCAATGAAGAACATCCTGAGGCCGAGAATGATCAATCCATGCAAAAAGACAAAGAAAGCGACAAGGACCGTCAAGACGCGGACACAGGAATCAAGAACGCAGATTTTACATCCAATGCAGCAAGCGAACCAGAACAAGGGGATGGGGCAGTGAATGAAGCATTTGAGCCGTCTCCTCCATCCTCCCCACAACTTTCTCTCAAAACATCTTCGCCACCGCCGCCACCATCGCCTCCTCCACCACCTCCACCACCCCCACCCATGTCCCTTCCAGCGACTCAAGAGGCTGAGGATGTCGACCCCATGCAGGATCCCGATGATAATTACCAGTGGGTTGAAAAACCACAAGGAAACGCACTTCCTAGTGTGGAAATCTAGTAGATTTTAAGGTGAAATTCGAATTAATATATAAGTAACGGAACTCGGGTGCCTAACCTTAGCTAAGCCCAAAGGAAATGGGAAAGAACTTTTGTTTTCATGATTGGAAGCAACTATTGTAATGGTTTCTGCGAGCATGCGCTAGCACATTTTATTTTTAGTCATATACACCAGAAACAGGAAAAAGTGGGTCGATGCTCACTGTTAAATAAGAATTAACCAATCAAGATATTTCGTTTTTAAACAGGGCACAGCTGGTGATAAATTGCTTATCGTCTGATAAAATATTAAAATTTGAGGATATTACTCCTTAATTTGAAAGCTATGCTTTTGAAAATGTTACATTTTCCACAATTGGTTCAAAGTCATACAATGAATCTGCGTCTGCTGCTTGTTAGATTTCTCAAATTTGTACATATTGAACACCTCCAAAAAGAAATAAAAATGGACCACAAAACTTTTCGGCACAAATTTGTATGATTAAATGGAGCCTAACACGCACTTTAGGTATGATATTAATTTAAACTTTCAATAATGTAAACTTTTAAATAGTATGCATATTCTGACACACTGTAGTTATGGTAGTGTTAACTGCTCATAAACCTCTATCGCTCCTAAAATATTTAGCGAAAATACAAATTTCTATAATACTTTCTGGCATAAGCTACAAACGCTATTATATCGACCGTGAGTGCAAAAAATTGATATGAATATGTGATATTTGTGGTGTAGCAAGACGTATTTATGCAAGAACATGACAAAATGTGTGCTCTTATCTGTATACGTTGGCGTTTATGAATGAGTATTTTACTTTAACAATCATAATATTTTGTTGCGTTGTAAATAAAAGAATAGCAATAGAGCTGAATAACTAATAAGTTACTTTCAGTTTCTTTCATTGATATTGTAAAATGATTATGCTGTAATAACGTTACCCAACACCCAACACTTTAAATTTAGTTTCAAGCTAATTTTAACTTTTTGTGTTAAATTGAACATCTCAGAATTACTCCAATATCTCATGCTTTAGTTGCAACGACTTTTGTTGCCTTGTAGCTTAAAAATCGGGGAGCAAATCCCAGTTGGGTTACACCGTCCCAAAAAATTAAAAGTAGGAAATACTGCGTTCTCGCTTAACGCACACCTCCAATCGGAGTATATAATCTCTACTGTGCCTGGGCAAGGTAGAAGTAGTTCCGTTAGCATAGTCGCAGGGGCTCGCACACAACTGAATGAAAACATTAGTAACCTTTGCAAAGCAATTTAAGATTTGTTGCTGATGTACAGATATAAAATGCTCAAAACGGGAGTATTATACTACTACTGTTTGTTCTAGGGAGTTGCGATTTCCTGGTGTCTCTAAATATAGTTTTTAAAAATTTCGCAGTAACAAAACACCGAATTTGGAGAGTAAATGTGGTAACCAGTGAAAGCTATTGGAGACTTTCGAATTTTTTTCTGACGTTCTAACCTACCTCTGTATTTATGGGGCTCAATGGTGTCTTTGTTCTACACCATTACGTGCGCTTTAAATTGGAACTTGGGAGAAGGACCGGATTAAGACTGTTTACAATTATCATGAGTTAAGCCATTACAAGTGTAACCTTTTGTTTTTGTCCAACAGCCCCCCAAAACCATATGTCAATATCTTTTGGTGGAAACAGTCATTGTGTCATGTGGTACGGTTTACCCTCCATGACCTTGAACAGGCACGCCATTTTGTTGTTTACGAGCAACTTTCCCTTCCTTTTGTCCTAGATTCTTAGGGCCCTTCTTGTTTCCCGTTACGTATTACCGGTGAACGTGACAAATCTACAGCCCCCTGATTGGTCACTTAGATCAACACACTAATTTATATTTGTTTAACTTGGTGCATCACAACTTTTGACCAATCAAGGGAATGCATTTCTCATAGTGTTCCGATCTCCACGAGGGTGAAAGCCCCAGCTACAAATTTTACACACTCGTGCAGCGGACCTCGAAGGAGAAGCATCTCTCAAGATCCCCTACCTCAGTGGTTCTCAAAGTGGTCCCTACCGCCCCCTGGTGGCATTGAAAAGTTTTTAGGGGCGCTGAGGAGTCTGCTAGCAATGGGGGGGGGGGGCGTTGGCATTGACTAGGGGGTAACTGGAGGTTCTCATACAATCGTGCAATAAAAGAACTTGGGAGGTTGCAGAGTGGTTGACACAGACTGTCTACTCTGAAAAGTTTAGCAACTACTGACAAACATTTACCCAATATAAAACTTATCTGGGTCATTTTGGCGCTGAAAATAAGTTGAAAGTGGAAAGCTCAAAGTCAAAGAATTATATAAATATGATGGCATGTTGGGTGGGAGGGGCGTTGGATCAGTCATGGATGCCTTATGGGGGCGGTATTTTGAAAAAGTTTGAGAACCACTGCCCTACCTAGCCTTCATACTACGATTGGCCATTTTATCCGACATTCCGACAATCCGACAAAATTGGTATTTCATACTACTGAGAGGGCTCAGATCGATATAGACAATGAACAATTACAACAGTAACAATTACAAAAGTAACAATTTCCATTGACACCTGTTCCCGGTGATACAGTATGTTCCATAATCTGCCTTTTCTACGCACGAACTCGTTGCTTGTAAAACCAGTCGATGGAAATCAAATGCTCAGGAGAAACCACGTGACGTGGGAGTAGTCTGACCGGAGTCCCGAGCGAGAGAAGCGCACCATTAGACCGTTTTTCTTGTCTAAATAGGCTTCAAAATGTTTCACAAAACTATCACCATTCGATTATACCTCAAAAAGTCTAAATTCTCCATGGAGAACGGGGGATACCTCTTCCCGTTAGACTCCTTTACTCGAGGAGCAACCAGTAAAACCCCCGACGACCCTATATCGGTCGAAGCTTACTAATTAACTTGAAAAACCACCAAACTTCAGTCTCTGGTATTCTCAGTAACCCATGTTTACGTTCATAATTGGTCATTAGGAGACATGTACCATTTGCTTTGAGCCTATTTCAATGGCGAAAATTTACCGGTGCCCTGGTATACTCCAGCCATGTCAGTCAGAGAAATTAATCGTCCCACCCCCCCCCCTTCTCCCACCTCAAAATTTCTTTGCTCGCCGCTGATATGTAGTCTGGAAATTATAGTTCTAATCTACAGCTCCATAGTTTATTCAATACGGTAACTGTCGAGGCACTAGCGTAGCCAGCGGGGGGGGCAGGGGGCAGAGTGCCCCCCCCCCCCCCACAGAAATTTTGGGGACGCGATGGGCGATGTTGAAAAAATGAAGGGGAGCCCCAAAAAAAAAAATAATAAACGGCAAGAGGAGGGAGGGAATCGGGGGCATTTTTTACAGTTTTTCGGGGGGGGGGCTCTTAGTCGTTACGATAAAGTATGCAGTCCCCGACGGCGACTAGCCTCCCCGATGGTTTACCTGTTTTTTGCTCTCAAGGGACAATTTCCCTAATAAGAACCTCAAATTTTCCGCGCGCTACGCGCGCTGTAGATCCACTCCAGTTTTTTCAATACTTCCATTCCACATGTCTAGACAGTGTAAGTCCTCTCAACCTTACCAAGTAACTGGTAGGCAGAGTACACAGGTTATGCAGAGGTCGTAAATTTTACCCCATATCACAAAGCCTAGTTGCTGTTCTCTTGTGTGTGTCATGCGATAGGTCAGATGGTGAGCCAGTCACGGAGCATAGTTTGGCTATTTTATCGGATATTCCAGGTGGTTTCGACACAATGTATGTTATCCCCGATACGGTCTACAACCCCTACAGTTTCTATTTTTTTTCTTTTTGTTCTTAATGATTACATAGGCTATGTTATTTTTGTGAGCCCACCAAAAAATTTCGCGCGCTTTGCGCGCTTTGCAACTTCACGATTCAGATTCAAAAGAACACTAACTCGGCTTTTAAAATATTAGGTAACATTGTGGAAAATGTGCCCAAGGCTGCAATGACATGGGATAGTTAGGCTCCTTCATACCACCCCGTCGACATAGGGGCTGTCGGAACTTGTGGTCGGTGGCATGGCCCGCCCCCTGTCGGGGATAACCTGTCGCCTTCTCATGGTCGGTTTAGTTACTTTGGCTTTCACAAGAGTTATTTCTGCGATAAAACCCAAAATGTTCGGTACGCTTTGCACACTCTTCCTCAGTTCCGTTACCTAGAGCTAATAAAGTACAAACTCTTCCCACCTTTTCATGTAAATTAATAAGTAGAATAAATGGATTAATGTTCATGTCGGGAATTTCATCTCATTTCGCTAAACTTAGTTAATTATCTCTTGTGTCAGTCGTGCGGTACGGACTCGAAGAAGAAATTACAATATAATTTCTGTCCGATAGGGCCCAAATGCCGGGTCAATTTATTGACCTTTATAAGATTTAAATAAGTACAGATTCTTTTTAGTGTAGGCTAACCCCCCAAATTTTTGGCCCCTTTTCCACGGTTCAATCAGTGCGGAAAATCAGTTCCTCTAGCATATACAAATTTGATGTCGTATATGGCTCGCAATGGCAGGTATAGTGCACAGGTTTTCTTCAAACCTCCCTCACCAACTCATCGACGGCATCCTGGCTGTCGGGGCTTGGGTCGCTACCCACCCTGCCCCTCCCCCGTTCGGAGAGTGGCCCTTCGTCGGGCAAATCCTGGCGCTAAGCCTGGAGGGAAGACATATTTTTCCAGTTATGACTTGTATATGTGTAATGAAGCAATGAACTAGAAATGGAAGCTGCATTTTTGGAGAGCGGCAACTATTTTGGAGGGGCTGTCAATTTCACTAGGAGGACGTGTCGGCCCTCTAAAACCCCCTGTGGAAAACACTGGAATCTAGTATAAAAAGAACAAAATATAGCACCATATTGCATCTAAGCTCTTCGAGACAGCAAAACATTTCAAAAGGGGAAGGTGACACCCAGGGAAACAGGCCCGTGGTCAGGGGGTTCAGGGGGTTCGCACTTAGTCCCGCCCATACCTAATATTTCTTATTTTTAATTTTTTTTATTTAAATGGAGTTTTGGCGTTTTTCAGGGCAAAATGTCAATTCCGCTAGTTTAGCCAAATAAATGTTAGCCTTATGAGTAGCTGTTTTGTTCCAGTGCGACACAATTCCCTAGGGCCCCATTGACTCGTACTGAGTAACCCTCTTACAGTCACACACTAACCCTGCTAACTCTCGAGGGAATTAAGAAAACATTGATACAAGATTGAAAATGTCCAAAAATTCCAACTTAGGTGTTCACCAGATCGCTTAATTTTGATGTAAAATTGCAAAATCTCCTTGGGACAGGAGGGGGAGAACCACACTCTCTCCCCGTTCGGTCGCTCGGCTCCTCACTTGGCGCTTCGCTCCCTCAAGAAAATGCCACACCCCAGTGGCGGCGATGAAAAATGAAAAAGTTTGGGCTAAAGGTATGTTCAGCCCCTCAATATTTGTCAAGTGCTCCAATTAAGAAGCGGGGAGAATTTCGAAGTTGAGCTGAACATATTCTTGCTTAAAACACTCGGGAAGTGCCGTTTCCTGCCATCTGAGGGGTTTGTAAAACCAAAAATTTTCTTTTACGCTCCGCGCCAATCGATGTTAGCGCTCCGCTTAGAAACATGTATTAACATTTTTCATAGATTGATTTTTTTTTTCGCATTAATTGAGAAATATCAGAAATGAGATCCATATTTCTAGGCTGGGAACATGCAGCATTAAACACTCGGGAAGTGCCGTTTCCTGCCATCTGAGGGGTTTCTAAAACCAAAAATTTTCTTGTACGCTCCGCGCCAACCGATGGTGGCGCTCCGCTTAGATAGTCCCGTCGGTCAAGATTGGGGACGATGAGTCGACTTTCCCCCCCCCCCCACAAGAAAATCCTGGCTACGCCCCTGTGTCGAGGTATCCTTGGCAAAGAATTAAGATCATGTCAAAATTATACCTTCCATTCTATGATAGTCTCCCCGCCCCCAAATGAAATTTCACCGATTGTTTATGTATTTCCCGATGATCGCAGGGAACTAAGTTTATATGGCGTTTATTTTGTCCGGTTCGGAAATACTTTGTCTTGCGTCCCCTTGAAGGATGAGTGTTCCATTCTCTTACAGATATATCGTTTGCACTTCCCGAGCAATTTTTGACAATAATGATTATTCATGTTCACGACAAAGCTATACAATTTGAAGCAAATTTAAACACGAACTAAAGTCGATGGGGATGGGCTTCAACTGTTCGCCCAGACTCGATCAGACTAGTTCCGATTGATAGCCAGCTGACTTTCACGCGACTACTTCCACAAATAAAGCCCATTGTTCGCGCTACCTAGAGATCATGTTGCACGTTATGTGATCCCCTAAACGATTATCTAAGCAATCGACTGGTACGGAGCTTACAGGTAAATTTTGAAAAAGACCTATTCAAGGGGCCGGAATGGTAACCAGTGGCGTAGCCACGGGAGGGGGGGGGTCTGGGGGTCCTAGGCCCCCCAGATTTTCTCCAGGCCCCCCCCCCCGAGATTTTTTGCGTCCTGATAGAGTAATTGAAAAAAATAAAAATAAAAAAATGTGCAAAAATTAAAAAAAAAAATCATGGATGAATGTGTGTAAAACACATTTTGTCCGCACGTATGAAATCAACCAATAACTTTAAAATACCTACTTTCACTAAATTAGATAGGCCTACCGTTTGTGATCTACACTGTCGTTTATTGCATTTCACTTCGAAGATGAAACGAAAGTCTCGACGACAAACTTTAATGTGACTTTGTTAGGTTAGGACCCTTTCTGCCTTTCGGATGGCTGATTGATTTACTGAAAATAAGGCAATCGTACACTGGAGACCACTCTTACACGACCATTCCTATCCTATATTATACACAAAATATGCCGTAAGCAGATAAGGGTAAGGTACTGCCTTCGGATAATACTTCCCTTCCATCCTTAACAAGTAGGCCTATGTCGTGCCTCACTCTTGCCCATGACAAGTGCCACTGTAGGACGATTTTTTTTTCGACAAGTCCTCTTTTTACTAGTTGGCACTGGCGTCCGGGGGATTTGTAAAATGTCCACAAGGTCCGGATTTCATGTGTTTCCCACATGATCCATACTTCTGCTTCGAGGTTCAATTATTTTGAGGGATTTATTCGTAGTATTTTAATGTTGACTACGTTATGTACCGATGAACAAATACTGCACCATTTTGCACATTGTTTCTTTGGTAGTATGTATGTCTCTTGTAAAATCTCTACAAAAACTAAAAATATTTTTATATTTTTCATGCTCCCCAAAAAGGGAAAATCCGAAAACTCAGGCCTATAATCAGTTCAAAGTTTTGCCAAACATAGCACCATTTTGCATCTAGGAAATCGAACGCAAAGAAGGGGACACAGCTACTTTTGGTTTTCCTGTTAAAGGGTGAGGTACTGCCTTAGGTAAGCTGAAATCCATTCAAATATTGCCGCATTTGCGGCTGGCTACATCCAGTTTAAAACACGTGGGGAGTGCAGTTTCCGGCCATCTGGAGGGGTTTTAAAGCCCAAAATTTTCTTGTACGCTCTGCGCCAACTGATAGTGGCGCTCCGCTTAGATTCAAATATTGCCGCATTTGCGATCTACGTGCTTCTGAAGTTTACAATTTTTCCCAAGGGAAAGGGAGATACCGGCTCCCTTTAGTCTCATCCCCCAGGCCACAGATCAGAAGTGCCCAGTTTTGGGGTCCCTAAAAAGTGTATGTATTGCCATTTTTCATAGATTGATTTTTCATTCTCATTATTGAGACATCGCAGACATGAGATTCGTATTTCAAGGCTGGGTACATCCAGCTTAAAACACATGGGAAGTGCCGTTTCCGGCCATCTGGAGGGGTTTAAGGTAGCGGGCCACTAATTATAAGTCCCATTGACTTACACACTAAATTAGGCTACTTCCGTGCCCCCTAGCTCCCAGTAGAAGTTTTCAACCAGGACATGCTACCCCTCTGATCGAAGCCCACAATCTCGGCTTTCATGGCACTTTCAGATTTCTATACCATGACCATTGAAATTTTGAGCTAGAGAGCCTTGAATGATGGGGATGTGTTTCCCGCCATAATAGCTACTCAAAAACGGCATTTCACAGAGCGGAGTAATACAATAAAAAAAAATGGCACTAAAATTGGTCAGATTGCCTTGAATTTTGCACAGTATGTATTTCAACTCATCGTCTACAAAATTCAAATGCAAAAATGATCATATTTTGTAAGTAACACAGTCAGAAACAACTTCCCATAATTTTTTTTATGGCGATTTGTTTGTCAGTAAACATTTTCCCAGACATGAGTATTGGAGTTAGTGGTCCGCTACCTTAAAGCCCAAAATTTTCTTGTACGCTCCGCGCCAACTCATGGTGGCGCTCCGCTTAGATAGTCTTGCCGTGCCTGACCCACGGAGGTACCAGGCCCCCCCCCCACTTGTTACCTAGCCCCCCCCCCAAAAAAAAAAAAAAAAAATCCCATCCTGGCTACGCCACTGATGGTAACATTTCTCAAGATAGTGTAAGAGAGGTTGTACACAGGCAATTTAACAGGTTGGAGGATAAACGTGTAACGTTTCAAATCTGAATTTTGGGGTGGATCTTAGGACACCCTTTTACAATTCTCACGATAATCTACCAACGTCTGAAGTCCTGAGTGACCGACTTTGAGAAGTTTCTGTATGGGGTTCAACGGTGGTTCAGTTAGTTAGTTAGGTAGAGTTTTACGGTCAACTTTCCAACCTATTGGTTTAAGTCGAGCCGGTCACGGTCCATTTTTCCCGTTGTGGCTCACTGGCTTTCGGGCAGAGAACGAAGAAGAACGGAGTTAGCTACATCCCATCTTCAAACTCAACATCTCATTCGTTGCGAAGTCGCCATAACTTGTCCCGACGTCTCCTTTTTACAAGTTTTTGATGGCACTCCACTTGTCTCTCACATGCAGTTACGAAATTGCGTCGAAGTTAGCGAAGTATTTCAGATCTTATAGAAAGTTTATTCTGCTGTTTGGTAAATTGTTATCAATATGTTGACCTTCGTTTTGGCATTTTTCCGTGTAACCTCGTCCTCTCATTATAGAATTTGTTGTATCATTTTGAAATTCAACATCTCGCTTGTAATGTCAATATTTCATTCTTGATTTCGACATTTCATTCAACATGTCATTATGAAACAAGTGTCATTTGTATCTTCGGCATTTATGATACTTTCATATAAGCTGCCAGAATGTGTGGAAAATGTTTGTAATATTTTTAATTTCACATGGAATTTTTGCCCCATCTAATAGAAGCGTACAGCTAGAATTTTTATTGGAAGGGGGAACGATCGATGACCAACAAGTGTTTGGAGATTGATTTTCACGATGGTTAAAGGGAAATATTGCGTTTAAAATGTCCCAGCATAGAATTAAAGGAAAAAGGTCTAGTCAGTTTCAAATCATTCGGTCTCAGCAATAAACCCCAGCAATAGCTTCCATCTCCTCAAAATATTATGCACAAGAAGCGTTATGGAAGTTGCATCTTTTGAAATGTTGAAAGTTTGGGTGAACAAATTATTCTTGAACAACAAACAACCAAATTTCTATCTAAGGGAAACTTATTCCTTGAAAAAAGGCTACCATACTGCCTTATTTGTAATTATTTATATTTATCACTCTTTGCAAATAAATATTGGTTTTAAAAGGATGAAATTTCCTTGTAAAACAAACGCAATATTTCCCTTTAAGGGGAGTCCTATACCAGGGAAGGATCCATCATCAAGGATCATGGGGTGCAGCCCGAAAGGAGGCTCCGTCATTTTTCGCATGGGCAAAAATTACCATACCGTATAGAGCCATCATTGGTTAACGAGGAGCGTACAGAAAATTGTAAAAATCGCAACCTTACAGACAGCCGCAATGGCGTTTCCTGGGCTTTTAACTGTTTAAGTTAAATCTAATCAATACTAGGTTTAGGACTTTATTTGTAAAAATGTTTTCAATTAAATAAAACATGTGCATTCTGCAAACAAATGTGCAAAATACCACATAAAAATGTACCACTGTCAATCTGGCGTAGCTACAGGGTGCTGGGAGCGATTGTCCGTCTCTGAAAAGTGGAAAAACCGGAAATTTGCCATTTGTGACATCAGTCAACTACAGTGTGGTTTTCTCAACTCTCCTATCAGGAAATTCAAAATACTCTCAACTAAAAGACCTATTAAGTGATTATTTGTTTGAAAAATGCAAAATTTTCCTTGCACTTCGCGGGCAACAATTTGCAGTTACCAATGCAGTTGTGTTCCCGCATAAATCAGTTTGGTAAACTTTTCCGAACTCTGGAAATGACAAAATGACCAGATTATCAAGTGATATCCGCAACTACAGTGCTATTATTTAATAATTTTATGTGACTAAATTTTCAATTTTCTCTTGACTCTTTAAATGCCGTCAGAGAGCCTCAATTGATGGGTCTTAGATAGCATTGTGTCAAGCAACAACAATCTTCGGTCAACGTGTAATCTCATAATGCCATATGCAATCCACATCTTCTGTTATTCCCGAAATTTTCATATTTCTTTATTTACGGAACCCAAAATTCAAATTTTTCTTTAATACAAGCTACATATTTTCAAACAATTGATTTTAGGGGCAAAAATTTAAGTCCCCAAAGAAATGGTGCTCACACTTTTAAAAATAGGAATAATTAGGTGCTTGCCCCCTGTAAAAATGTCTAAATACGCCTCTGACCACTGTCATTTTCGGGTAAAATTTTTGACTCTGTTACATACACAAAGTCGAATGAACACTACAAGCGGGGTCTCCATTTACCATATCCCGATAATGCTACAATTACCGCGTTCCCAGTGGCCCAGCTACGCTTTTCCCGTGGAGGGAGACCCAAATTTTCTATTTTTAAAAAGTGTAAACACTTCTCCAGCAGGAAATAGAAAAATTGCGGCACACAAAGCGCATCGAAATTTTCGCTTTTTTGAAATAAATATTTGAAAATATTGAGCCTGTATGGCAGTACAGTTTGGATTCTGGTTTTTCTTTGAGAAAATTTGGAAATACGAGGACTATTGAACAGTTGACACTTCCTGTTTGCAAATCCGAGGTTGCTCGACGACTTAAGATAACTGGTTTTTACGTAATGTGAATCAGTTAATTAAGGGATGCGGATTATTTGAGTCTCTTCGAAAAAGTTTCCGAAACTTCAATATGCTTATAGACAAAATACTTCGAAATGAAGCGTATACTGAAGGAAATTTCGCCCGCCATAAAATGCGATATAAAATGCATATGTGCTCGCTCATAAATCAGTTTGGTAAACTTTTCCTAGCTCTGGAAATAAAAAATCGGATATGTACCACATGTGACACCACATTATCAACAGACACCAGCAGCGGTATTGCTTTTTTTATAAACTGTCTTTCAAAGAATTCCAAACGTCCTCCAACGAAATCTCTTGATTTTGAAATATTTTTTCTTTTTAAAAGGACAACAAAGTTTGGGAAACTTTTGAAATGTTATCAGAGAGTGTCAGTTCGTAGGCCTAAGATAGTATAAAGTAGCAACAACGGTGTTCATTCGTCGTGCAATCATTCCCAAATTTGCCACCAATATATGAAGGAAGTAGAGATTCTTCAGTAATCCCCAAACTCTTTAAATTTCCTTACAGAGAACCCAAAATCCAAAGTTTTCTGCAATACAAGCTCCATATCTACATATATTTGTTTAAAAGGGGCAAAAATTTCGGCCAACTTTGCGTGCCGCCAATCACGTTACTGATACATGGTGTTCACACTTGAAAGAGAAAACCGGAAAACTTTGCTACTACTTACAAGCTCGATACATGCTATTTCCAACTGTCTGAGGGATCGCGATTTTCAAAATTTTCTATACGCTCCTCGATAGTCTTTCGAGCAGGACTTCATATTCCAGGCAGGGAACCATTGGTCTACTGTGCTCAAATGTTCTGATACACACCTATCATCGAAACCTTTCAACCCTGTCAGTTGAGTAGCCTGTGTAGATGGATTCTTTAGTTATCTGAGTGTCAAAATGTTGCTAATGTTCAATGTTGCAGAGCAGTGACGTAGCTACAGGGGGCAGGGGGCGATCGCCCTCTGGATCGAAAAAGTAAAAAGTCCGGAAATTTGCCATCTGAGTCACCAGTTAACTACAGCGCAGTCTTCCAACTTTTCTTTTATAAAATTCCATATTCTACCTATAATAAAAGCTCCATATTTGTACTTATCAGTTTTAAAAAAGCAAAAGTTTCCACGTGCTTTGCGCGCCCTAAATTACAACCTCTAATGCAGTAAATGGTCGCTCATATACCAGTAGTGGTAAACGTTTCCTAGCCTCTGCAGTTCCCTGA
This sequence comes from Holothuria scabra, assembly GCA_037179385.1. Classification (NCBI taxonomy): domain Eukaryota; kingdom Metazoa; phylum Echinodermata; class Holothuroidea; order Aspidochirotida; family Holothuriidae; genus Holothuria; species Holothuria scabra. The sequence continues at coordinate 35,712,995 of CM074198.1, forward strand.
AATTTTCTTCACCGTAGGCTCTTAATTTTTAAATATTTTGTCTAGGAGAGGCAACAAAGTTTCGGGAGCTTTTTGGATGTCGCCGAGAAGCCACAATCCGCACTCCTTTGATAACATTATGTAACAACAACGATTTTCAGCCGACATGCTACATCAGATAAATGCTAAAAGGAAACCCAGATTCTTCGATAGTTCCCCAAATATTCAAATTTCCTTACAGGAATCCATGAATCTAAACTATTTTCTGCAAATACAAGCTCCATATTTACAAATGTGTAACAGTACCCAAATTTTTTGCTCGTTCAGCGCACCGCAAATTAAGTTCCTGATACAGTATTGTTCATACAAAAACAAAAACAAAAAAACAAAAAAAAATTGGGTGCTTGTCTCCCTAGGAAAAAAAGGTCTGGCTATACTAATGTTGCAGATGGCATAGATATACTGGAATTGTTTTCTGGTCTAGAAAAGCTGGCAGAAACGAATATTCCAAATTGTTCAGTGCGCAGCGTCATTTGAAAAAAATGAGTAATGGCATTTAAGTTTTTTTTTTTAAAATAGTCGTTCTCTCTCATAGAAAAGCGAAAAATTTAGCATAAAAATGTACATATTGGTCAATGGGGTAGGGTGAGGTGCATAGTCCAAATTGTTCCGCCCACCCCACTTTCATATTGCTTCCTAATGCCACCGAGATTGGGAATAAAGCCCGCCGAATTCTTAGTGTACACTGACCTCGGTCGTTAAACTATATGAAGGATCTGAACGCGACTAAGACGGTACAAAAATAAAATAAAACAAAAACAATAGAGCCAAATTTTAGGAAACAGTTTTGATAGAAAATAGTAAACCTCGGGGCAATGAGCACTGTTTAACAAGAAATCTCCCAATTGCCTAATGATAACCCTAATCCCTAACCTAATCCCTAACCCGAACAAAGAATACAATCGACATAATACAATGGCAACAGCCAATCAAGAAACACTCTGTTAAACAGTGCCCATCTATTCGTTAAAAAGACACCATATGGTATACTCTCTGTATAGGGAAGGGACGTTAAACCTTCACTTTTCGATAAGTGTCTTAGCAATAAGCTCCTATGTGTAATTTTGATTTCTTTACATGGTCTCGAGTGAGAGTCATTGCAAATGCCCCACAGGCTTGTCGAAATGTTGCATTTATTTCTATGACAAACGTCGTACGTGTACTCCGTGCTAAGATATCTTCAGTTTTACAAAAAGGTGTTTGCCAATTCCAAAGCTCATCTGCTGCCTCGTCTTCCGATAAAGCTTCAATATTCACTAGACATGACTTTACAAAAGCAGAGAAAGGCAAGATTCTTGTCACCGCTTTGCAATCTTTAATGCTGAGCTTCTAAATACTGACATCCCTCAGCCTATGCACACGAACAATCAACCATAATCACACTGATGATAACGCGCTTGAGATGCTATTGATAATTAATATCTGATTGAGATGGACACTGGGCACGAAGCGCGCCGTTAATGGTGGAGAATTTCACAAAAGTCTACCGCACTTGACCTACTTGGAAAATCGATACGGGGAGTCGACATATAGGTAAAGTCGGAAAAAATCGTACTAGATCGAGTGTAAGCAAAATTCTAACTGGAATTTTGGATTTCCCAACTCTAGTCGATCTGACGGGTAATTTTGATTTTTTTATTATTATATTATTTTTTCTGGGTGGGGGGGGGGGGGGGGATAAGACATCCCCGCTTTTCCCGGTTTCGATGCCCCTGGTTTCACCCCATCTGTCAGGTTGATTCCCCCTGACACAAGTTGTACATATATTGTTGAAAGATGTTTGTGTCATTCAAATACATTCTTTATTTCCCGACATGGCCTACTATCATCGGCGAATATAACCCAATATAGATTTGGTGTTTGTCTGCAAGTCATTAATGAGTAATGTATGGGGTCCCAAAGCATGTTTTGCGAGAAAAGAAGAATGCCTGGAGATTTAGACCTTCAAGACACCCAGTCAATCAACACCTTCAGGTATGAAATGAAATGTTGGCAGAGCAGGAGAGCCAATGAAAAAGGGGGGGGGGGGGCTCCCAAAATGTCCCGTGCTCCGCCGGTACGGGATTGTGATCAAGTCTCCAGTTACAACTCCAATTAAAGGGCGAAAAGCCATAATGGTCGCAGAGTTAACGATTAGCAGTTAAGGCTATAAAGAGAGACACAACCAACAAGTGTTATTGGTGCTTAATTCATATATGCAAAGACAAAACCACAAAACCCCAAAGCAACGAGTGCAAGTACCAACCAAACAACACAACTTGGTCCCTAAAGACTTGACCGAATTTTTAAATGAGCGCTTAGTCTTGGTCAAGACGTTAGTAAATTTTCCACTTCTCAGATTTCACAGAATGAGGGCGCTTGCCATCTAGACTGTAGTTTCGTTCATTCTGGGTTTTTAACGGTGAACAGTTAGAATCAGAAATTGGAATAAGGGCAAGCTGTAGGTATGAGATTTTACAGCAAGTTACTGGATAAGATGCAACGCAATCGTCTTAACACAAGACTAATTGTAAGCGCTCTTCCTCTCAGTGGTCCAACTAATGCGAGGATCCAGTTAGAGGTAGCAGCCAGCACGGAAGGAAGAAACAGGCACATTAATTCTAATGAGTTAGTTCGTTAATTCATTGGCGCATGTGATTATGGGGCACAGCTTGGTCCCCTTGTTTTGTGCAGTATGGTCATACAACATTAAACATAAATCTTAACGGCCAACCGGAACGAAGATTGGACTCAGCTCCACTTTACAGCAGATTATAAAATGCATACTTTTACACCAAAAGGCAATTAAGACCCTCTCATGTTCATTCACTGCCATGATAGCACCACACTTATGATCACTCCTTATGTTGCTGGACTAAGAAAGAATGACTGTCACCGAATTTTTATGTAGGCCGACTGAGCCCTAAACAACTTTCGAATCAGTGTTGTACTTAGGTACAGGATTGATTCTTTGTTCCTACGATTTCGATAATGTGCGCATGTGCATAGCCAGCAAAACGAATTATCGAACTCTCTTGCCTGGGGAATTGTATTCCAATGTCGAGCGTCTTACAAAGCGAGCAGGGTTTGTGTAATGATTAGAGCGTAATATGAAAACGGTAAAATGCTATCAAATTACAAAATAATTCAATGCATTATTTTGACAACTTTTAACAAAAATGTTAACATACAGTATTGTTCTTACATTTTGCAGGAAATTGATCAACTACTTATTTAGTAGATCTCAACAATCGAACATTGCTTAGAAAATTGATGAAAAGGGATCAATTAAACATTTTAAAGGCCGAGTTTCATCGATTTAGTAATTTTCAGTAGCATCTCAATCATATCTAGATAATGCATCAGTTCAGTAATGTTTGATTGCTTGTCTTCATATGGCCCGGCTCCCTCGATTTCCAGTTTTCCACCATGAACATTTAAGCTTTATTTTTGTAGAGATAGCGAGAGATGGGTAGGGGTTTTACCACCAAGAATAATTGTCGAACATGTTCTCTCACAAATGGTTATCAAATTAACGAAATTTCCAGGTTTTTTCTGGAGGCTTCAGAGACTTAGAGGAAGTTTTAAAGCTGTATTTCTAACCAATTAGTTTCAAAAAAGCAGGCCACGGGGTTTTTCCGCGTGCTTCCGACCTTACTCAATGTTGTCATATATATCAATATTCCTTCTGAGTTCTGATACAGCAAGTCAGGCAGACGCAAAACAGAAAAAGTTAATAGCATTTTACTTATTCGGAAGACGGATCGCCTCGTCACCTCGTGATTTGCAAATAGGTTTTTTTTTGTGAAACCCAACTGTCCATGAAGATTCTGAAACTGGCAAGTTTCTGTTATAGGAGCGCGAGCCTAGATTGGTGGTCATGGGTGTACAAAAATGCTGTTGAATGTAGGAAACTTTGCATTCCATCCCATTTCCAAACTCTAAAATGGGAAGTTTGTCCAGGGAGAGTGTCCCCTAGCTCCCCTTGACCGCCTCCAATGACAGTGATCTGTCAGTCATATCGTTGCGTCCCTGTATTGAATCTGCATGACTATACACGCGACATGGATGAGTCAGGTGGGCGCAATACACACATGACCCCTGTATTGGTTGTCTGACAGATTTTAAGTTTGTTAAGTAAGTTTGCCTGGGTGTTTAGGTACATGGAGAACACGTTCTCAAGAACTAGCATAGCCGGGCAAGGTACTGCTGTACCATCCCACCCCCCCCCCCCCCAAAGGTTTCTTCTTGTTCCTTTCAGTGTGTTAAATATGTAACACAAATGTGAGTTTAAAGGTACCTTATATTGTAAATCTTATATAAAGATTCACAAAAATCAATAGGGATGGTGAAACCCCCTTTCGTTATACCCTAGGCTGATAGGGCAGATAAAAGACTGCCTTCTCAATATACGCAAGATCTGAATTTCAGGCAGAGGTTTAAAAAATTTGGGAGTCATTTAAGTCTTAAACAACCTGGCATGCTTTTAATCACTTAAAACTGTTAAGGGTGTCTGAATTCATTCCAGAATTCGTGTGAAAAATAAAAACGGCATCATAGTCGACGTCACTGCAAAATCTTGCATGGAATATTCCAAAACAAGTGACACTTGGCCACACATTCTGGGAGCCTACAAAAAACAAATATACATGCCTCATTTCCACTTAAGAGTTTACACAAGGTTTTGCTCTATATGGTAGTATATCGTTCGGGCTATTAAAAGACGTTGTGGGATGATTCTAACCATGGGGAAATGTTAAAACTGTCTGTTTTTATATTACACATGCACACAAGAGAGTACACAGGTTTATAAATAGCCCAAAGTTTTTGGCCGGAAAATTGAAATGGTACATGTTATCTTTTTTTTTTTTTGACCATCTCATTTATTCAAAAATTGTTCAAATAGTGCGAATGTTACAAAATCTCAATATTGAAAATGCAGTATTTACATAAAATGTTAGTTATATACAATTATTTACATTACGTTCTATTTAAACACTTTGTGCATTTTACATTATATCAATAGTATATATTCGGATCAATGTCATTCAGAACCATGGTAAACATTACATCCACTTTAAAAATTACAATTACTTTAGATGGGAATCAGAACTTTGCATGTTATACAAACATAAATACAACGGGGAAATTGTAAGCAAATAACTTAAAGTAAACATACTACGGCCGCCCGGAAAGGATACCCATAAACTTCTTTTACACACAAAATATACAGACCACCACCCAGTAAAAGCCTAATTTTCCAGGTCTTCGATGCAGTGCGAGAGACAGCGTTGTAACGCTTTATACTTCTTCCTTCGGGACTTTGGAGTATTTCTGTTCAGAGCTATATGTTTTTCGACTTTAATAATAAATTTCATTTTATGGAAAAAAGGCATGGAATTATTGAGCTTACAGTTATAGATATAGTATTTACAATGCAAAATGATGAAATTGATAGGATCATAACCAGCATATGTATACGTCCGAAGAACAGGTCCTTTCTAGAAAAAATGAACTGCCTTCCAAAAAACTTAAACTCACAATCTAAAAGAAAACTTGAGGTAACATGGCATGACCAGAACAGGTGCTCTAAGGTCTCGGTTTCAATATGACAAAAGGTACAAAGGTCGGTCTCAGCCTTTCCCATTAAACATAACAGCCTATTCGTTCCTAAGACACGGTGAATAAATCTGAATTGAAAGTATTTAACCTTAGCTTCAGAAACAGTACAGAAGGTCATCTTAAAAATCGCAGTCCAATCATCGGATGTAAGATTAAATTGATTATCCCACTTAGTACAAGCTTTGGCCGGGCTAGTAATTTTATCAATCAACAAAGGGTACACTATATGAGGAATCTTGGTATTACTATTAATAAAATTGATAAGGTGATCACTGTTGTTGTGATCTGAATGATGAATGGGGTGGATCCAGTTACGTGGAATGGCAGACAGTAGTCCATAAAATCTAGTAAACGGATAATTCAAAATTTTATATTTATTTCTAAACGTATCATCCGACATTTTACTAACACCAGCACAAAACAAATCTTTAACAAAAGTGACACCGGCCAAATGAAGTTTTTTGTCATAAACAATTGAATTATCAATTTTAATATAAGAGTTGTTCCAAAGAATCTGGGAACCATAATTATCACTCGGGGTTGTAAAAGAAGCTTCACTCCAACCTTTACAAATATCAGTAATAAAGTCATTAGTAATACATTCAACATCCTTTGCACGAAAATTGCAGTGAAATATGAAATCTTTACCAAAAGGTGAGAGAAAATGGTCAAAAAATAATTTCCAATAACCTCTATTACTTGGATCCTTGTATCTCCTAACCCAAGAGGCTTTCATTGCAAAGGCGAAACTCTGGATATGAATAACCCTTAGACCCCCTTTATTAATACTATTATACATTGTACTTCTTTTAACTTTGTCGGGGTTACCACTCCAAATAAAATCGAAAATTATACTCTGTAAATTATTAAAAAACTCTCTCGGGGGATTTGGAAGCACCTGGAAGAGAAATACAAGCTGACTAAGGCCATAAGCTTTAACAATAGTGTTTCTACCGAGTGGGGTAAGGTCCCTGCTACTCCAGATTTTGAGTTGATTCTTTAACCTTGAAAGCTTCTTTAAGTAGTTTAGGGGGAATAGATCGTTGCCATCATGGGTAAAAAGGATCCCTAAGAATTTGATTGGACCTTTGGTCGTATTGATGCCAAAATCCTCACTATATACTGGAAGATTATTAACAAAGGAGCCTAGTGGGAACAGATGTGATTTACTGAAGTTGATTTTTAGACCAGTGGCGGAAGCAAAATTATTAAGCACATTAATTATATCGGAAAGAGAATCGCGACTACCATCTAAAAAAGAGTGGTGTCGTCGGCATACTGTAAAATATTTATTTCCTTTCCTAAGACATTAAGACCATTAAGTGTGTTATCATGAATTATTTTCCTAGCTAACGTTTCAGCAACAAGAATAAAAAGATAAGGACTTAGTGGGCACCCTTGTCTAACTCCCCTCTCAATAGGGAAAAACCCAGTTGAATAACCATTGTTTAAAACACATGCAGTGCTGCCATTGTAAAGAGTCCTAACCCACCAACGAAAACTATCTTTAAAATTAAAGTACCTCAACGTACGGTCAATAAAGTCCCAATGTACACGATCAAAAGCTTTCTCGAAATCAACGAGAAAAAGGAAACCTGGTATGTTATGCTTACTTGTGTAATTAATAACATCCAATACAAAACGAATATTATCTCCTATAAAACGATTCTTAATAAAACAAGTTTGATTTTCACCAATAATATCAGTGATAACATTCTTCAATCTGTTAGCAAGAGACTTAGCACAAAGTTTGTAATCTGTATTCAGAAGACTTATTGGTCTATAGTTACTCAAATGATCATGGTTTTTATCGGGTTTACGAATAAGGGTTATTATACCTCTGTTTTGTTCAGAGGATAAATAGTGACGGTTGTAAGCATAATTCAAAGAATTAACTACATACTGACCAATGACAGGCCCAAAAATGTGTAGAAATCGGTAGATAAACCGTCCGTACCCGGAGATTTCCCATTCGGCATAGAAGATAAAGCCTGGAAACACTCCTCAAGGGAAAGAGATCCATTACAAATATCAATATTAACGTCTGGTTCATTAAAATCGACAAGGTCTGAAATGAAATCGTAATCATGATTTAAAGAGCGCCTATACAATGAACTGTAGAAGTTACGAATTTCCTGTAAAATCTCCTTATTCTTATGGATATATACATCATTATCTGATTGTAAACGAAAAATGGTATTATTAGCCCTATTTCTATTTTCCAGATTCAAAAAATACTTAGAACTTTTCTCACCATGCTCTACCCATCTAGCCCTTGATCTTACAATGATACCCTGTAGTTTGTTGTTATAAATGGACATAAGCTCATCCCGAGCCTCAGAGAGTTTACGGCGAATCTCATCAGAGTTGTTCTCATAGGAGAGTCGCTCAAGAGTAGAAATATTACACAAAACGTCATTCTCATACTTGCGAGAATTCTTTGCCTTATTAATGGAATACTTAATTGTGACATTACGAATAGTATATTTAATTCTTTCCCATTGAGAAGAAGGGTCTAGGTCATGCAAAAGGGGAAAGTCGGATACATGTTATCTGGTTTTCTGATTGTATTGCAATTTGTTCATTTCTTATGGGAGTGAAAATTTTATTGCAAACGAAAGTTCAAAGTAATGACTGCTTAAAGATACGAATTTTTTTAGAGTAACTTACTTAAGTCTGGAAAATGCTATTTTGGGAATTCTGAGAAGTCGCAATTTTTTAACTTTTTGTGCACTCTGCGACAACTATAGTGGCTCTCCGCTTAGAATTCCAATGCAACGATTGCATACTTTGGGCAGAGAATCATCTGCCCATAAACCACAGCGTAGCTCACTGTCAATGTTCTTAACTTTGTGACCCTGAAAATTCAATGAGATGATTATTAGCCATCATTTTCTCGAAACGCGCACCTACACTGACCAGTATCCTTTTTTCGTGAAAACCTGTCGTTCGTTATAACCCATTTCTTGAAAAAGTAAGGTTCATTTTTCTGTTCAAGGCATGGTGGTTATTACGAGAAAAGCAACTATAATATGTAAAGAGGGCTATGGCTTTCCTCTCTATATTTTCGTTCGTCATACTAAGTTCGTTTTTATTTCAAGCTGACATCAGTATTTCACCGCAAGAGGTACACCTTAACAGTTTCCGCACAAGGAGGGGTGGGGCTTATACAACCTTGGGAAATGCCATTTCTAGTTATCTGAGAGGTTGCAATTTTTTATAAATTTTCTGTTCAATCCGCGCCAAATGATTGTGACGATCCGCTTGGATAGTCCCTTTGTTTTCCTGGTCTTCAAAGGTTTATATATCCTCCAGGCTTCAGATATGTTATGATCCACGTTAATTTGTTACACTCCTGCTAATAAGGCATGTGTATGCCTTGCTTATACCAGCGTGGAAACTGCTGTTTCCAAAATTTTCTGTGCGCTCTCCGCCAATTTAAGATGACGCTCCTCTTAGATAGCCGTCCGTTAAAAACATCCCACCAGACTTCAGGTCTGTAATGTTTTAAGACCCTGCTGACAAATGCCTGCATAGGCCTTGCTTATACTAGCCTTGGAAATATCATTTCCGGCTGTCTGAGGGGTCGCGATTTTTCAAAATTTTCTATAGGCTCCGCGACAACCAATGGTGGCGTTCCTCTTTGATAGTCGTTTTCCTCGTCTTAAAAGGTTTCTGCCCGAAATCATAGATCTGTAATGCTTCACGTTAATTTGTTCAACCCCTGCTGACAATGCCTTTGTAGACCTTGTTTATACCAGCCTGGGAATTGCCGTTTCCGATTATCTGTGGGTCGTGATTTTTCAAAATTTTCTTTACGTTCCGCGCCGACCAATATAAGCGACTTCAATCGGTGCGACGTAAAAATTGCTCTTGCAAAATGCCATTCACAGTTGAAAACTCACGTACATTACACGACTGTTGGAGATCCGACGAACGAGTTGGGGTGTGCAAAGTCGTGTAATTGTGCAGTTAGCTTAATGGTTACGTTTCGTGTAATTTGTCTCCCAGCGAATTTCACTCTTCAAAGAAAGGCTTCGTTCTTGATGAAAATTTATGACTTGACCTCATAAAAGCAGTTGTTTTCAAAAGATTAGCTTACTTTACTTTACCATTACATCCAATGGTAACGGTACAGTTTATCAGGTTGGGCTAATTTTCTTATAATTTTGAATTTTTCAATTTTTCTTAGTGTACTGAAAGCTCAAAATAACGAATGCTTCGATTCTATTTACAAGTCTGTAAATGCCATTTCCGGCTCCGTGGTCACAATTTTTTAACATTACCTGTACGCTCCTGGCCAACGGATGGCGCCTCTCCATCCGCTTAGATACATATGGTATTCTGTGAAACGATTCATTTTTGCGCGAAATCCCTGCGTGCAAAGCGTCCCGAAAATTCAAATATATGGGTTGTGGCAATATTGTGAGTCTTCAGAATTCGTCAGATGGGCAGCCTAAGAACAGTCCGAATTTTATGGCATTTGGCTAAATTGTAAAAGTGTTCCTTTACCTACATACGTTTTGGGCTTTATTAGCAGGATATACAACATGTTTCATTCTTGTTAAAGCCTACGATCAAAGTCGTCGCTAGGGTCTCATGTTTGGGGTGTCATAACGTCCAAAATTTCGACTAGCTGTATTATTTTCCACCTGAGTGTTGGGGCCACCATACAGTTTGGCGATGGGATCACCAGGGGGAGGGGTGGCAAAGAGCCGGGATGGCAAAGAGCCGTTCGTCGAGACCAAACTATGAACTGCTTCTCGAGGAAGCTAAATTGCACGACTAGTGAATCGTAGTTGCTACATAATGTTATCTAAGGCATACCAACTAACACTTTCTGATGACATTTCAAAATCAAGAGCTTTCATTGAAGAAAATTTGGAATTCTACGAAAGACAATTTACAAAAATTACAGTATAGCTGCCGGTGTGTGTTGATAATATGGTGTCGCATCGTCCGATTTTGTGATTTCAAGAGCTTAGAAAAGTTTTCCAAACTGATTTATGAGCGGGAACTAATGCATATTACATTGCATTTTGTGGCGCCCGAAGGGCGCCGGATATTCCTTCTTTTGAATGAAAAAAAGAAAAAGAAAAATAATAAAAGCCTCTGCTCGATTCCCGGCAGAACCTTGTCATACCCACGGACTTCCTATATAGGAAGTCCGTGGTCATACCAAAGTCAGGCTCCGCGAAAGCATCATGGAGTAGCCTACAATCCAGTGACTGTGACCACAACTGGAAAGAAAGGTCGCGGGACCGTGAAATGATGTAATCGGTTAGAAGTTGAAGCGTACCCTTATAAAAAATTCTCGTAAGATTCTCATATAATTCTCATGAGAAATTTCTCGTGAGATTCTTATGAGAAATTGGGACCGTTCTCATGAGAAATCCTCATCAGAAATTTCTCATGAGATTCTCGTGAGAATCTTATGAGAAATTTCTCATAAGATTCTCATATGAGAAATTTTTGGTCATTATGCATTCCATGAGACATTTTTACTGCAATACAGTACATGTATTTAAGCTGTTCTTCTTATATTAGTATGGAAGACCATGGGTTTTCCTGTGTTCATAGAGGAAAACTGCTGGGTAACATTGAGAAGGTGATATATGTGCTTGGTTTGTCCATGGTTTTGCATAAAAGGCCCACCGCTTGAAGTTTTTGCTAACCTGCTCCGTCACAACGTCTCACGGTAAAAGCATCATCCATGCGTTTAACTCTCAGTGTATGTAAATAAACTGTCCGGTTTACTCTGTTGAAAGGGTTGTTGGGGTCTTAACCAGAAATCACAATTTTATAGGAGTCCACTTTGATGGTAAATAGAGGTACCTAAAATTCCCTATAGAGTCTTCAAACGGCAGCCATTGTAGTACAAGTCCTATATGAACCAATATTTCACAAATATCTAACCATTGAGGAGCCTTGTGCAATTCCCACCACTTAGTGGTGTTTTTCAAGAAAAGTCTCACGAGATCTCATTCAATTCTCATGAGATCTCATACAATTCTCATGAAATCTCATACAATTCTCATTAGATCTCATACAATTCTTATGAGATCTCCCACGATTCTCATGATATCTCATATAATTCTCACGAGATCTCATACAATTCTCATGAGATCTTACACGATTCTCATGAGATCTCATATGATTCTCACGAGATCTCATATAATTCTCATGAGAATTGTATGAGTATTTTTTATAAGGGTAAAATTTACTAACAAATTAATGAACTCATTATGAACGAATCCGATTAGCGCTTGTTTTTAGTCACTGCATGTAGGTAGCCATTAGTGGGGCCCATCAGCCTTTAATCGTTTTCATTTATTGTCTACGTGGATTTCAACGATATTCAATCATAGTTGAGAAAATCAAGATACACTTCAGTGTACAACCATCCATGGAACAGGTATGGCAGGAAATTTAAAGGCATATTATGGAGACAAAATTCATTAACAGTTCAAAATATGCAGAAAAATATTCTATTTCAGGAGGTGAAAACTGCATCTCAATAGCATATAGCACTCAGAAGATACAGCTTTTTAAAGTAATGCAATTTTTCTTAAGATTTGGTGCATCATGGGTAATCTGTGATGTAATCGTGGCACATTAATTTGACATTGCATTCAATTTATTTATAATATTGACTCTGCTGCAGGCAATAGGCCTATATATTAAGCAACATTGTTGGCTGTACTCAACATATGCTAAAGGGTTATGCTAGATCGGCAGGAAAAAATATTCAAACTTTCCAACAGTATCGAATTTCAAGGACAAACAGGACGCTCAATTATAAAGAAAAACAAAGGTATTTGAGGCAATGTGCCCACATTACATAACTTCGCGATGCTTAGTTTGTTGAAAAGCAGAGGTATATTTTTAACAAAATACCCAATCTTTAAAGTGAGATATCTTGAGTTAGGAAAATCGGGTATTGAGACTGGTTTTGAAGGACATGGTGTAGAAAATTTTCCCTTTTCTTACAAAACCCAGGTGGAAGGCCACCAGAATATGCCTTTAAAGATTAAAGGTGATGGACCTCATGGCCGACTAAAATCAGACCATCACAATCTGTGCGGAATCGTCTATTATATGTCGCTAACATGCATGGGCCTATAACATCATAGGCTGTGCGGAACTCTAGATCTTGTGTGTGTGTGTGTGGGAGGGGGGAGGGGTTCTTCCGAACCCCATTCCTCCCCGGATAGGGGCCTGCAGTAAATTGATTATACTACTTGATAGATCCGCGCTGCCGCGGTTTATAGACGAACCGATAACAAACCGATGATGTGCGGAGCCATTATAGGAGTCCATTGTTCATGAATCACCTTTATATATCTTCTACATGGGGCTCAAACCCTCATATTCAGTGGATAGAAAGGAATTAAGAAACAATGTAGTGTACAACCATCCATGATAGAGGTAAGCAAAGAAATCGAAAGATTAAAATGTGATGGACCCTAGGTATGGCCGACTGAAATCAGACCATCACTGGCTGTAGGCCTACGTCCGGATTCGGCACAGGAAGTTAACAACAACTATCAGGAAATTTTAGGGTGCTACAGGAATTTTGCTTCTAAGATGTGGAAATTCATGCAAATATATCACAATCACAAGGTTCACGGCTAGGGTGCTAAAATATCGGTGATATTGGTGTAGTGAACGTATTGTAGGTTAGCCTTGGTCTTGCAGCCTCATCATTCCCTCACGTCAACAAGAAGAGAGAAAAGGATTGAAGTGTTGCGATGGGTGGATGCAGGGATAATTCGTGCATTAGTTGTATATGCGAATACTTCACAACGATAGTGAGGGTAACCGGTGTTGTTTGTGCAGTCGGTAAGGCATGTCATTACTGCAACAGTGGTTAATATAAGATGACATGTACTGTTGTAGCTACTGTACTGTAGGCCAAAGCCCAAGTAACGTTAGAACCTAATTAGCCTAGGCCGGGATCCGTTAGTTTCTGCCCACGGTAGTTTCCGCCCCAAAACATCTAGGGGCGGAAAGTAATGTTTGAACTTACATGTATTAGAAATAACTGTTAACTTCAAACTTCAAATCCAAGTACAAGACAATGAAATTTGTGGATAGGCGCACAGGCCTCGACCTTCAGTTCTCAAGGGACACAGCCATTTGGCTTTCATTTCCCATTTTTGAGGTCATCATGGCCATAAGTCAGGGCGTTACAGCCATTTTCAAATTTCAATAAGTGCATGGTGGCAATTTCTAAACATAACAAATTTAGCAAACACCAACTCAAGAGATTTTCTAACCCAAGCTTCATGGTTCAAGATGCACAGATTGCCTGTCAGACAGTTTTCAGTTGAAGAACTTACACCATGCAATCTTAGGAAGACTCAAAGGGCTTGGCTGTAAGCCTCGGAAACTCTCTTGTCCCAGTGTACTTCAATATCAATTTCAAGTTGGAGGTGCACAGGTCATAACCCTATTTCGAAAGAGTCAACTTCAGTTAAATACTGTGTAGGCCTAGCCTAAATACTATTTGCAAAATAATTTGCATCATACACAATGGAACAAATCGCATTGCTTTCTGAAATTGTAGGGACCGAGGGATGAAACAGAACCAAAAGAAAGCAAACACAGCAACACAAAGATAAAAGAAGACATCTGCACACTTTGGAGGCCAATGCAAAGTTCTCTGTTTAATCACATCTCCAGCCTGTCTGGCCCTGACCAGCTTGCAGACACATCAACCAATCATAAATGTATTAGGCCTAGGCTTACTTAAGCCAACCAAAGTCATTATTCAAATTAGGCTTAGATAAACTAACTTCTCTTACTTATAGTACACAACATCCTTTACAGTCAGAACACCTTTAGTAGCATGCCTCTAATTAGAATAACAATGTTATAAAGATCATTATACCATGCCCAGAGCCACTCTCAGCTACTGTATACCATACACAAAAGGGGACATTCCAGACATATATTCTTACTGCAGATGTAGTACACTTTAAAGGATAACACACCTAGCAGTGCCTGCTGTAAGAGCTACTGTACTAAAAGTTATCACAGCTGAGCATCAATAACAAGCCTTAATCCCAACAAAATGACATAAAACAGCAGTGTGTGTAGTGTGAGAATTTTCAGTACGTATAAACAGACCCTGAGAAACAAACGAGCCCAACCTAGAACAAAATGTTACAGAAAACCACAGTCAGTATCCAAGCATGGAGTGAAGGAAACGGAAGTCATCCACCACAGTGCAGTACAGTATGCACATGATTGACATCAATTATTGATTTCAATGAGGGGATGTTTACACACTAAACTTTCATTGACCTTATTGCTAGTTGTGATTGGCCCCGGTTAACGAACCAATCACGCTGCTTTTTAAATAGACTTGCTGTTGTATTTCGTTATGCAACTGCGGAGCAGGCTACCTAGCTTCAGCTTGTATAATGCTGTGTTGCAAGGTGTATGTCTCATCGTTTAAACTAAAAGAATGAAGAAAGTAGCATTTTTTATGTACGAAGCGCTGAGTTTTAGGAGCTTTAAGTTTCTATTTATGTTCACCAAACATGTATAACTTGCATTTTAGTGATGAGTTAGAACTTCACAATCGGGTCTGAGGGCACAGCAGCCATTCACAGAGGGCACAACTGCAAAGTTTTTCAGAATCTTCATCGAAAAAAATGAATTGTATGAGCTTTTTTCTTAATGTCAAGTCTAATCGTCTAATGACGGACTTGTATTTTTATAGGTATAAGTAGTCCGCTTGTCTATAGGTAGGCTAACGCTGAATGTGTGAACAATTTTACACAGTACTGAATTCTGTATACATGTACGAAAGTACGTATGAGTATACTAAAGTCTACAGTGAGCAGGGTTGGGTTTTTGCCGGAAAAAACCTGTTTTTTCCGGGACGGCGGTAAAAACTGGTAATAACTGGTAATAAGTGGTTATTACCGGTAAAAACTGGTAGAAACTGGAAAAAACTTCTCCGACAATTATAAGTGTGGGGTTGCTCTAGCTCATCACACATAAGGAATAATTCAAATGAGACAGAGTTGTTTACATGACATTAAGATTCTATTTTAACTTAAAAATTAAGCAATAAAACTTGCCAAAGCTAGAATGAAAACAAAAATGTCAGTATTCAATGTTAGGTATAAAGCCTTAAAAATTAAAAGTGGTAAAACTTCAACTGCATGCTAACAATAAAAGACTGAAAGTTAATGTTTTCTACAAAATTAATGGAATATCAAACAAGGTTTCAAAAAATTACAAATGAAATTGCTCATGTTTATTAAATTGGTAATCCTTCTTTAAAATTGTAAAAGGAATGGAAGGCTGTCATTTTTGGGGAAAACAAAGGTTGATATATATCTATGTATAGCCAAAGTGGGCAAACACACAATGCAACATATGGCATATAGACTTCTTTACAGTGATACAGTTTGTCTTAGCTCTCTCCTTGCATATATACAGTATCAGTACAGAACAGTATACAAAGCAGTTTTGAAAAGAAATTTCTTTGCCTTAATGTTTAGCTCAATACAATGTGAAAATTGATCATTTATATCACAGGTGAGAAAATAATGATGTACAGTAAGATGTCAATCTTCATAACTAGATTTATACTTAATGGTACTGTATGGTGTCCATTCAGTACTTGATGCATAAAATATCCAATAAATGGTCACATTTGACAATATTATATTATTATAAGCAAGACATTAAAACACGGGATGTATGTGTAACATGAGTTATTGTAGGGCTCACAGACTGTAGCAAGGCCTCTCCTTGGCAGGGCACACATGAATACAGTAAGGTTAGCAGCTTGGCAGTATTGTAGCCTCTAGGAAAGCTTCACATCAGACTGAAAGTAAATGTTGTAACTATTCCTTGAGTATGCTTCCTATTTCTCTGCAATACATATACCTGTTAAATGTACACTCAATCAAAAACAGTGTAAATCTGGCAAAATGTGACACAAATCACTAAAAATAATCTATCCAGACCCTTACATGGTAAATTTAATAGCCTAAAATGGTCAGTCTTGATGTAAAATAATGATTTTCATCCTTTAACCTTGAAAAAAGTATGAAAAAGTTGTTACTTTAAACATTTTATTCAATGTAGCAGAATAGGTTTTTTCCATTTTTTCCATTTTTCGGCAAAAACCTGTTTTTACCGGGACGGTTTTTACTGGTAAAAACCACTGGTAAAAACCGCCTGCGGCAAAAACTGCCAACCCTGACAGTGAGAATCAGGGTTGGGTTTTTGCCGGACCAGGACAGCGGTAAAAACTGGCAATAAGTGGTTATTACCGGTAAAAACTGGTAGAAACTGGAAAAATCTTCTCCGACAATTATAAGTGTAGGGTTGCTCTAGCCCATCACACATGATGAATAATTCAAACGAGACAGAGTTGTTTACATGACTTAAAGATTCTATTTTAACTGAAAAATTCAGCAATAAAACTTTCCAAAGCTAGAATGAAAACAAAAATGCCAGTATTACAATGTTAGGTATAAAGCCTTAAAAATTAAGTGTGGTAAAACTTCAACTGCATACTAACAATAAAAGACTGAAAGTTAATGTTTTCTACAAAATTAATGGAAGATCAACAAGGTTTCACAAAATGAGGATAAATGAAATTGTTCATGTTTATTAAAGTGATAAGGCTTCTTTAAAATTGTAAAAGGAATGGAAGGCTGTCATTTTTGGGGAAAACAAAGGTTGATATATCTTTATATGGTTACCGGTCGTTTCGCCCCCTTACCAGTTCGCCCCCAACCAGTTCGCCCCGGTCGTTTCGCCCCCTTGCCAGTTCGCCCCGTAGTGGAAGTCGTTTCGCCCCCAAAGAGGAGGTCGTTTCGCCCCCAAATACTTATGAGTATGACATCAAATAAACTGACTTTAAATGCAGTTTTGTAGTTGTCATAACAGTAATTTTCAAAGTAGGCAAGAATGTGACAAAAACCTAGTCAAGTAAGGGTAGGCGGTGCGCTATCTGACGCACCAACTAGTCATATGTTAAGTTGACCTGGTATTCTCTTGCACGTCCAGAATAAATTTCACAAGCAAGTAAGCTAGCATCTTTTAAACCATTTTCGATTTTTGTGCCATTTATTGGAAATTATAAATAGAACCAAACAAAACAACCACAACATATGATAAGCGAATGTTTACACAAAGAAGCACGTGAACGATGTAGTAACGAGAACGCATATAGTGTAACGTTACATCAGTACTATCAACACTCAATTCTCAGCAATTGCGCGTACGTGAGTTAGTACAAATGAACAACTTGTTTCACCTTTAAAAATAAAAAAACTCAATCTCATCCTGAAAGACAATTAAATAAGAAACTTGACTTCGTTGACATCTTTTGTTATAACACATTCACTTGTTAAGTTGTTGTAAAGGGACCTGCTTCAGAAAGACTAGGGGGCGAACCGGTAGGTCTTTGGGGGCGAACTGACAGGTCTTAGGGGGCGAACTGGTTAATGTTTGGGGGCGAACTGGTATTTAGGGGGCGAACTGGTTGGGGGCGAACTGGCAAGGGGGCGAAACGACCGGCTACCCTTTATATGTATAGCCAAAGTGGGCAAATGCACAATGCAACATATGGCATATAGACTTCTTTACAGTGATACAGTTTGTCTTAGCTCTCTCCTTGCATATATACAGTGTCAGTACAGAACAGTATACAAAGCAGTTTTGAAAAGAAATTTCTTTGCCTTAATGTTTAGCTCAATACAATGTGAAAATTGATCATTTACTTTATATCACAGGTGAGAAATTAATGACGTACAGTAAGATGTCAATCTTCATAACTAGATTTATACTTTATGGTACTGTATGGTGTCAGTGTAAATCTGGCAAAATGTGACCCAAGTCACTAAAAATAATCCAACCAGACCGTTACATGGTAAATTTAATAGCCTAAAATGGTCAGTCTTGATATAAAATAATGATTTTCATCCTTTAACCTTGAAAAAAGTAAGAAAAAGTTGTTACTTAAAACATTTTATTCAATGTAGCAGAATAGGTCAACGGTTAGGCCTACAACTGTGGGCCTAAACATTAGGCTAAGCCTAAGCCTACAGTACATACTCTAGTCCAAGTACTTTAGTGCAAGTAAAACAAAATACAATAGATCAACTCCGCCCACATTCTTTTTTGCAGTAGTATCATGTTTTTTTCTATAAATTTCTGAAAGTTATATTTGTTGTTTCTAATCTTAATTTGTTGTTGTGGCCTACTGTAGGTCCTAAGCCTAAGCTAGACTCGTTAAGTTTTTTATTTGGGAATTGGTTTGATCTTTTCAGATTTGTCATGTTCGCATCATACTATAATATTCCATGAGCTGATTATTTAACAAATAGGCAGTGTTTGTGGATATAATTAGGTGCAAAAATAATTAGAATGCAAATGAAACATCTGTTAAATCTGTAGGGAGAGTTTTTAATTGTAAGATGTAGTTTTGCACAAGTTTGTGCCATTGAATTTAGTGTTTGACAAATTATCTGTTAAGTAATCACCTTTGGGCCCATTATTCCATACTGTAATCTGTATGCATTGATAATCACAAACGTATAAATTTTACCCTTACCATGCATGGGCGTGATCATTCGTTATTTTCCCCTATAACCCTGTAGTATTACCTGGAATTAATTTAGAATTGCATTCAAGGTGTATTCCTTGGAGTCTCACAGAAAGTGCCAGGTAAGTTGCTGCTGTACAAACTGTTCTACACAAAAAGGCATGCACATGTAGTGCAGACTATTGAGCAGCATTGTTTTGCCGTTTTTCAAGTCCCCAGGCTTACCATGTATATCTGTGAACTTGTACCTGAAACACTTAGAATCTTGGGAAGTTGGGTACTTTATTACCCTGCATAAATTATGCCATTCCCAGCATTCATTCTGTAATGTTATTTACAGTAGGACTTATGCAATGTGATCATGGGACGTCATTGCAAATGAAAAGAGTGATGCACATGGTCGCAAGCAGCAAATTTCTTCTTGGCCCACCCATGCAGTAGACTTATGTGCATGTCCTTTTTACCACCAAACAAGGCATCATGATTTGCTTGGTGACATCATATACTGTATGCATACAACCCTCTGCAAAATTTAAATTGACCCCTGCATTGTGATTGGTTCAATTGCATTTATTCTAGCCAGCCAATCACAACTCGTGCCATTGCCTACAGTATGTGATTTAGTGTGTGAAAATACTAGATTTTGAGACAAATTTTTCCTATTGAGTTTGTGTTATGACAATTGCACTACCCATGCTTATTGAGCCAACTAGCTAAGCTTTCACCGTTACATTGAGCTGTGCACCTGCTCCATTGAAAGTTGTCCAACATCAGAAGTGTATGCCCAGGCCTTGGTTTGGATTAGTGGCTTTTGGATATCCTCAGTTTAAAGGTCATTTGAGGTCATTAGTGTATAGTAAAACTGTGAAAACAAAGCTATCTCAAGGTAGGGAGCATGGAAAATTTTCATTGAAGTCTCCTTTCTTATTAAAATGCATTAAGGAGATTTATACAATGCCTTTTATTTGATTTTGGCAAGGAATCACTCTAGAAAGGCTTAAATTAATGTGGATTGTGGAAGGCTGTTCATTTCAGTATAGGTCACATGTCATCAGGGGTCACTTGAAGCGAAATACTGAAAACCTAGTATACAAGATGTATAATCTCAAAACTGGAAACTTGGTGGATGTACTGTACAGTAGGCATTATCCAGTGCCAATAACTTTGAAAGTCATCATAGGGTGACCAGAATAAAAGGTAAACTTCATTATACTGTAGGTTAAATTTTGTCAGTGTACTTGCACTGTATAGTAATGACTGAGTTCTGTTCATTCAGCTATCAGCATTATGTACAGTGCCCAATGGACTCTTGTTGATTCCTTTTAGGGAGAGGCCAAAGGAGTCTATGCCAAGTCATGTGGGTTTGTTGGTGTACATGTGTAGTGCTTGCTTGGAATCACTTATTTATCTCAAGAAGGGTACTGCACAGTACTTGGCATATGGATCCCCTATTGAGTAGTACTGTAGACGAGCGTTAATGTATTTTGTGGAGGTCAAAGGTCGTTTAGAGTCACCTGAGGTCAAATGGTAAAAACTTTAGAAATGACTTATGAACACTTGAGTCTCAACTGTGATGGATCTCATACTAGGTGGGAAGAGTTCATGTGTAAATCAAAAAAAAATTTGATAGATCTCTTTGCCAATTTACTTGTTGAACTCTTTACCCCTGAAGTTGGACTGTCAGACCCTTTGTTATCTTAAAATCTTTCAGCCTGTGGGAGGAGACATGGTGGTGTGGTGGGGACTCACAACCCACTATTTAGACTGAGGAGCATTTTGCACAGTAGGTTGACCTTATTCTTGGCGAAATGTCACAAGGAATAATTAATTTGTAACTTTAAAGTTTAGCTCACTTGTGATGTCAATATCTTCTACAGTTCACTCTTTATAGACACTATTTTCTTCTTTTTCATGCTATTTTATACAGTGCTTTGGATTATCGCTATAAATGGATTTGGGAACAATGTATGGACTGCTATCTACATACTGTAAGTAATATCTGTCCACTTGTTTCTGCAGTTATGCTGAACAGTTGTAAAATTTATATGAAATGTCAATTTGTGTAAATGTCTTTGGGGTGAACAATTTACTGCATGCACAGAGAGAATTGATCCTTTACTATCAGGGCAGAAACAATTTATGCAACAGGAGTATGGTAGGTGTGGGGGAATGGATTGAGTGCCAGTATTGCTGGTTGGTTTGTTTCTTCAAGAATAGAAGTCGGAGTCGACTGGAGAACGAGCAAAGGAGAAGGCAAGATGGCAGAAAAAGGCAGAAAAGTCCAGTTATTGCTCCAGGAAAATGTGTATTTCAACAAATAAACAAATGTGTGTACAGTGTCCACTCTGTATAATGACCAAAACAAGCCTAACCAACAACACAAAAATAAAGAACTAACACAACACTACAACAAAAGGAGTTTATGTAACATATGCTCTGCTTGACTGCACATGTACCACAAATTCCAAACATAAATTAACCTTAAACTCTCACAGTAAGTGTAAGTGTGTCTACTTTGCTGTACATAGCAAAGTGTGTTTATGGCACAGTATCTTTTGGTATGCAGATTTGGCACTATCTAAGGAAGGTATCTAGAGTACATTATGTCAGTGCTCTATCTAAAGAGAGATGGATAATCATGTTGTGGGATCTTGTAATTGGCATGTTTATACCCTATACCTGC
This sequence comes from Holothuria scabra, assembly GCA_037179385.1. Taxonomy (NCBI): domain Eukaryota; kingdom Metazoa; phylum Echinodermata; class Holothuroidea; order Aspidochirotida; family Holothuriidae; genus Holothuria; species Holothuria scabra. The sequence goes on from CM074198.1 coordinate 35,734,900, forward strand.
CATGAAAAGGTGATTCTTCTGGGGCACAGGGCTTAGCATTTAAACTGAACACTTCATGAACATGATTTTGATGATTCATGATGAAAAACTTTAAAGGAAGTCAACCCTCACCCAGAGGGAGTCATCCCTCACCCAAACTACATTTTATGGGTCACAGGGCTTAGCAGTTAAACTGAGCACTTCATGAACATGATTTCAAGAAGAGACACCTTAAAGGGAGTCAGCCATCACCCAAACTACATTTTTTGTAGCAGTCCACAGAAATTTTCCACTGGTACAGCTCTTCATGACGTGTGCGGCTCGGTTACTTGCCGTTTAGTCTACCCCTGGAAAATAAAACGATATTCCGGGTGTCACATGATCCATGAAGACACCAAATCTGCCTTCGCTATCTCTGAAAACATAAAATCGAGACACCAAATCACGTAATTTTGTGTTTTCAGAGATAGCGAAGGCACATTTGGTGTCTTCGTTGATCAAGTGGCACCCGGAATATCGTTTCATTTTCCGGGGGTATACGAAACGGCAGGTAACCGAGCCGCACGCATAATGTTTAATTGAGAGCAAGTTAAAAAAAAATGCAGATGACAGCAAGTTAAAAAAAAAATGCAGAGAAGCTGTAGCTAAGGTTGGGTGGTACTGTACCATGAATTGTTGTTACCAGTACTGCAAAGTACATAGAACTGCATTTCATGCAGTGGACAGTACTGGTTCACAACTCAATTAGGAGGTCAGGCAGTAAGGAGCCTCTTAGCAGAGCACGACACCCATGTAAGCCTGTATGTACATTAATGCAGCTGGGTGTATGACTTTGTTAACCAGAAATTTAAACCCCTGCTTTGACATCATTCCCCACATTTCAGGGACTGCGGAGACGGGGGGCTAGGGGACTTTAGCCCCTGCACTTTTTTGCTGTGGGCATTTTGGGCCGCCTTAAACTGCATTTATTTTACTGGACATATTGGGCCGCTTCGATGATTAGCCCCCGCACTTCAAAATTGGCTCCGCGGCCTCTGCATTTCGTCACATGCACTACATATTAACTTTTACAGTATTTACCAAAATGTATCCAGAGTGCAGGCTTTTTGTTTCTTGGGAGAAGCAAATTGCTTTCAAAATTGGGTTGAAGGTTCCCTGAAGGGCCCACTTCATCACCTTCAATTTCTGCTTGGTAAATTTCTTTTTAGATTGATTTCATCATTTTTATCATAACCTAGTTGAAATTTGTCTATTCCTGCCTAGAAACATGTTCATGGTCTGTGGAATGTATAGCATTCAAAATGTTATCACGATTCTGGGAAAATTTACGGTGTAGTACACACAATAGATTAAATAGCTATTCATGTGTTGAACAATGTAACATGTTTCTGTTTAATGGATGGTACTGTACAATGGGATGTTTATACAGTATATTGTTGCTGTTTAGGCATTGGTACTGTACTTAACTTTGTTACCAAAAGGAATGTCCCTGTGGTCAACAGAAGTTTTTCTTTGTGTGCACAACAAAATGTCCCTGCAAAGACTACCTTAAGCTTGTTACAGTGAGTGTAGTCAACACATAATATGTTATGGGAATGATGCAGGGAAGGTTTGACTGTGTACAGTGAAACTGCAGAGCTTTCCTAAATTGGGAAGTTGCTTTAAAAGTTGTGATACTTGAGAATGGGAACCTAGATTTATATGGGACATTACAGTCTTGGCCTCGTATGGAGATTTACATAAAAATGACAGCTTTTATACATGTTGTCTGTTTTCCCTGGCAATAGAGCATTCACTTCTCTGGACCATGTGTGCTCTGTTGAACAGTACATACTGTATAATATTGTGAGGGGTGTCACAAACAGTGATATTGGGAAGATAGAAGAGATAATGTCATTTCAGTTTCTGCCTGAATATTGATTGAAATATTTTAATCATCACACATCCTAACACAGTTATTTTTATTGGAAATTAAACTGAGGTTGGTAAGTTTTTCAAGTAGGCCCTCTCAGTGATTTTTTCAAGAACCTGTATTAGTACAGAAACACACCAAATATCTTTGGTGTTTTTGATAACCTGTACCACCAGTGAAGTATCAGTATTGACATCAATACTGGTATACCGTCCAAACCTAACCGTAGCTCATATTGCTCATCATGTACAGTACCAAGAAAGTTTTAATTACACGCTAGTGTCTAACTCACCTTGAAGCAGTAAACTGAGATTGTGTCAGGGTGATGATGAGTTTTAGACAGTTGTGGGAGGGGCTTACGTAAGAAGGTTAGGAGAATTAAAAGTGTCTGGAGTGAGAAGATTAGGCCTTTAAATAATCTTTGTTTTTCTTTGACACATCCTTGTTTGTGCTTGAGATAATGAGACCACCAATTTTCTGTTCTTTCTTCAGCTTTGTTGCTATTGTTCTCAGCATACTAGAAGGACTCTTTCTCTTTGAGTCATGTATCACCAAGTGCTGTGAGTAAGTATCTAGTGATGAAACCAACAAAAGAAAAAAAAAAGATCAAGGTAAAATGCAATGGCAGGGCAATGGGAGAGGGGTAAGACTCCGATTTTGCCATTCCCCTCCCCAATCCTCTCCCTCTTCCCCAGTGATGTAACACAGTGAGTCTCTCACTGGATTTGGATAGCTGGCCAAGTTCCCATCATAATCTTTGTCATTTCCTGGATTTGCCATCCTCAAGACTCTTCAGTCTTGTCCAGTTATAGTGTGTAGTAATAGGCCTACTGTATGATGGGGTGACCGTCGAGTGTGTGGGCCTGTCAAGTGTGCACCTGCATTAACATAACGTGTAAAATTCTTGAAATGACAGAGCTCTTAGGTGCGCATTCGACAGTACACTGAGTACATATCACTTACAGCACTGCACTGTATATAGTACAAGCATAGTGTCCCGGTTGTGTTGTTCTTTTTGTGTATTAATTTAATTGTTTTTTTTTTGATATTTAAGACTGAGACAGTGAGAGTATGTCTTATTGGAATCTTTCTGTAAAGGCTGTTGGGACACAGATTGTCAGGTTATGTATTGGCCATTCTAATAAACCAGTAAGTGAATGCAATGAAGAGGATCCGCCCTCCTGGTTCCAACCCTTTTTCAATCCAGATTTTGTCCTTAATTTAGACAGCTTAAGTCACATTCAACCTCACAGGTAAGCCAAGCACTGGATTTTGTTCCTTGTTAGGACCGGTGTGTTTTCGCATTTTTGAGTGTGTTTGTAGGTTAATGTGATCTGTTTTTCTTGTCAATTGTTAATTGTTTAACAGCAACTACTCCTATGTCAACATTTATATTTATTTTTCAGCAATGACGGCTGTTGTGGGAAAACCTGGACCATAGTTCTCTTCTTAGATAACTGGAAACGAAGTATTCTCTATGTGGGACTAGCAGTGCCATGTTTCTTTCTGCCTTCAGGAAGTTGGACTGTTATATTTTCAGGTAATGTAACAATTTCAAGTTGCCCACATTGCATCTTGACCTTGTCCAAGATCATTCTAGCTTTTCTAAGAAGCAACATTTAGATGACCAAAGGTATTTTATTGCCATTGAAATTTTTTAAGTAAAAGGCCTGATTTTGAGACCTGGTAAGCTTGTTCAGTAGACTGGGAGTCTGTGGGTGGTGGGTCCAGAGAGTGTTGAGGAACCCTCCTGCAAGATCTTGAGTTTCATGTGGTATAGTACTTGATAGAATAGCACGAAACCTTTGTTGTCATGTCCCTTGTGATTTTCAAAAAATGCCTTTATTCGTAATTAAAGCATTTGTTTATGTTGTAGGTAAAAGAGGGAGTGGGCTCAAGAGGGTCCATGTTCCCATTGAAAGGCCATTTTTTACAGACTTTGCTGACTCATATTGAAATTCAGGGATACTTTTACCACCAAAAAAATAGCAAAGACTCAAAATTTAACTAAATAGAGCACCATTGAGGTTAGGCTGGATGTAGTTTTGCAGCCTAGTTTCCAATCAATCTGTTTGAATCAAGCTGGCCATAGCCTTTTTTCCAGTTGTGGTTCACTGGCTTGTTTTCCCTGCTCAATTGCTTATAGAACCAAGCTTAATGGCAGTACAGTAGGTTCCATTTTTTAAGCACATCAGTGAGGCATAAACTGAGTCAGTTATTTAGCTCAATTTTGAGTCTCTACTATTATATCATAAATTTAGAGGAAAATACTGTGGTTAAATATTGTAAGTTAGCATGGCATTTAACGAAAATAAAACCATTTAGTCTGTCATCATTGAAGATTATGGGTAGTTTCATCCCCTCAAAAAATTATGCTTTAGAAGAGTTACTATGGGAGTAGCATCATATGAACTTTTTAAAAATTTGGGTAAACAAATTCTTCTCGATCAAAAATAAACTAAATTTCTTGCTGTGAGAAACTTAACCTCTTGAAAAGAGGCTACTTTACTGCCATACAAATCATTTTGTGTCTATAAATATTGGATTTAAAAATGTGAATTTTGCCAAAAAAAATTGCAAAGTGCTGTATTTCCCTTCCAAGTTAAAATAACCCCGAAATGACAAAAATTGTAAACTTCAGATTACATAAATTCCTAGGTTTAATAAAAGTTGTGAAATCTCCTGCAATCTTCATTCTATGTATTCTACTCCCTCAAAAGATATTGATGGGGATGCACGAGCAGATTTGGAAACGCCATGGAACAAAGTAGGACCTGTTGTTACAAACCCAGGAAACTATTCATAGTTCATTAAAAATCTTTTGCAGTCCCCTGTGCAAAATGATTAACCAGAGAGAAGTTTCTTTTCAAAAGTCAAACAGATGATGACTTCACTTCTAAAGTTCAACTATTGAGTGCTTTCACTAACGTCACAAACCCCACCTGTTTTGACGGGCAAATTCTAGTGTAGTACACATAAAGTGTAGTGAGCCAAGTAGCAGATGACGGCCCACATGTAACTGTCCCACTATCTGACGATTTTTGCCCAGCAGTGGGCCTGGCTTACCAGTTGTAAGGTAGCGTGAAAGCACATGATAACCGAGGACAAAATCACTGCAAGAATCCTTCTTCAAGCATATAGGGGTCATCTGCCAAATCATTTTATTGAACAATGTGCCAGCAGAGGGATTTGTAGTTTTAAATTAAAGTTATATTCAGTGGTCTTATTAAATTTATAAGGTTTACTGCACATGCTAATTATACAGTACAAGTAATTGTTTCACAATAGAGAACTTAATGATTCAATTCAGTTTTCAAAAATGTGTGACAAGACTTTTTCAAATTATGTAGGCATCAATATGCCAGGTTGCAAAAATAAATTGTAATTTTAACTACTATGTAAACTGTTAGATATAAAACTCAAATAATTATGCTGAACATTGACTTGCCATAGTACTTTCAACACCCCCGTTAGATATCTACTGTATATCAACTCTGTACATCCCAGTATATGCATTAGAGTTTTAGGAATTGAGACTGGCCATATAATTTACTGTTACTTGCCACTAAAAATGCCTTACATGTTGTAATAGGCTAGTCAAGTCAGTGGGGATTCAGAACCATTTTGCATCTATATAAGACACATTGTGAAGGAAAGTGAAATTCCTAAATCTGTAGGAATTAAAAAATTTTTGTAATAAGTTCATTCTTTATTCAATCTGCAAATATTGGATTTTGTCATGGAGAGAAATAAATAGGGAAGCATTTCTCTTTTGCAGAAACTTCTCTTTACAATTGTAAAGCCCACTGTTGTTGCTCCAATTCACATCTGAAGGAATTTCAGTGTAGGAAAAATTTTGAAAGGGAAAAAGGACATCCTTCTCTTTAGGTCTCTCAGCCATACAGTATCTCTCTACCGCAGTGGCCCTTTTGAAACCAGTGCCCCGAGTATCTGTCATTTGTTCAGTGCAGTGCTTGTGTCTTTGGCACTTAATACAGGTCAAAGTCCCTACTGTGGGTAGGTCATACCGAAGACTTTAAAAGTGGAACTGACTGCCATTGTGCTTGGTTATCAGCATAAGCAATGGAGTAGGAAAAACAAGCCAGGAAGTCATAACTGACTGACTAACTGAGAAAAAAGGCATGACCTCTGTAGTTTTGGTTCCTAATTAATGACTTTACTAAAAAGTGCTGTTAAGTGTAGTGAATATGGTATATATCCCATTAACGTCACAAAACTGAAGAAAAAACTTCCTAGTTTTCAGGATTTGACCAGAAAATTTGTTTACATGTTCTTGAAAGATTGAGCTCATGTTGCATTTTAAATCAAATCTAGATAAGCAGACTGGTTGGTACTGGTAACACTTGTAAGTAAAATTAAAGACTGTATACCGTACATATGTGTATGCTTGTTCAGCAAAGCATAATTGCAGACAATGTAACTATTATATCCACTCTAAATCTGCCAGGTTTTGCTGTTAAGAGTATCAGGCTAATAGACTGTCAATATTGTGATCCAAGCAGCTGCAGAATCTATCATGAGAATATATCTTGTGCCTGTACTTGGACCTGTAACCAAATGGAAATTCAGTCATGCACAAGGAGTAAATTTTGGTTGCTTTTTTCTACTTTTTTGTTGGTTAGGGATTGTAGAACACACCTAAAGTGTTTTCTCGTCTGGCATAAGAGGGGACTAAAGGGGATGACTTGAACCTATTTGCATGGTGTGACTGCATGTTCAAGTGGTTACAGCATCCGATTTGCAGCTGGGAGGTCTAGAGTTTGATTCCTGGCAAGGTCGTACTGAAGACTTTAAACATGGGATCTGCTACCATTGTGCTTGGTGCTTGGCATAAGCATTAGAGTAGGTAGAACAGGCCAGTGAGCCACAACTGGAAAAAAGGCTGTGACAGGCCCCACTCAAACTGGTTTGAAAACTGAGCTGTAAATTGACATCTGTAGTTAACCAATTCTATCTCATCACATGCCTTGCATGAGAGCGCGTTGACTGGCTAACATTGTGTTGTTTGACGCGGAGAATATCACATCGTCTTTTGTACTCTGGTCAGGTTTGCACCATGTTTGAAACCAACCTTGAACTTGAGCAGTTTTTAGGAACATTATTTGTACCTTACCTCTTTTGTGTAGCTGACACCATACAACATATTCCCCTTAGTATGTCATTAAATCCCATCTACTGTAGCTAACTTTTTGCTTCCTTTAGTGCTTGCACAGATGATCTTGAATACAGTTGCTTCTACATTGTAGTTTACTGCAGCAATTTAGTTACAGTAGTTAGTCTTCAGTATGACCCAGCCAGGACTGGAACTCTAGACCTTCCAGTTGCAAGTCGATGCTCTAATCACTTGATGATGCATTCTGTCTACTTCTTCATTGTACTCTTAATACAGAACTACAATATGTTACATTCTTTTGCTGTTGTTGTACGTCGTCTTGCATACAGAAGCAGTGCTGCATTTGTATTCAGTGTTATTCAGTACAAGTAAACTATTTTTTTCATTCTACAGTGGATACCAGCTATTCACTTGTGTTGTTACTCTTACTGCTGTTACACTTATACAGTAATTCATTCTGTACTAAAGTTATACTTTTGATATATAGTTGTAGTATTCATGGATAGGAGGTAAAGTTTATTTCTGCCCTTTGTTGGTGCTGCAGTGTACTTCTGCTAGTGGGTAAGAGGAGCAGTATACATTGTTATTGTGCCGTCCAAGTTATACGTTTGCTGTAGTTTTAACCACACTTAAGGATGGAGGCAGTGCATTTGTATTCAGATTTGATTAGTTCTGTGATTTATAAGAGATTGTGTAGAAGCTCGACTGACTTCTGCTTGCCAGTGCAGGGTGGATACTGTATTTTGTTTGCCTCAGCAAAAGCAAAACAACATGATAGAAAAAGATGACAGATTTTCCAAATCATGTCAGTTTTTTTCATTTTATTATTTTTTGGGGGAGGGGGTTGGGGGTGGATAGGTGGGGCTAAGTAAATGATTACTATTACACTCAAGATGTATTGCATGGGGAATAACTTTAATTTGCACTATTTGTCCTGTAGTGTTAATTATAGGATGTCTAGTCGCCTAAATAAGCTTTGAAAGCTGCCATCACTGTTATTTTCTCTCAAATCAAACTCAAGGTACATGATGCTAAATCAAATCCATGGGGTGATTTGTTCTCCCTGGAAAATCTACTGCCTTTCAGCCAAGTAGTTGGTATGTATATGACATATCATAAAGAAATATTTTTATCTCAATACATAACATGTATTGAGATATTGTCATACTAGCCAGTGGATTAGGTATCTTTAGAGCAAGGGAATGTGACTTGACCAGTGGTCAATGTCTTTGAGAATTTGAGAGCATGCTCTTTGGCCTGGAGGCAGAAGACATTACATTTTTTCACTTTAAAAAAGTGATGGTTGCTCGGTTATTTTGGCAAGTTTTACGGTTGAAATCTTCAGTTGTCATGGAAACTTCATTCTTTGCACACGACTTTGGTTGCTTGGTAGAGATACCTACTGACTGAGAATGTTTACATTTTGTAGTTAAACTTTCAAATGTTAGAGGCTTGGTGTCACACCTCTGCTAAATCAAGCATGAAGTAACTGTAAGATAATTTTGCTTAGTCTGACCATAAACAAAGGCTCTGTAAGCAGATATTTCCCAAGAAGTTACTTTGAGAGCAATAAGCTCCTAGAGTTGGATACAAGTAACAGAAAAGTTTGGTGACCTTTGTTTTGTGTCTTGGCTCTACAAGCGTATTTAAAATTTATGGAGTTACAGTGTAGTGCACAAAATGTGTCTAGGAGGCATGATCAAAGTGTCTGTAAGTTGTGATGAAAAAATGAACCCCTCAAGAGTTAATTGAAGTGCATTTGAGGATCTGTAACATATTGCATTGAATTCGTGTTTTTTTCTATACACTTGTCATGCAGTGTAACCATGCAAACCCTCAAGATATCAGCAGAGAAATAGCACTCACTCCTTCAGAAGTTGTGAAATATCAAAATAGCTGAATGAGACTGAAAATAGCATTAGGGAGAGTGATTTGAGAGAAAATAGTGTGGAATATGCAGAAGGACAACAGCTATCATTGTACTGTTGGATTTATTGGAAGATGTCACTGATCTGCATCTAGCCAGTTAATTATTTCTGCTTTACTAAGTTTCAGTGTGGTGCACAATATTTTGTTCCTCACTTAGTGTTACAGTATTGTTGTAAAAATTGTTCTCTATGCATTTGATCATTTTTGAGCATGAAATGCATCAGGATGTAAACAATAGATGGATAATCTTTTAATGCAAAGCACCAAGGAGGACTGTATTTACATTAAATATTATCAGCAACAATGTGGAAACTTTGCCTCCTTAAAGGCCCAGTTCTCCCACCCCAAACAGTACCAATTCTCCTAACCATCATTCTTAAGCCCCTCGAACAATTGTCTGAAATTCATCCCTATCCAGTCACAATCTCTGTTTATTGCTTCAGGGTTAGTATAGAAAATCTCTAGGTATGTAATCAAAACACTCCCATGCTCTGTAATGTAAGCTTTGGTTCTGTAATCTGCATTGTTTAAATTAACAGTCAATCAAAAAGCTGGGCCAATGGAGAGTTTCTGTACCCCACTACAAGAAGTGTAGTTTGGGGTGAGAGGATTGGCCCTTAAACATCCACAAAGTATTGAGATTCTGCAGCATCGCTGCTCTAGTTTAAATATTATCATACATGGCCAAAGAGTTATACAGAGAGAGGGTTAGCTTACTATTTTACAGACATCTCATCCTTAAACACCTTAAAGGTTTCATGGTCAAGTACTTAGAGCATCAGACTTGCAGCCAGGTGGTCGGAAGTGCAAGATCTGGCTGGGTCACACGGACAGTTTTTAAAACATGCTTGATGCTCAGCATTAACAAAGGAGTAGGGAATACTTGTCAGTGAGCCACAACTGGGAAAAAGGCCAAGGCTGGCTTAACTTCCTAATTTTCATAAGAGTTTCAGCTATTAATAGATTCTGTACCATTAACACCTGTAGGCAGTGTGGAGACCAGAAACTGAAAACTGGGGGTGATGGGTGCACTAGGGGCAAGAGAAAACAAAATTTTTGCCTGCAGCATGAAAATAAAGGCAAAGCTTGCACTCTTCTGAGGTTTTGGCATATCTCTGGGTGAGAAATTAAGTCTCATCAGGAGGGATAAAGTTTTTGTATTTTCAATTGATCTGATTCCAAACTGACCCGACCTGAGGAGGTGGCAACTGGGGGAGGGGTGGGGGGACGGGGCAACAAAATTTTAGGGGGCTATAGGCCTCTGATACCCCCTTATAGCACCCCCACTGAACACAGGATAGCAACTTGATTAGCTTAGGTTTGAGTATTATATTATAAGATCTTGAAGGCTGTACAGCATTCAACTTTTTTTTCTGGGGACCACAAGGCCATTTGAAGTTAATGCATAAATCCATTTCTGCTGTGAATCAAGAGTTGAGAAATAGTATTACCAGGCTGAGTTTAGATACTGTTTACAGTTAGCCCTATTCTTTAAATTAGAAGTGTTTCATTGGACCACAACAGAACACAAAGCTTTAACATTTTTTATTTTTTTTTATTTTGATTTTTTTTAAATACCTTGTTAAGCTTTGACTAATCTTCTTCCATAACCAGGTGTGACATATTCAACATCACTTAGTCAAAAACTAAAAAAATGTCAAAATTTCATGTTGTAGCTGTCTCATCTGCAGTTCTGCCAAAAAAGATCAGCATGCAGTTTTTTGACTGTCAGCTTAATTCTGTTTAATCAATGAGTCAAACCTTTAGAATTGTCAACTGGATTAAACTTAGCTCCTCCCACTGTTGGGACTTCCCTCTGAAGTCTGGTCTATTTTACAGAAATCATTCCCATATACTTCTCAACACAAGGGTATCAAACATGCAGTCCATATATAACAAGATAAACCCTCTGTGAAAGGGAGGAGCTATATTCTTTAAATACTGAACCATTAATGGTACAAAAGAAATTCCTCTGAAGGATACAAAGGGGTCGAAGGATATGATGATGAATGGGTCAAGTTGGTCAACTAACTAAGAATAGGGGACATCCTGGACTGACTTGTTACCATGGTTCTATTGAAATTCACAATGAAAATACTACTTGATCAAATGCTGTGGGTCAAAACCAAGGGCAGACTCAGGTGGGGTGATGCGCACTGTTTTACAAGAAATTTCCTAACTGGCTAACGATAACCTTAATCCCTAACCTAATCCTTAACCCGAACAAAGAATACAATCGATACAATACAGTGGCAATAGCCAATCAAGAAATACCTTGTTAAACAGTGCGCATCTACCCACTCAGGTTGCTTAGTTGAAAGGAAAACATGCTGATCTTTTTGGCAGTACTGTAAGCTTTGTCCACTGAATACAGTAATGAGTAATACAAATCTTCTTGGAATGAAGTGCAGCATTGCTGCAGCTGGATCTCCTTGTTGAGACAATTGCAGTTTGACATAGTTGCAAAACAGTAAGTGCTTTTTAGTATCAATTAATCTTGCCAATATTTCCAGTATTAACTTAACATTTGCTATCTACATGTATTTTGTGTGAACCTCCCTTAACATGTTACATACTTCTTTGCTACTTGTGCATTCTAACCCTGGTTTGCAATTGTTTCTTAATTACTTAAACCCTCATTTGCATTTCTTTTCCCCCCTCCATTCCCATCTCTGCATTTCCTGCCTTCCTCCCCCCTGTAGGTAGTGCACTCTTCCTGCTTGCTGTCATGTATTTACTGCTATCACTGTATCCCAAGCCTCAAGAAGAATTCACCACTGAACAGATGGGGGTGGATCGGGAGAAATACTTCTACCTCAACATGTAGCTGGTGTCTGAAATATTTACCGTGTCACTGTCTTTCTTTCCACTCAAAGTTTATAATGGACTCATTGGTTATATAGTTCTATTTGTACTGTATGTGAATCTAACTGACATTAAAGGTTTTGAGACCATTTTTGTGCCAAAATTTGTGCTAAACAGTGTTTCAGAACAGTTTAATGTGAAGAAAAACTTGTGTTGCATTTTGCTTCCAGAATTTAAAAAAAAATAAACAATTTTGATTTAAATTACCATACATTGTGAGAGAGAGATAAATATCTGCAAATTCATAGCAGTGTTGACTGTGCTCAATGTATTCCTGTCATCTGTCTAAATCCTTAACCCTTTACCATTGTGCTCCAATCGGGGCATATTTGGGCCTTAAACTGTTGTCTCTCTCGTTGTTGTAGCCGAATTTTTGGGTAGCTACTCACAGTTTCGAGGTAAAGATGGGTGGCAGCCGAGCTCTCCGTATGGGTCCAAAAGGACCCAAACAACGGTAAAGGGTTAACTGATCCAAATGTGTAAGGAGTAGGGGTGGTTGGGTTTAGCACTTAGTTGTACACTCACCCTGGGATCCACTCTTCCTGCATCCAGCTCGCTAAGTTTTCACGGAATTAACTTCATTGTAACCCTTTTCCTGAAAATATTTATCCGTACAAAATTCTAAATTGACACAATACATTTAGAGTAATATTGACTACTGTACTTTACCTCTGGTGAGATTTGCATCGGATAATCATACAAGCAGGAACTTTCTAAGGAAAGAGTCATCACTTATTTGGATTGTTCTGTAGGTATACTCTTTTGTGGCCTGTTCTCCATACTCTCCAAGATCACACTTTGAAAAATGCATTAAAAAAACCATGCTTTGTCATTGCATGATTACAGTGCATTTTGAAAAAGCTGCATGTGCAGGTCATGCACTGTCCTCATAACAATGACCATCCTGTACCATGATGAACACAAGCCTTCATAATAGGCAAAAGGAAAGACTTTTTTTTCAAAAACTGGTGATTTACTAAGGGTATCAACTCAAGGTTTAAAAAGAGGAAGTTATTCAAGAGAAAAATTATATTGCATCATAAATGTATTTGTGAGTCCAGAGATAAAATGGACATGATTGCAATGAGAAACTTGTCATCCAGCTATAGACGAATCCGATTAGGGTTTGTTTTTTGGTGACTGTAGGCAGCCATGAGTGGGGTTCATCAGCCTTTAATCGTCTGTATTCATTGTCTACATGAATTTCTAATCCTCGTATTCGGTGAAGTTGAGGGAATCAAGATACAGTTTAGCATACAACCATCCATGGAACAGTAAGGAAGGAAATTTAAAGATTAGAGGTGATGGACCACAGTCATGGCCCACTAAAACCAGACCATCACAATCTGTCCAGATTTGTCTATAGGGGTGGGGGTTTATGAAAGGGTTATTTTTCTTGCACATCGTCTATAGACGAGTGTTGACCCCCCCAGAAAGTAGTGAGTGTAGTCTACTCTTATAAAAAATGTTAGAGAATGTCATGAACCCTGACACAAAAAGGGTTGTCAAAACCAGGGGGTACAATGAAGGACATGCTCTTGCCTAATAATTTTCAAATGTATGGTTTCATTTTTTTTTCAGTAAGGGGCAAATAGTATTTAAGAAATGCCAAAATGAAGGAGATAAACCTTGAACTTCAGTCTTAAACACCTTGCAATGAAAAAACAAGATGTACTGTACCTTGCAATGAAAAAACAAGATATATTTTTATTTTTCCTGTAATGATAGTGTTCAAATTATCTTAGTGTCTGTAAATTTTTAATATCCATGCTTCTTATTCATTCATTGCTGTAGCATAGCAAAAATATAGAGTTTACAAAATGAAAAATTTCATAGCATAGCATATTTAGCACAGCTTAATGTGTTATTGTAATTGTACATACTGTACCTGTCTTTCTGCATATTACTTGTCATTTACAGTTTGTGAAATAACTTACCTGAAATATTATTGTGAGGTTTAGAAGGACAGGATGGAGAAAACTTTAGAGTTTTGTTTACAGAGGATTGTCAGAGTATTTTATGGCTATTTAATTGGTGTGCAGTACTGTAGTATGCTTTCCATTTCTCTGCATTATTATACCTTTAACAAAGTTTTACGGTAGGAAAATCATTTACAGGGTTGACAACTCAGTCTAAGCTGACATTCCAAATTCTCCTCAAAATGTCCATTTAAAGAGAACTTAATGCAAGTATACAGTGCTGACACCATGATAGTCATTACTGAGCTATAAAACTTATGTTAACTTTTTTATCTCTTTTTTGACTTTTTTTTTTCGATGCTAAGTAAAAGAACTTAAATGTCACACAAATTTCCTGTCCAATTTTGCTGCATTTAGCTTTTAAAATGAATGTCATTACCATAATTTTTACCATTATCAAGAACCATTGATATTTGTGAGTTATACCTTATAAATGTTCTCCATCTCTGGTCAACCTGAAGCATCACAATACTGAGAAACATCAAATGTATACTAACAACTATCTTGTGATGTAAGCTTTAATGGGACTATGTATGTCCTATAAAAGCTGGCTGTCTCTCTGTCTGTCTGTCTGTTTTTTTTTTTTTTGACGAGAGGTGGAGACTTAATTTGAAGTAGCAAAAATTGGATCGTAATCCAATTCAATATCAGTGTATTTTGGCTAATGCTTAACACTACAGTAGATCTGCCTGCATGGAACCTCATACAGTGTTGTCAAATTGCATTGGAATGCTTATTATGTTTATACTCTATATTTTTGCATAGTGGTTACGTGCCACCTTGCTAAATACTGCATCTGTTAATTTCCAAAATATTAGCTAATAGCTACATTATTAGTATACTGAGAGCTTGTGATTTCGAAGTGAACCGGTATTGACTTGTAGTGTTTATCACTCTCCCTGTCTGAGTGGAATACAGTTTACCTTTGTGTGGATAATGGGAACTAAGTACATTTTAGTTTACTGTATATCCTATCTGAGAGCTCATGGGAAGGCTACATGTCAGCATGGATTATTTTAAGTAGCAGGTATGTTAATATCAGTGTCTTCTATCTCAGAGATGACTTTGAATGGATGTGTTGCAATGGGAAGAGATCATAAGAAATGCCCTTTGGACTTTTTTTGGAGGTTCGGCAGTCCCCCACCCCCCACCCCCCCTCCCATCTTATTTTCTTTAGAATAGAAGAAGAGTCTTTCCTGTTGAGACTTGTAAGGGTATTTAAATATGGTATAACATTTATTTACATTCATTAGTTCCTGTATTTCATTTTAACCGGCTGTTTACCGGGCGGTATGGTCAAGTGGTTAGAGTATCCGACTTGCAGTAAGGAGTTGGGAGTTTGACTCCTGGCTGGGTCATACTGAATTACTTTAAAAATGGAACACAATGACATTATGCTTGGTATGCAGCATGAACAAGTAGGGAAAACAAACCAGTGAGCCACTATTGGATAATTTTGTGGTGGGCCCTGACTTAAACCAGTTGTTTAGAAACGGAACCGTAAAACCCCATCTGTAGTGTTACTGTATGAACTTAAAGCGGCTCATCAAGTTGGTTCGTGAAATCCAACAAATTTTTCCAAACCTGTGAAGTTTTCTTCTCATATGCTAACTGTAAGCATTGTCATGAGGTAGTGACCCTTAAACACTCTCATTAAGGTATCCATATTAACTCAATGAGCCTCTTTAACCACAATTCAAATGTCAAAGATCTTAAATACTGAAAGCTGTTATTGTTCCTCTCCATGTTATATAGTAGACTATGGTGCAAAATACTTTAATCACTGTACTGATTTCAGACTTTTAGTTGCATTTTTGGTGTATACAGCAAAATTTATGAGATCAAGCCATCGGTTTCACATTTTTAACTTCATATATTAAGCTCTCGAGGCAAGTAAAATGGTTCAATGTGCAATTTACTTTAATTTTCAATACACTTTCAATTTTACTTGAAGTCAGCATAATGCCATTGGTAAAGGGTGATGATAAACAAGTTTCTGGATTTCTTCGTAGTTTTTATTTCGACTGTATCACTTAGAGTTCATTTCATCTCATGTAATCTTTAATGTTAATTGCAGCTGTACAGTAGATGTTAAGCTCAGTTTGTGTTTTATTAAAGGTTAAATTTGTAAAATTCTGATCAATTGCCTTGCTATAAGAAATTTTCATCAGATGTCTTTCTAACTAAATGCCAGAAAATCTAAAATTAGTAAAAGGGCTGATCTTCTCACCCCAAACAAAACTTTTTGTTATATAGTCCACAGAAATAAGCAATTGGGGCAGCTTTTTGATTGACAGCTAGTTAAAAAAGGCAGAAATCCAAAGCTCATCACAAGCATGTACTGTACTACTGTATACTGTACTGTACCGAAAGTGTTCGGATAACAGTAAACACATTTGGGTCTCATATACCCGCCCCTAAGCAATTGATTAGGATTGTGTCTGGATGAGGATGGATTAAATTTAGACAGTTGTGGGAGGGGCTTATGAGAGTAGGTTAGGAAAATTGTTTGGGTTGAGAGGATCAGGCCTTTAACTGATGTTGTATGTGTCCCTTTGGAAATTTTCAGAAATCAGTACTGAAATATTTAATATTTACCGTAAATATATTTAAATTAAGATCATACAATTATTTTGTGATTACTATATGGAGCCTCTTCAAATCACCTTAAAACTGACTTTGCTAAACTTTATTGCAAATTACTGTTAGGTTAAAAAGTATTTGGCCCTGTAACATTTTTTGTTCTATTTTGTTGGATAGATATTGATTTTGGACAATTCATATTTTAAGGAATAAGGGTCAGTATTTCATTACCAATAGTTTGTAGTTTCAAACTACTGCAGAGTACTCAGACTATTCTCACTTATCTCCTAGCTGACAAAATGTGAGACATTGTGATCCCACTTAAATGGAAGAGAGGTTTTTAAGAGAAATAAGGGAGGAGGGGAGGGAGAGGGGGACAGGGAAGGGGTAGAAGAGGGGGAAGGAGAAGGGGACAAAAGAGGGAGAGGAAGAGAAGATTTTAAGAAGATCATAGTTATCCACTTGGGGAACTCCCTTTGGTGAAGTTGGCTGTAAAACTCTAACTACTATAACTACATAATATTGTAATAAGAGAATTTGATGTTTTGGTGTCTATAGTATTTGGATGGAAGTTTGTGAAAAGCGACAAAAGAACTGACTTTGGTTTTCAGAAAACAAGAAATTACTGTCTCTATAATTGTAATGTCATCATCTTTTAGTGTAATGGATAATGTAACTGACTTTGTACAGTAGGTGTAGTTGCCTTGATACAGTATTGTTCAGTTATAAACTAGCTACACTATAGTACAATATTCACAATAAATCTACAGTATTGTACCTGTACTATACAGGTATCACCTTTGTACAGATAAAATAGTGCAATTTTAATTATGTGTCACATTTGTGTACATCTTTGAAGAGCGTATTATGTAAATATTGTTGAAACCATGCTTTCAAATTTGGGGTCATACTGTATAATAAAACTCAAAAATGCTTTTGTTTAGAACAGGACACTGGTTCATTTAATATTGATCAAGTTTGAAAGGCCTGTTTTCCCAACAAATTTGAACAAATTTCAAAATGTGTGAAAGCTACTGTAGTTTTCAAGCTTTTGGTTGCTTATTTCATAATATAAGTTCACAAATAGACAGATGCATGATGGGTAGTCAAGCCTTCCTGTTGAAAAGATCCTGATCAGCTGCCAAATTTCATTTAAGCGTCTTTTTTATTTATTATTTTTTAAAATATTATGTGAAGATTAAGTAACACATCAGAATTTTTATGCCATGCACATTATTTTTTAGTGTTTTTCAAGTGCCATATGGTGAGTACTTCTTTTGCATACTGTAGCATGCACAATATAAAAGTCTTTCTCAGACAAAGCTACTTTAAGTCTAAAGAACTTCAATAGTTCATTTTTTGTAAATTATTTCTATTCTACCTTGTCTGTACTGTGTATCACTTGACAGTATTTTAGTTTCACTTCTATAGTCAGATACTTAAAAACACTGCCATGCACTCAGTTTGAAAAAAATCCTTTTTTAACAATATTATTGTTCAAAATATTCAATTCTTCTAGTATGAATGATTAAGATAATTTTGTTATGCCTAGCTGTCTGCTACTTGGTTAATTCATGTAGCCTAACAGTACAGTGACACATAGGCAGAAATTTATTTTCAAGGTTCCCACCTTTTTGCTCAGGAGGCTGTATAAAACTTAGAACAATGGAATATTTTCTTACTTTAAATATTCAATTCTTCTAGTGTGAAAAATTAAGAAAACATTGTTCATAACGCCTAGCTACAGGTCTACCACTGTCATGGTCTTATGTTAGCTAAATTTTTCAGTGGGCAAGGTTCTGAAGGCTTGTGGGGCCATGTCACACCCCTTTAAGTCAATAATATGTACCTTGTAGTGCATCGTGACTGTATGTAATTGCCCAGTATGATGTCAACATGTTTTCTGTGCAAACCTGGGGCAGCACAGACCCCTTGGAGGTTTGCAACATTTTTTCTTGGAGAGAAACAATTTTTCCCAAATGTCTCATCAAAAAAGAGCAGTGGAGATAATTCTGTTAGTTACTATCTGAATACAATTGCCATATATTGAGATTGCTACACAAGCTGGTGGTTTAAGTACTTTTAAACTTAAAATAAGGGGTTTCCAACTTGAGGTATGATCATGCATACAGTATACCATAGTGTACATGTCTACTTGATCCTTGTTAATGTATACAGCATTTTTAAAGGGCTAATCCTATCACCCCAATGTACATTTTTTTTGTAGTAGTCAGCAGAAGTTCCTCATTGGCACAGCTCTTTGACTGACAGAGCTCAAACAATGCAGAGTAGTGGAGCTTATATTACCCATGTACAGTACTGGACTGAGAGTGTTGTGATGATACATGGGTCTCGTACATATACTCACCCTGTGGTGCATGCTGAGATTGTGTCTAGATAAGGATGAATTTCAGACAGTAGTGTAGGAGTGGCTTCATTGGGAGGGTAATTAAGGGAATTGGAACTTAATTGTTTTGGGTTTGCTTGAGCCCTCAAATCCACTCTACTTCATTTTTTTCTCCCTGATGCATGCCTGAAGTGGCTATACAATATATTGACAGTTATTATGAAAACTATCAAATTTAGAAATGTTCCAGTATGTTAGCAGCCATTACAGTACTTTACTGTACATATCCTGTAAAAACCTTATACTTTACATATCCTATATAAACACCTAATCAGTTTGCAGTATTTTGGTGACACCATGTTAAGTGTGAAATATGGTAGGACAAATTTGCTGGAACCCCTGGCTATATCATCCTCTCAATATAGGGAAGACTTTTAAAAGTATGTACAAAATGCTTGGCACAATTTACACTTGGCTCTATTCTAGCCCTCTCCTTCATACATAATCGTATACATGTACACCATGACTTTTGCCACATACACCACAGTATGTGTTTTACCATTGTGAAAATCAACCCGCATTGCATGATCCTTTACAGGGAATATTGGGTTCAAAGTGCTCAAACATGGCATACAAAGAAAGTGGTTCAATTCATGTCATCATCAAACCAACCATTCTTAAACACTAATTAAACCCCAACAATACTCATCTTCTAAAAAAAGTAGGCTTAGAAGAGTTATGGAGTTTGCATCAATTGAATTTTAAAAAGTTTTGGTATTATTGCATGAGAAACAAATTGCTGAATTTCTACCTGTGAGAAATTTATTTTTCAAAAAGAAGGGTATATGATGCACTCACTGCCTTATTTTGAATTTTGTATCCTTCTGTGTGAGACACCTCATGTACTGTAAGCGATCTGAGGTGAATAGACAACTGAAGGGAGATAAAAAGGCTGAATAGCCTGCAGTGAATAGTTTGATAAGTATCTATTCACTTTAATACTGTAGTTTGATGTTTCCTAACATGTATCCATTCTGTGTCAGTAAAATAAATATTGGTTTTAAAAAGCAAAAGATTGCTGTGAATGCCATATTTCCCTTTCAGTTACAGATATCCCATAGTCACTTCATACAGTACTTGCCTGATTGCAAAAATATGTCTTGTATGGAGTTTATACCAGGGTTGGGTTTTTGCCGGAAAAAAACCCGTTTTTCCGGGACAGCGGTAAAAACTGGTAATAACTGGTAATAAGTGGTTATTACCGGTAAAAACTGGTAGAAACTGGAAAAAACTTCTCCGACAATTATAAGTGTGGAGTTGCTCTAGCCCATCACACATGATGAATAATTCAAATGGGACAGAGTTGTTTACATGACTTCAAGATTCTATTTTAACTTGAAAATTAAGCAATAAAACTTGCCAAAGCTAGAATGAAAACAAAAATGCCAGTATTACAATGTAAGGAATAAAGCCTTAAAAATTAAAAGTGGTAAAACTTCAACTACATACTAACAATAAAAGACTGAGAGTTAATGTTTTCTACAAAATTACTGGAATATCAAACAAGGTTTCAAAAAATGAGGATAAATGAAATTGTTCATGTTTATTAAAGTGGTAAGCCTTCTTTAAAATTGTAAAAGGAATGGAAGATACAGTATCAGTACAGCACAGTTTACAAAGCAGTTTTGAAAAGAAATTTCTTTGCCTTAAAGGGGCTCATTGAGTTTATCAATAACTTAATGAGAGTGATAAAGGGTCAATACAACATGACAATGCTTATAGATATCATAATAAGTCAGGTTTCGTATTCAATGGTTACGGGAAGACCTAAAATTTTGAATTTGTAATGTCCTGACGTGTAATGGATTTGTGCAAAATTTGAAAAAGTGTCTGGTCACGATTTTTTGAAAAGCGAATTGAACCGTTTCGTGCTTACACATAAAAGAGTCATTTGTTTGTAGGATATGGGGATTGTCTTAGATTGACCATTTGGTATTGGTAAGTGAAGAAAACTTAACGGGTTTGGAAAAATTTGTGGAATTTCATGAACCAACTCAATGAGCCGCTTTAATGTTAAGCTCAATACAATGTGGAAATTGATCAGTTTATATCACAGGTGAGAAAATAATGACGTACAGTAAGTTATCAATCTTCAGGACTAGATTTATACTTTATAGTACTGTATGGTGTCAGTGTAAATCTGGCAAAGTGTAACACAACTCACTAAAAATAATCCAACCAGACCGTTACATGGTAAATTTAATAGCCTAAAATGGTCAGTCTTGATGTAAAATAATGATTTTCATCCTTTAACCTTGAAAAAAGTAAGAAAAAGTTGTTACTTAAAACATTTTATTCAATGTAGCAGAATAGGTTTTTTCCGTTTTTTTCCATTTTTCGGCAAAAACCTGTTTTTACCGGGACGGTTTTTACCGGTAAAAACCACTGGTAAAAACCGCCTGTGGCAAAAACTGCCAACCCTGGTTTATACAGTACATGCATGCATGCTTTCCTTGTCCACTTTGTGCAGCACATACACTACAGTATCATTGTACGTATGATAATGTCCTTCATGTATTTATTGTTGTCAGTATAAACTGTGTAAACATTAGACTAATATTTGTGTTCTGTACATATTGTGCACTTGTTGTTTCATAGTTTGTCATTCCTTAAATTTATTTTTTTTTTTTGGAAACTTCCTGAAAGAGGTCTTCTGTAAACTCAAGCTGTCTGAATTATTATAAGAATTGTTTGCTCATATTGGAATTTTACCAGGAACTTTAATCTGGTCATGTCATGTATGATTTACTGTACATGTAATTGGCCTCTGTGGTCATTCAAATAAAGTATAATCTAGACCTAATCAAAGTGACCGCATGGTCAAGTGGATTGTGCATCTGGCTTGCCTCCAGAAGGTATGGGGGTAAGACCAGTTCCTGAAAGTCATATCGAAAACTTTGAAGGTGAAACGTAGTCACACCAACCTCAAGTGGTATAGTAGACACATTAGGCATAAGGTTGCCTCTATACAATTTATACCCGACACCCCACTTTTTGTTTAAAAAGTGATGTTACAGCAAGGTCAACCCCACTTCCTACAGCTTTCTGTCAATAGCTAGCTGCCATGTCTAGCATTATGTAAACAAATTAAGAGTCCCACTGAAAACCTCAATCATAAAGGCAGAGACTGTTTATTCAGTGCAAGCCAAGTTTGCAACCAGAGCTGCCTCAGCAGACCAGGACAATAGGCTTATCTCTTTGGACACATGTATGTAGGCTGGTTGTGCTGGCACTGAAGGGTGATGAATTGTGTAAACAAACAATGTCCAGACTGCATAGAGGTAGCCTATGCCTAATGAGTCCGGTCTCACAATTGACTCTTGAGTGTCATGTGACTATTTTTTTTCCTCAGATATGATAATTACTTGGAGTAACTGCTTGTTAGCACAATATTGAAGTCCTGAAATATGAAAGATACTGCAATTTGAAGGGAAGAAGTAAATTGCAATATTTTGCTCTTACTTCAAAATAAATAAGGCAAAGCTTGCAAGCTAGGATTGGTCCTTAAGGAGCAAGAGCAGTTATAAGATAGTACTATAATCTTAAGTGTGAATAGATTCAACTCACCCCTAAAGGGTTCGTTTGCTTCTGCAAATTATGGATGCTCTCCCCTGGCGACAGGGGACAGCATCCAATTTCACTTTTGAGAGTTCTGTGATAGTGTAACATCGGGTGCTTTTATGTGAAAACTAAAGAGTCGAAACTGAGGAAAGTACATGTCTCAGAAGTACAGTATTTAGCTTGTTGTAACTGAAATACACTGTACATGTATATCAAAAATAAGTAGCCTACAGTACTGTAAACCAACAGGTACTGTAAGGAATGAAGTTGCAGTGATGATGTGTAGAGGAAAGTTGAAAAGCTAATCATGCAAATGTGTCACACTGTGTGCAGTACAGTATTTCATCATAGGTAATTTTATCCATACTCAGTATGAGAAAATTTGATCACTATAAATTTCAGTTTTTGTGGATCTGTGTGCATGCCCATGCCACATCAACTTTAGGAACAGTGAAATGAAATAGTCTTTTCTTTTATTTCACCTGCAAACATCAGTGTGTCAAATTGCATCCAAATCTCATTAAATGTATCCAAAATGTTGACATGTACAGTCTGTGCATGATAACATAATTATGTACTTGCAAATGAAATGTCTTTGCATTTAATGTAGCTTACTGGACAAGGTGTCAGGTACTGTACCTAGGAACCACTGGTATCAAAATTTCTGTTTGTTTGCATTTAAGTCTCCCCCCCCCAACTTATTTCAAAACACAGCAAATGTGAAAAAAAATTTTCTTCCCATAATATTCGTCTTTTAAGATGTTCAGTGTTTTTTAAATTTTCGGATTTATCTAGACATAAACATTTCATGTTGGGAGTATATAATTCAAGCAAAGTTACACCCTTTACCTTGAAAATGACCATGTACAGTACTGTACAGTCCATGCATGATAACTTATGTGCTTTGCAAACTGTCCTAGACTCACAAATTTCACAGTCAAGAAAAATGTCACATGATTCTCAAGAGCCATACATAAATTAGGATAGACTGCTACACCAATTCAAATTGGGATGACTGCATTTTGCCTTTAAAATGTACATCATTTTAACTATTGTCAGTGACCAAAACTGTAGCAACTTGAATTTTTTTCCTTGAGTAAGTCTTTCTGTCTACTGACACATCCATCATGTTTAAAAAGAATGTAATTTAAGTTTGAAAATTTTGAAATTTTGAAATTTTGCTCTTTAAATTATTGTAAGTACATGTGATAATTGGGTGTTCAAAAGGTAAA
Organism: Holothuria scabra; assembly: GCA_037179385.1. Taxonomy (NCBI): domain Eukaryota; kingdom Metazoa; phylum Echinodermata; class Holothuroidea; order Aspidochirotida; family Holothuriidae; genus Holothuria; species Holothuria scabra. Next base: position 35,758,481 of record CM074198.1, read on the forward strand.
GGCAGAACCTGCGGTGCTTAAATATCATGATTATTTGGATCTTGCATAAATTCCTGTGCTATTTGTAGGCACCATATCCATGTCAAAATTGTAAAGATGCATGCAGCTTCTTTGTCTTAGCTGCTGCAGTTGCAGTAGCCATGCATATTTTGTTTGATACCCATTTTAAATGGCAAAATTAACTTTGCTGTCTATGTATAGAGCCAAATTAACTGGGCTGCGGCTTTTGTTGCATGCACTGCTATAGCAGGGGCAACTTCTGCATCCTCACATGGTTCATTAGAAGCACCTAGTCAGAGCATAAGAGGAAACTCCCCTTAGCTCATTTGAAAAATTCGAAGTACCCGAGCAGAAAAAAGATAAAATGTTCCTGACAGCCATCATGTTTTTATGTTCAGTGTCATAAAAGAGTACAATCACAATGCCTCTGTTGTGCTGGTCACTGGACATTTCCTGAATAGCTTCAGGGATCAATGCACACACACAATATTCCATTAAAAATGACTTAATCCATCTTTCCTGCCATGTGCCTGCTATGACGGCTACCAGATTTGAAAAGTAGCTAAGGGGGGCTCTTCCCGGCATGAGGGGTATTCAAGTGCAACATATGCCTGTAATCTTGAGAATTTGAAAGAATTGAAGTACAGTATGTTCAGATGCCATCTTTTTTTTTTTTTTTTTGCATTATCATAAGCAAGACAAACTGTAAAATTTTAAATTAACCCCCTGTAACTTGTAAATAAATAAATAATATATTTGTTGTCATGCACCCATAAAAACCTTGGAAATGTCTTGTCTTTTTTGCTATCCGTTCGTGTTGTACAGTGTTGACCATACTGCAGGCCACAAAGTATTAGTAACATCAACATTTGCACATTACTGAAACTTTACTGATAAATTTACAAGCACAGGGTGAAGAAAATAAAAAACAGGATACTTTTTTTTCATGTTGTCTAATTTCAGTCAACTTTGACCAATAAGTTATGTTAATAGGAATTTACAGTAAAGCATTGTTAGAAAATTCATACTTTTGAGCTTTAAAGCGATACCCAACTAATTGCCTTGTCATTCAACATGAAATTGCAATTAGTTATTAATCTGCATGCAGCTCTCTATAAATAGCTTCTGACAGATATAGGAATATACTACATGCATTTAAGACTGAAAAATTGGGCAAAAGGGACCTATCGAAAATGCTAAATTTTAATTTGTGAAAAAGAGAAGGGTGTGCAGGGGAGGGATGTGATCTGAAAGATAATAACGTTACCCTTGTGGTATGTTTCATTCTGTACATGTTCGGAATATTGCAGCATGCTGTATAGTACATGTATGTAAATATGATGTTTCTGTACACAAATTGTGTTTATGTTTGAATATGGCAGTATGGCCACACAAGGTATTATTTAATAGAGTGAGGAATATACATGTATATATACTACAGATCCAAATCCACACACCCATCCTTACAGAATGTACATTAGCAAGCAACCTCAAGCAAGGTGTTTAGAACAGCAGAACCCCACTATCTGAGGTACTGTAGAGTGAGATTTAAACATCACCTGGAGTCTTGATTCTGAGGTTACTACTTGAGCTCAAGGTACCACTGTATTACTTCTACAATCCTCAAGAAAAATACATGGGGCAAACCCTGCTCCCTGTATCAGTGTTGAAGTTTCAGGACAGCTGCCGCAACATTGAATGGGGGAGTGAGGGGATGGTGTTCCGTTCATTGCTTGTTTTGTCCCATCATTTTTGTCCAGGATTGTAGCTTGCAGTGCCTCGTGTTGTCACGAGCACAGGGTATGTGAGACCACAGTTACAACAACGTCCCAGGGTTGGCAGCATGTATTCAGGGTCCCCCAATTTAATGAGTGTTAGCGTCTTCCCCATCTATAGAGCTTAAATGGCTGAGAGGGGTGGGGGTAACTTTATACTATGATCGAGCACTAGCATTGACATATATGGCATCCCATATCGAGGATCATTGCCAACACTCGTGGGTGACAGTACAGTTTGCAGCCTTGGCTGACACTAATTATTTCCAAATGGCATTAATGAACAAATTAGTTAGTCCTGTTAGGTGATGTATTTTTAGCAGGTCCAGAAAACCTCTACGAACATATCCCCAGTCCCAAGCCTCCCTCCCTCCTTTTTCATCTCGGAAAATTTATCCTTTACTGTACTTCATCTTGTCAAGAACCGTTATCAATACCAATTAAATACCTTTTCAAGCATTTGTGACAATAGCCCTGAAGGTTGACATTTGATAGCAGTTTCTCTCAGATGCAATTGAAAAGGGATCTACAGTAACCCTCCAACGCAGCATGACTAATTTGATCCAATTTTTACCAGCACTTATTTTGGCCAGCACTTATTTTAGCCAGCACTTATTTGAACCCCATACTGTTGGGCTTCTATTAATTTAACAAGAATGGTAATCAAAGCTGTAGTTTCTTGAAGCAGCTAATCCGTGTAATGAACCAGTGGTTGGGTACAATAATTTCGAACTTTAGTTTTTTTCTCCCAAAAACTGTGGTGGTCATGGCTGATATCCTTTTATATATCCCCATGTCCCAGGAGCACACTACCACCCACACAGTACAGTACAATAATCAATGTGCTTGGTATTTACCGTAAGTTATCTTGGTGCAGCCTTGTCACGATGATATACAGCTGTAAATTTCTACAGACAGATGACCATGTTTTTCATTTTATTTTACAGGTGTTTTGATTGTGCTTTTAGGAGTCTTGTATTTGATCAGGACGTTCTTTTTCAGACGAAGGACTGAAACGACAACCACAACCTCAAAATCTTCTGCCGCAGCAGCTGGTGAGGCAAGGTATGGAGAATTTTCCAATCAACCTCAGTCCACTCCTACTATGGCAGAGAAGGGCCAGGCACAAAAGAGTGAGGAAGAAATGCGATATCCTACAGGTGATGATGAGATGGGGAAGAAAGGTGATGTAGGGTATGGTTCGTCATCTCTGGAAGATAGGTATCCCCATTGAAACAGTCAGTTCAATGCATTAATTCACCTTTCCATACTTCATTCATTGTGGGGAATGCAGAATAAGGCATATTTAGCTGCATTTGGTTGTAATTTAATTTTTCAAGTTTGTATTAGTTTACTGAAAATTTCTACTTCTTTTTCACTTGAAGTCAGGGTTTAGGCAGTGTGGAAAAAATGGTATAATCATGATAAACTGGCTGGCATCAGGCACAAAATTTGTATTGAGGTTTTTCATGAAGGGAAAATTAGCCACCAATTGAGACATATTTTACAAACTACTACTTTTCATCACAGAAATACTGCAAAATTTATGAAGTAGAAAACTGCCCCACAGCTGTTTGCAGAGTGAAATAAAAGTTTGTTCTGGCATGGCTAAATGGAGCCCTTTCTGTGCGAATGGAGGGAGGGGGGGAGGGGACAGCAACTTTCGGCCCAACTCCAGATCCCCAACCAGAGCATAATCTCTGTCTGACTGAGGCACCAAAGTCTGCCTGATTCAGCAAGGTTTTGCTCAGTTGGGGAGGGTGCAGCCCCCTGTTCCATATTAATTGCCATGTTTTCCTGCATGGTATCTGAAACAGTTGTGATTGTTTTTCTTCCAAACTGTGACAGGAGGACAGATTCATAAATCAGTTGCAGCTGCTAGAGGAATTCATGTACATTTCTGGTCTGTCAAGGTTGAACCTAATGTAGACTGTCACACTTAGATGCAGAAAGTCTCTCGTAGTAAAATCACAAAACCTCCCTGCCTGGTGTGTAAATTACAAGGAAAAAGTTAACTCTACAGAGTGGCGTGAGTGGACAATTTCTTTGGACCCTTTCATTTGATATGATTTCCTCCTGGACAACTCCCATTTTCCATTGATTTATGATGCCAAAAGAAAAAACTTAAAAAACTGAAAACATAACAAAGAATAAAAAAGATTGTAGACAATATAGTCTTGAAATCCGGAATGGGAGTTTGTTTCATTTCTAATTTTGTCAGCCTTTGTTCACTCTGTTGATTTTTAAGCCCTTTATTCTTTCAAAACTTTGAGCTGTAATTATGGAAGTTTTGAATATTGTAGTACTGTATGCTTGTGTACCTTTTCTATTTCAGTACTTTCAATCTATCTCATAGACCTTTTTATAGCTGTTAACACTATTTGTAAATATGTGAATATCTACATGGGGATGTATTAATCCTCACAGCAGAAGAGGGGTGATAGATTGTGTTAATGGTTATGGTACTGTATGCATGCTTCTTCAAGTTTTTGTAGTTTTCCAGTTTAATTGAAATGTATAACTGTACCTTGATGTTAAACAGATGATTTTGCTGTAAGAGTAAAAATTGCAAATTGTTTCTTGATTAATTTGTGAGATGTTTTTTTTTCTGTAATAATTATGTCATGACTTATTTTTCAAGTGATTGGAAGAGGATCTGAATGAAGGAAATGGGAGAGAAGGGTATGGTCAGGAAATGATGTGATGGAACTTTCCTTCTTCCTTTTTAAAACATCCTCCTCTGCCAGATTAAGTGAAGCACAATAAACACTTGATATACAGTGCTGAGATTTTACATTTAATTATTTGATTGGTAGCACCACACCAAAGTAAACAAGAAGGTACTATACATATATGTAACATTTGCTCTTAGCTAGTAACTCAGTGTAGTATTTGTTAATTTCCAATAGTTGCAAATTTTCATGCAGTATATTGTATGCAATGAAAGCATAGATTGCTTTAAGTTGCAGATCTTGTAGCAAACTCATATACCAGTTATGCCCCATGCCACCTTTGATCTACAGGGATGTCTTTGTTGCATTCTCAAAGATATTATAAACATAGATACCAAACTTAAAATGACGCGGTGACTCCACCTGGGCGTGATTCAGAGGGGCGGAAGTGCTGATCACTGATCAGTCGTTTTGGGAGCCAACAGGTAAATTAACATTTTTCGAGTGGAATAAATGCTTGTGATTTGAAAACATCTCAAATCTTAAGGATGCGATTCTTTAATACTGTAACGAATATGGGGGGTTGCTTTAAGGATTGGTAGTGTGAGGCCAGCAGGGTGGGGATCTTGGCCAGATTTGTTGTATTTTGATCGGCCAGAAACAGGAACGCCGGAAAAATGACTCCAGAGAGTGATAAACGGTTGGTCTGTATATTCTTAAAAACTTAATTACACAAAAATAATGAAGGCTATTCCTTAGAAAACACGGTGAAAACTCCTCGGAAACTTAAAAACCTGCCGGATGGAGATAAAAGTTGGCGGCTTCAGGGCGTGAAGCCTGCCGTCCAACTCAGAATTGTCCTCCTTGTCTCTACTGTACTTAAACGCGTCTTTACTAGACACCGGCTAACTGGCTTTCTCCCCGAGTTGTTTACGACTTCCCCTTAAAAACCAAACCTTAACAATACAGCTTAACGTCTGGGCCAGAGACACCCAGACGAGTACACAATACATCCAATTAGTGCGCCCATTCAAGTCTCGTGATGCACGGAGCACTAATCTGGGGCTTTGCTAACACATGGCCAGTACACGTGAGTTGAATAAAAGGTGACCATGACTGACAGGGACAGAATAATCGCCCAAGTACAAAAATAACTTAATCCCCCTGGCAAACAACTTTAAGTAAGAAAACAACCCACTCCCAGGGTAAAACTGGCCTGCACAGACTGACAAACGAAATCTTACATACAGACTGTGACAACTTGCAGGTAGTATGTAAAAAGCATAGCTTAAATAACAAGGGCTTTTAGCCCGCCGTTACAATACATTTCATTTACATGGAACAGTTTCTAGCTTTTTGAGACTTTCCACTTAAAAACATTTGAACATGAATGCACAACGACTGGTTTGAAGTTCATGGACTTGCTGATTGGTCAGTTTCTATAGTATCTTTTCAAGCGCAAACATGTACACAGGTTTAAGTTCTAACGCCCTAACAACAACTTATCAACTAATGCGTTCGTTTTCCAAGCACACAGAAGTGCGCGTCATTTACCCCGGACTATAGACACAGAAATTTATCATGGGCGTATAGCATTCATGTTAAAAACGTATGAACGCTGACATCTCCTCAAAATGAATTTCTGTCACGCATTCCATAGTTATGCATGCAGATCATTGAACAGAATTGTGCATATGGCAAATGAACACTTCCGCCCCTCCGATTGAGCCTCTGTGAGGAGTCAGCGCATCTAACAGTGTAGGAATAGGAGTTTGGTATCTACGCTTATAATATCTTTGCATTCTTAAAGAAACAACATCACAGCATGGGAAGGATACATTGTTCTCAACTTAATCTTTGTCCAGGTCCTTCAAAGGTTTAAGGTAGGAATGATCACTGTCTTGCAGAGTTGTAACGAGTCATAACTGGAGTCACAAATTTTCAAACAACTGGAGGAATTCTATCATGATGTACATCATAGAAATAGTACAGTGACTTGTCATTGACTGGACTCAAGTCACACTAAAAGTGTTGTATGACATGACTCGACCACAAAAGTGGGTGACTCATTACAACTTGACTGTCTTGACAAGTGGTCCAAAGAGACAGTGCTGCATGTCTCTAAGAGAGAGACGGTTTATGTCTCTCCTAGGAAAATATTAGCTTAAATCATGAAGAACGTAAGAATAACTTTCTTTGATGACCGGTATCATCAGTCATGTTATGTTAACTCTGATATTATTCCTGCTTTCTCTGTTGAAAGATTTCAGAATGATAGCTTGGGTCTGGGTGCAGGTTCAGTTTAATGTCCAGGTGGCACATTTTTTGTACAGTTGCTGTAATACACTTTGAAAAATTTTGTCTATGTGCATCACTCTGACAAAACAGCAGTGGAGAATATTGGGGTATTGAGGGAGTAATCAGTAGCAATTGTTGAGATGCCAGCTGCTGCCCGATGTACACAGGACTGATTTATTGGTGAAGTAGGTACAGTAATTTCCTGTAGGTATCTCAGCTTTGGTAGATAATTCTGGGTGTAGTACCATCAAAAGTCACGAGATAAGCTGGTTTAGTTGCTGGAGAGCTACAGTAACTTTCAGCATCTTCACTGCATGGTTGACCTGATTCTAATAGCTTTCTGACTTTGGCATTCTTAATCATTCTGTGATTCTTGCAATGTTTGGTCAGTCATGTCAACTGCACTCGTAGCATATGCAACTGTGTATGGCCGCACTCATGATTGCTATGCATGCATGCATATTGTGCTCTCAGTAGAGTGCTGCATCGGGGTGCTTATTGCTCAAATTTATCTTACTTATAACTACAGAAGATAAATTCTTTTGTACCTATTTTAACTATTGAACATTAAGTGGTTAAGTTTTAATCTTGCTGGGGAGAAAGGTATCCTCTTGCTAAAAAAATTTTCTTGTGGGAGAAATTATCTCTATGGTTACAGGTTACTGTTACATTGATAAGAGCATAAAATGTAACATGGCATTGTTCGATTCCTTAGCTGTTATTTTGAAAGGTACAGTAGCACCACAATCACTGTGAGAAATCACAATGTATTAAAGACTCTCTAACCACACATCAGACAACATGGAAGTTCCTCCAACAAGGTTTATTTTAAATCCCTCCATTACCCCTCATCCAATAAACTTCCTGTTAGTACAACTCCAAGATACATGCACTGTAGCCTTCCCGGCAGTGTCCTTTGCTGCAGTATGCAGTAAATTAAAATGGGAATTTAAAGACTTAACTTTTATAAATTACACTATACAGTAGCAATTTAAGGAAGCTTTTATTTAACCTTAATTATGACAAATTTTTTTACATTTTTGTTACTATTTAATTTCTTTAGGAGACTTTTATGACATACTGTACCCACTTCCTTAGTGATATTCAATTACAGAATGAAATCTTATTGTCCAATGAACAAGCTCAAAGGGAGAATGTGGTTGTCGATGCAATTTCAACCTACAGTATCACAGGAGATATGAAAATATACTGTAGAATGAGTGCCAATTATTCCCCCTGCTTTTCCCGGCATACACTCCTTCCCTCTCTCTTTATGTGGTACAGTACAGTACATGTGTATTCCTCATTACCAATAGTTAGATACATTATGTCAAATGATAATAAAGTGTCAGTTCTCTGGAGAGGGCAGTTCACCCCTAATTTTAAGTCAAAAGCAGTATGTTAGTTCTTCCAACCCATGCTGCTAGAATTGAACAGGACATTTTAGCCAAAATTACCTGAGAAAAAGGCTTTTTCCGGGGTGAAGCTTATCTCTATAATTGCAACAATTAATCCTTCTACAAACAAACCTGTTCTTTTGACCAAGCAGTCTTAATAGGAGTTCAAACCCCTTTAACTTTAATGATCTCCAGATACCTAAACAGGACGTTCTCTGATAGATTCTGGATTAAGAGTGGTCAACTAGAGATGGCTAAAACTTGCTATTCGTTTCTAGCGTCATGTTAACTATGGATTGTGGATTTAGCCCTGCTACAGGCTTTTAACCATTCAAATTGACACTGACACTTGTTCAGGGCTTAAGGCCTCATCCTGAAGAGCATTCATGACCTTAATGTGTCATTAAAATATGCTATTTAAACCTAGTTGTCAGAGTATTGGTTCTGGCATAATTTTATTTTGAAGCAACAGTAGCTAAACCTCACAACTTTTTCTTACATTTCTTCAAAGTATCTTTCATAGTATTTTGGGACTTCAGTTGTAAATTTTACATTTGAGAAGGAAAAATGTCACATGACTCTTAATTGAGCCAATCATGAAACAGGACAGTCTACTACATTGCTGCAAGTTGGGGTGACTGCATTCATCCTTTTTAAGTATGTGAAGTACAGTATAGTCATTTATTGAATTAATTGAGGCTGAGGAATTAACTTTATTTTAACTTTAATCAGTTATACTTCTAATACAGTATAAAGTAAAATGTTATATGTTTATAGAAAAATATATCATATCATCATTATATATACTTTGGAAAAGTTGCATTATTGATGTAATTGGAACAAGCATAAATGTAAAAGGAACCATGTGGGGATAGATTGAACATTTCTTGAATGTAAAACTGTCCAGTACAAAGCCATGATTGTATAATTCAAGTTGCTTCCAAGGTTAGTGTGGTAAAGTGTGTATGAATTGTCTATCTGCATGGGGACAATGTTGATCTGCAGAAGCCATCTTTGGTTAACCAAGTAATTCTACTGTTTTAAAAACAAAGTGCAATCACCACTACAGTATGTAAGTCAGAGAAGAGACCTCCTGAGACATTGTTTGGTCAAGTGGCTAAAGTTATGAGTATAACATACAGCCAGGAGGTCTAAATCTTGGACATAACTCCTTGGAAACACCCCCTTCATCTTTACTCCCCTGCACAATGTTGGGGATAATAAGGTCAATTCTGGACACACCGTTTTTGTTGGGACACAACATTGTATAGGGGGCGTGGGGGGAGGGGTGACTGTACTTGTGAATGATAAATGGAAAAGGGGTCATCACACATGACCTAGTGGCGGAAGGTGTTCCAACAGTTTTGTTCAAGATTGGACTTGGCCTTCTGGAGGGATTATTCTCCGTGAAGACTTAAAAAAGGGAACATTCTGCCATTGTGCTCAGTGCTTGGCATAATGCAATTGTCTCGGGGAACCAAGCCAGTTAGCCGCAACTTAAAAAAAGGCTGTGGTTGGCCTGACTTTTCGTGTTAGAAACTGAGCCATAGAACTCCATCTAAGAGATACTTTGTTTGGGTTGAGAGTGTTGGAGGGATCATGGGGAAGGGGGGGGAGAGGGAGGGGATGTGAATCAGTTTTACTTTCTTTGTGTGTATATGTGTCAGAACATTTAGAACATAGATTTCAAAATACTGTAGGTACTGTATATTGAAGATAGCCTGATCAGAGGTTAATTTTTTAACTTAAAATGCATCAAAACTACAATCAGTTCTTTGAAATGTTAATATTAGGCTTAAATTTTTACTATGGAAAGGGTCCATAAGGCTATACTGAGCTACTGTATGTATGTATTATATTACGTGTACCCAGTGCTATACCGAAATGTGGGTCACTTGGGAGGTATGCATTATGAAAGGAATTAAGTACCAGCTACAGCATATACTTTATCTTGTACGTGACTTGTTCGAGTGAGGCATGTACTGTACAAGGACATTAAAACCATACACAAACTCATTCATAGTAGGCTGCCCTATATTCTGACCTCACTATGATTAGGCATCCCATACAAACTTACAGGTGTATATATTCATATATATTCATGTAAAATAGAGTTTTTGAAAAGAAAGTATTTTGGGACACATTTGTCTGTTTCTAGCCGTTTGAATGTATAAGATTATTGGATTACAGGAGTATTAGAATGTAAAGAATTGGTTAGAATATATATAAGTTCAAAGCTATGGTCTCAGAAAAATGGGTTCCAGCACTAAGGGGGTCAGAACATGGTGTGTGTCATCAATTGAGCCTATACTTTGTATTTTTTAAATTGTTTTTAAATTAAAGAACATATATACAGTTACATTTTGGGGATTTTGAATGGTATTACACTAGCAAAAGTTTAGTTTGGGGCCGATGAGCATCTGTCCCTCATGAGCCCTTTAATATTCTTTGTCACCTGTACCACCAATAGCGTAATTTTAGTACATATGTAGTTAAGTAACATCTACTTGGAGTAAGTGTAAATTTACATATTACAGCCATTTCCAATTTGTCTTGAATATAATTGACAGGACAATCAGCAGTCCATTGATCAGTTATTTAATCTGGCTGGATCCATTTAAATTGTGCAAACTTTAATGGGCAAACAGTTTCATCCATGACAGCTTAGTTTATACTGTACATTTTCCTGACCGTCTATATACTATTGCAATTTGAAAGTATTACTGAAATAAAATAAATATATGTAGGTTGTTGAAAGATGTGAACATTATTTGGGGAGCAGCACTAGAACTCCTTGTAATGTTTTTATTTTGCCCTTTATCCCTGGGAAGGGGAGAGGGGAGAGAGGGGAAGTGAAGATCTATAAAACATTTTTTTTCATGCTTCGATTCTGTATTTCAAAGGTATTATTTAGTAAACTTTATAGTAATAAGACTTAGTATGTGACAAGGACCATTCACATCTGATTTTACAAAATTATAAAAGTTGTAAAATTTTGTACAATATGTCAAGGAATTTTCAGGTGACTGGAGGGTATTATGAATTCAGAAACATTTAATGTTACATACATACTACACTTACAATAGGTGGAATACTCCCCTTTCCATGATAGTGCCATGGGGTAGCCATAGCCCCCCACCCCCAGTTGTAGAAACATTTGACATTTGTTTGTTCCCTCTCCTGCCCCTCACCATATTTTTTTAGCTGTGGTTGGATGTTGCATCATTGTGTAGCCATGCAAGCTTGGTACAATTGTTTATCTTTGAATTTTATTTTGCACTCCTTAAAATATTGAAATGAAAGATTGGACATTGTGGAATTCAGCATAGGTGTTATTTTCACATGTTGTTAGGGTGCATTAAAACTGTAGTATGTAGTAAATTATGAATATATTTACTGTACGTACGCCTTGCTGATACCCTTCCTTCCCAGAAAAGGAGTGTGACTTCATGGATGAAGCTTGTGGTAAAATGATGCAGGCATAAGTTATTACTTTAATCAACAATGCACCCTATTTAGTGGTTTGTTTGTGTCTTTTATGTATGCAAGTGTTTATTTATTGGTTGTGGTTTTCAATTTTTTTCTATGTCATGATAGCTAGTGAGCTTGGAATTAATTTGCCAATGTTAATGTAAAATGAATTCATTATAATCAAACCTTAAGCTTTTAGGAGCTATTCTGTTAGAAAATTGTAAAGCCCAGGTTGCTAAACACCTATACTGCACCAATGACATTATGGGACAAAGCATCATGTCAATTTTAGTCCACTGGGTGTAGCCAATTCCATGACTTAGTTCCATTGTTTGATATGCCATTGGCCCAATCTTGATTGAACATGTTTGGTCTAACTCGTATCCGATTCTCTCATGTGGAAGGTGTGGGTCCTATTCTGAGGGCAAGTCAGACCACAGATTCTAAAAATGGAACCTTCTGCCGTTGTGTGTGATGCTCCACATATTAAGCAATGGAGTAGGCAAAACAAGCCAGTGAGCCACAACTGGAAAAAAGGCCGTGGCCAGCTCGACTTTCACCAATAGGTTGCAAGAAACTGGGCCGTGAAACTCCATCTAGCTAGCTAACTAACAAAATTGATTGAACCCATGTTAAATCAAGTTGTGCATGCAACCTGTGCATCTTAATTCTGGGTCACATGGCTCTACCAACAACTACCCAAAGAAGATTAATTTATGCAAATTATCTGCAGAAGTCATGGCAGAGTGACCCATCCTTTGTAGTAAATCATAGTCGTGGGCTACGATTATGTGTACACTACATCCCTGTTGTAGCACTTTGTAGATGAACAGTCATGTATGTGCAATAAGACTACAGTAGTGTGACTGACCACATGACACCCTGAATAAAGCTGCTTTCAATTAGAAATAATTGTAAAAACAGCTAACATGGTTTTTACACAATGATTTGGGCACCAATATGGAATTTGTTGTCAATATTTTCAATTTCATTATAACTTTCAAAGGAATGTGTAAGTTTGGTAGTCTGTAGGTTTAGGTAAAGCTTAGCAACACAAAATAATTTACTCAGAACTGATTAAATATATATTCAATTTATACAATTTAACCTGCGGCAAAATTTCAAGTCTATTTGAATAGCTGCCAGTTGTAACTAAATATCAGTAGAAGTGGCAATTAGAGTTTGCAATTTAAATTCTGCATCACATTTGTACATTGAATGAAAGCTGACAAAAAGTGATCTGTGATCACAGACTTTTGTTTTGAGTAGGCTGTCTAGTCTTGCATCTGTGTGGAAATTTGTTTGCCAGACAAAATTCAGAAACCTTCATTCTGAGGTGCTGGTAGAATTCTCTGTCAAACTCTGACTGTTGCTTTAACTTTAATGGATATTTTTTATTGAGCTTCTTCACCTTTTAAAGGTACTGTTTCAAAGCAATAATATGATGCATGCACTGATGATAATGCTTCCTTGTCTTGGCTTTAAAAAAATTATTACAAATAGTTGAAATTTAGGTGATAGCTTGCAGCTTGTGAAATCTTCAACCTTGAATGTTTTTGTATGTGTAACTTTTATGTACCAGCATGCTATTGCAGTCTTTGCAATACATTTCTGTATCAAAAAAGCAGATAAACTTATTAGAAATCATGTCTTTTTTTTTTGTCTGAAAATTTTTCATGTCATCAAGTCAATTAAGTGTTAGAAGCATTGTGAACTGATTGAGCACAGAGACATTCATGAATAAGAGTTACAAACATTCAAATAACAGGGTCTCCACAAGTCCTGGAAATCTTGTGAAAATTTAAAATAGAGTTTCCAGGCCTGGAAAGTTAGCCAACATAAAGAATCTTTTAAAAGATGCTGGAGAAGTAAGAGAATGTTAGGAAGTGGACTCAATGTTTAGATATTCTCAATTTTCTGAGGCATGCTTTTGGTGAAAAAGATATAAGAAAATATGGGATCTGACTGTTTTAAAGGTCTTGAAAATTTCATCAAGGTCCTTGGAAGTCATGGATATTTCTCATTTTGAATGCATACTAAACCCTGAATCTTTTTTCCATCTACACAGATTTGTCACACAGTATAATGAGTAAAGGAGTATACATACAAACTAAAATAGGAAAAAAGAAAGCTGACATGATATTAGGCTTGCTTTCTGATTTTTTAATTATTTTCTTCAATCCTTAGCAAGGAATAAATCTTTTAAAAAAAGAAGCAGAATATAAAAATATTCTCTTCTTCATGTCTGTCAGGATCCACCAACTCTTTGTCTGTGTTGGATACACCACCACATATCAAATTCTTATCAATACACCCCACAGTGACATACAAACCAAGCTTATTCTAAATTCCCCAATATTCCAGCTAAGCATAGAGTCTTGTAAATGTATTTGTGACTGTAATGTACTACAAGCTAACAAAATTTACCCAAATGAGTTTAATACACACCTCAGAATTTCTGGCATGGCAGCAAACACTGTAGGCAGAGGATTAGATCAGCATTCCAAAATTCTGGGAGGAAATTTCTCTACATAGTGTAGTTCAAAATAAAATTTGCTATTTGAAATAAATTTTGTAAGCATTCTACATACTGTATAATGGGAGAATGACATCCAACTGAATGTCAATTTTTCAGCAGAAACCCTGAAGGAAGGAAAAGCTGTGAAATATGGTTACTGATAAATGATACTTACTTTTTATGCATGTGTGTTACTAGAAGTCTTCCAGTTTTGTTTTACAACATTTTCTTGCTCTGACTAAAAGAGCTAGGAGGAAGTTTGACCCATTCTCCAAGATTTAACCACTCTATGTAGGCAATCTTGAAGTGATTCGAGTAAAAATTTCATGAAAAACTACACACATTTTTATTATTTTCACATGCATTCAAGAAGTATGTGAAAGGTGGAGCCAATCAGCCAATTGTAAAAACAACCCTTTTATGATGAATGGCTGAATAAATATCAATCGATTCATCAACCCAGTGCAACCCCTGCCACACACACATTTTTATCCTATGAGGGGGGGTCAAGAGGAAAGAGCAATTTGTGCAGTTTGAATAATGACAGAATAAAAAAGCAACACCCTCTATAGGCAACATGTCAAACAAAGAAAGCTAGTGGCCCCCTCAGCCAACTGGCTTGCTGCAGCCATGCTTTAATTTTATACACAGCACAATAGCAGACCAGGATAATCGTGTTCTTGTATGAATGGAAAAGGCAACAAAGCACGACTGGGTGCAGCTGCAGCCAACCGTTGCCTACAGATGGAAGAAGATAAAAAGTTTTAATCAAAATGGGGCAAGTTCTTCAGCATAGAATACCTGAAATGAGCACACATAATAGAATTCATTGGCAGAGACCCATTTTCCCAAAATAAATCATGTGGTATGGTATGTAGTAAGCCCATAGTTTGCTGCTATGCCAAATAATGTAATACATATTCAGTGAGAACTTTCCTGTCCTGAGACCCAGCAACGATAGAAATGAAACGTGGAATTATAAAGCACTCTGTAGGTTGTATCAAAGTAACAGGGCTGGGAGGAAAGAGACATGATGGGAAGGGAGAGGGGGAGCACTTGGGACAAGAAGGGATGAGGTAATGTCATAACTATTCCTACATCATCTTCTTTCTCTCCTTATACAGAACATCTCATCTTTGCATGCCACATTTCATTTCAGAGGCTTCAAAACACAAAATCATACATTCCCTTGATAAACTCAATACCAATAGATGCAGAAACAATAAACAAATGTTTAAATTCTTACAAGAAGAGGTGGTGTTGCCAATGTGTACCACCATGTGTTCAGTGTATAAAGTCAGTTTTTAAGCTAAACATATTGTACCTACTGAAAATGTGTTGCATATCTGTGGGGGAACATCAATTAAGGAACATTAATCGAAGAGTTTCTACAATGACCTCTGTTTTGGTATTAAACCAAGTAGATTTCTGACTGCAGCACTATTATCACTTAGAAGTAAAATCTAGCATGAAGTTTACGAGAAAACTTACTTTGTTATAACTTCCAAGGTGAATACAAGCATTTAATTGCTGTAGTAATCAGTACTGTTACAGAGCATGATGCATACATAGCACATACAATAGTAGCATAGTTTACTGTTATAAGTATTGTCATTCTAAGGCAACATGAAAAAGTTTTGTCAATATTAATACAGCAATGAAAGGCTGTAAATGCAACATACACGAACGGGTCTACATTAACTGAACCAGAAGGAATGGTCCCTTAGTGTAATAAAGACAAAGCATTATACACTATGACAGTATCTGTATAGTATTGTCTGTGTGCGACCATAGAGAATGCAATGTAACTCCATAATGTGAGTATTTTTTCTACTGCAATCACATTAGGCTAACCTTTTAGTTTGTGTAATATGACTGCAGTATACGAAACTAAAGACAAACCATAGCTAAACCTAAAATGTAACTGCTTTAGAGTATACCAGAATGTTGGACCATCGTGAGCTATGCCACAAGATCTAGTACAAGGCATATCTGCCCAGCATGCAATTTTCGTGACCATGAGGGGTACAGCTGGGTTATGATAAGCTAGAAACAATAGTTGAACACCCTAAAGCCCCCTCCACACTATGTGATCAATGTGTCTGAACTCATGGCAACGACATTGATCAGACACACTGCAAAGTGTGGAATACTTCGCAACTAGTTGCAAGCAGACAAGCAACCCAGTTTCATGGTTGTAGCATGTTCAGTCACATGAAACTGAAATGTCCAACTGACAACAATGATGAGCTTCTGGAATGAAGCATGCAAAGTTAAATTAATTGAAATGGACAGAACACATTCCTGTCTCTTCAACGTAACAATTGAACGTTAGAATTTTGCCTGAATAGCATCATGGACCTGCGACTTGTTGCATAATATGGACATTACGCTGTTAAAACTAGTAAGCCACCAGTAGCTCACCAGGACAAGACAGTCTTGTTGCAATAAGTGGGGTGGCATTGTGTGGATGGGACTCAAGGGCAGAACAATTCCATGCAAACTCAAATTCAATAGGAAATCAATACTTTCTAAATGCATAACTGCAGACAACTATCCATTAGGGCTTGACATGTTCTTCAAAAGACAACCAATTTTTGAACAATCATCTCCAACCACTTACATAATGCCATTCCATTGAATTTTGAATGGTTCAAGTGAGGTACCTATTGCATGGGTAGGAGCTGGAGAATAAAAGTTGTAGGAAAAACATAGCTTCAGAAAATGTTGTCCAATCATGATCAAATGGAAACCTATTCACCAAAAGTATACTTTAGGCCTGTTACACATTAATTCCACTTTTAAAGGGTGACAGTGAATTAGAAGATAAAACCAATGCAGGTAAAAGCAGATATTTGATTAAACCCAGGTCCCCCTCCCCCTTCCCCAGGTCTCCCTTCCTCTCCCTAACTCCTTCTGAGATTTTGATATTCTGGAGGAATTTCACCATCATTACTGTTTTCATGATTGTGCGTCACATACATCATAGGAGCATTAAGTGGAACCCACACTATCCCAGGGTTTAGACCTGATGACATGTCCCTTGCCAAGGAATGATAAAACAAGGAAAAATTTTCTATACAACCTATTTTTTCATAATATTACACGCTACAGCATATCAACCGTTCTCTGACGACATTAATACCCAATGCTGTCAGGACAATGTGGTCGATTGGAATGCATGTCAAATCTTTATAACTAACCACAACAAACAGAGAGATATAGTTGAGTGAACAGTTACACAAGAGAGGACCTAATAAAGTAATCCACAGTGTTGGAAAAAACCAAATGAAACCTACGAAGAGCAGAGACTATCCCTAATCCTCCCATCTAGACCACAAAATCAACCTGTGCAATAAGTTACAAGTCACATGTATGAAGGACCAACTAAAACAGAAGAAAAAAATTTAACCAACATCATTGCAAATGGACATGGCAAAACACACATTTGTGTATCATAAGGCATTAATTTTGCCCCATTTATAAAAAAAAAACAAGAGACAAAATATACAAGCTAATTGCATTAATGAATACTCCACCAGGAAATACCATTGTCCAGAGAAAGACAACCAATGACTTGATTTGACATGGTGAGACCTTCACCCTCAAAATCACATGATGTGCTTCAAAACTTCAAATTCAGTCACATGACTGAATCTTAGTGTCTCAGACATGTCTATTTGACTTTTAGGAAAGGGAAAATGCAGTCATCTTAATTTATATTATTGCACCTGGTATCCTTCAATTTATGAACAGCTGGAAAGAAATTAAATCCACATCTATGAGAAAACTGAAATTCTGTGAGTAGACAGCCATAACTGTAAGTTGACCCTATGCTTGGGACAAAGCCTATTGTTCACCCCTGCAGCACTCCATCGATCCATATAAAGTGCCCATTGTGTGTCTGCCTCCAGTCACTCCAGTTATGTGTTAATACTGTTATGTTCAAGTCAGTTTAACTTTGCTACTAATATGACATACTTGTTTGGATATTCATATTTGTTATGGAAATACAAGGAAATCGTTAAAGGTTTAGAAGAGGTTTAACAAATAAATTCCTGGTGACTGCTTCTTCCCTTTACAGAAGACATGTGAGATACCAATTGTGCAGAAAATACATAAATCTTGCTGATGATCATGCAGAATTTGTATTCTCTGTAGTACATGAGTTCAGCTATATGTTTAGCTTTTGGAATCATCCGTTGACACATCAGTCATTGAGTTTTATTTTTTGGACAACTCTCAACTTGTGATACATATACTTCACTGGACTGGTAGATTAACTATGTACTGACAGCATTAGTCTCATAAATGCTCTGGTCCAAACTGATTGAGAAAAAGAAAGGCAGGCACAGCCTCGGCCAATCAGTTTCCCGGACAGCTTGGATCAGACCAGTGTTTCTGGAGAAACGGTTTTACATAGTCAATAATATCAAAAGAAATAAAAAAAAAAACAGCAAATGTGCACTATTTCGAATCAGTAAAAACAGACAGGGAGACGGGTTCCTAACATCCTAGCCAAAATTGGAGAAAAAGTTAGAAAACGAGCAAATTTACTGCACACAATATAAAAGTAGTCTTGTAGACTCAAATAATTGCAGATTTCTACTACAAAAATTGGCAACGAAGGTGCCACAAGAATTCAAAATTTCAAAAACAGCACAGGACGCTCCAGAAACACCATTCCATTGAATTACAAAAAAGGAAAAAAATTTAGCAATGTTATATACAAAAAGTTCTGCTTTGTACATAAATTGTGAAAATCAGTATTTTTTTTAATATTGTTCCACTTTTTCCAATTGATAATATCTTACCCTTCTAAAATTTCTGTGAGTTTGGACAGAGGACTGTACATCTAGACAGAAGACTAAAAGCAGTATTCAATGTTTTTGTATGTTTCTCATAACTTCCCCTACTACAGGTAGGTTTTAAGCATGTACCGGAGGAATCATGCTAAGGAGTGTCAACTTCTTAAGATATTTTCCTAAAAGCACCAGATTTTCAATAAATGTGTACCTTGAAAGAAGGGGCATGACTGAGGACTTTCTTCAGTAATGGAGATCAAAGGGAGGAATACTTTTCAGGTTGAAACTGGATACTACAAAAATGAACTAACAGAAAATAGACGGATTTTCGAAAGTGCTGTTAAAAGAGTGCCAAGACCTTCAAGGAATAGCAACATAAAATAAAGGAGTTTACAAACATAGGTTGTCTCCAGTCAACTAGTTTAAAACACAATCATAATATAAGGTACAGTATGCAAATACATGATAAAACTGAATCTTGACATGGAGAGTTAAGAATTATTCCTCATATGCCATATATCTACAGACATCAGTTAAAAAAGGCTAAGGGTATCCGACTCCTTAAATTTTTCTTACATACAAATTTTCTGCTAATCATCACAACTATTAATCCAACTTTATTTGTGATTTTGGGCATACCATTTCTGCAGTTTATTGCAGGTTATGTCATAGGAAGAGGGACTGAGAGGGTATACACTATACCTAAAATTGGTGTTGTGCATGAACTACCACAGGAAACATGACATGAAACCTACTACCCTTACAAAAAAAGGTGTGGCAGTTGGTTCCAAATTCGCAGGTTTTCACAGGTTTTTTCCAGGGGTTATCACAGGTTTTTGCATGAAAACCTGTGATTTCCCTTGACATTGACACAGGTTGATCATTTGTCACAGGTTCGACACAGGTTTGCCACCGGTTTGACACAGGTTTTATGTGCAAAACATGTGGTGATAAAAACTAGGGATAACAAAGAAATCTTCCACAAAACCTGTGGCCTGATATTAAAGGCAAGAAAATGTGTGCAAAACCCGTGTCAAACCTGTGAGGAGAAGGTTCCAAAAACGCAGGTTTGTCACCCAAGAACACGCGTGATTTCCTTTGTTTTTCCACACGTGATCACACATGGTGCAGACACAGGTTGACGCACCTTTTTTTGTAAGGGTAATGTCTTTCAGAGACTTTCACCTTTAGTTTATATTTAGGATTTTACAAATGCCCATGAACAGGTGATTCATAAAGGGCAAAACCTGCTAAAATAGCCTCATTTTACAAGAATTTACACATCACAAAATAATATTTTCTCTGAAGGATAAAAGGTCTTAATCATTTTTAAATTTCTACTTTGGTAGCCAGGGTGATTCCAGCAATGTTAATTTGCATGTTGTCACATGAGGAATGATTACAAATTTTCTACAGCTCCCACGGACAAAAATTCTGTACAAAGACCTGTGGGTTTAGTAATCATTCTTCATTTGCATAATCATTATCATGCAAATTAACACACCACCAACTAGTGCCTCATTATAGGAAAACCACTGTTTTGCAGGTATGGACTTGGTGATGACATGGGTACAGGCATTTCAAATTCTGACAAGAGTGAGAAGTGATCAGATGCCACACAAGTGTGAGGGCAACCAACTATCTTGGCCTGGTCCAGCAATTCACGGTCCACTGGCCCCAACACACCCAAAGTCCTCATATGTGACTTGGAGAAGAATATGTAATCAATGATTCCTTTGAATTCGTAAGTGAAGTTTGTGAACTCCTGGGGGGTATTGAGGTGCGCCCTCGCCAGTTTGAAATTATGTGTGATGTAGCCATTTTCAAAATTATTGGACATCCGAAGAATCTTGTAGTCAATGTCCTTGAAGTCCTCATGTGTGACAGAAACCCGACCTTTCTCAAGATACTCCAGAACACCTGCAAGAAAATATTGTAAGAGAAATTCAAAAAGTTGGTTATCATAGACTAAGTCCAACAATCAAACAACTGTCTTGTCAGTGGGCCATAACTGGGGGCCACATTCAACTTAATTCTTTTCAATTCTTTCATTTCCATGATGGTTGCACACTTGAACAACTCAACATGAGGGTTTCAAGTTGCATGTAGACAACGAAACTTTGATTTAGGGCTAAAGGCTCCAACTTATGGTGAACTTCATTAGGATGTTTGTCTAATAGACAGAAACAAGAACAAACACATTTGATATCACACATGAGTTCTACATGATTTTAGGTTTCTTGATTTTCAAAAAATAATAGACTCTTGTCATTGTCTGGGAAAATTGCTACCACTTTTTTGGGGGTCACAGGCACAATATCTTATGGGACTATCAGTATTCAGTTTCCAGGCAGCACCTACTGCAGTTTGACAAGTAAAATCAGTCTAAGGGGCCTTTCAGATAATTACCAAAGCCAGAATGCAGTTTAGTCACAAACAAACCAAGTCTAGTGAGATTGTTTGTCTTACTTTAAATTTTACAACAGCATTTTCTGCTTCATAATCCTATTTAATTGAGAAGTGTATTTTATAAAATTTAATGATATACATTACTGGAGTTGATATTGATATCTTAACAAGGATGTTGAAGGCAGAACAACATGATGATGCTTGCAATAACTATTAATCACATTTCATATTCAGCAGTACTCCAAAGGTTAAAATTTTGAACTTTTTTGTAACCCAGCTTATAGCAGTTGTGTATAATTTGAAGAAGTGTTTGATCACAAATGTTTGACAAACCAAGTTGAATGATGAAATTTTCACTCAAAAACATTCATCTGTATGTAGGATGTGGGGATTGTAAAAATTTGCCAATTTATCAATAGAATGTGGAGAAAGTTTTCAGGTTTGGAAAAATTTGGTGAATTTTGTGAATCAACTTCATGCTACCCTTTAAACACCACACAGAAATGCTCATACCCCTTTTAAATTCAGGGGAAAAAAAACACAGATTGGAAAGAGAGGATTGAATTCAACTCGTCAATGAGGATGCTTGCTTCAAACTCACTCTATGCAACACTACAAGTAACTTCCTTTGTTGATATCTTGAGAACATTTTAACAGAAATTTGTAAGGACACTTACATATGGTTTGTCTTTCACATGAATGTAATTTTTTTTTACACACTTCCCATAAAGCCTACCAGAAAAAAAAAACACTCCCACTTTCTCCTAGTAATGCAAATTTATTTTTCACTACTAGCATGGTAGGTTTTTTTTATGACACAGTAAAAATTTTGCATCCTTTTTAATAAATTCAAATACAACTTTGTTGAAACGATTTCAACCCTCTGTAACAACCACTCATTCAAAACAGAAAATACAATCAGTTTGGTTTGGTTAAGTTTAATGCTGTAACTTGTAAACTCATGGTTTGATATAGCAGTTGCTACAGTGTATTTTCAGTTGTAAAACACTGAATTGTTTTCCCTAATCCATTGCTGATGCAGAACATCACACACAGTGAGAGTAGTATGACTGAAACATTTATCATAACCTAACTAAAAATGTAGGATACTTGTGACATAAGAGATTGATTTGACCCTGTATGATGAAATAGCTTATCCTTAAACACCACCATATCACAAACTGAAAATTGAAATAAAAATTTTACGAACCTGATTCAGGCAGAGAATTTAAATCGCCACAGAGTATTAATGGTAGCTGATTGTCAACACTATTTCTAGTAGATTGGTTACTACCTCCTGGCCTTAGACTCTGTGATTCCTCATCAAGCACCTTTTGTAACTCCTGCATAAACATCATCATCTGTAGTAGTTTGACGTCACTATATTCAGGGTCCCAATGGATGTGCACATTGGCAACAAGGAGTCTCTGCCTTATACCAGCCAACTCCGGGTGAAGGGCAGCTGTAAGCAAGATTGATTTAGAGACTTGGTTGGCTTGTTAAATAGAGTGCAATCCCACCAGGGCTGGAAGTATACACTGCAGGGAGAATACTTTTTTTTGTGTGGGTGAAATTTGGTGTCCTTGTGGTATAAAGCATACAATACCAGTAAATTATAAAGAAATGTAATTCAAAAGCGTGCAATTCATCTATATGGCCAACAAAATTAACACAGGGTTATCTCTTTTTAATGCCTGAAATATTTCAACATTACAATATCTTTTAGTCAAGATATTTTTCAAGCAAATGAACATGCTACTTGCTTAAAATTGCCATTGAGAGATAGAATGATGATTGCAGTGTGACACAATCCACAATTTACTCTATGAAATAAAAGGGCTGCCACAATAGTAAAGAATTTCATTATCAATAGAGCCAACATTTTCACGACAATATGGCAATATTGTGTAACAAACACTCACGCCTTTACATTTGCCATTACCATGGTAACACCTTTACATTTGCCATATGCCATAACCATGGTAACAAACATCTTGTCTAAATAAAGTAGCTCATTGATTTTGTCCATGAAATTCAAATTTTTGTCCATGAAATTCAACTTTTTTTTCCAAATCTGTTAAGTTTTCTTGACATAACAATGAAAAATGGTCAAATTGAGACAATCCCCATTCAAATAACAGTTTCATGTGTTATTGCTTACCTGCTCAATTAGGTTTTCAAACATTCATGACCAGACACATTTCAAATTATGCACAAAACTATTAAAGTCATCATTAGATCATTAGTCACCACAAGATCCAAAACTTTAAAGTGTACCTCAAGTCAAAAAATTCAAAAAAATATAATAAGGAGCATAAAAAATGAACTCTAGCAGTACAATTCCTATCCTCAGGGGACATTACTAAGCTGGGATATAAAATGTTGAAGTTTATTAACTCAACTTAAAATGGTATTTTGCACAATAATTTGTGATGTCATTGTTGTACAAATCAAATAACCACCTTTGTATTTCTTTGTTTTTCTGAAAGTTACTGCACCTTGTACCAAGGTGTGATGGCTTTCTTACTTTAATAGGGTGATGTAATTAAGTCCTCTTTGTGCAACATGCAGTGCAAGAGAACAGAAAGTGTTCAAGGTCGTAAAAACAGTTTTAATTTTAAACAAAAACAAAGCAGGTTCTGTGAGTTGTACAACAAGAAAGTCACAAATGATTGTGCAATGGACCAATTTGTTTTAAGTGAATAAACTTCAACATTTTATATCTTAGCTCAGGAACGGCCTATGAAGATGGGAGTTGGACTGTTAGAGTTCATTTTGCATGCCCTTAATTATATATTTTTGAATTTTTTTGACTTGAGGTACACTTTTACTTTTTCCACAACTACTATGGAAGTAGACTAAACTTATTCTTTGGGATCATGTTCATGAGCATTTTCCTGTCTTAGTACCCTATAACACTTTCCCCCAAGTTATCGATATCAACTCAACAAGCCCTTCTAAAAAGAACCCCAATCAGTCCCGTACAGTAATGGGTTGGTCATATCAACCCTGCAGCCCATAAAAATATTCACAATATGCACAACCAACAATATACACCTGTACATTGAGATCAAACCTTAGCAAAGCAAAGGTAAAGAAGAGAGAGACAAGATGCTACTATTTGAGGTTTAATCTTTTCTGTCATTCTGACTTGATATCATGTCATGAAAAAACTTGAGCCAATGTTGTTGTAGTAACAGTATATCAACAATATAGTGATGTAATTACTATAGCTGCCCTGTGAAATAGGAATCGGAAACAATTCACAACTTAATGTCAGCTCTGCAGGCACTGTATTTTTGACTTACAAATTGCACCATAACACTCTTCTCTGGTCTCTAATAACACTGCAAGGCCGATGTTGTCTTTGGTCATTACTCGATTCAGCATGTCTTCACACCCTTCTGCATTAGCCATGGCTAGCTGGTTGAACTCAACAAGGTGTTCTTTAACAAGCGAAAACCTGAAAGTACAGAATTAACAAAGTTTCTCAATCAATCAGCAGAAACTAGACGAGTGATTGCAATTGAGATTCTGATCTAAAGAGATTTTAGACAGGCTGTTTGCTACACAGAATATCTCATTATGAAAACTTTCCCATATTCACATTTGTTATCTCAGGAAAATAAACACATAGCAGATGGTCACCTGTGTGCAGTGATTGCACTAAATGCTAACCCAAAATGGGCTTGATGGTCCAGGATGAAGGGTAGGGCAAAACCCCATTTTCTCTATATATTTAAGCTACTATGGAAATTAATCATGTTCAAGCTGAGGTCGACACTTTTGCTGAGCTGTTCCTAAGTACAATAAACATTTATGTAAACACTTTTTTTCAACTAGACATTCCCCTGTGTAACCTCACAGAGTAAAAAACAATCCAACACATTTCAAACTATCAACCTAAGGACTGATTAAAATATTAAGGTATGTAGCATTGGTCTGGTACTTTAAACAAAGACCTATGTCAATGTTAAAACACTCGTAAGTCAAACTGAAAAAATTGCCATTACAAAAGTTTAAGTTGACCAGGACCAGAGAAACATAGCAGCTGAAATAGCAGCAGACCTTCTGTAACCCCTCATCCCCCAGAAAAGTAGGCCCCAGAAAGAAGCGTTGTGAATAAACTTTAAAGGACTTCCTTTGGCTTAAATGGAATTCTTCTAAGACCTAAGAATAGCCCTGAGGACATTTAACATTTGTAAAAGGATTGATGTATCTTAGCACCATACAGATGCCAAAGACTAGGGCTGTAAAGACGATAATCTTGATATCATGATATGGTAGATATAATTTTGTCCTGCTGATATCTACTCATGTTTTGTCAAGGTGTGATATGGCAACACAATCAAATAAATGACTAAACTGCTGAGAAGAGCTTATTTTATTGTCTTTAGTCAGTAATCTAAAATGATCAAAATTTATGTTGTCACAAAAATAAATAAAAAACAGAACTTTTTTCAGAGGCAAAGGTCATACAACAGATGAATTTCTGATGAAATTTTTGAGCTTCAAAGTGAATTTTATCAGCTTGGTTTATGCATACTGAGTATATACGTCCTTCATATGGGCACTGTGCAGTATATGATTATTAGCATGCGAATAACAAATGTTAAAACTACAGTTTTAAATGTGTGATACTGATATCGCGATATCGTCGTGGAAATGCTGGGGATATACATAAATAAAAAATTATTATTGTGGCAGCCCTTCCAAAGACTCATTAACCATATGCATTGATGTCATGCAATATCACAACCAAGGGCAAATGATGAAGCATGCTATTCGTTCAGTAGACTCCCACGAACCTAAAGTACATGACACATAAGATCTCATGGAGTGCTGGATCACTTCTTCATTTTGCCAATAAGTGCCATGTCCCATTTGATATCTCCTCTACTTCCAAGCACAATTGATTACACACAAGTTTTATGTGTGACTGGAATTACCAAGGTCTCAACCTCAAACTCAAATTAATTCCCTTTGGCACTTTTGAATGGTCAAGGTGAAAGAATAAACATTTCATTTTAGAAAAGTAGCAATTGAAGGTATCTGAGAACAAAATCAATCAGCATCACAGGATATGCAGCATGTTGTCCTGGCTTCTTCTTTTAATTAGCTTTGCTGAAGGCCACATGCATATTTTTTGCCAATCAAATGACCCAGTGTTTGCCTTCCTGAGGAGGGATAAAAGGGGAGGAGATTCCCCCTCTCCTTTTGAATATTTTTTTTGTTTCCTCTGGGCTTCAGATGCAAACTGGTGCTCAGTTTTGTTGCTTTTTCCGATGAACACTTCTCATCAAATTTGTTCATCCTTTGGTAAATCATCTTGGTAAAAGCAACTTTTTGTAAGATTCAATAATTACTAAGACCAACACTTTGTCCTTACCAAGGCTAGTTACTTAAATGGCATTTTGGAGATTTAGCAATCTTGGAAAAAATACAGTTATGAAGAGTTTTCTGAGTGCATGGATTGTGACTGTGGAAGAACACATGAGTGCTTGGTTACTAGTTGAAGAAAATATTACTCATTTGTGAGACCAAATAATTTTTAATTTGACCAGTTTAAGCTGTTTAATTTTTAAATATTTTCTGTTATACTTCTCCACTACTCCAAATAACGCTACACGCCACTTGCTGGTGTGCATGCCACTAATTGAGGAAGCATGATGTAGACTTACACCTGTCCTACAGCTACACAAATCAGCTGTATGCACTGTGTTGGTATAACAACTTGTAGTGCTACACACTTACCTCCTTGAGGGTATGCTTTTCTGTTCTTTGCCATCATACGCATAGGGTCTATGTCTAGAAGCAGGTTTAGTAATTTTCAGGTCTGATACACTATTTGCTTGCCCTCCAAAGTGAAAAAAAAATGTTTGTAAAAAGGACACAAACATTTACACATGAACTGCAAGCCTGAATGGCAAAAAATTGCAAAATACAATAAAACTGAAAAAAAAGAGACTTTCACGGCTACCCAGGTACATGGCACTACTTACTTGCTTGTACGATAAAAGATTGCACAACCATCCACAAATTTGCGGTCATGTTCGTCCATTGTCTTGGCTCTAGACTTAGGACTGAAGACACTCTCATAACCCTGCTGTTTCAAAGTTGGATGGAACAGGTTATGATACTGCTCTGTTTCAACTTCCTGTATGACAGAAAATAGTAATGACAGTGGTTGAGTATGAAATATTATATGTGTGTGTGCCTTGCAGGTAAAGGTTCATTTGCTTATTAAATGTAATGTGTAACACAATAAAATGTATGCTACAAATTCACAAGGGGTACGATGCCATTCCTGGAAGATCTTTGTTAAGCCAAGCTTGCAGATCAGGGAATCTACGATCAGCTGTGATGCACAAAGGGGTATAAGGCTAGCTAGGTGTAGAATAAAGTTCACCTGGGACCATACCTGGATGGATAATAGTATAAATTGCTTCATTTTCTTCCCACTGAAATGATCTTCAAATAGAAAAGCATGATGTGCAAAAAACTATGGGGGAGGGGGAGCTGAGTTAGTAACTTAGTTGGTTATTTAGATGGAGTTTTACAGCCCAGTTTCCAACCAACTGGTTCAAGTCTAGCTGACTACAGCCTATTTTTTAGTTGTGGCACACAGGCTTGTTTTTTCCACTTCGTTGCTCATGGTGAGTACCAAGCACAAAGGCTGTAGATTCTGTTTTTAAAGTCTTCGGTATGACCCAGCCAAAAAGGGGGAGGGGGAACTGAGGGGAAAGGAGGAAGGTGAGGAAAAAGGGAGATGGAATAGTCCACATGACAGGAGGATTGTTCTCTACCATAGCTGAATGGTTCTCTGATCAGGAGATTTATACTAAGTGACTATTATACCGATGATATTTAGGGTTGTAGCTACAAAAATTTCAGCATTGGTTGATATACTAATTATGGCGAGCACAGGAAATGTTTTAATGCATGGATCTATAGACTACAAACAACATTATTATGAAAAACATTATTTACGCAATATCCCTACACGGCAAACAAAATCAGATAAGGAATAATAATGACTTGCAACATTCAATAGCTTTGTGAGGCAAATTATTTTTGCAACAGAGTGGAGTAAAGTAAACGCACAAGTATTTAAAAGGAGATATGCTACTTACTATTTCCAAGAAGTTAGTGCCAACCAGTAAGTTGTACATAATTAACAGATTGTGGCAGTTTGAAATTTATGACAGTCACACTACAAAATATTCTGATTAAATTCTGATCCAATTCTGTAAGTTTCTATTACAACCTCTTCCATCTCTGGTCAAAAAGAACCCAAATTTTGCAAACCTGTGCAGGTATATACAATTTGTATCACAGGACTATGGAAATTAAATTTAATACTAATTATTTAGAGATGTCACACCAACAGACAGTTTCTATCAAACTATGTGTGTAAAATGCAAGCTGTCTTCAAGTGAGACGTCAAAACATCTGATTTGAATCTACATTCCAACTGGTTGGCAAATTTCTGGCTCTTTTCAACCAGATGGAGAAGATTGTAATAAAACTTGCATGAATCAGCTAAGAATATGATCAACAATTTGTTGTGGTGCAAGCATGACCTTACAGTCCAAGTTCAACCAACCAGCTCCAACAAAAGATGACCTTATATTCAAACAAACAATATGAGATTGTCACTGAATGATCACCCTGGGCTCATCTTTTTCTGTTACCCAAGTTGTCACATTTCAGTTTTTCAGGATGGCTGGTACAAGTACTTTCATATATCCACAATAAATTCTCTATTTTGCTACCTTAAAAATTTTTATGCAAAATGTAATGGTAAGTTGGAAAAATGACAGTTCAATGAGTTCATAGTTTACTCACCTGAAGACAAATGATGTCAGCATTCCCTGTCAGAATTTCTTCAATGATACCCTTTTTGCGGTACTCCCAGTTGAGGGCCCAAGTGGGGCAATACCCATAAATCTGCCTAGTGGCATACTTATCACAAAGGACATTGTAACACATCACAGAAAAGACAGCTGTTAAGAGAAATGAAACCACATGTCCTTTAAATCAAGCATTGATCAAAATCTATCTTCAGGACTTAAACAAATTTACATTTGGTCAGCTAGCCCAGATCCAAATACAAATGGATTACTGACAATTAACAATGACAATGCTAATTTTTTCTATCTGTTACAAACTGCATTCAAGTCTGAGAATGTACATCATTTCATTTCTATTACCTAATGAAGCTGTTATGTTTTTAGTTGTACTCATAGCATACCCTAAGCATATACGATGTCATTCTGTACTGACCTGGGGGAAGATGGACTTATCTACTTGACACCATACAACACAATCATGTTGGTGTGTCCTTAGATCTCATAAAATTAACCAACTGACATGGGAAAGGTCATCTTAAGGTGTGAAGAGGACCAAGGATAATGGCATAATGTAGCCAATCTGAACAATTAAATTCAAAAGGATACATCTATGACCTGGTGACAAATTTTAAGACTAGTACTTGAATTTTTTTGAAAGACACCACTTCTTAAGACATTTTACCTTCATCTCGAGAATAACTACTTCTCCCTAAACCAACATTTAACAGGTCCCACTTTTACCTATTTCTTGTTTGTTTATTCGAACTTAAAATGCTTTTTCAGATCAATGTTTTTTCTGGTACTATTTTTCCATAACCTTATAAACTGCCCACTATCCTTCCTGTCCAGTATTCATATTTACACAAGGAAATAACAACAGTTTAAAGCACGTATCCCTGTCCCCTTCTCTTCCCAATAGAAACTAAATGAACTTATTAAAGACTGACCGAGCATTTAACAAAAATTTATGCAGGTGGATTATATTCATACCTACGAGAGATAAAAGCTAGAGAGAAGAATTACTTCAAAACGAAGGGTTTAGAGGAATGACTGTAAGAAAGTTGTTCATCACCCCAGACGGTCTCAATTCTCCCAACGTGTTAACTCCTGGCCCCTCCCACAACTGTCTTGACCTCATCCACATCCAGACACAAGCCCAATTTCCTGCTTCAGGAAATCCCATCATGAGTATAATATTGTGCAATTAAAACATTTGATCCTGTGTAATATGAGATACTCTACATTTTTTGAATTTGATGTCAATCCAAGAACTGTGCCTACTGCAAATATCTAAAGATTACTGGTAGGATTTTAATTTGGGTTAAAAAATGATTGCTTTTAACTTGGACAATTATTCCTTCCAAAGACCGTAGTCAGGCTGGCTGTAGTCTTGTTTCCAATTGTGGCTCACTGACTTGGTTCCCCTTCTCCATTGCTTATGCTAAGGGGAGGGCACAATGGCAGATGGTTCCATTTTAAAGGTTTTCAGCAAAGGAACTCCATACCTACTGGCTGCAAATTGCTTGCTCTAATAACTTGACATGCAGAATGGTCACCATGATTGATGTGGAAGAAGCCTATGTGGCCCATGAATTTCAAGAACTTTTAAAGTCATGAGTTACAAGCTTACTTATTTAGATTAAATCTGGATATATATTTTGAAAAGGCTGGTTCAGGCGGAAAAACCAGAGA
Organism: Holothuria scabra; assembly: GCA_037179385.1. Lineage (NCBI taxonomy): Eukaryota > Metazoa > Echinodermata > Holothuroidea > Aspidochirotida > Holothuriidae > Holothuria > Holothuria scabra. The sequence continues at coordinate 35,789,371 of CM074198.1, forward strand.
TTACTGGAGAAAACTGAGAAAACTGGCCAACCCACAAACCTACCCTCCAACCCACCAACCAATCAACCTACCCTTAAACCCACCCACCTTTTTGGAAATTTTCATCCGTTCTTATGCCACTGCCTTTATCCACACACCTGCAGTACTGTGAATGCTCCATAATGCTGCCTTTATACTTCTGGAGGGGCTCACCGATAACTTCATTAAGTATTGAAAGATCACTACCTCATCAAGATGCTTGTAATTAATCATAAGTCATGTTTTATATCCAATAGTAATAGAATTTTTTCTTTCTTTTTTTTTTGTGTGTTGTGGTGTCCTGACTTGTAATGGTTTTGTGCATTATTTCAACTAGAACAGCAATGCTGTTGTAGCTCACACATTGTCTCTTGTCTGTAAAAATAGCAACTAAAAGAACCAACTTTTATTACTTCTTCATATGCTTCCACAAAACCTCCTTACCTCAACAATGGTAAATAACAGGTACAAAAAGAGAAAAGAACTCAAAACCCAACTGCAAAATCACAAGGTATGCTAAAAAGTCCCCCTCCCTCTTTCAAAAAGTGCAAACTTTTACATCAGAAAGAGAACAACCTAATTGAAAGATCTACAAATACCACTGCAAAAGTTTGTAAAATTAAGAAAACCTGTTGGGCTATACAAACTTAATTAGGAGCAAATGGGAAAAAATTCTAAATATGTAGATATTAAGTACTGCAAAGTTTAGTTTTTCCTATAACTCCATAAGAAACAGCATGAATTTGCACGGGTAAAATCAAAACATGCATCCTTAAATGGCTCTCCTACTGCACTTGAACTCAAACAGTTATCACAATTACTTGCCTTGAACGACTTAATTGATCTAGAAACAGAATAGATGTCCCCACCACATTAAGCCTATTTCCTTTCTTGTAAGCTACACTAGCCACAGAATTGCTCCCAATTTTGTGTGTCAAGTATCCCTAGCTACTCAATCCAACATGAAGCTCTCTTCACAATACAGTGCCATTATCCACAAGACACTGTGATTGCAGAAACCACTGATCGGTGTCCACAGGTGAGTCAGACATAAAGCAACAGTCTGCTTGCAAGGCATTTGCAAGACTGCAATTGAGCACACAACCAAGTACGCTGCAGTCAGCACAATGAATAAACAGCTAACTGTTAATAAGGTACAATGAACTCTGCTCTACACAAATAGCTATAAAACATGCTTAACACTCCTACATTGGAATGAAAATAGGTAGGTTTTAATGCTGTACTGACAAACAATCATATACCAAAATTTCAGAACTAAATCTCCACAAATGGAAAGGGAGTAGGCTTTTGTTAAAAAGTTGATGCAATCTGGCCCATTTTATACCCTCACACAAAAATTGTCTGGTCACGAATTTTTGAAAACAAAATTAAACTTTTCAGTGCTCACTCATAAAACAGTTATTTGTTTCCATGTAAGCCAGGGAGGTTGTAAAATTTTGACATTTGTCATTGGTATGTGAAGAAAACTTAACAGGTTTGGAACAAATTGTTGAATTTCATGGGCCACTCAATGAAAGGCTTCAAGAGAATTGTATGTGTGCAAATTGAGTTTAGGACGAAGGTAGAACAGTATCTCTGTGAAGTTTCAGAGACTATCTTTGGAATAGTCCTTGCTAGACACATAGCACAAATAAAAATGAATGCTTACCTGAGGGACGTTCCCTGTCTGGTTGGCAAAGTGGAATCCACTGCCTTTCAAAGGGCATTGACTGGATAGCTGTAAGAAGACAAGAAGAGAGACTGGCCATCCCATTGTTTATAATGTTTGCTCTAAGCAAGCCAAGATATAGAGTTGGGAGGCATCTCTACTTTACTGCTCTTTTTTACTAGGAAAGCACCTTCCCAGTGCTACAGACATTGTTTATGCCGAGGGTGCTTGCACATAAGTTTGGGAACTACATGCATGCATTATATATGAGGTGATATAGAGTAATTTACTAGTTGCAATATGGGTGCTGTCAAACCTCTCTCCACTACAATCTCCCTCTGTCCTGCATTCAACTTTCTTGAAACCCCCCCCCCCCCCTCCACCACACCAGAAAAATAATAAAAAAAAAACTAAATTAAATAAAATAAAATAAGGTTGATGCAGAAGTCTTCAGCTTCCACATTCCTTGACTGGAATGTTCTACTTTTGATCAGCTCTGTGATAAACTACAACTATGAGCTTATTTCAGTGAGAAAGTGTGTGCACCTTTAAGCAATCTCAGCTGGGGCTTAAACAAGGAAAAAGTACTTACGATTAAGATTGTCCAGCATGTACGTTAAGAGCTTCTGGATACCATTAGATTCACTACTAAAACTCATAAACTCTGCATTCAGTGGATTTCCCTTCAGGCCCAATTTTTTGACATTGAACAAGCGTCCCAGTTCATATGGCAGAGCTCGAAGCTGGTTATTGTTCAAATATAGTTCCCTGAAACAAGAGCAGCAAAAACAAAAAAGGATGTCAATATTAAACTCAATTCATCCTACTCTAAAAACATTTTAAAACCATTTGGAAAAACTGTATGCAGCTTATAGGTATTTTCAAGGGTTGGTAGAAACACCAATTTGAAAGTAAATTCGTAAGATGTGTGTCTAAAATACAAAAAGTTACATTGTGTTTCAGGAAAACAAGCAGGATTTGCACGACACGGGGGCTGATGACAAGATGCTCTAACAAAGATGATATAGTAAGTCAACAAAAGGAAAATTTTGGGTTGTGCAAAAAAAAAAAAAAAGGAAAAAACAAAGATAAAAAAATGAAACCCACAATAGCCTTGTATTTTATTGAAGAAATTTGAAAGAAAAAGATCCTTGCAACTCTATCCTTTCACCCATCCCCTCTTGTAACTATTTTACAAGAGGGGCTATCAATATGAAGGCCCAAATTAATAAGGTTCATATTAATGTAATGCCTTAGAAGAGAACAGACACTCCTAGTGCTATGCCAATTACGAATGCAAAAGCTTCTTGAGAACGACACTTAATCCTTACTAAAACTACGAAAGTAAACCGATATTTTGACAACGACACTCTAAACCCCCTACAAATAATGTCAAGGGAATTAAGCAGAGTAGTCTGGAAAAAATATTATAGCCCATTAAAAAGGGTTCTCACCTAAACCTACTTAGCTGAAAAGGGTTTGCAAGGTGTTACTGCTAAGATCCCTTCAACGCAACAGGTAACAAGGCGACCCTGCCGGGAATTATCACAGTCCATGGCTCTTATGCTAATTTATATTAAAATATGAACTTGCCTCAAAAACCATCGGCAATTTGTTCACTCCCACATGAAATGTACTTACCCATGATCTTGTCACGGCTAAAACTAAGCATCAGTGATCCAGTGAGTTGTGCTAATTACTAAAGCAAAACTCAATGGGCGTCACAAGAAGTTATTTCATTTGAAATTTCTATTGCCATATCATGAGACAAAATGATTATTTACCCAAACCGATTTCATAACGGTTTACTACTGATGAAGTTGGGCCATTATTTGAGCCGAAGCAAGAGATTCCAGTCTAGTCTGGTCATAACGATCAAACAAAAAATAATCAATCCCGGCAATAAATTCGCTTTGAAAAAATGCCTCTTTAAGCCTTTCGATGAAATCACGTTTGATGACTTCAAGCCTTTCCTTCAAATGTTCACTGAAGGTTCGTCAACTACCCATGTGACATCAGATAGCACACCGCCTACCCTTACTTGACTTGTAACTATTTTAACATAAGTTTCAAATTGAATGAATTGATTTTGCACTCAATCAGTGCCTAGTACACTACGCTCCACACATTACGTTCTGGATACAAGGCCCTAAGGCTATACATAGACTTATCTGAAAAATAGGCTATTACTGACATTTCACAGACTTCACTGTAGTGGAATCAACTGTGACACCAACGAGCACAATAACACATTCAATATCTTTGATGACTTAATTCTTGACAACTTTTTGCACATCGATGAATGAATCTGAGTCAAATTTTTAAACAAATTGCAATCAAATTTCTCCCAACTACAAGCCTATGCCGTTCATCAGTCCAAAATTGACATCTTTTTTTGTAATTCTACATTCAACATAGGAATTTTTCGATTCACTATTGTTTCTTTCATTTCCCAGTTATTTATTCCTCAAAATTTGCTTGACAGGAAATGTAAATCATATCTATAACAGTGACATGAAGAATAACCAATGTTCTATCTAATGCTTTTCTAGAATATCCTACGAAATAAATAAATGATTACATTTTCAAAAAGATATGCAATTAGTGGAAACATTTACATCCCATGATCCTTTTGGGGTTCCGCTTGGCAATGAAACTCCACTGCATAGGAGGATATCAATGCATTGTCATTAAAGTCAGTTGCTTATGGAAGGCAATATATCTATCCATTAAAGCAGGGGGTGACTAAATTCCATAATTTTTGGAAGGATTGTATCAGACATTCCTCAGAGTTCATTTTTATGTGAATCGGTCAGTAGGACCTATCAGTAACTGCATGCAGCAGCTTAGACTTGTTGAAACCATTGAACGATTCATATAGATACTATTACTGCAACCGAATTTTTATTTATGGACAATTACTCAATATTGACAGAAATGTTTTGTTCAGTGAGAGACAACGTACAGTACATAAACTCGGTATAGGCAGATAAATAAATCCTAATTTCAGGTGTTTTCCTGTGGTCAAGGTCATTGAGTGATAGTGTTAGACTTTCAGAGGTTCAGAACAAACCACAATAAGAACTCAGCATTGAAATGATGTGAAAAGTAATTTTTTAACAAAATCTAGCATTTGTATCATACGATGATGGTGTGATATTGTTTGGGTCTTTGGCAAAGTACATCAGTGACAGTGTGGTGAGAAAAAAAACATTTTTATATTTGTGAGAGCCCTGCCACAGATTGGTTGCTGTCAAATGTTGTTTCAGTCAATGTATAGCTTTAAGGGGAAGTTAAAGCAAAAATATAATTTTCATACGTGAAAGAGGAACGAAATTTACACATCACTGAGAAGATTCCATTCAAAGCGGACAGGTATTTCTCAAGATATCAGTAAATGAAGTGAGTAGATTTGTGTTCAAAAGTAAGTTTGCGGGTAGCAGAGCTTGTATCACTTCCTCGCATTAACAAGGAATGCTTTGTTTCCCTTTGTTTTATGAGACTGTTGTGTTGACCTTGAAGTTATTTGGAGTATGACCTCCCTGTGAGCGATGCAAAGTTTGTAAAATTCTTATGCCACTTATGCAATCACATTTTAATAATATGGGATTGTTGAGGAGAAAATTCAATCTAAAGTTGAAAGAAAAACAAAAATTAATGTGGGGATGTGATGTCATATGTGCTTACTTCGAGTTCACCTTTTGTTGAAAATGTGAGAACTTTACAAGCTCATATCTTGAGAACCACACATTGGATTTCAATGCAAATTTCACAAAAATGCTCAGAATAAGTACTCCTCTATCATAAGAAATCCTGTTGTGACCTTAAACCCTTCTTTTAAGGACCTACTTCACAGAGCAAAGTGCAATGAAGCATAGTGTGTAGGGCCTGACTAAGGACCAGAAATGAGGATGCTACTTATGTAATGGTAGAAAGACTTTTTTGTTATTTAAGTCTTACCTGAGGGTTACAAGATCGCCCAACTCAATAGGCAAGCTTCTCAATTTGTTGCAAGAAAGGTCAAGGGTTAGCAGATTGGTCAATTTACAAATTTCAGGTGGTACCCTGGAAAGTTGGTTGTCATTTAAGTAAAGACTTGTCAGAAAATGCAAGTTGAAAAGACCTGGGCTGAGGTTACGGATGGTACCAGTGATTTCTAGGGCATTCCATTGGGTCTTTTTGCCTGCTATCACCTCTTCGTTAGAAAGGATGCGATACGTTCGCTTCTTGGCCACTTCATCTTCTGAGGGGAGAGAAAACAAAATCACATCATAGATACATTACAGTAGCTCCATGGAAACATTCCCTCATTAAATCCCTATCTAGACTCCAGTCTGAACAACACATGGGAGATGCAGTTATTTCATATCTGAAAGAGGGCTACCAGAGCTTTTACTCTTCCGAGTTATCAAACTTTGACTTTTTTGAACATTTTCACCCAAACTAAGAAGGTAAAACTTTCAGGTTTTGAGAAAAATAGGCATTAAACATAATACAACAGTTTTTCTATGACATACAGTATATTCAAGTCAAGGACACAAACAAAATTTTACAAACCCCCTTCCCTGCATTACCCTCATTTCCTCTGCTGCATGCATAAATATTAAAACAAAATAGACCGTTGCATATACAAAGGCAAGTGTTTAAAAATGACAGTCTATGACCTGCAGTAAGGAGCTTACTATTAAATACTACTGTACTTGCAACTACATAGTATGCAGTATAATTTATAGTATTTTAACTGCATGCCTAGAAATTCTATGACATAATTTACTGTAGGGTTCCTGCAGTATCTATGGAATCAATTTTTATGACCTCTCCTTGACTTCCACAGGACCATATAGAGAATTTCCATGACTTTTCTCTTGACTTCCATCAAATAACAAAAGATTTGATATAAGAACACTAAATTTTGATATTACTATGTGTTAGTGAGAACACATTTAGATATTCAAAAGGTTGTGGAAGAGAATGGAAAAATGTCTCTTTGGGAAACTTTCCTGGGACTTTCACACAAATTCCCTAAATTCCAACACTCCTTGAAAAAAACTTTCCAAATGTGCATGACTTCTCTAGGTTCTCCTTACTGTGTAACCCAATGAAAACTGGGCCATAAAACTCCATGATCTAACTATCTGTACTGTGTAGCTGCAGTCCAGTTGATAGCTTGTCATATTTTCAGGCCATCTTTACAGATACTCTTAAATGATACCTTACTTGCAAAATTGAAGGCCAATTTTCCAATGACCTCATTTAACAATTTTAATGCATTACAGATAGACTACATTCATTCTTTTCATCATTTTCTCAGGGTATGCTTTTCCAACAATGCATTATCCAAGGGAGCCAAGCATGCCCTTCACAGTACTACAAAAAGAAAGTGCTCTTACAGTATTCTCCTGCATCTTACTTGTAATCAATTATGAACTTGTTATTACAAAACTGAACAGATGAACTCACTACTGTCTTTTCCATTCTGCTGCATACCATTGTGGTTGTGGTTGTTGTGGTTTTCGATGGGCATGATCCTGGAGGCTGCTGCAAATAAAAATTATGTAACATGTTAACTTATACAGTATGCTTGAAGTTGAACAGAAATACAGTAGCAGGCAAAAATACGACCTAAAGATATTGCTACTGCACATACTATGTACACAACAAATACACAGACTGTAACATGATTGTAGTACAGTACTTATACTCTGCGCTCTGCAATGTAACCAAAGCAGTTTGCAAATGCATCAAAAATTTTACAAACTGGGTAAGATTTAATGGAATCCAGGAGACTATCTCCTAAAAAATATTTTACTAGGCCACCAGTCTACTTCTTCACCCAAACTGTTCTTACAAAATTTCAATGCCTACAATTTATCAATACAATTAGTTGACATTTAGATAATCCAATACAAGCTAAATGCAATGTCTGGGGACATATTTATATTCATAGCTCTTTGGATGAAAAGTTCCTCATGGAACTGAGGTAGGATACAAAAATCCTTTCCACTGTATGCTTTGAGTAGTTCTAAGCAATGGAAGACATGAGTGTACTAAATGTACAGTTATCTTGCTACAGCACTGAAGCATACTGAACTGCAATAATATCTCGCTTTCTAGTATGATTTCCTCATTTTACACTTTTTTCTGATTTTTTATTATGACATGTGTCCCATTTACTGTTTCTATGTTTACGTAACTAAAAATAATATTTGTAAATTATGACTTACAGAACTGGTTACTGGGGAACAACACTCAGCTCAAGTTTCAAACCATGAATTAATACTACAAGCAATTATAGCACATGGATCTACTGAATGGCTGAACATCCTACGCAAACAACAACATGAAACAGGACACTTCTAAACCAAGCTTGTTTGTCAGACCTGTACCATTATTTCTAGTGTTTCCTGAGACATTCTTCTAAACAGCCTAAAGACATAATTTACACCCTTATCAAAATTCTTTAAGGATACTGTACATGTAACAGAAATATAACATGTTAATATATGTCATTTAACATAATTTTACAGTAGAGTGTAGACCTTATACGCAATATTTACTGAAAGATTAACATACAATAAAAGCTGTGATACACAGCAAGGTGTAATCCTCATTACAGGAAAAAGAATTTTAGACCAGAACACGGTGCAGTTGCTATAAGTGCATACTGTCTCAGGAGGGACAGGTATGTACTGTAAGCGATGGGGCTAGAAAAATTGAATTACATTGCCTTAATGCTTTGTACATGCCTAACCTGCTCTGTTTCTGTCCCTCTGCTCCCCCCACCATCTTTGTCTGGATAAAAGTTTGGGAACAATATTTAAAGACACTGTGTGACAGAGAATCAAAAATTTATAGACTGTTACCATGGCACAGTAACACATACACTGCTTGAATCTACTAAACCTTTCTATGTGAAGACCACAAGGGACAAATCATGGTTTCCACCTGCTGTTTTGTTTTACAATAATTGAATGACTTTGCTGATCTTCAGACTTCAGCTTGGCTCCTAACCAAGATGGCAATCTTAATCTGTACATGAAATTGACAATACTGTAGACTCATGCTGAGACATGTTCACTGCTTGGGTTCCCAAACAACTTCCAAATTACAATACAATGTCTCTACTGTCTCTGAATAACAGAAACCTGAACATGTACAGTATATGACTGGAATACCTCAACTTTCTTGGTTTACAGTAACGCAAACTTGCCAACTCACACAGCATTAATTAACTGTTACCAGATGCAACTTGCCATGAGCACAGTACCCTGGAGGCTGAATGGCAATTATAATTTTTGCAAGCAAGTTATGTAGGGATTTAGTAAGAGCTGAGGGGAAGGGGGTGGGATTTCACTCCTTCCCTGTGCTTCTTTGTAAGGTATCCAAGCTCTCAGTCTTGTCAATGATTTACACATGGCCATCTCTGATTTGGTGATATTGCAGGTCTACCAAATGTCAGACTTCATTACCATTTAGATGAAACCTTTGTGCAAATTTCTCTGTTAGTCGGGGTCTTGTTTTTTCCAGTGAGCAACAAGGAACAACTGATATTCTTCTCATTGCCATCTCAGAAGGCAGTTTTTTTTTTTGTAAAGCATACACTGCATACATTAATTTCTGACATCATATAATGTCAGCTATGCAGATGCAGCAATAATGTACATAAACTTTAAAGTACACATACAGGGTACAAAGCATTTCATTTCAGATCTTCAGCATAATTAAATTGCAAAGTACTTGTAATAAGCAGAAAAAAACATTATTTGGCAGTTTGCAAAATGATGCTAATGACATTCTATTATCTTCTTCAATATAAAACCATTCTAGAACACTTTCTTTACAGTAAATATGTATGTTAAATGACTACAAGGAACTGCACAATACTATTGTAGCTACTAGGGTACTACAGAAGTGAGGGTGGGGGAGGAAGGGGAGGAGAATTCTTCAAAGGAATTGCATGTTGTATAAATTTCCATACATTGCATCAAATAATGGTATGATTTAACAAACAAGTATAATACTGTAGTACTACAGTACATCAAATGATTGAAACACAAGCTTGTAGCCTTTAACAAAACATCCATGGCTCAACCAGGAAACATTTCGATTGTTTCCCAATTTAAGAAGGCTGTGGCACTACCCGCAATTTATGTGCATTTACTTAAGTGTACTCCAACCAAATTCTACAACCTCTTAGGTGATCTTGTTACATCCCATGTGGATGATAATCTGATTACATTACATGTGTGTTGTAACTACAATGCCTCACATTCAGTAAAGGGTTCAGAGTTTAGGGCTGAAGGCAGCTCCAGCCTGCAAATTTATAATGTGCCAAAGTTGTAAAAGCTAGTGTGAGAAATCTATGAAATTATACACACATTTGGGCACAAATACTGTGGTTTCACATACCCCGCACTCATGGTAACACCATGTTACCTCCCCCTCAAGTAATGTGGGAAAACAGGTTAACGCAGAGACGGTGTTTAAATTTCGATCCACCTCAAATCGCAGGGTTAAGCGATTTTAAACACCGTAAGCAAGGTCACAGACCTGTGTCTATGGCACTGATGACAGGTATCTTCTAATATTTTACAGTAATTGGTATGTGAAATGTTTGACCTCATTACTATGGTAACACTACCCAATTCAAGAAATACAGGGTACGTGAGATCACATACTGGAAAACACAGGGTCAGCCCGCAGTTTTGCCTGATTGTAAACACGAGGTAAGGTAACACAGAGTATCACGAGGTACGTGAGACCAAGCCTAAAGGTTGCAGTTACTTGAAGCAGTCAGAGGGAGATTCAGTCTCACTGATGACTATAATTTAACCGGTCTGTACTCAGCTACATCATGGTTGTTTACTCAAGTATGGCGTGGCATATTTCAGACAATGCAACAAGTTTTTAACAATGCAACAATGGTCACAATTCAATCAATACTGCCTTGTTTTTTTCCTAGTGTACATTTACTTTTGAGGGAGGGGGGGGGGGATTGGGGTACAGTGATCATGTACTCTAATAGCATTACAAAGCACCCCATGTAAACTTCAGCAATACAAGATGAATCTATCTACTCTTTGGTGAATATGAGGTTTGCAGGAACAAAGAAGAATTAAATTTGGCAATACGTTACTATGCATCTGTTAGCATACTGTATATGGAATTGTAGACTGAATGCAAATTTCATGAGAACAAATACAATACCACACAGCAGTGCAAATGCAAGCATAATTGTGTGTTCAGCAACAGCTATGCAAATGCTGACAAAATCACATGCTACAGTAAACCTGGAAGTTATTAACAGTTTTTAGGCCTATCTGTCCATCATACCCCAGATATAGAGATCAGGTGTGCAAGCTAAAAATCCAATTTCCATGATGATTCTTTCTCTCCAGCTCACCAGAGAATACAGTTTAACTTTCTAGCCTATGGCATTTATACCTCATATACTGTATGCTGAACATTCGTTAGGAAAACAGATTGCTCTGAACAGGTAACTTTTCAAATTCTTAAAGATTTTACATTGTTTGGACTCACCAGAGATAGAGACAGTGAAATTAATTATGTATGGCTAAGCAGCTGATGTCAAATCTACCATTTTGCAAATAGCATCTGTTTCTGACCATGAAAAGGCTTGGTCATGTGATCCATCTTGCTCACTTAGGACTGTTATTACTTTACCCAAGTAGAATTTGCTACAGAACCACATGTATGCATAAATTCATAAAAATTTCTATTTTTGCTTCATGTACAATGGTGCATAACCTGGATGAGAGGAAACGTACCCTAAGACGAACTTTTGGGAAAGCCACAACAAACATTTACATTCCAAATAGCCCCACTAATGTCATTTGATATTTGGATATTTTCTAAATATTAATTTTCCTTCAAAATAACTCCTAAAATACAAAGTCTTTGCATGCTTCCAATGTCCAGGGAGAAAACTGTTGTACATCTGCCTTAACTCCTTGGTTAAATTAGCAAATGAAACAATTGGAAATGATGCCTGACATAAAATATTCCGAAAAATGTTACACAATAAAGCAAAGGTGCTGGTCACAATAACCTGAGACAAAATCTATTCTTAAACTTTTGGAGACGTCTCAACTGCACACTACCTGTATGGTATTTTCTGTTCTATTGGGCTATCCTGTACCTCTGAAACTATTACCCACCTGCCTGGACAAGAACCATTCTGCAGTCAGTTTACAAAGAAAGGTACATAACCTACTGCAAAGATACTAATGTCCTTGGTGTAGGCTTCTGTATCACAAACTAGGAAGTGCTTCTTAGTCCACACTTGTTGCACTGTACAGACATACTATTCTGTCTGCTCTGTGAATGCTTGTTATACAGTGAAGTCCCATTTACCACAAGTTCAATGTATAATGCTTGCTTCCAAGTACCCTACCAAAACAAAGAATGCTTATGCACAACTATTGATCTTTATCACAGATTTGACTCTCTATATTATTATGTTGTCTCATAGGTTTCTATTGAAACTCAACTAGGCCTAACCACATTACCCACAATGATCATTTTATGATAAGCTGATTACCTAATGGTCCCTTTGTTCTTTTTTACAAATGACAAATGATGTGTGATAAGTGGATTACCTTAAAGGAATCTCATATGCAACAAAGTCTATTCAAGGAGACTAAAATAGCACATTGCAACTTGTATTGTTATAGTCTTTGAATATCAAGTACAGCAAAACTGTTCTAGTGTCCAAACTTTTGTTCATAAGTTGAAAGGCAATGTAAGGAAATGAAACACTACATGGACTGTGCATGAATAAGAGTAACTCACAAGGCAGGTCAAGCATGAAAATACTACTAGGAACCACAATAAAGTAGACTTGGGATATTCTGTTAAATTTTTTGACAATACCACCTGACAGGGATTCTGCTGGAAACTCAACCCCTTCTCCCTTCCGAAAAGGGGGGGGGGGATTGACCACCTGCAGTGTTTAAAACACAGGATTTTTTAATGCCAAATACCTGTGCACAGCATTTTTCACTGAGCATGCAAAATTATCCACTGCAAATTGCAAAATATTGCACTTTTCTGAGCAAGGATTTCAGCTAAGAGCAAGTAAATTCTAATTCAACCTCTACCCACCTCATAGGAAATTAATGGTACAGAAGCAAGATTTACAGAATGGAAATAACATGACTTTAGCATATATTTTTAAAGGCCATATAAGTGTATACTAAAATGGTACAGTAGAATAATCTTCTTGCATGTTTGTAATACAGGAAAACAGACAAAGTATGAAAGTTTCTAGATTTCAATTTACAAGATTGTGTCAATAGATGAAGAATTAATGCTTACAGTACTGTACTTTAATATGGCCAGTCCATACTCTAATTCTGAAATAATCTCCTCAGACTCATTCCTAGAGAGCTTTTCTATTCATCACATGACAGTCCCCTTCCTACATCCATGTTTTTGAAACTATTATTAACACATGTAGAGTACACTGGTAGTGTTCAACAGATCATCTAAGTAATCTGCTAAATAACTGGCATCAGTAAAATTCTGCTTTTCAACAGATCATTACCACCAAATATTTGCACACTGGACAAACAGTGTCAAATACACTTGAAACTTGCTCTTAATTTTGTTTAAATTCTCGTAAATACTTAATCCTCTAACTACCAACCAAAATCTGATGCTTTGATAATCAGAAATGTATAAATTATACCTCTGGCATGGGTGTGATCACTGTTATTTCCCCTGTAGTAAATACCTGGAATTATACATTTAGAATTGCATTCAAGGTGATTTCCTTGCAGTCTCACAGAAAGCACAACGTAGGTTGGCTGACAAATTGTTCTGTACAAAAACACAGTAAGTACAGACAATCCAGCTACAGTGTTTGGCCGTATTTTCAAATCCCCATGCTCACCATATCTGTGCACATTTTGTACACGTAGCACCTAGAATCTTGCGAAGTTCGGTGGTTATTATCCTGTATTAATTAAAGTGGTCCTGACATGAATTTTATGCCAAAATTTTTTTGGCAAATTGCAAGTGATATTAATAGAACAAAGAATTCTCTACAAGCTGCATCCATAACCTTTTTTCTAAAATGGACACCTCTCTGTCCTTAAAGATTAAGAGAAACTGGGTGCTTTTCTAAGCTTGAATACAGGAAGTAAAAAATTTCTGAAACCCATTTCATCATGTGATATCATAGAAAGAACCCACAAGAGAAAGTCGATGCTGGCAATATGTACAATATACATGGGGGATTTTGCCTATCAACTTCACACATTCTCACCTCTACTCAACATGCATTTTGGGTTTAAATGCCAACTTTGTGTTGACAAGTTTCTTCTGATTGTCTCCATGGTCACAGGAAAAACAGAGAACCCTTACTTTTTAATATTAACATACATTGTGGTACAATTATAGAACACTCCCCCTTTCAGAAGGTCCCAGACTGTAAAGTTTTTTTAAGCATGTCACTGTGAGTCCAACTCTACTTCAAAATGTATAGGCCTATCAAGTTCCACTAGGTCTGCGTCTCCACTTTCAAATATCTTGACAGTTGTTGCCTTCCACTAAAAAGCCTAAGATCTGTGATTGTGACTATGACTCCACTTCCAGTGTATCTTGAAAGGTTCTGTCCCTGTGACTCTTACTGCACCTTCCAACATATTTGAAAGCTTCTGTCACTGCAACTTCAACTCCACTTCCAAATATATCCTAAAACTTGAAAGTTTCTGTCACTGTGACTCCAACTCCACTTCCAAACATATCTTTAAGTTTATCAAGTGGAGTTGGAATCACAGTCAAGCATGGTCAAAGAATTAGGATTCTATGCCACTTCCACTCCATTTAACTCCACACTAGGGTCCATGGCCACAGTGCCCTTTGAAACCATCCTAGCCATCTAAATATCAGGACTTTGATCATAAATAGCTCATTCATCAGCTAATTTTACCATATCCATCCTTAAACAATTGGAATCAGTTTTGTGTTCATTTGTTGCTAAAAAATAGACATACAATTTCAGGTTACTTTCTGAGGAAAAATGTTTCAGAACACTTACTTGGAAACCTCTTTCATCAGCAGCCATTTTACTGTTTTGAGAAATGATGGTGCTGCATGCACTTCCACATAAGTGGACAAGTTACATAAGTGCAGTTCCTTCAATAAATATAAAATCTGTTGAATACTTCTTAAACTCAAATGGGAAGATGTAAATTCTATCCGATATATTAATAGAACTGTTTTAAAATACTTTCCAGAATTTTAAAAAGGTATAACTAAATTTAATAAATTTATCAATGCATATTTTTGTTAGAGCCTCAAAACCGATTCTAATTGTTTAAGGATAGCCATGGTAAAATTAGCTGACGAATGAGCTATCTATGCAGTGATCAATTTTCCTCTTAAGTCTTGGCATTGCAACGGCTGGGTTTCTAGCGCACTGTGGTCAAGGACTCTAAGTGTAGAGTAAAACAAAGTGGACATAGCATAGAGTCCTGTTGCCTCCTTCAACTAGGCTAAGCTATGCCACTGCGACTCCGACTCTATTTTCAAAAGGCCTAGCTACATCTTGAAAGTATCTGTCACTGTGACTCCAACTCCACTTCCAAAGACCAAACATATCTTGATAGTTGTTTTCACTGTGACTCCGTCTCCACTCTCAAATAGCCTAGGGCCTAGGCCTATATGGGTATTTCCATGAACGAGGGGTCCAATGGGGGTTTTATGGATTTTGTCAATGTAATGCTATATTTCAAAGACAGGGAATACAACAAACCACTGGTTCAGGTATTTTATTATACCTTTGACATTTAAGTGTCTTATGATATAACCTAAATATTCAATATTTAGCATTTTCTAGAAAACAGTCTCTTTTGCTTTCGTGCCCCCCTTGATTTTGAGGTATCAGCTGTGACATACAGACATATAATTTTTATTCATCTGAAAAGCATATTTATCATAATCTGAGCATTTTTGTTTTGCTCATTTATCATGGTAAGGCTATCACTAATAATCATCATTTCCAAATATCATTATTACAGCTTCACCCAACTTTCCAAGCAAGACGATAGAAAATGCCCTGTCCAACATAACCCTTTGGTCTCCCCCTAGTTATGTTCTCTTTCTAATTTCCTTTTCATCATTGATTCAATGTAACCTTTCTCAGGTGGCAGAAATTTACCTGATGTAAGATTTGGTTCAAACTCTTTCAGAAAGTGGCACACTTCTAAAGAAAAAATCAGAAGAAGCATCTTTTATGTCATTTTTAATGATCGGCACTATTTTGGTGTCCCCCCTCATAGAGTTAAGTTGGTAAATTTTGTTGCTCTACCATTTACTCAAACCATTAAATTTTGGGGTCAATTTAGTTACATGAAAACGTAGTCCCAGACGGTTAACAGAAAACTTCATGACTTTTGAACGAAGTATTTTATTTTGATGAACATTTGAATTTTTGGTGTCCCCCCCCCCCCTGCTGTCATAGTTATGTTGATAATGAGCAACAAAAACTTAATGAAACAGAGACATCTTGCTGTATGTTTTTATTGCAAACAGTGGTTTATATTGTATTTGACCGTTTCCAGTTCAGCTTAACCTTTAAAAATTAAATTAGTACATTTCACGTTTAGAGTAAAGGGGACACAAAATTTTGGTGATCCCATTACACATGGTTCAAAAATAGGGTGAAATATCTTTCAAATATCACATATTTCCATAAAAAGATAAAAAATAAGATAACAAATGACAAGTGAAACAGTCTACAGGTCCCAAAGAGGAAAATTTGTATATACTTGAATATCCTTTACCGGTTAAACATAGTCAAAATTGTCCAAAAATGCAAAAGTGTGGATTTTTTGACACCTGAAAGTGTTGACAAAAATGACACTCAATTTCTTTTTCTTAGTTTGGGAGAATTATTTCAAACTTCTTTCATAGTGTTTCAGTAAGGATACTAAATCACACTCAACTACGGATTTTCAACTGTCTAGGATTTTCTTCATTCTTTAAAGAGGATATTAAAGACTTCTTTGGTGTCCCCTGTTATGCTGGTAAATTTGATGGCTACATTTCTTTGAATGAATCCCATCACACACACACATTGTTTGTAAAATATTTTTGTAACTGCTGACTACAGGTATACTCTACCTAGGATGTAAATTTCGACCAGTTAAAATATTTTTTAAATTTTGACCTCATGTCACTCTAAATACCCATATCTTGAAAGCATAAGGGCTTAAGTTCTAAAAACAGTTAGGCCTAGGCCTAACTAGCCTAGCCTAGATCTATCACTGTGACTCTGACTAGGCTACAAATTAGTGGGCTGAGAATTCTTTGGAAACAAAAAAGATCACTTGGGCCACCACATCACACGAGTTGTGTCCTTCTCAATATCAGACGCAAGGGTATAAGTACATGGCCCTCACTTCCTGAGACTCTAACTCCACTGTCTAGATGCACCTTCAAAAGGTTGCTAGCCTTGTTAGACACTTATGTCATTGTTCTAGTATCCTGTTCATACTTTAGGCCTAGGCTACACACCATTTCTGATTATGTAGCCTGGGCCTAAGTTAGGCCTAGGCCTACTTGTATTCACAGGTCATCCTAGCATTATACAGTATATATAGTATAAGGTAGGTCACATCGCCTAACACCAACGCAGTGCTTCACACATAACTCTTCATGACTTCTCACCTTATACTACATTTACTCCTTCAGATCTCTCGAGAACCTTCCCATCATCTTTTTCTAAAGAAACAAAACAAACTTTAAGTTAGGGTTGTCGCACGCACACAGAATTTTTCTCCAAAATTCTCGCGGAACTACTCACACCCAAACACGAAGTCGCTAAAACAGTGTGTTTAAAAACTGAATTTACGACACTCAAAATTGTCAAAATTTTGCCTACACTGTAAAATTAGTACACTAAAGACATATTTCTACTATAATATTTCACCAAATAAGCTTAAAAACAAAAAGAAGAAAAAATATGTTACAGTTTCTAACGATCTCTTTGAAGCATCGTTGCAACGGTGACAGTCAAAAGTGTGTTTTGGTCACACGTAAAATGCCACACACAGCCATCTTTGACTTGATCGTGCATTGGGGCTGAACCTTTGACCCCTACAACCCATATATCATTAGAAAGAAGAAAAGGAACTCTACATTTTAATGGAGGGAAGCGATCGCCAAAAATGATATTTCTTTACCATCTTTTGGCTTAAAACATTGGTGACATGGTTACAGTGGGTTCCAGAAAAATCTGCAATTGCTTCCAGGTATCATTTTGTAGCGTTTTTTATGATCTTTCCATTTCCGAAGAAAAAAAAATGAATTTTTGCTCAGCCCCGATGCACGCTCGATTTAAATGAAACAGCCCATTGATCTCCGCCTACATCTTTTGTACTGAGCCGACATTGATATGTTTATGTATGAATCCATTGTTCTTAGCAACAAGGAACTTAGCAACAAGGGATTTCCCGCCAATATGCTTACGTACAGTACTGCATTGTATATACCTGTACGTGCAGTACCGAAGTATGGTTAGTAAATTACGTACTTGTGTACGTGTGCGTAAGCACATGTACGGATTGCTATAGCATAGACTGTGTGTAAGCAGGCTATGTGCGACTTGTTAATGCATGTTACGTACACAGAACGCAAGCTATCATGACACGGATGCGTGATCACCAAGTGTCTTGCCCAGTAACGTTGCATATTCACGCCGGCACAACTGGTGTACGTAACACAGTGATGAATAATCAAAGCGTCTGAGTGAGCAGTTACGATGTTGTTTTTGACCAACTTTTGCAGGCAAATCGTAACACTGAAGCATACAGCGATTTGGAGAAATCGTAAGGATTATGGAGACATAAAATTGGCTATATTTTGAAAAGTACAGGTCGGATTTTGATAAAATTTGGCATGGTTGCTTAGAAAAGGGTACCTAACAATGTAAATCAGTCAAATTCTTCAAGTTTGATATTTTTCGTGTAGTCGTATTTTTAGTGCGACAACCCTATTTAAGTTGTCTTAAACGAAAAACCTCACATCATATGCAAAAAAATGTCTCCTCTGATTTGGTATTAACTACCAACTAGATCACTCTTCTGAGTCTTCTCCAACTCATGACGTCACTTTACGTAATGGGAATTGCCCTGTACGAATCCAGTTCTCCCATTGGATAGTTCAAACTGCTTTCAAATCTGTCGACGACCAGACAGTAATTTTTTTTCTGAGCAGGGAACGTGAACAAGAAATGGGAAAGAAGTGCGGATCAGAAAACCCAGCATACCAAAAAAAGTGTGCCCTGTTGCAAGTTCAGTAAGCCACACGTAAAGGGATGTACTGTACCCTAGAATTCCCCTAGCTGTGCTACAAAAAAAAACTTGCGTGAGGCATACATGCTGTCTTTATGTACAGCATGCATACAACAGGCGTTCTTAGCATTTACATACACTGGGTCAACGATTGGAGAACCGAATTCGTACAGGGCAATCCCCATTACGTAATGTGACGTCATGAATTGGAGAAGAGTGATCTAGTCGGTAGTTAACACCGAATCGGAGAAGATTTTTTGCATTTGATGTGAGGTTTTTTGCTTAAGACAAAGTTTGTTTTGTTTTGACATCAGAAAAAGATGATGGGAAGGTTCTCGAGAGATCTGAAGGAGTAAATGTAGTAGGCCTATAAGGTTAGAAATCATGAAGAGTTTTGTGCAAAGCACTGCGTTGGTGTTAGGCGATGTGACCTACCTTTTCCTTTTAATATATATAGCCTAGGCCTAGGCCTTTATAATATACTATATAGGCCTAGGTTAGGCCAGTTATCGGTCGTTTCGCCCCCTTGCCAGTTCGCCCCCAACCAGTTTGCCCTGGTCGTTTCGTCCCCTTGCCAGTTCGCCCCCTAGTGGATCGTTTCGCCCCCAATAAAGGAGGTCGTTTCGCCCCCAAATACTTCTGAGTTTGACATGGAATAAACTGATTTTAAAATGCAGTTGTGTAGTTGTTATAGGCCTAACAGTAATTTTCACAAGTTACGACTGTTTTCAAGAATGTGACAAAAACCAACCAATGATAGGTCAAGTTGACTTGGAATTCTCTTGCACGTCCAAAATAAATTTAAGTTTAACATTGAAATTTAGCATTTGTTTAAAAATTTTCGATTTTTGCACCAGTTATTGGAAGAAAGAAATAGAGCCAAACAAAACAACCACAAGATATGATGTGTGGAAGTTAACATAAAGAAGCACATCAAAGATGTAGTAACGATAACTCAGGTTGAAAGCCTAACATCGATCTACTGTCAACAAAATTAACACTCAGCAATTGTGCACGAGCGAACGGTAACGCGGTTATGAGTTAGGCCTAACTTACATTTGTACAAATGAACAACTTGTTTTACCTTTTAAAAATGAACCCAATCTTATCCTGAAAGAGAACTAAATAAGAACATAACTTCACTTCATGGAAATCGTTCTTTTCTAAAACATTCACTTGTTGGAAAGGGACCTAGCCTACCTGATTCAGAAAATTTAGGGGGCGAACTGGTAGGTCTTAGGGGGCGGATTGGCAGGTCTTAAGGGGCGAACTGGTTAACTCTTGGGAGCGAACTCGTATTTAGGGGGCGAACTGGTTGTGGGCAAACTGGCAAGGGGGCCAAACGACCAGCTACCAGTTAGGCCCTAGGCCTATGTAGGCCTACTGTATAACGCTAGGATGACCTGTGCTTGTATTTGTGTGGACGAAATAAATGAAATGGGAGTGCATGGTATTCTATAATTACTACTGTAGGCTACTTCATCGTTCTAGAGTATAGTACATACTGACCAGATTTAAATTAAATTATAACCCCATCAAATTATTAAGTTAGGCCTACCTTAAGCCTCATGGATGTACCATACTCAGATTACTCTGTACTACAAGCCTATCCTGTAGGCTATCTGGTATGCATGTTGAACTTGAAGATTTAAGTAGGTAGCCAGGATAATCTTAACGTTAGGCTTTCAGTAAGGTAACCTAACGTTGTACCTTGCTTATGATCGCTGACAAAGGAGTCGCTGCGCAGAATGACTACGAGCCTGACCAACACAACAAATATTCGACAATTTCAACGCTTTTTAATCGTAAAATGAACAAATTTAGTGGATTTATTCGCAATATACATCACCTTCATTGAGCTGTGTATTAGTTCACTTCGGAAAGGAAATTCTGAACCTTAGTTGTGTGGTAATTACAGGGGAAAATTTTATGGATCATTTTAAAAATGGCTGACAATTTAATAGTAATAAGGTCGATTGTTCGCGAATTTAGCGATCACATACGTACGTACACACAGTGCATACGTACGTCATATGTACAGAGTCGTGCACAGTGCGTAGTATAACTGTTGTAGAAATGTTGTGTGTTCGCATTGAAGCTCCCGCAGCAATTACGATACACTGCGTGATATACCGGAGGCCAGTTCTTACTGCAAAGGAATGTTTCATTACAATATACTATGTAGTGTGTCACGCAGTACGTCTGGAGAATTGCGCTGCGGTCAAAGTTACTAGAACGGTATCGGATCAGATTTAATCCGAATTCCTATCCGATTTATCTGAGAATTTGTAAAAACCTTTTCCATCTCGGACTGGAAAGCAGTGTTTGAGTGTTGCAGTCGAGACCGGCATATACCAGACCGACACCAAGACCGAGACCAGAGGGTGTCGAGACCGAAACCGAGACCAGGGGTAAAATTCGAGACCGACAAGGTCCGAGACGAGACCGAAACAGAACGTACAGTTTGCATACTAGGGAAATAAACTGTCAAAAATTTTAAATACCTTTCTGCCTACTGTAACCTCAGTTACTTTATGTTCTATAATGACATGTTGCACCAAAAGTGTACCATCATTGATTTTGTGCATGTTTTATCATATGCATGACTGTATGCGACGGGAGGCCGGGGCCGTGATCCCCAACTGGCCAAGACCTTGTTTGCTGAGTCGGGTGTACTTCAGCGCCTCAGTGGGGCAGAATTAATGCCCTTGTTGGGGATCTGGAAAAGTGCAAAATGTCACCGTCCTTGAGAAAAAGAGTCCCTTATGGTTATGGTCATTTGCCAAAACAGGGAGCTTCCAGTTGTCTGACCAAACATAGAATAGAAAACTTTATAAACACTTATTCAAGTTTCTTCTTCTAATTGCCAATGTTCGCAGCATTTCCAATAAATTTAATGAGTTTCTTGCACATGTTTCCATAGACAATCCTGACTTAGTTAGGGTTACTGAAAGTTGGCTCCATAGTGATATTAGTTATTCTGAAATTCAGGTTCCAGGGTATAAAACTTATAGGCAGGATAGGGTTGATACTGTTGGTGGTAGAGGTGGAGGGGTCTTGCTGTATGTTAAGGACAGCATAAATTGTGTTGAAGTCACTGACAAGTTTTCTACTGGTTTTGCTAACTGCTTGTTTTGTGAACTTAGTCCAATCAATGGGGGTACTCCTTTGGTTGTTGGCATCATTTACCGTTCACCTAACTCTGGTGCTGATAATAATCAGAATTTGCTTCAAAGTTTGAAGAACCTTTCTTCTAAGAGGGCGGTTGTGTTTGGGGACTTCAACTTTCCTGATATTGATTGGCATTTATGCACTAGCGGGCCACATGGGAGGGAGTTTCTTGGGGCGGTGTCTGATTGTTTCCTCACTCAGCATGTTCTGTTTCCCACTCGTGAGGATAATTGTTTAGATTTGGTGTTAAGTACTGATGAAAATCTGGTCAGAAATTTGAGGAGTGGTGGTAAGGTTGGATGTAGTGACCATGACCTTATTAGTTTTGACATTTGTTGTTTCAGTAAACCTCCAAGTAGTGACAAAACTGTTCTTGACTTCAGTAAAGCTAATTTTAGTCATGCAAAAGAGGAGCTTAGCATAGATTGGGTTGCACATTTGTCTCATTTAGGTCCTGCTGAAGCTTGGAAATTTTTCAGCAGTACTGTTTCTGATATTACAAAGTTATGTATACCACTCAAGAAGGCTCGGGTGAAAAGTAGGCCTATTTGGATTTCTAGGGAGGTACTCAGGGCAACTAGGAAGAAACGTAAGTGTTGGCGACGTTATAAGGCCAGCAAGGATTCTGATGACTTAAGTGCCTACAAGAGTCAAGAGGTCTTAGTTAAAAATTTGGTTAAGGACACTAAAGCTAGGTTTGAAAAAAAAAGTTGGCCAGTGAGGTTAAGATTAACCCAAAATCTTTCCATGCCTATGTTAGGTCTAAGCAGCATGTTAAGGAGGGGGTTGGGCCACTTCATGATGTGAATGGTTCATTAGTTAGTGATCATCAGGATATGGCTAATTTGTTAAATGATTATTTTGTATCTGTTTTTACCAAGGAGTCATCTGTCATGGGGATTTGTAGGGGTCCTGATATCCCTTCTTCAATGAGTGACATTGTGTTCTCTGAGGAGCTGGTTCTGAAAAAATTAAAGAGTTTGAAGGCAAGTAAGGCTCCTGGGCCAGATGGGATCCATCCCGCCATCCTTCATGAATGCTCTGAGGTTTTATCAGTTCCACTATCAATTATTTTTCAGAAATGTCTTGACTCAAATTTTGTTCCTACTGACTGGCGGGTTGCTAATGTCACTCCAATTTTTAAAAAGGGGGATCGGAGTTCACCTTGTAATTACAGGCCAGTCAGTTTAACTAGTGTTGTGTGCAAAATTATGGTATCCTTAATCAAGGACTGTTTGCTAAAGCATCTCTTAGATAATGGGTTACTCAATCTAACTCAGCATGGTTTCCTACCCAGTAGATCTTGTGTTACAAATTTGCTAAGCTTTCTTGAGGATGTTTCTTTGTCTCTCGATTCAGGTTCCAGTGTGGACGTCATTTACCTTGACTTCCAAAAAGCTTTTGACAAAGTACCTCTAGGTAGACTCATGGTAAAATTGCATAGGTTAGGCATCATAGGCAAGTGCGCTCAGTGGATCAATTCGTGGCTCAATGGTAGGTCTCAGAGAGTTGTTGTCAATGGAAATTTTTCTTCCTGGAAAGAAGTCTCAAGTGGTGTACCACAAGGTTCTGTTCTTGGCCCACTTCTTTTCTTAATTTTCATAAATGATATTGATAGCTCTATCACTTCCAGTATAAGTAAGTTTGCTGATGATACAAAGCTCTATAGGAAGGTTGGAGGAAAGGATGATTCTTTATTGCTTCAGAAAGATCTGGATAGGTTATTTTCATGGTCTCAGACTTGGCAAATGTCTTTTAATGCTGATAAGTGCAAAGTCCTCCACTTTGGTTCTAAGAATCCCCACCATGATTATACTATGATTGGTACTAATTTGAACAAAGTGACTTCTGCGAAAGACCTTGGTGTAGTTATTACAAGAGTAATAATTTAAAGTCATCTAGGCAGTGTGCAGCTACTGCTGCAAGGGCAAATAGGGTGCTTGGGTTGATCAGGAGGAATTTTAAGAGTTTTAGTAAAGCAATTGTGCTAAATTTGTATAAGCAGCTGGTTCGACCCCATCTCGACTATGCTGCACAGGCCTGGAGTCCCTTCTTTGAAAAGGACAAATTGCTTTTAGAGCAAGTTCAGAAGAGAGCTACCCGACTCATACCTGGGGTTAACTTAGAAAATCTACCTTATTCCCAAAGGCTTAAGCTGTTTGGGCTTGCCACTTTGGAGCTGAGAAGGATTAGGGGGGACATGCTCCAGGTATACAAATTTCTATCTGAAGGGAATCCTTTGTTAGCTTGCAGTTATTTAAAGGTCCAGAGTAATCCTCGGGTTAGAGGCCATTGCAAAAAGCTTGAAAAGTCTTTTGCTAGACTTGACATTAGGAAGTTCAGTTTCTCTCATAGGGTTGTTAGTGAGTGGAATAGCCTGCCTGAGTGGGTTGTTAACTCCACATCAGTGCACCGTTTTAAGGTTAATATTGACAAGTTTTTCCATGACTGTGGTAGAATCTAATCTTTCTGGGCTCTTTAGGTGTTGGTGGTTTGCTTTGTTTTGGGGGGTTTTTGGATTACAGGGCATCTTATGGGGCCTTTACAGCCCTCCTTTGCCCTTTAACCTGTTATGTTATGTTATGTTATGTTAATGTCGCCATCAGTGTAGTAGCCTACATGACTCTTCCTAACAGGGGGAGGAGAGATTTTCCCGACTCCAGCATAACCTCTGCCCTCCTGAGGGACCAAAGTCCACCCGACTTGGGAGTATAATGGCCGTTGTGGGGTGGCAGACCCCTACCCGGCCCCCGTCCAGTACGGCCCAGGTAGCCCTGCTCATCACATCAGAGCCAGTGAGTGCCACAGATCTTAACTCACAGAATAAAGATAAAGGGCCTGTCTTCTCACCCTCAAACTACAATTATCTTAGTAGTCTACAGAAATTACCTATTGGCTCAGTTCTTTGATTGACAGCTAGTTCAAGCAATGCAGGGTATTAAAGTTTATATAACACAGCATGAACTGTACTTGATTTGACGCATTGCTCTATTATGGATATACTGAAGCAATGAACTGAGATTGCGACTGGAAGGGGATGAATTTTAGACAATTGTGGGATGGGCTTAAATAATAAGTTTAAGAAAATTGGTGAGAGATTTGGGTCTTTAAGCCCTTGTAGATAGAGTGTGTGGGCTCGTTACATGAATGCTTTTTTCCAGTCAATGATTAGCGTATTTTTCAAAGCAAATGGCGTTTTTGAAAACTAAACTCATTCAATGAGTTTGTAAAGGCAAGGTGAGGTTCAGTGAAGTGTGCAATTTTCCTCTGAAGTGGAAGGGGGGCATGCAGTATGTTTAGTGATTGCCAGTAAGGGGCCGTGAGGGATCTAAGGGAGAGGGTTTCCCTTTACCCTTTGAAAATTCTTGGCCTTTTCAAGGAGCTTAAATGCAAAATGGGGCAAGATATTTATTTTTACAGGAATAGTTCTAAAAATTGAATTGTGGTGGTTAGTGGGGTAAAACTGAACATTGTGTGTCTTTACATGCAATCAGATGCCATGCACGCTACCGGTAGGCCTACCTATTCGAAGTATTTTTTTTTTTAAATTTGCGTACTTTTAGACCGAGTCAAGATAACAAAGCATCAGTAACTAAAAAGCACCGGAGCATGTAAGTTTTATATTTTTATGAACGAAAAAAGTAATTCTACCATAGATAAAATACTACACCATCATTCGGTGTGGAGAGAAAAGAAAATTTTGAAAAATCTCTACTCCTCAGATGGCCGAAAATTGTGTTATCATGCTTTTATAAGTGCATCTAAACAGTCTTTATTTTTAGCTTTCCTTTGCAAAAATAAAAAACCAGCAACTTGCTAAGAGATCAGAAATTTACCACAAAATGTACCATAACATTAGATAAAATGATATTAAATCTTCATGGGGGGAGGGGGGGCTACAACGGAACTGAAACTTTGCTAATGTTTCCGTATTGTAACTCTCGGCTAAATTCAAGGTCCGCTGAATTGATGCAATTGTGTATGTGAATGTCCGAACTCCCGACTATAAATGGTTTTACTCCTAACACCTGTTGCACGATAAATGTAAGACTATTGCTCACAGCACCTGAACATCCTCCACTCTCCTGCCCCTTTCTCGAACGTCTTTACCGGCTGAGGAACGAGCCTAAGGGTTGGCCCTTTCCCCCCTTTGATTTTTTTTGTAAAATTCGGTGTCCTTATATGCAATCTGGTGCCACATATGCTACCTTTTGTGGGGAAGGGGATTGAGTGGCATGGTCCAGTCCCCCTCCCTGGGTACTTCACTTGTAAGGTTAGATGAAATTTATTGATGTCCATCATAAAATAACAATGGAAAAAAACACTCACTTAAAAAAGAATAAATACATAAATTAATTTATCTATCCATCTTGCAATGTATGTTATATTCATTTTTTTATTTTTAGACATTATTTATCTAATTTAAACAAAAAATAAAAACAACAAATTTTTGGCCGGTCTCGGAGCGAGACCAGGACAATTTCCGAGACCGCAAGGGTCCGAGACCGAGACCACAGGGTTTCGAGACCGAGACCAGGAAAAACCGGTCTCGAGACCGGTCTCGAGGACTACAACACACTTGGAAAGAGTGGCGTATGCTAATTAACGAGCACCACCAGAGGTTGGCGCGGAGAGCACCAGAATGTTTGGCTCCAGAAGGCTGGCAGATCATGGATATAACCTCTCCGGACCGTTTTTAAACTATCTTCTTAATTTGATATTTCTTGTTCTGGAATTTTGTACGATGAGAAATATTTTATCAGAAAAAGGTTTTCCACCTCTTCCAGTCGGCTAAATGAGAGAGGCTAAATGGGTGTTCTCTGCAGTGACCCACTTCTTGCCGATAAGCAGCCCCAGCAGTACTGGCCCCATTGGAGTAAGGAATTTCAAGGGGGAGGTCATGTTTTCTTTGTAATTTTATAGAGTGATCATTTCGTCCACCTGTTTGAACATTAATTGTCTTAAATATAGCAAGGATTTACTTTATTTTCCCGTACACGGGTCCAAATGGGTGGCGATTACGGGGAGGGGCTAAGGAAAAGGGGACGTAGGGCATGTTTCCCCACCCCATCCCCAACCCCCATATTTGAAGCATTAAGCAAAAGTTGTTGCCGATTTACTCTTTTGTTGTAATCAGTGGTCTGATTACTATATATTTTGCAATTGATGTGTCATGATTACAAAATGTTTCACGCTTTAAGCGAGCTTTTTGCACAGTTAAAGGATTTGTTGTCGGCAGTATGGACGTTACGGCTCTATATCCTTCTATCGATGTCGACTTTGCAGTCGGAAAATGTTGTGATCTGTTAACAAATAGTGATATCAATTTTGAAGGGATAGATCCCCACGAACTTGGCCTCTTCCTAAGAGTAATCGAAATCGAAACAGGCCAACAATTGCCTTAGGACGTACTACCGTTTCGTCCAGTTCAATCTACCAACAGAGGAAGAAAACCCTATGTTACAGGAAATGTGTCCAGCTCCAATACCGAAACTAGGTGGAGTAATTGGATTAAACCACTTAATACTCCTAGCAATGTAACACTAAGAAAAATGGTTGTGTATGCCCTAGTATATACCATGAAAATTATAATGAAGAATCATGTGTGCCAGTTTAACAACAAACTATACAAATAAAAAAGTAGGGGCGCAATCGGTGTTTCACTAGCTGGGGACGTAGCTCAAGTGTTTATGATCTGGTGGGACCGAGAATTGAAGAAGAAGTTTGCTCTAGAAGGTATTAATTGCCTAATGTATGCTAGATATGTTGATGACATATTGTTGGTTGCTGAGCATAATAGAGAATGTAATTCTGATGTAAAAGCTATGGGTAAACTCTCCATGTTAGCTAACGCTATTCATCCTAGCATACAAGTTACGTATGATTGCCCAAATCTCAATGCTGACGGAAGAATGCCAGTTTTAGATCTAAAAGTTTGGCCTGTAGATATTGTACATGATAATGCCCACTTCACCGTAATTCAACATACATATTATGCTAAACCTATGAGCAGTAAACACGTTTTGTACAGAGATGGTGCCTTAAATATGAAAACTAAGATGTGCATTCTAACTATACGATCTCGTCAGAATTATGAGAAATGTATCCCTCAGTTTGCCAGAGCATGAAAGAACTACGGCTGTGCAAAGCTTTGTTGACCGAATGCAATACAGTGGCTACTCTAGGGAGGAGCGTCACGAGGTTTATTCCAGGGCAAAGAAACGGTTCGGTAAGATGATTGAAGATGACAGAAATGAAGTAGTACCATTGTTCAGACCCAAGTTTTGGAAACAGGACGAACGTGCCTTGGAAAAATCTACCAAAAAGTATACCTAGTTCAAAGATCACAAAAGTAATCCTGAAGCAGTTCTTTTGTTGAAGCCACCCCTAACAGTGCGCTACACAAAAGTATTGAGAGAACTGTTAATGATACCGAACTTAAAATAAAAGTTGTAGAAAGGTCTGGTACTCGATTGAAAGATTTACTCTGTAAATCCAATCCATTTGACAGAGATGTGTGTTTAGATTCCACCGTTTGCAATTTGTGTAAAATAAAGGCGGGGCTATGTAAGAAAAGGGAAGTGGTCTACTGCATTGAGTGTAAAGATTGTGAAGGAGAATTTAAATATATAGGAGAAACTTCAAGAAGTCTAGGAGAAAGGTTTGATGAGCATTTGGCGAGTATGAATGACAAACAGACAGTATTCTTTAACCATAAAACTCAATGTCACAGAGGGCTGAATTTTAATTACACGGTTAGCGTCCTCAATACACATAACAGCGACCCTATGCGTAGGCAAGTTTCTGAAGCTGTTTGCATTAATGAGTTCGCCCCTAAGCTAAATCGAAAGGAAGAGTGGGCCACTGGTAGACTTCTCAAGAATAGAACTACTCAACCGTAGTTTCTTCCAGTGGTCCTTTCTCCTTACATCTTGCTCTCACTGACTGTCTGCCTGTTTAGTCATCCTTGACCAGGCCATTGTATACCAGCTTTCTTTTATCTTCATCTGTACTGTGTAGTAATATAACCTTGTGTATACTGTTTTCATATTGTAGTCTATGTCTGAAGATGATCGACGTCAGATCGAAAATTAATAAAGAGAGTAACATGAAATTGGGAGTGTTTCTCCTGTTTATTAGTGTGATGCTACACAACTTTAGAGTCGGAATGGCTACCACTACTAACCATCCTTCTTCCATCTCGACAATGACTCTACCGGAGGTCAACAAAATTCTTTGGAATTCCAATCTTAATTGCACAGTTACATTTGGTTTAAATTGTTTAAAGTTTCAGAAATATTTTCTCAGGACTGAAGCCTGAGCCAAACTATCGTTTCCGCGACAGGACGGAAATCGCTCGATGCTTCCCAATATATTACATCTAGGATGTTTTGATCAAAGCTTTCAGGCTTGTTTGTCCATATGATAAGAAGATGCAAGGTAGCTTTTGGTAACCACCGTGACAAAAATCTCTCAGTATGTTGCCATAGCAACAAAAGTAAGTTTCTGCGACAGGATGGAATGTGCTTTTTACATTGCATGTATCCTGATTGAAGCCACTGACAAGATTCCTGTGCTGATTTTTCTAACTGCTTCTTTTTTTAATTTAGTCCAATCAAGGGGGTGCTACTGCTTTGGTTGTTGGCATCATTTATCGTTCACCAAACTCTGGTGCAGATCATGATAAGAATTTTATTCAAAGTTTGAAGAAACTATTGTTATGTGCAAGGAATGTTACAATAATTTGCCTGAGAGGCTGTAGTTTGTTTTGTTAGGTGGTATGAATTTGAAAGGCTTTGTTTACATTCTTCGTTATATTGTTTTCATTCAGCTGGCATGACACCGTTTAACGATATGCTAATTTATTTGTGTTGTATTATGCATGCAAGTAAGACTTGCTATTGTGTAAGCCCTCCTGTCTGACGAAGTGCCTGCTTTATAGTAACTGCTGAAGGTGTGGCTCGCTCTCTCCTCCTTTGGACTCCGATCAGACATGTCTTGGTACCGACGTCCTCTATAAGTTATTTTCACCAGCCCAGAAGTCTTCTGTTTCCAGACCTCCCGTTATGTTCCTGCACCAGTGACAGAACTTTTGACTTATATCCCGTTTTCCGTTCAACCGACTGTTTTCCGTTTCTGCATGATCTGTGCCTCCCCTGTCTGCGACACCTCACCACACCCCAGCCTCGGCCCGACAACACTCGCCTGACAGCCGACTGAAGCTCGCACGGGGACTGCACCACTCCCACCAGACGACAGGAGACGCTACGTTATTGGATCCGCCTACCGGAGGTACCTCCATGCGCGCCTAAGTTTTACCCATTTGTAAGTACCGGTACCTTTTATTATGTTGTAAAATGCTATTCTGTTAAGTTGTTTTCAAGACCCGAAGGAGTTAAATTACATTTCTTTGAAACCAACACTCATTCTCTTCTTCATTATAGTCTGCTCCCTAAAATTCCTAAAACTATGTTCGGTTGGGGTTTCTCTTACATCTGAACTCCAGTCGTTTAATTTCTTTTCGTTTCTATGTGAACTTCGTAACACTATCTTCTAAGACTGTAAGAGGGTGGTTGTGTTTGGGGATTTCAACTTTCCTGATACTGATTGGCGTTTATGTACTGGCGGCGGGGTTACATGGGAGGGATTTTTTTAGGTGGTGTCTGATTGTTTCCTCCCCTCAGCATGTTCTCTTTCACGCTCGTGAAGATAATTGTTTAGATTTGGTATTAAGTACTGATCAAAATCGTCAGAAATGTAAGTAGTGGTGGTAAGCCTGAGGTTCGATGTAATCACCATGATATTGTTTTGACACGTGTTGTTTCATGCAGTAAACCTCCAAGAAGTGACAAACTGTTCAGGACTTCAGTAAAGTTCAGTCTAGTCGTGCAAAGAGCTTCTTAGCATGGATTGGGTTGCTCGTTTGTCTCACTTAGGCCATGCCGAAGCTTGGGAATTTTTCAGCAGTACTGTTTCTGACATTACAAAGTTATGTATACCACTCAAAAAGGCGGCGGTGAAAAGTAGGCCTATGTTTAATTTCTGTAGGGAGATACTCAAGGCAGCAAGGAAGAAGCGAAAGTGTTGGCGACAGCACTAAGTCTGATGACTTAATGCCCCACAAGAGTCAGGAGGTCTTCGTTAAAAATTTGGTTAAGGACGCTAAAGCTAAGTTTGAAAAACAGTTGGCCAGTGAGATTAAGATTAACCAAAAATCTTTTAATACCTATGTGAGATCTAAGGTTGAGCCGCTTCATGATGTTTTCTCTAAGGAGCTGGTTCTGAAAAAATTAAAGAGTTTAAAGGCAAGCAAGGTTCCTGGCCAGATGGAATTCATCCCGCCATCCTTCTTGAATGCTCCGATATTTTATCAGTTCAGTGGCGTAGCCAAAGGGAGGGTTTGGGGCGTTAGAACCCCCCATGACCCAACCTTGCAATGCAAAAAACACCTAAAATAGCGGTTTTTCCCTCTATCCTTAGAATTTTCCCCCGTATCGTGCCCCTCCATGACACCAAAACCCTCCACAGGCGTGGATCCATACATTTCCAAAAGGGGGGGGGGGGCTGAACGTTAGAGAAAACGGGTGATGGGGACGTACCAGAGGCGTACGCAGGATTTCTCTGAAGGGGGGCATGCAGTGTGTTCAGGGATCGCCGGCCTGAGGGAGGGGTTTTAGGAGAGGGGTGAAAATTTTTGGCGTTTTCAAGGAAAATTGAATGCAAAATGGTGCAATATTTTCGACTTTTGACGGGAATAATGTTTAAAGTTGAATTTTGGTTGTTCATGAGGATAAAACTGAAACTTCTGTGTCTTAAAATGCAGTCTTATTCCATTTACGCTACCTTTCGAAGTAAAACTTGTCGTTAAATTTCCATACTTTTAGGAGTCAAATTAAAAGAGCATCGATCGGTATAGGCCACAAACGGGAGCATTTTAGCTTGAGATTTTTTCTTGACCACAAAACGTTATTCTGCCATAAAGATTATCTAAGCGGGCGCCATTATTAGCTGGCGAGGAGGTTGAAATTTTTTTTGAAAAATCAGACCCTCAGATGGCCGGAAATAGTATTTCCAGACACATACGAAGAATCTAAGCAGTCGCTATCTTCGCTTTATAAAATGCTCACTTCAAAATAAGTTCGCGAACTGCAAAGTGATTAGAAAGTTATTAAAAAAATACTTTGACCCTAAAAATGTAATTTTGTCCGAAAAACTATCTAAGTGGAGCGCCACCATTTGTTGGTGCAGAGAACTTTTTGAACATTGCTTGTAAAGAGAATCTAAACATGCAGTATAAAAACTGCAAAGTGATCAGAGAGTTAAGAAATACTTTGACCAAAAAACTGTTATTTTGCCCGAAAGACTATCTAAGCGGAGCGCCACCATTTTTGGCGCGGAGCATGCATTAGGAAAATTTTGAAAAATTGCCACCCCTCAGATGGCCGATAATTGTGTTTTCATGCCTGGAAAGAGAATCTGAAATGTTTTATTTTTGTTTAGCTTTTGTACGCAATAACAAAAAAGTCAGCAACATGCTTAGTGATCAGAATATTACCACATAAAATGTTGTACCACTATTACCGGTACATAAATAGTCTTGATTCTCTTCGGGGAAACTATACAACGGAATTGAAAATATGCTAATGCTTCTCTATTGTGACTCTTCGCTAAATTTGGTATCCGCGGAATTGATGAAATTGTCTGTGACGGCTCAAACTTCCAACTGTAAATGATAATGTGTGTCACGATAATTTTTTAGACTAATCTTCAAATCAATATATAAATTATTCTAGAAATAATTGACACGTTCAAAATATTACCATGCTAAAACATCTTCTCTCGTTGGTATTCAATAGGAAAAATGCGTGTTATTTAATGTCACAAGTTTGTTAAGAAACTATTCACAATCAAAAGCATGGGGCAAATTGTGGACCTCCTCAGCCAATTAGTTTTAAAAGACAGGCAGGTAATTTATATAACTGTAGATGATATGGAAATTAAACCCCACTCCCTGCCACCATTCCTCCCTCACAATCCCTTTTCCCAGCATTTTTGATAGTGTTTTTGTAGGTTTCTCTGTACATTTTACGTTTTTTGTAATCGACAGTACTAACGACGGATACTATTACACTGTTTGCTGTCCTAGGAGTAAAGATGATCTGGCGTCTCTAGAAAATGCAATAAGGTCAATATTATATTCCTCAAAACAACAGTTCAAATCGTTCTGACTCCAGTCCACGGACTCCCTATACATGGACCAGGGGTGGCGCCAGCGGGGGGGGGCATGCCCCCCCCCCCCCGTCGGGGAAGGTCGCCGTTTTCGTCGGGAGGCCTTAAAAATAAAAAAATAATAAAATAACCTACAATGACTGAAGTTACTGGATGGGATATCTTGAACATATATTTTGTTTTAAAATGCAATTTCAATACATATCGGAATCGATTTTTAATCACTTCTTTGTAGCTCTGTTGTACCTTATTTCATGTACCTTGTCCTATCTCCTCCCGTCGGGGAAGGACTGAATTTTTGGGGGGACGGCCTAAGAAAAGAAAAACTAAGTTACTGAATGGAGGATCATGAACGGTTTTTTCTTCTTCTTTATGAACTTTTTTCTTTTGTAACGCTATTTAAATACGTATCTGAATCGGTTTTAATCAC
The DNA here is from genome assembly GCA_037179385.1 of Holothuria scabra. Classification (NCBI taxonomy): domain Eukaryota; kingdom Metazoa; phylum Echinodermata; class Holothuroidea; order Aspidochirotida; family Holothuriidae; genus Holothuria; species Holothuria scabra. Next base: position 35,823,209 of record CM074198.1, read on the forward strand.
CTCTTACTAGCTCTGCTATGAAGAAGTGATACACACCGCCTCATCCCATCTTCAATCCGTGCGCGCAATGCCATGCCTCCTCGGCGAAGGCTGTCCTACCGTGTTGATGAGAAAATCCAGTTTCGTCGGGAGCCTTCATCTACCGACCCACGATAAAAGGTTTGGGTCTGATAAATAGTCACAGGGGCGATCTTCTCTATTTTGCTTACTAAAAGACCAGGTTCTGGAAGGAAACTCAAAATTCCGAATTTTCCCGAGGCTTACAAAATCGGACGGGAGGTTGTTCATGTGCATGCTGTGCCCAATGGTCTGCCATCTAGTGTGCATTGACAGTTGAATTCTTGCAACGGTAATGAAAATCAGCCATGTTTTCAGCTACACATAATGATAAAAAGTTAGTTTGAGAATGTCTCTGCACAAGTCTGACTGAAAATTCATTTGAAGCCACCTTGTAACGTGACAAATTTTCAATACGTTTGAAGTAAAATCATTTCTTTAGTTCAGGCAACCACGTAGAAAATTTCATCTTTTTTCAGCGGACCTTGCAATTGAATACAACGAATTAGATTCTTAACAGAGTCAAAAACAGTATGTTTTCAAATCCGTTGCATAGTTCCTCCGAAAAGAGACAAGACCATTACCTCTAATTGTAGCGCAGTACCCTGGTAATTTTCTGATCACTTAGCAAGTTGGGTTTTTCTATTGAAGTGAAAATTTTATTTCAAAGGAAAGTTCAAAATAACGACTGTTTCATTTCTAGTTATAAGTCTGGGAAATGCCATTTTCGGCTGTCTGAGGGGTCAGACTTTTTTTAGCAATTTTCTGTACGCTCCGCGCCAACTGGTGGTGGCGCTCCGCTTGGAAAGTGTTTTGGTCGAACAGATTGCTGAACAGAAAAATGCATGCCTTCAACCTATTCTTCGTTTTGGGGCAGTATTATGAAGTGAAAATCTTATTGCGAAAAAAGCTCAAAGTAATGACTGCTTTGTTTTTAGTTACGAACCCGAAAAAAATGTCATTTCCTGCTGTCTCGGGGTTCTCAATTTTCAAAATTTTCTGTGCGCTCCACTTAGATAGACTTTCGAGCAGGATAACATTTTTCGGACAAAAAAGACAATTCTGCCGCCTCCCAAACTGAAACGTTCCCGTACGCCTATGCCAATACATAAAATATAAAACTATAAACATATAAGAAGCCATCCTTTTTCCGCGGGAAAATTTTCTAATACGGTCCGAGGGCCTCAATCTGCATGATGATATTCGGTTAACCCCGACAAACTACAGATCACCCCTACTTAAATTGAATGGAAGATTCTTCCATAAAACCCCCATATTTGTCATAAAATTACAATTTTCTCCAGTATAAGCCTCAGTTTGTTAAAAGTGACAAAATTTTCCAATTTCGATCGATAGTCCATACAACAAATAAAGCCAATTCTGTTAATAACCCCCAACATTCTATCAAATTTTGCTCTTGAAAGGCATATCACTTAATAAAAAACCCAATTTTTTCATTATAATCTTACCGAAAAAAACAAATTTTCTTTCATTAAATTACAAAATTTCTCAAATAAGATAAGCTCCTAATTTTCAAACCTTCGTTCAAAAAAGGGAAAACTTTTTGAGCAAACTAATGGTCTCGTCTTGAGGCCTTAATACGTAGGCCTAGTACGATTAAATATGTAACCCCAAAAGAATTCCAGCTGTCGCTTATATAAAGGTTTTGATTTCGCCTATATGAAGGACAGCACCCCAACTTTTTAATGATCTTTACAAAAGCCAAATTTCTCTCAAAAAATTAAAACTTTCCCTTCAAAATAAACTCCACATTTTATTTATTTTTTAAAAAGAAAGCCAAAAATTTAGGCGCGCTACGGGCCCTCAAATTTTGCAAAATAACGTCACACCGGGACTAACTCAGCTCTTTTGTCTTTTTTTTTTGGAGGGGGGTTGAAAAGCTGGCCCCCTGTCAGGAAGCTTGGTCCCCCTGTCGGACAAATCCTTGCGCCACCCCTGACATGGACAAAGCATACTGCACGGTAGATTGTCGCTACCGTATGTATGAGAAAAAAGCGCCCCAAGTTGGCTCTCTGCTATGATTTTGTGTAAAAGGACTTGCTCAAGTCAATTCCCAGATCTTGCAAGAAAGATGAAATATTTTTGAAATATGGCATGGTAACGTCAAAATCACTTCACGCATTTCGGGAATATCAAATTGTTTCGCACTCAACTTTGTCTTTTGTTTAAAATATTACAGCTAGAGTCGTTCTCAAATCAGATGATTTATAGCTTCATGGCAGCCATCTTATTGGGCACTTCTTGGTACGGATAGGACGTACACGTACACTCCAAGTATATTTTTAGGAGAAGCTTACTTCTTTGATGATCATCAAAGTCAAAAGGGGCTCGACATTTTAACATGCACAGAGAGTTCAGTGATTACATACTATGGACTTGCATGCCACTAGCGTAGCCAGCGGGGGGGGGGGGGGGCAGGGGTGCAGGGGGCAGAGTGCCCCCCCCCCACAGAAATTTTGGGGACGCGATGGGCGATGTTGAAAAAATGAGGGAGAGCAAAAAAATAAATAAATAAAAAAAAGATAAACGGCAAGAGGAGGGAGGGAATCGGGGGCATTTTTTTTACAGTTTTTCGAGGGGGGGGGGGAGGGGAGCTCTTAGTCATTACGATAAAGTATGCAGTCCCCGACGGCGGCTAGTGTCCCCGATGGTTTACCTATTTTTTGCACTTAAGGGACAATTTCCCTAATAAGAACCCCAAATTTTCGGCGCGCTACGCGCGCTGTAGATTCACTCCAGTTTTTTTTAATACTTCCATTCCACATATGTAGAGAGTGTAAGTCCTGTCAACCTTACCAAGAAACAGGGAGGCAGAGTACACAGGTTATTTAGAGGTCTTAAATTTCATCCCAAATCACAAAGCCTAGTTGCTGTTCTTTTGTGTGTGTCATGTGATAGGTCAGCTGGTGAGCGACTCACGGACAGACGGAGCATAGTTTGGTTATTTTATCGGGTATTCCTGGTGTTTTCGACGCAATGTATGTTATCCCCGATACGGTCTACAACCCCCACAGTTTCTACTTTTTTTTTTCTTTTTGTTTTTAATGATTACATAGGCTATGTTATTTTTGTAAGTCTACCAAAAATTTTCGCGCGCTTCGCAATTTCACGATTCAGACTCAACAGAACACTATCAGTGCGCAACTCGGCTTTAAAAATATGAAGTGATATTGTGCAAAATGTGCCAAGGGGTTCAATAACATGGGATAGTTAGGCTCCTTCATATCCCCTTCTCACCACCCCCTCGACATAGGGGCTGTCGGAACTTGTGGTCGCTGACATGGCCCGCCCCCTGTCGGGAAAAATCTCTCGCCTTCCCATGGTCGGTTTAATTATTTTGGCTTTCAAAAGAGTTATTTCTGCGATAAAACCCAAAATGTTCAGAATGCTTTTCACACTCTTCCTCAGTTCCGTTACCTAGAGCTAATAAATTACAAACCCTTCCCATCTTTTCAAGTAAATTAATATGTAGAATAAATGGATTAATAAACATGTCGGGAATTTCATCTCATTTCGCTAAACCATCGAGGTGTGATCTCTTGTGTCAGTCGTGCGATACGGACTCGAAGAGGGAAGTGCAATATAAGTTGTGCCCGATAGGGCCAAAAGGCCGTGACAATTGATCTATACAAGCTTTAAATAAGTACAGATTCTTTTTAGTGTAGGCTAACCCCAAAAAATTTCGCCCGCTTTTCCACGGTTAAATCAGTGCGGAAATTTCTTCCTCTAGCATATACAAATTTTATGTCGTATATGACTCGTAATGGCAGGTATAGTGCACAGGTTTTCTTCAATTCTCCCTCACCAACTCATCGACGGCATCCTGGCTGTCGGGGCTTGGGGTCGCTACCCACCCTACCCCTCCCCCGTTCGGAGAGTGGCCCTTTGTCGGGCAATTCCTGGCGCCAAGCCTGAAGGGAAGACACATTTTCCAGTTATGACTTGCATATGTGTAATGAAGCAATGAACTAAAGATGGAAGCTGCATTTTTTGGAGAGCGGCAACCATTTTGGAGGGGCGGCCAATTTCACTAGGGCATGTCGCCCCTCTAAACCCCCCCCCCCCCTGTGGAGAACACTAGAATCTAGTATAAAAAGAACAAAATATAGCACCATGTTGCATCTAAGCTCTTTGAGACAGCAAAAAATTCCAAAAGGGGAGGGGGACACCCAGGAAGACAGGCCCGTAGCCAGGGGGTTCGCACTTACTCCCGCCCAGACCTATTTTTTTATTATTTTTTTTTAAATGGAGTTTTGGAGTTTTTGGCGTTTTTCAAGGTAAAATGTCATTTCCGCTGGTTTAGCCAATGTAAGTCTTATGAGTAGCTGTTTTGTTTCAGTGCAACACAATTTCCTAGGGCCCCATTGACTCGTACAGTAACCCTCTTACAGGCACACACTAACTCTCGAGGGAATAAGGAAAACATTGATACAAGATTGAAAATGTCCAAAAATTCCAGCTAAGGTGCTCACCAGATCGCTCAATTTTGATGTAAAATTGCAACGTCTCCTTGAGGTAGGAGTGGGAGAACCACACCCTCTCCCCGTTCGGATGCTAGGCTCCTCACTTGGGCGCTTCCCTCCCTCAAGAAAATGCCACACCCCAGTGGCGGCAATGAAAAATGAAAAATTGGGGGCTAAAGGTATGTGCAGCCCCTCAATATTTGTCAAGTGCTCCAATTAAGAAGCGGGGAGGATTTCAAAGTTGGGCTGAACATATTCTTGCCCTGAACACTCGGGAAGTGCCGTTTCCGGCCATCTGAGGGGTTTGTAAAACCAAAAATTTCCTGGTTCGCTCCGCATCAATCGATGGTAGAGCTCCGCTTAGAAACATGTATTGACATTTTTATAGATTGTTTTTTTTTTTTTTTTTTTTTTTTTTTTTTTTTGCATTAATTTAGAAATTTCAGAAATGAGATCCATTTCCAGGTTGGGAACATGCAGCATAAAACACTCGGGAAGTGCCGTTTCCTGCCATCTGAGGGTTTTCTAAAACCAAAAATGTTCTTGTACGCTCCGCGCCAATCGATGGTGGCGCTCCGCTTAGATAGTCCTGTCGGTCAAGATTGGGGACGATGAGTCAACTTTGCCCCCCCCCCCCCCCACAAGAAAATCCTGGCTACGCCCCTGTTGCATGCCCAGGGTTTGCGCGTCTGCACACGGAAAAGTTTAAGGCAGGTGCGGTCGTAAAACTAGGAATAAGTTGGAAAAATTTCAATTGTGCGATATCACACCTATGAACGTTCTTTCATTTTATTACATGAGCCAAATGTTTTCAGTATTTTTATAGGCTGATAGGGCAAACTCCAAAATTTTCACGCGTCCAAACCTTTTCGTTTCGGTCATTATTATGGGAAACTGTCACATCTGGCGCAGTTTAGGATGCTATATATGTGTTTATTTGTATATACCCATAACAGGATATGAAACCGTCGCCCTCACCTGTCGTCTATCCTTTCATGATCCCCTTTTACTACATGACAATGAGGAGAGTACTCTACTTACTAACAAGAAAGGAAAAACTTTCGTGCTCGCATTGGCGAACCATAAACCTCATCGACACCGCTATGGCAGACTTGAGGAACCGTATCATGTGATGATTCTCTCAAACGGTGGTTACTTCATCGCGTCACTACTGACTACAAACATAACCCTTCGCCGGCAGCTGCCCCTCTCACAAGATCAGCGTTCCTGGTAACAGGCCTGGTGTTCGTTAAAAACTCCCTCCCAATATATAATATTTTTGCTGCACTTGACTTGCAGGTTCGTATGAATTCATATTTTCAGATAAAATGGCAATAAGATAATAATAGCCATAGGCGTAAGAAGTAGGAAGAAAGCTGTTCAATTCCGAAACTTCTGCAAGAACTTAATTTCAAACAGGGGCCTGAACGTAAAAAATGACATTAACTTTTTCAAATGGAATGTTTTTTTAACTTTACACAGAATACTCCCTTTTCTTGTCCAGACTTCTTTTCAAGCTCGAGAAAAGATCAAAGCCATGGTTAATTTTCAATAGGAATTCAAAGGGATTGCATAAGTTAGACACTGAGTATGACAACTTTATGAAAAAGACATTGCTACTCAATTTCACTTTTTAGTCTTACTTAACACCGCGCCGTCGGAAATCGTCGGTAGAATATTCGAACGATATAGTTGCAAAGGAGTTTCGGGATGTTTCAACTGTTACTAGATTTCATGGGCAAATTAGGGGAGGGCTCTCACATGTGTAAACAGTGGAGTTGCTGAGAGGGCTGCATTCATGGGGTCTCCCGAAATTTTGCAGCTGGACCTTAACTATAAACTTAGTTCAACGTATTTAAGCAGTTTAAGGGACGGTGCATGCAAGGTGTAAATAAATATACAGAAAAATCAACTCAAACAGGTTCAGGAGTGAAATTTCCAGTGATCTGGAGGCCGCCTTCTGCCAAAAGAGGAAAACAATCCGCAGCGCTCGGGTCGAAATTGGAGAAGCCATTAACCATCAACCGCTGGTCACGTTGGCCTATGTGACAATACTGAAGTTGGATAATTTTTTTTTTCCAAACAATGGTCAGCAAAGTGCATGGGGGCTGTACCCAAGAAAGTGGTAGAACCACATAGGCCTAATTCGCCCGTAAATTTAAAATTTTTTGAAAAGTTTTACTCAATTCCAGTATTATCACGTACGTGATCAGTCGTGGTGACTATTTTACCGAACTGTTTTTAAAGTGGCAGTATTTTGGCACTTGCTGTATAGATTTCACATAACATTTGTCAGTGGTTAAGTACAGCCTTTAAATTATTTTTGCCACAAATGATATTTACAATACTGTCTCCTTTAATTTTGATGAGACCATTTCTCGGTGGCAAATATCTTGTAGGCTCGGATCAAAAGGGAGTAACATTTTTTTCCGCTTGAAGTAAATGCATTACATTTTTAAGTTTATTGTCCTTCTCCACATCAAATGAAAAAGACTTTCTCGTAATGAGTTACCGTACTTAAACACCTCACCTTATTTCAACAGTAACATAAAGTAAACGGAGTATATAGTCCCAATGTTGGTAATATTTGTGAAAGCAAACATTACGAACAAGGAGTAAGACCTTAAAGGGACAATCCTCTCACCCCAAACTACACTTCCAGTATAGGGAAACAGAAACTCTCAATTGGCTCAGCTTTTTGATTGACTGCTAATTCAAACAATGCAGAGTACCAAAGCTTATATTTCACAGCATGATCTGTTCTGAGAGTGTTTTGATAATATACCTTGAGCTTTCTATACTCACCCTGAAGCAATAAAATGAGATTGTGTCTGAATGAGGGTGAATTTCAGACAATTGTGGGAGGGGCTTAATTAAGATGGTTGGGAGAATTGGTACTTACTGTTTGGGATGAGAAATTTGGGCCTTTAATTTACCCTATAATCTTAAGTTTAACAATTTAAAAACAGATATCATTATTTTCAGAGAGCGACGGCAAAAATGACTACAATCTTGGACAAAACTGTTGGGACATTTTGCCATAATATTCTTGAATTTCAGTTCAAAGGCTTACATGAATTCCCCTCTCCCGCTCCCCCTTTCAATGTTGCGCTGAAAGAGTGACTGTATGCCGTGAATAGGCTAACTGTGGTCAACATTGCGAAGGGGAGCGGGGGTGTCCCAAGGAGTTTTGTCCAAGATTGTCTGAGCTCCACGCGTATTATTTACGAGAACAAATTCAATAGATAATGCTTCATTTTTCGGGCCGACCTTTTCGGAAAAGTTTTTTCGGAGGCTTATAGGTCTGAGGATTTTAGCATAAAAAGTTAGTAGCATAAAGAGTTGTTCTAATGTGTTGTTTGCTTCATTTGTATACATTTATTTAGAGTCGGGACGGTAATAAAGAATAGACTGTTGCAGGTATTCTTGGGGAATTTGCATCTCGTAAGCCATGGGCAGAGGTACGGGCAGAACGCCTACCAATTCCTCATTGTAATACAGATGCAAAACCAATTAAAAACATGTTTAAACTTGGAGGAGGCAATTTTAGAGCCAATAATTTAACATTTGAAATATGGAAAGAGACTTTTGAATATTTTTCAGGCCCGGGTAATCTCCAGGATACGTTCTATTCCGATAGATACTATATATATATATATATATATATATATATATATATATATATATATATATATATATATATATATATATATATATATATATATATATATATATATATATATATATATATATATATATATATATATATATATATATAAAAAAACGATGAAAAATAGTGAGTTACACAAAGATGACATCATAAGAGCACAAATTTCCAATACAGAGAAAACAGTGTATATTTCAGGCACTATTTTTCATCGTTTTTATAATTTTTGGAGCACACGTGGATACTTTTCTTAGTATATATATATATATATATATATATATATATATATATATATATATATATATATATATATATATATATATATATATATATATATATATATATATATATATATATATATATATATATACATATAACCAAAACAATTTCTTGGATAGAAAAGTCTGAATCCTATTGCAAATTGGTGTTAAGGAGGCGAGATTTTAACTGAAAGAGCGCCACGATCTACCATGAAATGTTAAAGGCACATCTGAGATCAAAGCTTTTAAAATATAACGATGGTAGATCGTTACTTAAGGCTGGTTTTTGGCATATTTTGAAGCAAATTGCACCCCTGTGACTCCATTTTTCACGTTACATGAAACTGGTTAAGCATGCTTTTTTCCCTCTTTAAACCGAAGCAATTTCATTGCGTTTTGCTTCCAAATTTGCTTTCAAAATATATGGTAGACCGTTGGGTTAAACTTATCTTTCACTGCCGGTCTCGTCAAGTTCGCATGTACGGCATATTTTTTTCTTGAGAAAACACGGTAAATTACTTTAAAATGAAGTAATAGGCAGGATACATCAGTGTCTCTGTTCTTCAAAATGCACTTATCAGGTAACACGTCACTGTTTTGAACAAATTTCGTAAATTCACGTAATTCCGAATATTTGATTGCGCAATAATCTGTGACATCCTGCTCGTACAAGTCACATTACCTGCTTTTGTTTCCTTTTGAAATTAAAAATGTTTATATGAACTCGAACGTTTCCTGTTACCTTGTATATGTATAGTTTGTTGTACATAGTGGGCTTGCGTCACCCCCATTAGGCCTACAGTACGATATATATTGGCACAAGGTGCAGCATTAAAGAAATACACGGGCTGATAGTTGAGTCGGTCAAACATAACATCAAATATTATTTGGTAATCTACCAAAATTCAACATTATATTTCTCAGCTCAGGAATGGTGTTGAATTATTTTTCTTGCTTAAATATATTTTTTGAACTTTAGATACACTTTACGAGGTCAGGGAAACTTGTGAAAGAAAACCTAGTCCAGTAATATAATGGCCACATGAGTGTCCTTCATGTAGAAATGGGTTTAAATTAGCGCAGCATGCAAGAAAGAATAACATCAACCTAAACTGTTCAAATATGCTTAGGGATCGATAAAATTAATGGAAGGAATAAAAGAAAACATTTTAAATCAACGTTTGATGAATATGCATTCCAGATTCATCAAGAGAAGCTACGTCAATCAGGTCTCAGAAAAATCTGAGTGAGTAAGACCTTAGTTTCCTTTTAACTGCTAGTTTCATGATGAAATTAGGAATAGCTTTCATATCAACATTGCAAAATAAATACTGTCACGAATTGGGACAAAAGGAGTTTCCTGGAAGAAATAGAGAGGTTGCACTCCCTCAAAAATTTCGGCCAAAGGTCGCCGATCATTCAACAGGGGCTCAAAGGTGGCGCTTGTGGGGGCCGACGTGCAGACCCCGTCGGGAAACACGGCCCCTCCCGTCGGGGAAGGTCGGAGGTTTCGTCGGGGAGGCCTAAACCACGGACTTATACACATGGACAGAGCCTGTAAGGTGTACGTCTTATCCCTACATTGTCGCCAGCGACTGGGACAAAAAAGGCGCACCAAGATGGCTGCCGTGAACCTATAAATAGTCTGATTTGACGAAGACTAATGTTTTTAACAAAAGTTAAACTTGAATGGGAAACAATATCGGATTCCTGCAATACCTGAGATTTTGACCTTACATTGCCATATTTCGAAAGTATTTCAACTTTCTCGCAAAATCTGGGAATTAACTTGAGCAAGTCCAAACTTTTACAACTCATAGCCGACCATAGAGCAGGATACTATGTAGCAGAGCTCTCATGCTGTTATCCCTCATTCTATGCTCATTCTATGCATCTTGTCCCATTTTCAATTCTTGCTTGCAATGTCACCCAATTACCAAGACTTGTGTCAGACCAGGGAGCTGGAAGTTCCATGTGCAGATGTAACCATGGGCACCAGCGGGGGCCCATGGGCTATGTCCCCGCCAGGGAAAGCTGCCCTCCCTCCATCGATGAGAAGATCCAAATTCGTCGAGGAGCCTTCATTTAGACGCCTACATTAACAGATGTAAGCCCGATAAACTTCAGTCCCCGGACAATATTTGTCATTTTGGTCACTAGAAGACCATATTCTTTAAGGAAACTCTCACGAATCCCATTTTCCTAAAAAAAAAAAAAAAAAACAGAGGTGTCACCAGCGGGGGTGGGGGGGGGGGGGGTGGGGGGAGCCATGGCCCCACCGTCGAGGAACACTGCCCTCCCCCGTCGGGGAAGGTCGGCGGCTTCGTCGGGGAGACCTAAAAAATAAAAAAAATAATAAAAATAATAATAAAAAACCCTACAAAAAAGGACTGAAGTTACTGGATTGGCAATCTAGAACATATTTTTTATTTTGAAATACTATTTTAAAACATATCGGAATCGATTTTAAATAACTTCTTAACCCTGTCAAACCCCATTCTCTGTTTGTCCTGTCTCTTCCGTCGTCGGGGAAGGACGGAAATTTTTCGGGGAGGCCTGAACATGAAAAATGTAAAGGACTGATGTTACTGGATGGATGACCATGATTTTTTTCTCTTCGAACTTTTTTTTCTTTTGTAACGCTATTTTAATGCATATCTGAATCGGTTTTAATCACTTCTCACTAGCTCTTGTATCCTTCATCCCATCTTCAATTCGTGCGGGCTAGGTCATGCCTCCGTCGGGGACGGGCTACCCACCCCCTGTTGCTTAGAAAATCCAATTTCTCCTGGAATCCTTCTTCTACAGACCTACGATAAAAGATGCGAGTCTGTAGTCACTCGGATGACCCTCTTGATCTTGCTTACTAGAAGACCATACTCTTCAAGAAAACTCACAATTCCGAATTCTCCTTACAAAAATGGACTAGGGGTTGTTCATGTGCGTGCAGTACTCAATGGTCTGCCGTCTGGCCTGCCCGGACAGCCGAATTCTCACAAAGGTAACGAATATCGGCCATGTCGTTTTCAGCTACACATAATGACAAACAGTGGTGTGAGAAAATCTTCCCATAAGTCTGACTGAAAATTTATTTGAAGGCACCTTGAAACGTGCCATATTTCAAATACGTTGGGAGCAAAACCATCTATATATAGTCTTGAGTTAGGGCAGTCACTTTAAAAATTTCATCTATTTAGTAGACCTTGCAATTGAATTCAACGAAGATTCTTAATACAGTCAAAACATTTTAGTATGTTTTCAATTCCGTTGCATATTCCCTCGAAAAGAGACAAGACCATTACATCTAATTGTAGCAGTACTTTACCTGTTACTTTTCTGATCATTAGCAAGTTGGGTTTTTTTTTCTCTATTGAAGTGAAACTTTTATTTTAAAGGCCCAATTTTCTCGCCCAAACAGTACCAATTCTCCTAACCTTCTTAATTAAGCCCCTCCCACAATTGTCTGAAATTCACCCTCCTCCAGACACAATCTCATTTTATTGCTTCAGGGTGAATATAGAAAGCTCAATGTGTATAATCAAAACACTATCAGAACAGTTCGTCCTGTGTAATATAAGTTTTGGTACTCTGCATTTTTTTTAATTAGCAGTCAATCAAAAAGCTGAACCAATAGAGAGTTTCTGTTACCCTATACTAGAAGTGTAGTTTGGGGTGAGAGGATTGTCCCTTAAAAGGAAAGCTCAAAATAAAGACTGCTTCATTACTAGTTAGTCTGGGAAATGCCATTCCGGCTATCTTAGCCGTTAGATTTCGCATATATAGTGTTACGTCGAACAAAACAATGGGTGTTTGTAAATTATTCTTCGTTTTTGGGCAGTATTATGAAGTGAAAATAATTGGGAAAGTAAGGACTTCTTTTATTCTAATTACGTGTCCAGGTAATGTCATTTCCTGCTGACCGGGGGTTCTCCATTTTTCAAAAAAACCTGTGCGTTCGACTTAGATAATCTTTCGGGCAGGACTACATTTTTCGGACAAAAGAAAAATTCTGCCCCGTCCCAAACTCAGCTGACACGCTCCCGTACACCTATGACAATAAATAAAATATAAAACTTCAAATATATGCGAAGCCAAATTTTTTCCTCCGGAGAATGCTCCAATATGGTCAGAGGGCCTAAATCTGCATGATGATATTCACTAACCTCAACAAATACAGATCACCCCCTAGTTGATTTTCCTCATGAGAACGTCAGATTCCTCCGTAAAACCCCAAAACTGTCATAAAATTACATTTTTCTCCAATGTTAACTTTAGATTGTAAAAAATGGCAAAATTTTCCAATTTCGATGGATACTTCGTACAATAAATAACCAAAGCCAACTCTGTTAATCACCCGGCGTACCACCTAATTTTGCTCCTGAAAGGCATATCACTTCATAAAGGCCTGTATACACGAGCAACATTTGCAAAACATTCCATTTTTGATTTTTCCCTTATGCAGGACAGATTCTCCAATAAACGGCCAAAAATTTTTATTGTACCACTTACAGCCAATTTTTACTTCAAATAAACTCCAGGTTTTTAAGTATTTGTTGAAAAGAAAGCCCAAAATTTCCGCGCGCTCCGTGCGCCTCAAATTCTGCAAAGTCACGCTCAGCCAGAACATAACAATCGCCTCTATCGGGGCCTTGAAATTCTGGCCCCTGACGGGCAAATCCTGGCGCCACCCCTGAAAAAACGGACTGGAGGTTGTTCAGGTGTATGCAGTGTCCAGTGATTGGCCATCTGTCCTGCCCTGTCAGTCGAGAAATCGGCCAGGCTGGTTTCAGTTACACGTGATGATAAACAGTAGTGTGAGAATGCCTCCCTACGGGTCTGACAGAAAATTCATTTGAAGCCACCTTGTGACGCGACACATTTTTAAATACGTTGAAAGTAAAAGCATTTATAGTCGGGATTTTGAGCAGTCATGTGGAAAATTTCATCAATTTAGTGGACCTTGCAACTGGTCACAACGAAGAGTACAAAGAGAGAGAGAGTAAAAAACATTGGCAGGGTTTCAATTCCGTTGAGTAGTTAACCCCAAAAAAGAGACAAGACAATTTCCTCATATGGTAGTGAAATCTCGAAATCTGATCACTAGCACGTTGGTTATGCTCAGTGAAGTGAAAATTTTATGTAGAAAATGGCATTTCCGGCTGTCTGAGGGGGTTCGACTTGATGATGGCGCTCGTCTCGTTTTGGTCTAACAGATTACTGTACAGCTTGCAAATTATCATTCGTTTGACGGCAATATTTATTATGAAGTGAAAATTTTATTCCGAAAGGAAGCTCAAAATATGACTGCTTTGTTTCTAGTTGCGAGCCTGGAAATGTCGTTTTCGGATGTCTGAGGGTTTTCCAATTTTCAAAATTTTCTCTGCGCTCCGCTTATAGTCTTTCGGGCAGGATTACATTTTTAGAGCAAAAAATCTTCTGCCTGTCCCTCTACCCCAAACTTAAAAGCTCTCGTACGCCTATGTCAAAATATAGAATAAAACACTTGTTATGGGAAGCCAATGCAGGAGGGTTTTCCAGTATGGTCACAGAGCCTTACTCTGCATGATGATATTCAGCAACGTTAACAAAATCGCCTCAATACTCGATTTTCCTCATAAATAAGTCAGATTCTGCTATGAAAACCAAAATGTCTGTCATAAAATTACATTTTTTTCTCTAATATAAGCTTCATATTTTAAAATATTTGTTAAACTTGGCACAACTTTCCAGTTTAGATGGACACTTGGTACTATTAAAGACCAAAGCCAACCTTAATCTTCAATCACTCCGACATGCTACCTATAATTTTGCCGTTGGAAGGCATATCACTTAATAAAAATCCAAACCTTTCATTATAACCTTACCAAAAAACAACTTTTTTTAAATTTTCTTCAATTATATGTTAACAATAAAAAAGAAATTGCGCTTTAAATTCTGCCAGGTCACATCACACCGTGATCCCATCGGATTAATCTGGGCTTCGAAATGGTGGCCCCATGTCGGTCAGCGTGGTCCTGCTTGGGGCAAATCTCGGCGCCACTCCTACAGTGGCTCACGTATCCTCCCGGAGCTTTTCCATCACCTTGCCCTCAAAACAGCATAATAACGAGGTGTAAATATCTGCTGATATTCCATGACTTTTACTGAAGTGAACTAAACCGTTTTCTCGTAAGCCTATCTCTGCAATGTATTAGCTGTGGATGGTCTGCACAATATTTAAGAGGGTAAACGAACTTTGGAACACTGAGCGAACAATGTGACTGTGGTCATATTGGGATTGCAAGATAGGAAACAGATAGCTAGGTGTTTATTAAAGTGGTGTGCTGCCCTCTCAACCCACTTGCGTTCAAAATATCGTAGTATGAGCTTCCTAATCCACGAATTGTCTACTGAAACTGTTCGATGTGGTTTCATCTCTATTTTGTTGTCAAAAATTGCAATTCGGAATAGACTACAAGTCAATAATTTACTTACAGATCCAGAAAGTAAAATGGTTAATGTTAAAATACCACACAAAACACTTCGTTAAAGCGAACCGAAGATGAAGCAAGTCAAAATTGCACAAAGGGAGGGGGGGGGGGTCGTATTTTGCTCATCTCTGAAGTAGAGAGACACCAATTAGAAAAGAATGGTTGGCCCGATTTTAACGAATCAAAATTGATTCTTGAAACGTTTCCCCGAAGGGAAGGGAAAAAAAGGGCTGACTCCATTCCATTGTCAAGTGGTTTGAGCATCCAACTTGTTGCCGGAAGGCCTGCCGTCATAGTTCTCAGTGAAATTCGTCTCCTAGACCGGGCCATACCGAAGACTTAAAAATGGAACCTACTGCCATTGCACATGGGGATCACTATACGGAGGGAAATTAAGCAGGTGAGCCACAACTGTAAAAGTTCACTCAATACTCGATAAATGTAAGACACATTTCAAAGGAGGTAAAAATATTTCTCTCATCAGAGAGTTGTAACAACTCCTTGCTCTCATCAAAAGTTTCTGTTCCTCAAAGTTTTAAACGTAATGCTACGTTCTAATTTTATGAATATTCATTACAGGTTCGGGTTCCATCAGTGTAAACCAGAGTTGCATGGTAAAGCTTTATCAACTCTGTCTTTAAAAAAATAGATTCCCCAGCGATCGTGTAGACTATTTATAAAACTGTCACATATTGCAACCGCCAAAGAGCTTTGAGGAAGGGGTTGGGGTTGCATGGGAGGTACTTCATGTAAGCGGGCAGGAGTTACAACTCCTTGGTGTAACACTACATCAAACTAGTGAACTGTTATCAAACTTAGGTGGATTGGTAACTAAAGGGAGATGAACAGCCAGAAATGTATTGCATTTGATCGGTTGTAGTTATTCCAGTTCAGTTTGGGGTTGGCTTATAATTACATATCGGTTGCACGCCCCCATAAAATCGGCTTTATACCCGAGCTTTTAAAGATCTAATTTTGAAATTCACAGTAGGAAATGTTTCAATACACAACGTACTAATTAAAAAGTAAAGACGTGGTAATGCAGAGGATTCTACAAAAGGTAGAAAAACGAAAGACGAGAGGACATAAATGGAAAGATGCAAAACTCGAAATTTGGGGCAATTAAAACGGCAGAACCTTACTATCAAACTCTTTGAGAAGGGCGCATATGCAGCTGGTTTTCCTGAAGGTGATCCAGTATTTTAAGTGGGATTGGGCTTGGGTTCAGTTTCAATTAGACCAGGAGTTCGGCCGGTTAGAAAATATGTAGCAGGTTTAGGCCGGTTTCAGATTTTAATAAGGTTGGGGCAGTGGTCATTAGCAAATTAAGCAATCTCCGAACAATTACCTGCAAGTTCATCTTTTCCATTGAAAAGTTTTTAACTACATTTTGGGTCTTTATAACATTTTCACCCTTTGAAACAGAGATACAATTAAATTATTAATCTCGAATTTGTAGTAAGGGCCATAATTTGCTGTACAGGGGTGTAATTCTTCTCGAATTGCAGAGCCATATATTTCAGTTTCTAATTTTAAATTGTTTGCTTCTTAAATTGGGAAATGGGAGGTTAATAATTTCTTACAGGAAATACTCCTCATTTTAAAGCAAAATATCGAGGAAATCACCAAGGAAACTGGAATTGTCTGGATTCAGGAAGAAATTCATTTCATTTATTCATTTCACTTCTTTCGTCCATAGCCTACAAATACATATACAAAAAAGAAAAAAGAAAAAAAATTGAAACAGGTATACTGAGACAGTTTCGTACGGGTTTAACAAAGCTATAGAAATAAAAAAGAAATTTTCGCCTTAGCGACGGTCACTCATTACCCCAAATAATCTTGGTCAAGACGTTATTGTTCCATCTCCCCAAAATTCAAATAGAGGGCGGTCTTTAAACTTGGCTATTATGCAGAACTAAGGATTTCTGAAGGTAACAGAGGGCGTACTCAAAAGAGAGTTGCACATGTTGTACTGACTGGTATTAAGCTCTTTACCAACTTGGGGTACACCCCAAACTATAATGTTACCTTGCGGTTCCCCGCACGTTTGACTCCACCAGGAGTGTCGTGCAGTATTTTTCCAGATCCAGGTTCAAAGTTTCTCAGTTGCTAGGCTACAGTTCTTTGATTGCAATTAAGTCAAAAAGTGAAAAATACCTTACATTACACACAGAACGCACTGAGAATGTTCTGATTTATTACACGCTGGGGCCGTGTTTATGCTTACAGGGACAGACTGAATATAAACTAGGATTGTGTCTCTTCAACTTGAAGGAAGAGGTTTAGATGTAGGAAGGGATAGAAATAAGTAGGTTGGTAGAACCGGAACAGTTTGGGTGTTTATTATGTATCTTTTAAATGAAATTGATGGTCCTGACACGTTGTGTGGATTCCATACACTGAAGTATGGTAAATGCACAGTGATTCCACCTTAAAGAGACCTGCAACCTTGTAGAAACAGAAACACTTTTCAAATTTACTGGTCATACACTGTCATAAAATATCCGATGAAATGTAAAAAGCCAGCATTATTAACTCCAAATCTGTCATGGAATTTTGCACAAACAAAATGTAGAGAACTTTTTGTTGGTATTCACCCAGCTCTATCTTGCACTGTTCTTACTTAACCCACCCATCATAAGTAAAAGGTTTATATTACCGTTCTGTGTAAGATGCAGTTATTGTTTACGTTAAATGGTTATCACACTGACCCGGCACAGTGTATCCGAATTTACACTAAGTCTTCCCGATTTATTTTCCAAGGGAGATCAAAGGGTATGTATTGAAAAGATTCAGTGGTGAAAAACTTCACCTGCAAGCCTTTCAGGCTTTCCTAATATATACAGGAAGCTACCAATTGGAAGGAATGGTAGTGCTGCTGCAGGTGCAGGGCCTTAAAATTCCTCTGAAGGAAAAAATATCAATTCCAGTTTCGCTGGGGAACATCCCTGGATACTACAAAATGCGTAATCTCCGATGGCGACATGTTTTCCCAAGATTTTGGTGTTGAACTTAAGTTAGTCTACTTTTTAATAAAAGCACAATTTTCGTCAATAAAAGTCCTAACCTAAGTTCTAGGGTAACGGTTCTAACCAGAGTAGGATTCAGGGTATCCACGTACAGAATGCCTCCTGACCGTTACAAACAAGGTGCCATTCATCGTGAATATCAGACCTGTCGGAAGCCCTTCAATCCTGGTTGTCGATTAGCTCTCCCTCTCAGAGTTGTTGCCACTAAATTTTTGCAAATACTGGCGACTCTCACTGCTTGGGACAGCAGGATATTCGATAAGCTCCTTCTTAAAAGTGTTTCACGGAAAAACCTGATCACCCACCCCTCACCACTTAACCATTAAGGTATCTGGGAGCTATTTGAAGGGGCCTTATTTGGGTCCAAGACAACAGCAACTGAGAAAAAAGACGTCCCCAGAAACTCACCCATCATACGGTGATTGCAACATATATATATCTTTACGTTCCATTTTTGGCGTGCTAAACAAAGGGGTTTGTATTTAATAAGGTTTGTATTGCCATAGCGAAAATCTTGTTTCACTCAGAGCAGATAATTTTCTTTTCAAAATTCTTGATGTTTCTTCACTCACTGGGGGTTACTTGCTGAATTGACTGATTCCTCTCAGCTCGGTCTGTAAAATTGTGTTTATCGGTCCCATGTTCCTGTGGGATTCGGCATCGACTTGCAGTTGCTAAATGTATATTCTGCACTCTTGACATTGATGTATTCTAGGACAAACTGCAACAGAAGTAGTTCCCTGCCCAAACGAATGGAATGGAGCAGTCTCTCATAAACCACAGTGGTGGATACTGGGAGTTCGTGACCGAGTGGAGGGGAACCACAGAAAAAAGTTATTGGGAATACTTACAGGGGAAGTTTAAGCAGACAATTAATTTCAACATGTGAAAGAAGAACTTAATCTACTCAGTGTGGTGAAATTCACATTCAAATCGGACATGTATTTCTCGAGATATCAGCAAATGAATTTACCAGACTTGGGACCAGCAGAGATCACATCACTTCCTCACATTGACAACGAATACTTTCCTTCCCTTTGTATTTTCAGACTGTTGGGATGACCTTGGCCTTAATAAGGATGCAAACTTCCCATGGGGATTGCAAAGTTTGAAAAATTCTTATGCCGCTTATGAAATCACAGATTAATAATGGGAATTGAGGAGAAATATAGGTTGTAAAGTTTAAGGAAAAACAAAAGACTGTCCATCAATGTGGGGTTGTGTTTTCATGTGCTTGGTTCAAGTTCACTGTTGGTTGAAAATTTCACAAATTTACTTGCTCATATCTTGAGAACCACACATCGGACTTCAATGCAAAATTCACCAAAATGCTTACTAGAATAAATACCGGGCCCCTTTAACATATCGGAACTTAATAAGACCTTAAACCCTTCTTTTAATTACTAGGGTCAGACAGATGACGCGAATCTGAATGATCTGCTCCGACTACATAATGCCAAGTCAGACTTCACTCCGTCTTCAATAAGACCTACACTCGTTGTTCTTCCCTAGTATATGTTTTCCGTCATTCTGTGTCCACCCTCGCAGGGCGTGGTAAGGTGGGGGGGGGGGGGCGTGGTATTGTAGTTTTCAGAGGTTCAGAAAAATGACTCATTTTCTGGATTGATCATCTGCTATCAAAATGAGCATTCACTCATTTGGAGAAAGAAAACCATTTAAGGAGAATTACATCGCCGGGAAAGATTTTGCAAAATCTACCGCTAGCGCCATGGCATTACCTAAGCTTTGGGTCCAGGGGTCAAGAAATACATTACTTGATGAAGACTTATCGAGCTCATATGGCTAAGAGGTGCCACATTACTTTGGAGCTTCATGGATGTGCATTCTGAAAAGGAGTAAATTATAATTTCTTAGATTTGGTGCACATTAGCATACGATAGCATTTCAGTGTCGGGGTGTAGCAGATTCCCTGCCCAAGGAGGGCAAGTGAATTCCGCCCAAACTCAAAAGACGATCACATTGACTGTTGTATAACGTACAGAAAAGTTTGAAAAAACCGTGACCATACAGGAAGTCAAAAGTGGCTGGCTTGTTCCAGGCTTGTAACCAGAATCTAAGCAGTCGATATTTGAATCTTTTCTTCTTCTTGTTTTTGCCATGAAATTTTTAAATCACTCAAAGGGGAAAAAAGGAAAAAAATGATCAGAAATTTTGCCTTATAAAGAGCGGCGGTTGCGGGTGGACGGGAAACAACCACTTTTTGGTTTGAACAAATTAAGACGTCGAGTCATCATCTCCATTCTAGAGAGCAATCTAAGGATGAGAGGTTGTTCATTAGGAAATATGGCACGTCACGAGATGGTTTCCTATTGAAATGTATTTCGGGAGCAGTTTCCGCATTGGATTTACCTGCTGGCCTACACCCTGCAATTCCGTCTGTCCGTGAAATCCGGAGAGCAAGTTCAAGGGAATGAAGTGGGACTCGATCAGAAGCACTTGCTAGTTCCATGAGCATACTAGCAGACTGTATATGATGGAATTTTTTGTACACTTTTGATTTATTATGAAAAAGTATACTCTAACTACGATGTCTCTTTATTTTTTCCGGCCAATTTTGAAAAAAAAAATTGTCATATTTGACCATATCGTGCATTGTTTTGCGCAAGAATATGAAAGAGGCTAAGAAGTATACTGTCTTTTCTCGGTTTGTTTTTGTTGCTGTTGTGAATAAAACGCCCGAATTTGTCACGAATATTTTTATCCCCTTCAATTTTCCTGATGATGTTACCCTGAATATACAGGATAGTAAGTTTAGGGCAGGTGTTTGAAAGAATTCGGATATTAGGTCCTATGTCGGATATTGTACTGCAGCACAATACATGTAAACTGAGGCTAAGGGCCAATATTAGCTGTCCAAGGGTTAATGTAAAAATATTAAGTAGATTTTCCATGAAAATGTCAGACTGACTTTGTCATCGAACACCTTTTTAATTTTCACTCAACTTTTCAAAATTTCGGGCACCCTTAAGAGTTTTCTAAGTAAATAAAATATTGCTGGCCAGATTTTTTAAACCCAAATGAATGTCCAAATTTTACCACACCCATGACTGAATTTCAGCGTTTTTAAAAATTAAAGGGAGGTAGTCTGTCCTTGACCCCCCGCCTCGTATGTCTATGTTGGCATGTCATACCGGTACAGCATTTTGTCACCAGTGCTCATTTGTTTTCCTAAAGTGCTATCTTTTCGTGTTGATATGGAAACGTAAAGAAAAGGCGGAGAAACTCTGATGTCAGGCAGTGGAGGTGGATACGGCAGCGAATGGTATCCATCAAAAACTTGTAATTCAAAATGCCTTACAACTTACTTTTTGTGACTCTTTGAATGCTCATTAGGCAGCAATTTCTTTCACTTACAAATTGAGAAATTCTTTTATTACATGCTTGATACTAAATTTCAAATATGATTGTAATAATCATGCATATGTTTTTACTAAATTCATACGCTTTGCTGTCGAAATAGTGTAACGTTCATGCGAGTTTAACATCACTGACAGATACAATTCTTACTAAGAGGAGGCGTATACACTCTTAAACTAAAAGAGTATAATTTCACTCATTAGAAGAAAAAAATGTACAGTTAAATCCCAAAGAGAGGAAATGTACCCTAAGAAACATATGGAAAATACATGTTTTCAGACGAATGACGGGCAAGGAAATCCTTTCAGGCGAAGGTGCCAGCTGTGGAGATTCCGAGAACTATTCCTACTGCTGCAAACATCATTAGGTCAATCATGATGGCAACTCGGTTTTTAAACTAAAGAGAACAGAAAAAGGAGATGTTAATAATCACAAATATATGAAACGGATAATGATGATAATGATTATCATGATGATCATGCGGTGGTGATTGTGGTGATAATGGCAATAGCAACGGTGATGACGATGATGATGACAAAGATCATGACAGTGATTATGATAACGACCATGGCGAAGGTGGTAAATATGAGACATGAGGAGATCAATGACAATGAGTGTAAGAATGACCATGGTGATGGTGGTAGTGATGGGAATAATGACGAGGGTGACAGCAACGATGAAGATAATGACAGAATACGACACTACGAAACCATAAAAAACATACATCCCTACCGGTGTTTCATTGACAGATTGAAAATGTTGACTCTTACCCAGAATGACTTGGGGCCATACTCTCGTATTTGAGTGTCTGGCCTGCCTACTGAGCTGAAAATACATGGCATAAGGGAAGCAAACGTTGCCGAAATTGCCACAATCGTGGAAAGCTGTAAGAGACGACGTTCTTCCGGTGATACTTCAGCAGAAGTCCAGACCAATAGGAGGAGAGCAAACACAATTGTCCCAAGAAATACTCGATTGGTCGCCTTTTGGGGTAACAGGAAAATAAGCAATACAAGGAAAGGAGCGAAGACAATTGGCAGGGAACATCTGTTTGTAGATTCTTGAAATAGAGCTTGCGCCTTTTCGGGGGCGCTTTCCAGTTTTTTAGGAGTTGCACCAATTGGTGTTCCGTCTGAACAGTTTAGACGAAGATGTAGCGTCATGGTTCCAAACTCTAAACCAGGACAACAATCGTAAGACGACTCACGTATCTCGACCCAAGAGTCACCAATGCTACAGATTCCTGTGTCCTGAATGAAGGTCGTGTCAACCGCTGGGTCAAAGGTCGTCAGTACCGTCTGACGGGTGTCATGTGACCATGGGCCAATAGTGATTGGGCAAGTCTAGGTATAAATGAGACAGACAATAAATAGCACACTTAAACTTTTGGTACTATACCTTAACATTTATTTGGGTTAACAGCTTTTAGTTAGCGTGAGGATGGGGTTTTCTCATGTCGAATTGTCCTTTCCTCGGAACCGACTGCAAGTGGGAGTAAAGTATCCCACTCGCAGCAGGGAGGTCTGGGGTTTGACTCCTGACCGGGTCAAATCGAAGACTTTAAAAATGTAACCTACTGCCAACTTGCTTGCAGCTCAGCGTAATCAATTGGGTGGTAAAAAATAGGCCAGTGAACCACAACTGGAAAAAACCGTGACCGACCCGACTTCAAGTAAACTATCTGGTTGAAACCTAGACAGTGATACGTAATCCAATTTAAATGAACTGCTACTTTAAAAGTAGACATAATGTATAAGACTTCAAAACTTGAAAGTATGCTCCATTGGAGGGCGAACCGTGTTTCATTTCAACTTATACCAACAAATGCAGACATCTGATTTGCTAGAAGTTGATTACGTTATAATTATGTCAAATGTAGATAATAGAACTTACGTTAAAACATGTCAAATTTTTCACTGACAGTTTCGTAAGGGGACTCACATCTGGCAGGAGTTAGGTGTACCACTCCGCTACTTACGATAAAGCGGTGGAATACAAATTATGGCTCATAAAATAAAAACAGTTAACCAATTATGTTAATTTTTGTTAAATTACGCTACAAGCCAATAGTTAATATTTATGGCATTGCCCGCTTTCCCCTTTGCTCCGGGTTTACAGTCAAATTATTTTCATTTACCGATAGTGAGAATACTTTTAAGTGAACACTGTTAAAGAAGATCAAAATATGGCCCTTACCACATTGTAAAAGGGTAAAGGAGGTAAATGACAGTATATTTCGGCTCGTACTGCTGGAAAATATATCATACCCCCGTTAGGATGAACAACGACGAGTGGATCAGGGGCCGTGGGAGTCATAACACTGAAAAATTATAAAACGAAAATGAAATAATAGCAAAGACGTAGTGGTAAAACTGGGCTAAAATTTTCATTTAAGGCCTATTTCTGTTTAGTATCAAAGGATATAATGACTGATCCACACCATGCCTGTGTACTTATGCATTTAATTACTAAAAAGGAATTTTCGTTGTCTCATATTTAAAAAATAATTTTTGACCTTTTTTTTTATTTATTTATTTTTTTTTTAGGTATTTTTTTTTTTAGGTATGATATCGAATTATGAGAAACAGATATGGATCCTACGTTGCGTTTACCAAAGGTTTGGACAGGTACCGGTAGGTGTAAGGGGTCTCGAGTAAAGCCAAGGCTTTGGCAAGCGTTAAAATGGAGTCGAGTCTAGTCACGTAATTAGGACAGTCAATGTCAAATCTCTGAAATGTAACTTGAATTGAATCATTTAAACACTTTCTCAGCTCCAACCTTTGTGGGAATAAATGTAGGTACGTTTTGATCCCATAGGTGTCTCATTGCAGAGCTGTCATCCTCGGATGCGTAGACTCTCCATGGCATCACTTTCGGAGTTTTAAAGAGTGAGATCTTCTTAAAACAGTGAGTGGAGGTGTTCAGAATTGAGTCACCCCTGGTGATATCTGCATCAGGGGTATAGAGTGTAAACTTAAAGAAATGCGACCTAGTACTTGAAGGACTTGAGGACCCCTTCCATAAAAATAGTATGTTAATTGAAAGTACAACTGTTGGCGAAAAATTGTTTACGTATCACTCTCGTTTACCTTTACGCCTTATACAAAACGGACTAGGTCTCGCACTCTAAAAAATTGAGCTTTTCACACCAACGTGGCTACAAGTGATCAACTACAAATGCCAACAAGGAAAACCAGTTTTACAAAAAAAAAAAATAACGTTAGAGAAGACTGTGCAAATAATTTCGGGACCTCTGGAATAAATGAAGTTTAAACTGATATCACTAGACTAACAAATTTCAGTCCTCGAACCCTACATCTAATGATCAATAGTCTAACAACTCCCTGTTCATACCAAGCTTTCCTGCATTCTTATTCCCTACGAATTTTCTTCTAGTAGTCATCTAGATATATTTGTGATGCTTACCGTTAATGAGCCTAAGAGAACTCGCAGCTTACCCGCTGTATAGCGCCATTTCTGGCACAAACACATCATCATTCGCCTTGAAGAACAGAACGTTAGATTTATGCACTGTAGTGTCCCAAACCAAGCGAGGATCTTCCCAGTACTGGAGAAAGCAAATTAAAGTTTGTAACTTCTTTGAATAAAATAGCTTTTATGAAGTTTTTGAACGAGTTATCATGCAAGAATTCGCTTATTGGGTTAATGAGCGCACAACGGACACATCACATATGCATATAAAAATTAATGTCATTGGGCAGCTCGTGAAAGCATTTGATCCTTTGTATTAAAGGTCAAACATGCAACATTAGACACCACAGTTGGAAATGGTTGCGAGAATCGGAAATGGTTCCGAGACTCGGATTGAAAAAATGGATTGCTACCCCGTTATTAAGAGAGGTTGGAGTTTAACTCAGTTGAACGATCCAGTTTCAAGCTGACAATTTTGACCTATAGAGAAACTTTTAGGAAGTCCCCTAACTTAGATAAATATGCAGCGTGAGCCATAAGTTTTTTCAAATTTCATTCAACAGTTCAATTAATTGATTCAACCCTCCTTGCCGAATCATACTGTAGATTTATAAAAATGGAACCCCAGTCATTGTGCTTGGTGCTTAGCATAGCACCAGACAGTGAGCCATAACTGGTAAAAGGCCTGACTTAAACCAATTTGTTAGAGCCTGAGTTATAAAGCACTAACTTACGTGCTTTAACCACAAGTCTACGGTGACAAGTCCACGTCTTACATCCTGGGGAGAGAAAAATATATTTACGAGACGTCGGAAAAAAGATTCTGAAGTTATTAAGTTAAGTGAAATGAGTCGTTAAATGCATTTGACAAGGTACATTTCAACTCTTCTTCATGTTTTCTGTGAAACATCCGATCGCATTCCTAAGGGGATTAAGGGAAGAAGTCTTTAGTCTCGGGTATGTGCTTTGGCGATAAAAATGTAGGTTATCTTTAAGCCAATTACAATTTGATGTCGTTTGATGTCCAAATGAAATTTGTCATAACTTTTTGTGTTACTTTTTTGCAAAATTAGTTTCTTGAAGATAAATTATCTTCGAAAGAGAAAGAAGGTTGCAGATACCAGACTTTCCAGCAAAGGTCTAAAAAACGGTCCCATTCATTAAAGTTATTATCTCCAAGAGAATATTACATACAGTCATGGGCGTAGAATGCGTGTAATAGGGGTGGAGGTGGTGGGAAAATTTAAAGGTTTTCCCCCTCCCCCAGTGAAGGATGGAAAACCCCTCTGTGATATACATATGTACCGTATATACTTGCAGAAGATTCCCCTGGTTTATACAATGTACCCCAAAGTTGCTTCTAATTTAAGACACCCCTTCCCTTTTGACCTCTGCCCGGAACATGTTGGAAAGTACATACCGTCCCTAAGCTGGAAAGGACTTTTCTAAGTCTATGATATTACAAAAGGGACGCTTCTCCTTCAGCCTTTGTGGTAACAAATTGATGATGTTTAAACGGAAATTTATTACCTAAAGTGAGTTCGACTCTTTTACTGGAGTGACTTGTGTTAAGCTGATGAGCTGATAAGCTTTCGACTGTAAGAAACGTTATCAAAACGTCACGACTCGAGTTAAGAAAAAGTAACCAGCCCCGGGAGACGGTTACTTGTGTAGCCTGGCAACTTAAACTACGTCATGGTAAATGACAACCAGTATACGTAACTCTTCGTTCGGGAAAAATGCGAAAGTTGTCATAAAACAGACACAGGAGAGATCATCTGACGGAAAGTTAATTTGCCATACATTTGTAATGGTACAGTTTGTTGAAATTGGCATACCGAAGCACATTATTTCTTCTGCTTTAAGCCATAATCAAGGCGTGAAGAAAAGCAAGTGGTCATACTACTCCGCTGCTATAGAAGGTACCGTATAGGCTTTAGCCTACAGCATACACATGAGTTAATAATATACCTCTCCAGAGAGGGATTTTTTTCATCTAAAAGTATGCTGGAACCGTGACCTTAGAGCTCCCTAGACCCCCACGTCCGCTTAGGCTCGGTTTCGCGCTTCTTCCAAAAATTTTTGCTCCTCAGCATTATCCTTCACCCCTAGTTTGCCACCCTCTAATTTTGGCATTCTTGGTTGCCAATGCTGGCTTGCTTCCTTTCCCTACTTCACTGTTTATATGGGCCTACCTTAAAATTTAACAGGGTCCAATCTGCGAGACATGGAACAGTTGCATATATGAGCTGAGTGACTTGAATCCGTTTCGAAAGATTCTACAATGTAGGCCTACTGGTTGTCATGCTAAGTGCTACGCTGTGTCGAACAAGTGATACCCACGTGATCTGCACTATCTGATTTTTACTCATTTGCCGTTCGCGCTATCTACTCAGCACGCACGCGTCGGAGTAGACCAGTCGAACGCACATTTAGATGACTTTAGCTCCTCTTGTGATGTTAAGTGCCATTATTGTCAGTTGAGAATAAAGTTATTATTAAAAATATTTGTTGCATGTAAAGATCGTATTTAATTCCTACCGACGTCACTCATACGTACCACATCAACGATCTTGACTGGAGAAATACCGTACATGAGCGTAACCGGTTCAGCTGGAGGGACTAAGGCACTATAATGTCCAAGGAGGTGATGTTTCAATAATTGTACGTCTATGAAATCTGAGACACCATCATCTAAAGTTCAAGGGAAGACGAAAGGGATGATATGACGCAAAGACTTCCTATACATACTGCATGGTACAGTGTCGCTACCGTAGTGTGATGAAAAATCACGCCAAGATGATTGTTTATGTTTTTGTGTGAAGGTTTGGACCTGCTCAAGTATATCGCCATATTTTGCAAGAAAGTTGAAATATGTTTGAAATATGGCAGGGTAAGGTCAAAATCACTTCACATATTGTAGGAACATGATATTCTTTCCCATTCAAACTTAACTTTTGCTTAAAATATTACAGAGTTGTCGTCAAATCAAAGGGTTTATACCTTCACGGCGGCCATCTTGGTGAGCCTTTTTTGCCCCAGTCGGTGGAGACCACCTACGGATAGGACGTACACGTTACATGCTATATCCATGTTTATAAGTCCGTGATATGACGTCATATGAACAATCCATTGAAAGGATGTAGGAACAGCAACTCTACATTATTTTGATATGTCTTCTGCATTTTGTAAACTTCACCTTACATTAACCGCAAAGATCTTTAGCTATAATATATCCAATCTACAATATTGCACATATATTTGGAATGAAATTAAAGTTTGCGTAACTAAAAGATTGTCACATGACTGAGGAAAGTCGATTGTCGGATCCAGGAAAACTTGCACAACCCACATACCCTTTACATTTTCGTAAAGTATGTATGAGTGCTTAGGCCTAAATGTAATGTTTTAAAAATTTGTGAGCAGTCGCTTTCTCAGTTATGCACAAAATAGCTACAGCAATCTTTCGCCGAAAAACAACAGTAACATAAAAATATAACAAAATGAGATCGAATCAAATTAAAAAAAAGTTAAGATAGTAAACTTCATGCGTAACTTTTGGATGAGAAACTTGACTAATTATGCACTAATAAGCAATGCCATGGGTAGCACCTTTCAAGCCCACTCGTTATGTACAGCAGTCAGTCATCACCCCTTACTATATTTTCACTGGTAGTCTACACAAATTCTCGATTCACACAGCTCTTTAATTGACATCAAATTCAAAAATATAAATGCAAGGCAACTTACATTACACATCATATGCTGGGAGTGTTTTCTTTACCCAATGGGGCCTTGATGGTCACTATACACTATAAAAAACCCAAGAACTAAAAACAACACTTAAAGGGCAGTTTTTCTGCACTCTACAGCTATCCAAGAGCCCTAATAGGAACTGCACCATTGGTGTAAACGACAGCACTCTGAAGGGGATTAAATTCTTTAGCACTTGTGATGTGCAGGACTTAAGCACTTGCAAGAGCTACTTTTAACTGCACCATACGTGCTAACAGACAGAACTAATAGGCGGTGCAAAAGCAGCTTTAAAAAGCAACTTATAACAGCAACTTATAACAGCAACTTAAAACAGCAACTTATAACATTCCTAATAGGGATTGCACCGTCGGTGCTACCGTAGCACTTCTTTGGTTGCATTAGAAACAGCACCTCGGAAGTGCGGCAATAACCAGCACTTGCAAAAGCTGTTCAAGAGTAATAACATGTAAAAAAACCTAAAAAAGTATTTATTTTTCTCTGGAATACAATATAATATAATATTTGTTTACAGAGTTTAAATCATGAAATATACCAATTCAAGTAATTACGAATACGTGTAAGCACTAAGTTATGTTAGTTGACAAATGCCTGATAAAAGTCAAAACTAAAGATACAGAAATTCTACTACAGAAATTTAGTGTTTTTGAACATTTTTTCCATCTTAATTAGTTGTGCCAACTTTTCTGCTATTAGCACTATGAAAGTGGTGTACAGTTAACACTATAACATTACGGTTAGTCCTCTTGTATGGTTATCCATTCGATACGATACCGATACTTGTCAAAGCCACGGTATGCGGAGTGTCTGGTGTCTCAGTACACTTGTTAATTTCGTTAACAGTGTAAGCAAAGGTCTACCACGAGAAACAAACTCATTGACCGAAGAAACAGCTCCAATACCTGCAAACCGACAATTTTGTTCATGAGCCTCCTGCAGATTATGTATCCAAGTTGCCACAACTATCGCGATAAATCGTCCAACGCGAGGACTGCACACGTACGCACGTTACATTGAGTGATGTGTAATTACACAAATGAAAACGATTCAAAATTACCGGGACCAGAATTAAAAATTAACTAGAGGGTACTCATCTCGTTTGTGAGAAGCTTTTTTTTTTTTTTTTGAAGTACGTCTCTGCCCGTTTCTTTAAGTTACTGATATCAATTCAGAAAGTTTTTTTTTTTTGGGGGGGGGGGGGGGGGTAGCCAGGTTATACTTATATTTTAGCGGCCAAATACTGGAAAAAAAATCAATGCAAAGTTAGACTTCCCGTCTTCAGGGAGGTTGGTCGCTTGAGGTTTTGCCTTCATAAGAGGTGCAGTTCTGGAGTGTGTGCTTTTAGAAATGAACAAGTAGTAAAGATGGGGCAGTGGTAGACGTGGGATATTTTTATGTCTAGTGATACCAGAATCTCTCCTGAGGAAAATAATAAAACTGTAGATATTCATAGGGGGTAGGGAAAACAAGCCAGTGAGTCAAAACTGGAAAAAAGGCCCTGGCCAGGTCGATATGAACCAATTGGTTGGAAACTAGGTCGTAAAATTCAATCTTACTTAGTCTAACTCAAACTATACCCACTATAAGACTCCTCGTGGAAATCGGAACATTTTCTATGAATGGGGGCGAGGAGTTGAAAAGACGCCCGTGATCCCTCTACTTTTGTCTGCATCCAATCAGACATTGAAGGGGGAGGGGGGGGGTTGCATTATATTTTGTTGTAAACATAACCCTGGTAGTGAAATGAGTACCGCCCACCGCGTTGTACAAACACTATGACCGTAATTTGCAGTAGGCCTATACCCTCTAATACTGAACCTGCAAATACGATGAAACGTGCTAGCTGCCATTCAGTGCTATGAGAAATAACATGGAATGCGTTATTGCATGAACTTTTACCCAGCCCGGTCGTCGTCATACTTTTTAACAACTCAGTCAAAGATTTACAGATTTGTTTGTGACTGGATGCCAAAGATCGGCACTTCGACAGTTCGAGGTCAGCCATCAAAAGAAGCACATATGTAGCGTTTTACCCCCACACGGTTTACCCGCCTGTCTTAGGGGTCAGGAGGGGACAAATATTTAGAAAACAATACTGCGACAAATTCGTCAGATAGATCGAGCTGAAGTAATCTTTGACGGTTTTTCATTGAGGTCTGCAGTCTAACAGTATTGTGCTCATATTGCAAATAACATTACATTTCCTTGGTTACCGGCTCCAGATGCTTAAATTCAAATGAATTCTCCGAGTCTAGTCTGTAATTTATGCAGCCCACTTCATGGTAAATTATTGCCCATTTGTTGCCACCTCGCTAAAAATGGTTTCACTCATAATAAAGCAAAAGATTGGCACTGGACACCGGAGACCGAGAAGTCTTTATATAATTCTATGATGTATCGGGTTTAGAAATTGAAGAAAAGTTATAGGAATTTTATGCAAATTAGTCAGGACCGATTTAAAAGGAAGGAATCAGAAAAGAAAATAGTCGTCGTCCAATATCGCCAACCCATTTTACATTATAACATTAGGTGCCAACTCCTCAGATGTAGAGCACTCGTAAGCAAGTGCGTAAACGACCAAAAGGGTGTTATATAGCCTCCGTCCGCTGAATCTTTCCGGCGAAATCTTTCCTTCCTTTGGAGACGCTATCTGTTACCTCCTTTGTGGCATTCTTCCTTCGGAAACTATTACTTCGGAACACTTAACCGTTGGCTGCGTTCATGTGCGCGTAGGATACTCTTAAATTGAAATATAGGAGGGGTAACAAATGGCAGAAAAACTTTGACAAGGGCTTAGGAAGTGGTAACTTCCCGATACGATCCGACACTGCATTAAATGTTTGGAAAGGAAATTATGGAAGGGAGGGAGACAATCGATATTTTGGGATCAACACAAATTAAAGATTTGAATTTTAGTTTGAGATGCGCTCACCTGTGCTAGAATCACAAAGAACATGACCAATGAACAAAACCCACACCAGGTAAAGAACCTTCTGGAAAAGGCCCATCTTCGTCGCCTGCTGCATGGAATAGATAACATACAAAACAATGAATGGAAGCACTGAATGACCTAGTCCATACCAGGGTACGAATGTCTTCGTGTACATCCGATTCTTTCTTGGTCAAATATTCACGAATCCAAACTATGGAACCAGTGAGCCACAACGACCCTAACTGAGCCGTAAAACCCAATCTTATTAAGTGACTAACTAACCAAATCGTTGACCTAATATAATGGTCAAATTGTTGAACTAAATGTTATGGACAAAATTTTAAAATCAATGGTCGAATTTGACCACATATTATTTAAGTTTTGACCACAGGCCTGATCAACAGTCTACCATAGTTTAGGTTGGTGCATATACTACAGTTGATCAGATAATAGTCAATTTGATCAAATGTTTGAGGGTGTACGTAGTGTATTCCCACCAAATTATATCATCATACTACCCTACCAAAATGTATATGAGAAAGAAGATCAGCTTGTAGGACTAACATCCATACGTGTTCGACTCAAGAAGTCCAGTAAAGGTTAAATTTGTTTATCGGGCAGACTTTTACGAGATACACGGTGATTTGCCGGAATCATGACCTTTGGCGAAATCTGCTCTTAATGTCAGAAAATGTTGGAAAACCTGACAAAAATTCCACAGTCAAATGAAAGTGAAATAAATTTCATAACTTTTTATTCATCTGCGATCGCAGGATTTATAGGAAATTAAAGGTGAGTTTGTACTTACTCTAATTTGTTGCTGAAAGGATAGCGACTCTGAAAAAAGTTGGTACACCGTTAGACTAATAGACGCTGGTGAAAGAACACGCAAAGTGTATTAAAAGCTCCTCTTAGGCGTTGCGTCAACCTTCCTTTATAATCGTTGGTTGTAGTATACCGATATTCAGTTACCCATTGTAAGCCTGTATCGTACATATCTCACCTCGTGATTTCAAACGAAATACAGATTTAGAATGCATGCGATATCGTGGGTCTCGGAAAGTTCAAGCTGTTATAAATTCTTCTTAGGTGTCTGAACTGTAGCCCACGGAGTCGAAGAAGCTACAGTTACTAGACTACGTAAATGAAAATCCTCGTAGAGTCACTAAAATCTTCGACAAAGATACATTGGATAAATCATGCTCCCCGCATCAAATGTTGAAGTTTCAGGACGCCTTGGGCTGCAGCATCACTGAATGGGGTGTGGGATTGTGATTCGTTCACTGCTTGAATTTAAGGAAATCCATTGCCTATGCTATTAATAGTTTCTAAAAAACAACATCGCTATAAACACTGCCTTGTACATTAAAACAAATAGTAGTCACATATGGGTTTCTTTATCCCACTTACTTTTCAGCTTATCTCTGTGCTAAACCTGTTTCTTTCAGTGCTTCTTATTCTGGTGATTTATCTTTTAAAGGGATTTTCATGAGACACAATTCATTGACTTCAGAATATGCAAAAACGTTTTGTTTAGGGAGAATAACTTCATCTCAGTGTCGTATATCCTTCGGGCGACACAATTTTTAAAAAGACGCAAATGTCTTGGTGTTGGAAAATTTGTGGTGTCAACGTGACACATTTAATTGACATTGCATGGGTTTTTTCTTAGTTAAGTTTTGATGCTATGCAGTCAATATTAATCAACATCGTTTGCTATAACCCCCATGGGGTAGTGTATTACTAAATCTTTTATAGGAAAAATGTTTAAACGTTCAAACAGTATCAATTTTCTAAGATCAGCAGAACATTTATTGTACAAAAATCTGACATACTACGCAACGGTGTACATAACGTTTTGAGGCTTTGTTAAAAAGAGGAGGTACTGTCTAACAAAAATAAAAATCTTGAGAGCGAGATATCTTGAGTTCTAAAAGGGAAATTGCCACAGGGTTTGGAACAAACGGTCTGGAATTTTTTTGTTTCTTTCTGGCATGAAAACATTAGTGTAAAGCTACCGGTATATGCCCTTAATCATATAGTTTTTGTGTATGAGCTTATAGGAAGCTCTTCTCTACCCACGAGGGACTCACGTTGCTCTGACTGTTTTACAGGAAATTTACTACCGCTTCTTCGAGTCGTCGCCAAGTCCGTTTTAGCCCTCTGCTTTTTCAGACTTTTCTGCAGAGTGGTTTGCAATGTGGTCTAACGACTAAACCTTTCCCTATAACTGAATTACATTGAGTGAGCTAATCTTTACTATACTTAGAAGCTTTTTGCGTGCATTTCAAACAGCAAATATGGGCCACTCATGTCAACAGTAAATGACAGGTCATAGAACTCTCCACGAGGAGGTTGCTATGCCTGTATGCTCTAGTTAACTTAAGTGAACGATAAGCACCATGCTAGGACTAAAACTGGCCAAAAGCTGTGACAAATAGAGGCTGTAAAAATTTGTCATTTTGAATAAGTACAACATGTTATATATACCTCATCTAATCATGTCGCCATAAATATTTGTCTCTTTTTCTGAGTCTATACGGAACTGATGTTCGTGTCATGGAAAACGATATTTCTTTCATTGATTCATTTAGATTCAGTTCAAGCCGTTCGGCCAACAGACATCCACTTTAGATAAGCAGCTCAGGTCATTCGGGTAACTTGCTTGCCTTAATACATACCACTCCTTGTAACAACTAGGAACGCAGACTTGTCCAAATGTTCTTTATTTTAAGATTTTTGTTGTTCATATAATTTTGTCCAGGCAATTCAATTTTCGTATGGGGACATCTATTCGTTTGCCGTGTAACATACAGTTAGTTGCTTTACTTGAAAGCCTAGTTGGTCAAGTCTGGGTGCACAGCATATCTAGCTGTTACAAGGATCACCCCTGCTTTATGGATACACGATGAGCAAGGTGCACCATGCAATCTAAGCATTACCAGCTGTGCCAATGTACCTCCTTCATCTTAACTTTTCCGATCTTATGTTACAATTGTCAGAAAAGTTCAGCTTATATTAGAGTTTCAAACTCATCAGGAAATGCCTCAAATGGGGAGAGTGACCGTAGATGTTTTCTCATTAGAAATAAATTCCGAAACATAACTGTAAGCATATCTTGTTCATTCACTTCCTGACACCGGTCAGTTATTATTAATTTGAGTCGGTGTCAATCTTCATACCCGTTACACTGGGATACCAGTTATCTGAAATGCACCACAAAACTCCCCCTATTTGCCCACTAAAGTGAGCACTGCTTCGATATTTCGAAGTGACCAACACCTTGAACTAATTTTGAATGGAAACGTACATTCCCTCTAACAAAAGCACATAACCAGGGCAATGTTATTGGATTCTTGATATAACTATGGGAAAACAAGGTTAAAATTTGAAACGTCAACAATTTCAATTCGTAATTTTAGCCAAAAGAAGTACTATAGTAAAATTTCAATTTTCCCTATCAGAGGCTTAATTCAAACAAAAATAAAAATAAATAAATAAAAAATCAAAAAATCTGCAATCTTCTACAGCACCATTGGGATTTCACTGATTATGAGTTAAGGAACTAGATATAGAGAGATGTGGATTTGGAACGAACGTTGCACATATCGTGGTGTATTTACAACGTGTAGAATAGGCCTATTATTTGTCCTCGACAACTTTGTGTCTCCAGTGAAGCAGAAAATGAGCATCTGTTGCAAGTAAAGTATCAATCCTTTTGACAAAAGGTCTTAGAACCATGGATTGACGTGTTCAACAAATTACCAGTGTACCCTTACCTATCATATTACCACAGGTCTGTTTATACCTTTACGCATGCCAGGCTATGTATACCGTGCAGTTTGCAAGAACCCATTATCCGTCACGTGTGATATCATAAGTTTTGAAAAATTTTCCTTTTTCCTGTAAATTACACAGATAGATGTAAAGCAGTGTATGAATCATGTGTTTAGGTTACATATTTCAATCGTAAGTTTGGATTTACTTAAAGTGTACCTAAAGTCAAAAAATTGAAAAAATATATATATATATATTGAAGAGCATGAAAAATGAATTTGAACAGCCCAACTCTCATCTTCACATGACATGCTCGAGCTGAGATATAAAATGTTGAATTTTATTCATCTGAAACAAATTTGTCGATTGCGCAATAATTTGTGACTTTCTTCTTGTACAACTCGCATCACATGCTTTGTTTCCCTTTAAAATTTAAAATGTTTTTATGACCTTGGACACTTCCTGTTTGCTTGCATAGCATGTTGCACAAGGAGGGCTTAATTAGTTGCACCACCTCATAAGAGTAAGAGTGCTATCACATCTTGGTACAATGTGCAGTAACAGTCAGAAAAACAAAGAAATACAAAGATTATAATCTGAGTAGTACAAGAATGACATCACAAATTATTGCGCAATATACCATTTTAATTTGAGTGAATAAACTTCAACATTTTTTATCCCAGCTCAGGAATGTCCTATGAAGATGGGAGTTGAACTTTAGGAATATATTTTTCATGGTCCTTAATATATGTTTATGAAATTTTTTACTTTAGGTACACTTTAAGGTGTTTAAATACTTTGATGTATAATGAGTTTACTCATTGGCCATTCCTCCAAGACACTTACGTGACTGTAGGGGTTCCTCTGTTGTCAGTTGCTACAGGGTTATTCCATGTAACAGTCGTAGTCGAATAAACGGTGCTGTGAGTAGTGTGGGCACTAGGACAAACTGTAAATCTGGGTGCAGTATTGTCTGTAACAGAAAAACGGTGTCCATGTTACTCAAAAGGGTGGGGGTTACTGCTACACTGTTAGTATGATTAAAGCCAAACATCTGCAGGATATTTCAAAGCAAAGTGTGGAAAAGGTGTGGGATTTTGGTTACAAGAAATTGAAGAACTTTCAACTTGAAAAAAGGTTATTGCCTCACTCGGAAAAATAACAAGGGCAATGTCAGAATGATTTAATAGGAATTCATATTTGTAATAATTAAAAAAAAATTATGGAGAAAAAAATGATTGGACCGCAAAATACTTCTAAAATGTGTCTCTCTCAGGCGGTGAAAACTCCATTTCAATAGCATAGCGTTGGGAAGACACTAATTTTCAAAGTTAGGCACTTTTATCTTTATATGTTGGGTATTTTGGGAATCTTTTAAGTCTTCGCGGCACATTTATTTGATACTGCATTCCACTTCTTTGTAATTATGATGCCTTAGCTGACAGAGAACAAGTAACTTTGTTTGCTGTACCCTACATATTGTATAGGCCGGGGTATGCGAGATATAGGGAAACACTCTAACCATATGTGCATAGGAGCATAGCCAACAAAACGAATTGATAATCTCTTGAATATAATGCGGGAAATGAATGGAAATTTCACCAGAATGAATGTGTTCCCCTTTAACATTATGTTATCATGCGTAGGTTTGGTTGGGTTTGGTTTATTGTAGTTTGGAACCTTAACCTACTAATCAGTTGGTTAAACCTTGATGCTCACAAGGCCGTTTTAAACGGCCTATGATATTAGAAGGTTCTATGATACCTGCATGATGACCATAACTCACCTGGAGGTGTGGGACTAGGTTCGTTTCGTCGTCTTCGCCTTCTCCACCAACCTAATATAATGAAATGGAATATTTTTGGACACGTAAAAATGGTGTAAAAATAATTCCAGACGAAAATAAATTATAAAATATAATTGATTTTTAATGTCAAAAGCATCAGGTACGAAGGAAATAGCCACAATCCTGATCAAAATACATTCAAAGTCGATCATTTGATACGGTAATTTTGACCACGGATATGTTGAAGCTTTTGCTTTGCACTTCATACACATTCACACATATACACGCACACACACACACACACACATATATATATATATATATACATATATATATATATATATATATATATATATATATATATATATATATATATATATATATATATATTTATATATGTATTTATATATATATATATATATATATATATATATATATATATATATATATATATATATATATATATATATATATATATATATATATATATATATATATATATATATATATATATATATATATATATATATATATAACATGGTGAAGTCCGTGCGTTGGTGAAAAATAAATACACAAAATAAGCAGAAAAAGAGCAATGCCTCTGCCACCAACCAAGAAAAACGAAAACGATGGTACATTCTGTACCTTCTCTTCACCCTTTGTGTCTTATTGTAGTTACTGTTACTGTTGTTACTGTTGGTTGTTCAGTTTGGTTTTTGCCACCTGGTGAAGGGTTTATACCCGAAACGTCGTGGAGTTTTCCGCAAACTTTTAAGCACTTTTTACTACCTCTTTTCGACCTACACATTTCAACAGTGCTCCGCAGCATTTCGACCTTATATATATATGTATACATACATGACGGAGACACTGTAAAACAACGGTGCTACAGAATTGGAAAGCTGGATCTCCGAAGAGATACAAATAGCGGAAGGCTAGAATTTAGATAAATATATATATATATATATACTTCTTCCGATATTTCAAACGGATGGCCCGAAAATTACACATGACAGAAAACTTGAAATATAATGAACATCCTCCGTGGCACAACTAGAAAAAGAGGAATTTCAAAGGTCTCACCGCGGGTGATTACGTGTATAGCATTTTTCTAAATGTCAGAAGCAGAACTTTGATTCAGCGGCTACAGATTTATAGTAATAAGATTTGGAAAAAATAAATTCGACCTTCTTAACAACGGAGGTAGATGGAAGTACATTTTAATTCTGCTCCACACAATATTTCTCTGATATGATTTATTGTTATTGATCAAATTTAAGCTTTGTGATATATTCACCCCTTTACCATCAAATGAGAGGGGACTATTGGCTCGCTCAACTCTATGTATTACTTCATACTCTTAACCAATAAAAAGAAATGAAAATGCGTAAAAAAGCAACTTACTTAAAATAAAGTTAGTAATTACTAATTAGAACTTTGCATTGAACATTTAGCTCCTGTAGTTTTCTTACTCCTTTTTTATCTTGGAATTTATGCTAGGGCGATGTTCATCATTTTTAAGTATGTGCTTTTTATTTGTTACCCTAAGCTGTTTAACGGCGTAATGTACTGGTATTATCTACTTAACTCTTTTATGTAGCTAGTTTTTAGAACTGTAGAAGGTGTTTCTAGCTTTGGATCGTTTACTTGCTCGTATGCTTTTTAGAATTTACATTGAACTTTTTCATTTTGCTTGATTCGAGCTGAAGAAGGCTGAAATATCTTCTCGATAAGTTGTACTATACATGTGATTATACTTGCCCTTTCGGTTATGAGATACATGATCACGTTATGTCAAATGCCCCTGAGTCGTTAGTGTTGGCGGATACATCTACGAATTTTGTCAACTTTGAGGCATGGAGATTTTGCAGCAAATCTTGCTTGTGTTTAGAGTCACGCAATGCCATATAAAACAGTTGGTAGCCGAAACGGGGTTTTTTCACCGAAAGATCGAGTTCTCCTAACAGTTGCGTTTCCCAATTTTTTTTTGCTAAATCACAATTTAAAAAATATAATAGCATTCGAAGTATCAAATTTTCCTTTGATTTGGTTTCCTCATAGCCCGTGATATACAATTTGGATTTCCTCGATAGAAATGCAACGTGAAATGGAAAATAATCGAAGTATCCCCTCATTTACTTTAATTAGTTCTTTCATTTTTTTTTTTTTTTTGAAAATGGATCGCACAGACGAAGGTTCTTCCTCCTCAGACAACTGAATTTCAATTTTCGACTTCCATATGGAAAGACATTTAAGGAACCTCTGCACACCATTTAGGAAAAATATTTACGGTCCCTATTTATCTGTAAACTACTCCGTCACAGGGAGCCTTATACTAAAAGAGGTACTGAGGATTGGGTCCCGTACCAGCGGGGTATTAAATCACGTCAATACATATCTGTTTGGAACGAGGTTCGTTTCCAATGGTAATCCTGCTCTTAAAAAATCCAATGGTGGCACACCACTGTCTAATTGATGTTGGGGGGGGGGGGGGTTAAACTACATGGACAAAGGAACTGTTATTGGAAAACAGAGCTTACTGAACGCGAAGCGAGAATTCTTGCCATTGTCGTTCAGTGACAAAGATCAGGAAGCCCTTAGGTTTTAACATATCTCTAGGTGAAAATTTATTTCAAAAGAGGTGTAATGTAACGTTCTATATTTTGTCGACTTTAGGAATCTAACTTTTGTGGTGAGAGGAAAAGTTTCAGAGAAAAATTTCCCCCTAATGCTAATCCGTATCGACGCCACTGAATGATATTCATCACTGACTATACAAAGATCATCCAGGATCAATAACGCATTGTCAAAATGGGAATAAACAGTACGCATTTTTCGATCAGTGACTCTAAATTTGAGCTTACATTGTCTTTCTTCACAGTGTAAAAAGTGTACAGTTGGAACTTCTTTTTTACGATAACTTGCAATGATGCCAGGCAAAAACTCCTTTGAAGATTGTTTCTAAATTTGGAGGAGTGACATAGTCATGCAGAGGGCTTATCGGATTCGTAGGGAAAAGGAAACGCCAACATTTAAATGTGAAAATGGGAGATCAGGAAAGTTTGGGGAGTCGGGCTAAAGTTGATTTGGAATGCACTACCTGTGATGAGATTTGCTCCTTACCTCAATCTTAACAACGGGCTTGCTTCATAATATGATAGGCTCAGGTCAACGTGTCTAGTTAACAGTGACTAAACAAAACTGGAACAAATCACTTGTTCTGAAAATTCGACGCCTGAAAGGGACTTTATTGTTTGATCTAATTGCATATGTATTACAGGATCATTCCTAACACCTACCCTTACCTAGTGAAAATTTTTAAAATGTAGAATGAAAAAAGCAAAGAAGTTTTACAAAAATAAAAAAAATGATATACCAGTTTATAGGGACCCATCTTTGGATGCTGCTTGGCTCCTTCAACTAGATCTTCATTTAAAACTAAAATCACGTAAATCTGCTAATAAATGGGTTTAATTAATTTATTTTGGCTTTCTTAGCTTTAAGCGTGATATGAGGGATCTTAGTAACGTTGGCAGGACATAGACAGTTTAGAAAATCCAACAAAATATGGAAACTCAACGGGAAGGGAGTCAACTTAAATCATCTTCGAATTATAACCTTCTGTTGAACCCCAAAGATTTGGTAATCTACTTCTCATCTCCTGTTAATATGTTTAACAGAATGACATTTCACTAACACCTGAAAACTAAGATAACTAATAGATAAGAGAAAAAGAGGACAACTTTGGTTACCCTCTCCGAAACATCTATGAAGTGAACTTTCAGAACGGGAGTTGACCCAATTTTAGGGCTCTAGTTGATTACTTGTGCAATCCCCCCTCCTACTGGAACTACAGCAAACGTAACAGTTCAATCAAGATGGACCGAACAGACAAAGAGATAAATTAGTGGGACTGTTCAAAGTCACAGTGCAGCACCGCAGGACAGTGGTAAACTGAAAAGAATGCATCCATCATTAGTTTGACCAAATCAGAGGAGTATACTAGCAAACAGTTAGAAAAAGGGAGAGAAAAAATAACTTACCAGAAGAGAATGGAGAGGAAACCAGAACGAGAAGTAAAAGCAGTACAAAAATGCACGTTGTATTCATGCTGGATTTTCAAGTTATACAGTAGTATGCCAGAGCTCAGGGAACTATCCTGACACGAAACTAGCTCTTTTAAACCTCCAGTTACTAACTAGTAACACTAACAGTGTCAAGATTAATCCCAACCCCTTCAATTTAAGTTCAGGACATCCTTTTTCATGAGCGGAAAGTATATTTGTGTACTACATCGGTGATTAAAACGAAGATGGGAACGTCGATAAAGACTACGTTTATTTTACAACTACGATAATGTGAGGTAAATGTGTTATTAGAAGCCATCCCGAAACGGCCTTTCATCTACAATCGTTGTGGGTCAACAACCTTATAATGATTTAGGACCCAATCAGTTTGCACAAATTGATGGCCGTACTGAGGCCCTCAGGTGCCAAACATTTACGTGACAGGACCACGCCGGCTAGAGAGGGAGCTGAATCCGGGAGCCTAAAGATTTTTCCAACTAGAAGCCTTAGAATGACAACATAATTTGACAAAATTTTGGGGTTTGCCAATAGAAAAGACGGTGTCCTTAGTAAAGAGTCCATTGAACAAAAAATAGATTTTCTTCATCAGAAAGAGAGAATATCCTCGGTATTTTCACTAAA
Organism: Holothuria scabra; assembly: GCA_037179385.1. NCBI lineage: Eukaryota > Metazoa > Echinodermata > Holothuroidea > Aspidochirotida > Holothuriidae > Holothuria > Holothuria scabra. The sequence goes on from CM074198.1 coordinate 35,864,967, forward strand.
AAATCCTCAGATTGTTTTGAAAGTATGTCGGCTGTTTGCCTTTTCAAAACTTTTGCAACTTACAACTTTTGTCGGCGCCTCCGGTAATTGTTGCTCTTCTCTAAAATGTTTATTCAATTCACATTACGTTATCAGTTGTTATCAGTAAGTAGGTTCGGTGTGTCGCGTAGGGTCTTATAGTGTACCATCTTTGGAGAAGACTGTGAGTCATTTTCAACCTAAAGGTCACTAGCAGTCGCCAAAACTGATTTGTGAGGCAACGCGTACGATCAAATCTTAAATTTTTCTTCTTACTTCCCTTTACAATATCTTTCGTATTATTTTAAAACTTCACTATTGCACAGTAAAGGTAGACCGAGCAGTTACCTCTAGTAAATTTAACATTTGAAGGGAACAAATATGGTCACATGCTAGGTGGGTGACTGCATTCACCTTTTAAGTGTCTTTTCCATTCTCCTTACCGGGAGGAGGACTGCCATCTAAATCCAAAAGAGTTAAATTAAGAACGGATCAAAAGTTAAAACTGAATATTAAATACAAAAAAGGGTGGGGTAATTCCAATACGCTCTGAGAGGGAAAAATTATGGGCAGTCAGGCTCGTAAATCTGGTTTGCAACAGGAGGAACTCATAACTTTAAGAGGACTAGAGGTCACGTTCAGGTGGTTGAAGTAAAAAGAACCCTTTGGGAAGAGAAGATGTGTCGGTAAACAAAAATGTTAAGAATTTGAGAGTTGAAGAAATTCTGTCTTTTTTTTTCATGGTCAACTGAAATGCTTCAGTCAGTACCCCTATGTCTGTGTTAACCCTTTTATGGCGACAATCTGAACAAAACTTTCAATACCTGAGACGTATAAGTATATTATTATATTAAAGATCGGTGACATTTTTACTTATGCACTTAGTGACAATTTCAAGTGCTCGTCTCAAAATGTTACATTTTTATGAAGTTTTAAGTAGTCACTCCATATGAAAAACAAGATTATTTGCAGTCTTTCATATTATTCTCGTTTCCGGTCATCTGGGGGGTGTGTAAAATCAATGATGGCGTTCCGCTTAGATAGACCTGCTGGCGTTCGCCCCCCCCCCCCGTAGTTATCCTTTTCTGCAAAAACTGACCTCGTCCCCCGCTGGCAAATCCTGGATCCGCGGTCCTTGGCGTTAGGACCGCTCTGATTAACGAAAACGAATGGAAACTGTGAACTTAAATCAATCCGTATAGTTTTCCCGAAAAAGTGAATATTCCAAATTGATCAAACACTTTCAGTTCAGCAGATGTCTTAGCAGAAGATCACCTTGATGTACTCACAGTAAACACAATGGCGCCACAAACACTTTATCACGGTTAGGGTGTCCGGCTGCTCTTATGAAACATCGAATAACTGTCTTATTAAACTTGGACCGTATTTCAAAACGAACTTAAACTTTACTACCTACTTGACACTATATTGTTATACATTCGTATTGGCGTGTTGGGCCTAATCTAACAAGTTAACTATCGTGGCAATTTAATTAGATTAAAAACACATATGCCATACAATTAACAAGAGACCGTTCTCATATAACGAAACTGAAGATTTTATCTCATTTAGGAACAGTGGCGTAGCCACGGGGTGGCACGGGGGAAACGTGTTCCCCCCACAGCAAAGTTGTGCCCCAAGGTCCCCCATCCCATTGCAATCTGCCCCGCTCAACAGGTTGTGAGCATGCGCACTTACATTTTATCTGCTGAAATGATGAAAGGTGAGTGGCCAATTTCTTCGAACTACAGGCAGCCTTTCACTTGCCCTCCCTGGTTTCGCTTCGTGGCACTGTATCCATACACCGGTAATTAAGAACGCGTGAATCAGACACGCGTGTATCCTTTGTAGAAAACTATGCTGCGGTCTCACAAAATCACGGTGAGTCAGGTGAAAAAGCTTGGTGTTCGGGGGCTCTTCGTGTGTTAAGTCTCATCTAGCTCCCAAAAACCTCTCAATGTGAGACATGAATGCAACATGAATACTGTCAAAAGTTTACAAACTTGTCCATTTTCAAAGAGGAGTCTTGAAGAAAATGGAAATAAAACGATTAGGACCACATAGGCCGCAAATACTGTCTGTATCGTCTTCACGTAGGTTTTCACCCAGCTGGTACACTTAGTACAAATGATGATATGTTAAACCCTTTAGCTATGCTATCAATTGAAAAGAAGTTCATATGAAAAAATTTAAATTTTAATCAACGTGTAATTAAAATGTTTGCTAATCTCAAAGAAAGACGAATGCATTGTCATAGCCACGGGAACCTCGCGCCAGGTGTAAGACTAAATTCAATGAAATAATGGTGAAGTTTGCAGTCAGTTTAATGCTCATTAAATGCCATGTGAAGGCAGAGAAATACTTCGTTCTATAAACCCAATTTTGTAAATATCACGGAGCTTCCGGGGGCTTCGCCCCCTGGACCCCCCACCAGGGCCCCTGAGGCGGGCCCCTGGACCCCACGCCGTAGGTGGGCCATGGCGCCATGGACGCCGTTGCTTTATTCCCACCAATACAAGTTTGCCCCTCCATGTAATTAGACCACAAGCCGCCACTGGCTGTCTCACTCAACAAAATGTAGTTTTGATAGTCTCACCATAGTTATCCCTGAGTTATATTTTGTGCCCCCTTTAAAAAGTCTGTGCCCCCCAGTGCCCCCTGGTGAAAAATCCTGGCAACACCACTGTCTAGGAAGGTAGGTTTCCGAAGAAAGACCGCTCCAGTATTTGCTGTCAATGTTTTGCACGTACGCCCCTCATAACTAATCATTTAGCAATTTTATTGATCAATATACTCGATAAAAAGTTCAATCGCGCATTTTGGAGTTTTTACAATATGGGTAGGAAATAAAGGAGAATGTTATATTATGAACTCAAATAGTTGTATTACTTTCATAAACCAACCAGTTACCAAACTATCTAAATATTATTAAGTATAGTGAGAAAGGGTGTGTGTCAAAACAATGTCTGCCAGCCCAAAAAAAAACAGCTTTATAATAAACTGAGGGGGTCTTTCTCGTCTAACATTAGAGATTGCAATGGTTGTGTTTTAGTATCATCTAAAATGAATTTTATTTAGCTTTATCAACATATTGAAAGGCTGTAGTGAAGAGGAAATAGTCTTAAGCACCGGGATACTCCCTCAATATTACTGAGAATATCGAAGTGCGATAATTTGACAAGATATGCACATTTTCAATGAATGAAATTTAATGATCGAATGAGTTAATGATAACTATAACTATTGATTTGGTTCGAGTTATTTCAAGAGCGGAACATTAAGAACCCCTTTCCCTGATACAAGATAATTCAAACGACAATCAAAATGAAACGTTCAAAGCAGTTAAAAGATTTCATCATTTTATTCTAATGATAAAACATTTCTGCTCTAATCCAGTTTTTAAATTTGAAAAAAAAAAAAAAAAAAACACCCTTACGGAACTACGTTGGGCTTCATTGTGCACCGTAGGCCTAACATACTGCTGCATTTGCTTCCTTTCTGATTCTCCAATAGACCTATTTCCAAATCGCAATTACAAAGGATTGTGGGATAGGGTTTTAGTGTTTGTCATTTTTGTCCATGGCATTTTACTGTGGTAAAAATTGACGCACACCCAAAACTCTATCCCAAAATTCATTGTAATTGCTATTTGGAAATAGGTCTATTAGACGAAGTAGCAAACAAAAGTTAGGATAACCACTTAAAAATATTATTGAAGGTTAAAATATGTTAAAAAAAGCGATAAATAAATAGCGCATCTTGAGACCGCTTTTGAATTCTTCTCCTCAACGTGTGGGCACATGCTTGTAATTTCATCGTTTAAGTTTCCTTCATACATGAACAACATAAAACACATATAAAATAAACAGAACTGTTGAACCCATACTTCTATTCAGGAAAGTAGTTTACAAAGTACCTTCAGATAAAATCATACCCAATTTTCCTAGTACATTCTTAAAACACTGAAATGTTGTGGAAAACAACTGCCAAAGGGTGGGAAAACTATCATGTTTTCCCCCAACTATTTTTAAAAGTTACGTAATAAATTGGAAAAAGTTTGCTCATCTTTCTTTCTTAGAGTGCACAAATTCCAAGTAAATTCAGAATTCTTGTCTAAATAAGTATCCCTTAATTTTCCTTCTACCCCAAATTTGTCCAACCTGCTGCCGGTAGGCCATGGTCCGACAGAAATGATTTATCGTGAAAAATGTTTCTGTAAGCAGATTTCTTGGCGACAAGTAATGACTACTCTATCTTATAGAGCATGTGATCAATATATCAATTCTCCCATGAAACGGAAATAATGTAGCCTTCATGTAGGCTATATCAGAATGAGATCCACAGCCAGAAGGGTAAGAATGATTCTGAAGGAATATAAAAAAATGTCAAATATGTTGCCCAATGCCATCATTTTTCTAAAGTTTATCTATCTGTTCGATCAAAAAGGAAAATTAGTCGGTGTTTCCTACGCGCAGCGATTGTTATTATTGTTCGGAAAAAAAAATACAAAAAGGAGTGGGTCCAACATTATCCGTCTCCCGTCCATCATAACTATTACAATGTTTGGTCTACCGCTGAAAGGGTCCTTAAACCATGTTCTAGGAGAACATTCAGTAAACGCTTAAGAATCAATTCTATGAAAGTTTCATCTTGCTAATGTTATTCTACATTCCACTAGGTTTTCACTCAAAAATGAAATTCGAACAGGCTACAGACATAGTTTCAATGGATTTATCAGTGACACGGAGGAATGTACCTTTACTAAATAATACATTCCTTCTCAACCCCTTGTAGAACTTAATTATTTTCATTTTAGAAAAGGAAAACGCCCACCAGATCTTAGCCTGCAAAGCCACACAAGACTGTCGGTTTCGCAATGGTGTTTTAATGTGGAAAATGAACTTTGAGCAGTAGGAGCGGCAGTATCTTTCAAAACATTTCCTTTGGGACATTTTCGAGTGGAAAGCGCTCGTGATTTGCGACAGAAATGTCTCTGTAAACAAATATTCAAAGTATGAACATGCTATCTCCTTAATATTATTCGAAATTTCAGGAGGGTTCTTTTTAAATCAAAGAATACAACAATTGTATGACAACTTGTAACAACAGGAGAGTTCGATAATGAGTTTTAGTGACTATGCAAAGCCGTGAATCATTTTGAACGTCATGATAAATAATCAAGGCAGTCTTGCACATTAAAAACATGTTCCAAAATTTATGCGAAGTTGATCTTATAGAACATAGCCTTTTAGTCTTATATGTAAAACTCGCTCAATAGGGGCATAGCTATTCTGATCTCCTTTCTTTTTTCATTTTTGATTTAAATATCGACCATTTCGCGTTGTTGAGTGAGACAATACATAATAACATCTAATGTTATATGACAGACGTCTACTTGGCGGAATCGAGATGAAACAGTCCACAATATTCTGATCTCGGTATGCCGCACAAATGCGTTGAACAAACTACAGAACTCGCGTACTCGTCTTGCTAGGCAGTCTCATCTAATGCAAATTTACACAGATTTACAAGATAAGCTTCATATCCTTCTAGGCTGCGACCTCATATAATGATTTCCTCACGTGTTCTTGTTGGCTAGGAAAACCTACGACTGCTTTAATGTGTTTTATGTTGAATGTTCCGGGCTTATGAAACATACATATCTATATTATATGAGATGCTAGGCTAGAGTGCAATTGTCAGCCCAGAGGAATTGTACCGTATATACAATATTCCACGTGTTTTGATAACATACCTGGAATATTTTCTTCACTTGTTACACTTAATCCAGTAATGAGAACATATCATACTGATGATTTACCCAAAGAATGCCATTCGACATTTCGTAAATGTTCTTATCATACTGTATATTGAACTTTGTCCTAAAGTTACAAACAGCCACGCTGGATTGATGACAATTACCATGCGTTTGGGGATAAAACCATTCAAGAATGCCTAAAACAAAAACGTTCGGACAAAAATAATGTACACATGAAAAAACTACATTGGAAAGAGGTTCTGCTTAAAAGCGGACATGTGGTTCGTCTCTTGCTCAAAAGTTCCCTAATATGGCGATAGGCAGGCATTCTAAAAGTTCCACTTTAACCAATAGACAGATGTCATTTTGCTTAATAGATACTTCTTGTGAATGCAACAAAAACGTAGACAACCCCAATAGTTCAAAGGCAGTGTGGGGATGTACCTGATATCTGATATTGTTTCAACTTTTGGTTTATTTTGGTATACCAGGCACTGCGAATCTATCAATTAAACCTGTTTTTACAGGGTGTATACTATAATGTGAGCTTCGTTTTCTCCTTAGGTCGATAATATGTTACTAGGCAGAGATGAACGATGTTTAAAACAGTAAGAAGGAAAGTTTCACTATGTTAACTAACCTTTATACGGAAAAATGGTTCCTATATTGTGATGAAGTGGTTTCCATTAAAATGTTAAACTATTTATACTGTAATTTCATTATTTGCTGGGAGTTTCAAGTGCAATTTGACTACTTCATATATATCACCAATAAATATAAGCACAGAACATCTTAAATCTGTATTCTCAGTATGTTTTTTATATTGCTTGCTTGAAGTATGTTCTTTTTAACAAATTATTCTTTAACATGTCTGTTGATAAAACTGCTTTGATTGGTGGGTTGAGCAAGTTTGAGAACAGAGGGGTTATCGACAACCTGGGGTTTGTCATTCAGTCTTCTTGTTAACATTGTAAACGTTAACATACGTAGCTCAAACCAGTATTCATAACCCCTTAAATAGCATCATTGGACTAGTACCAGGCTAACAGTTGTTTTCAAAATTCTACCTGTCTTTGAGTCAGGTTTTTTTTTTTGATAGGCCTATATTAGAATCCAAAAAGCCTAGTCAAGTGATGGTCTGATTTAGTCAGGAATATCTAAGGTCCATCAAGTTTACTCTTTGAAACCCTTATATCCAGTGTACCATAGATAATTGTACACTAAAATACTCCTGGATTCTCCCAATTTTACTGAATATGAGGTTTTAGATTTGTCATTGGACGGCACAATTAATTAAGACGGTCATTGGCCAAAGGACCTCACTAATGGTTAACTTCCCTAGCTCCTCTTATTCGACTAAACAAATATGTAGACAAAAGGGAATCGAGATGGGGCTTTCCCCCACTTATCTCTATAGGCATTGTTTTAAAGGTTTCGTGTTTACTCCACTTTAGGTTTCATAAAGCCAGTGATAACTAGGCAATTGAAAAGATCACGTTGTGTAAATACTAGTCGGTAGAATGTTTGCCAATTAATTGGAGTCACCAACTGATACATTGAACCACAGATACACCAGTACACTGTGTCCTCTACAGAAAGAATTCCCATCCTAAGATATAGCCAGAACGGTTCCCAAAGGGAAATCAAAATGAGTTGTTCTTGAATCAAAAGGAGGGTTCTAATGGAAAAAGTACAGTACCACAAGTTGCCTACATTTATAAAAGAAAGCCTGCCAATTCAGTTCAAAATAGAATGACGTTGCAAGGTTTGGAAGCTACAGTTTATCAGAAATGTAGAAAGAAAGAAATATGCTTTGAAGTGGTGTATCGACAGCTTCAAGAAAGTTATGAGAGGAGTTGATGCAATTATGAAAATGCAGTCCGCAGTTAGGGCTATTTCGTGGTCAACTAATAGTGCCACGACGCCGTTATTAGGCATCTTTACACGTTCGATATCGAGCCCTCACGACTTAAGTCACAAGTCACATCCGCCTCGAAACTTCCCCTCATTTTGTTCTAAAGACATCGGCGATTGAAATAGACTGTTTTAAATATAACCTCCAGAGGAATCCGACGCTAAACGTGTTGAAATTTGTCCATTAAAACAACTAAGCAATTAGGCAATATGAATACATAACAGTAAAGTATCATTAAAATATCACCTCAACCTAGGAGTGTTGTATCATTCATTATCTTTCCCTTACAGTCAATGCAGAGCCCTTACTACCAGCTCCCTGATACTAAAGCGAAGGTACTTCCTTATTTGCAGTTGCAGGTAAATCCATGTTAGCCAAGCCCATTGCATGCATGCATCGGTGTTCCTGTGTACAGTGCGTGTAATTCGTTTGAACAAGTTGACTTTGAGAGAAAAAATCTTACCTTTCAGCTAACTCAATGGTATTAAGCGGTGACGTGTCTTTAAACATTTGTTTCAAATAGTTGGAAACTGGGCCGTAAAACTCCATCTTACTAAGAAACTTCCCATCCCACCAGACCCGGACAGTATCATTTCCTGCAATTAGAGGGTAAAGACTTTGTACGCTGATACGGAGCCAAAAAGTGTGCTTGTCAATTTAAACAGCAAAAACAAACAGAAATGAAAAACTTCGATTACTGAAAAAGACTTAATTCTTCAAATGTATGTAAAGTTTTCCCAAGTTGAGATTGTGTGATAGATCTATCAGAGGTTTCTCCAACCAGGCTTCCAAGGACGTCCATGGCAAGGATGCAGCAAAGCGAAGTTGAGTTGCTGAATTACGTTACCAGTCGTGCCATTATCATTATCTTTAAGGCGAATGAAAGTCTTATTTTGGAATTTGTGACTGGCAAAGGCTTCCCTAGTTATCATAAATGGGTCCATTTTGAAGAGAAAGATAAGAAAGTTATCATAAAACATTTAGGTCCTTTTGCTGACATGCTCGAGACCGTCGCAATAATGAGGACTATCCCACGACATCGTTCGACCCCTATACCGATATTACGTTGCCAGTATGAAGAATCCCTTTAGACAATTCGATTGAATACTAACTTGGGTAAATACTCCTAAAAGCTTTCTTCCAATAACATCGTTCTTTTTCCGAGTAATATTTTTTAAATATCATTTGGAGAAAGTTTTATAGTGTGTGCCATTTGTTTACAGTGTAAACATAAAAGGCAATCATGATCATTTTAGTACCCTTTTAAGATGGAATCAGCTGGATGCAATGACTCATGTAATACCGTTGACTTGATCTAGTATAACTCAATAGTACGGTAGCTATGCAGTGCAAACATGCACATGAAAAGTCTAGCATAATGCTGTGCCTGACGTTCCCATGCTATTTTGCCCTTACAAAAAAGAATGTGTTAACCTGTGTCAGTTACCATACGTGATCATATGTGGAACACACAGGGAAACCTGGCTCCTTTGGTGAAAAACCTTCTTTTTGGAACCCTCGGGAGTCTGGACACAGGTTTGATCAGGTTTTACACGACCTTCCTGCCTTTAATTTGAAGCCACATGTTTTGACTCAAATGTGTCGGTTCATACGATTTTTAATTGTCAAAGGTTTTGCCAATCAAACCTGTGACAAAGTGAGACAACTGACAAACCTAGTCAATCTAACCGGAAGACATAGGTTTTCCTACAAATCCATGCAAAAATCAATGTCAGAAGAAACGTGAAAAAACCTGCGGATTTGGAGCTAATTGGCACACCCTTTTCGTTAGGACGGTCGCACGTCCAGAACAGCGGTTACCGGCTGGTTCCTAATGTCTTGCTCTGATGTCCTCTTTTGTATATTAGTCGAAATGACACTTTATGTACGGTAGGAAATGGTCAGTGTCAGCTTAAAGTAATGGAACCACATGTACCCTAGCTGTCGTTTTAACAGACGTTTTCCAGGATTCAAAATACGGAAACTCTTAGTTACTTTACTTCCCACCTATTTCCCTGGTGACTATTGCAGCGGCCTTGCGAAATTTTCTATCAAACAAGTCTGTTAATCCATCAGTAACGCCACTATTGTGTAACGTACACTGTAATGTTTGAATGACTGGAAGTACGGAAGATTTGAACAGTCGCAATACGCCAAGTTAAAGAAGCAAGTACCATGAGTCAAAATGGATTTTCGAACTCTGTTTGGACAGCTATGGCTCCCTTTTCAAAACCTGATGCCATTTTTTGAGAAAGGTGTAGACCAATACGAGTTCCTTATACGTTATTCCGTCTTAAAAGAACCAATTTCTTGTAACAGCAAAGACAAGGAGTTAGGAATAATTTCATAAACTGCATCCTCAGAGACAACGACAGTCTCCTCATCGCAAGTAAGACAACTAGTTGTGATGAACGGACTAACCATTCGTAGGACCTGTGACGAATAATCACGGACTATCGCCAAAATGACACTCTCTCTGGCTATCCAAAGGGAAGCAGAAATATTTAATGAAAATGGTGAAAAACCATGGAATGCGGCGATCAATTTTGAATTTAGAACTTCTTTATAGGGCGTAGCACTATCACCATCCATGCTTAAAATGTTTAAAGAAATCACGCCTAACCATGTTTACGTAGTTTTTTTTTTTTTCCTGTTATGTCACACTATCATCGGTTGGGTAACTAAAACTCACAAAAGTCGAAAAGAAACAATAAATTGCCAACCTGGAGAAGTATATGATATGCATCATAGGACCAAGACAATCTTAGTTTTACTAATGATTCCGTGACGTTACACCCTCAGACAGCTTTTATCAGGTACGCTTAGTCCGATAAAATCTATTTGTCAATATTACGTCAAGAAATAATAAGTCTACATTTTACTTTCGTGGTCTTCTCATACCGATCATATATTTACAAAGAATGGCAATTTCTTGGTAATTTTCGACAATGGATGGACGCCATTTTAAGTAAAACTCACAAAAAACGGATCGTAATCAGATCCGATATCGCTGTAGAGTGACCTTGGCTTAGGGTTCCTCAAAAATACCGTAGATTTTTATTTTCTTTTAAAGACATAAAGACCTGAGTGGAAAGCCACCATTCCGGTGGCTTTCCACTCAGGTCTTTCAGAGAGAATATATTATTTTCTAACCAGTAGGATGAAAAACCACTTTATCAATTTTCATCCGATCGGAGGAATATTTTGCCATGAGGGGTGTCATTTTAAAATGTCTCACATGAAGCAATACAATACTACGGAGCAAATTCAACGGAGAAAACGTTCAAAAAAGGAGTTATTTTTTTATTTTAGGAAAGAGATATTTAGGCTTCTTTAAAAAGCTTGTTTATAAGGAAATAATGCAGTTTCATAATTTTTGGTTGTTCACAGTGCTGATCTTGAGATATCGAACAATTTTGCTACTTTTTTTCAAATTATCCTAAGCTAGTTTTATAGTCGATATAGCCGCAGGATTTGTGCCATTTTAGGCATAACGATAAGCAAGGAGATGGTGCTATCATTTGTTTGTAAATTTCTACACATTTAAACAGAACAACAGAAGTTAATGCAAAATAGGCAAGTTTCCTCAGATTTCCTTTTTCTTTATTTCTGAACGTATTCTGTGTCTTTGAAATTATTACTGCTTGAATGTTTGAATATGTTTTCCTGTATATCTTTCATTTATCTTTCATCATACTGAGAATAAACCAACAATAGTGATATATATTCCCCGCAACACCCAATGGCTGAGCTAGGGATTTTGGTCAAATAGTCTGCAGGGGCGCTTAGAAGGAGTAAATGCCCTGAGTCTCAGCACGATCGAAGCCACGGCTTTTCAGACCAGGGAGTTGCAACAGACTTCCCAAGTATTTCCGCACTTGGCAGACGACTACTTTGTCATTTTTCCTCAGAGAGTTTTTTTTTTTTTACTAAAACATGGTTAAATTAAAAACAAAAATAAATCCTCCGCAGAAGAAAATTCGGGAGGGGGGCAAAATTCTTTTAGGGGGAAAGGCTCCGCGCCATCATGAGTTTTGAGCCAAACTGCCTCTCAGATCCATGGAAATGGCTTTTCTAAAGCCTATTTATCACAAAAACTGAGTGAACTGTTAAAAAATGTTGATGTTAATTTTTCTCCATATTTTTCTTCATGTTTCTTCGTTTTTTAAGGTTTATTATTTATTAGGGGAGAGCAAGTTCCCCCCTTGCCCCATTTTATATCCCTTTCTCTCACATTCTAGTATGAGGACGGTCATTATGTTATGTGTTATTGTCAGGTCTTGATTTAAGATTCTAATGTAACAATGGGCTACTTTGTGAAGATAAAGAATAAACCTGTTAGAACCAAAAAGCAAGCCATATTACAGGGAGAAAAAGTTTGGAAATTAATCACCGTAAGGTGTACATTTTTGGTATCTGGAAATCAAGATAGATAAGTACACAAAGAAACATTAATTGAGAGACGTAATTTACATCATGCGAACATTCTGAAATAGCCATTAATTTAAGAACATTGCAAGAAATAGCCAATTTTCTACCTTTTGAGACCACGAAAGTACAGAAATAAGCGTTTTCATGGAATTATAGCGCAGTGTCAGAAATAGCCATTTGTCATGAGAATGGTCACTTAAAGAAGAGCAACATGTAAACTGCTCATTAAAACTCTTAAACCATTATTTAATCTGAATGTTCTCTTCAAATGATTCTGAAAAATGTTGTGGAAGCTATTTTGGTATCTTTGTAAACTCTTTTTATTGTGGTCTATGGTGACGATAATCCCCGACAACAAGAGGGCTATTTGCGCTACGATTATGGTTGCGCACTTTATAACAACTTTCATTGGCCAGGAGGTTGAATTCAATGTCAGTTTGTGTATTTTGTAAGTTTTTAATCACGCTTGTGTGGAAGCATTTTACTTAGCACAGCGACAAAATTCAATAGTGCGTTTAAAACATGAAGATAGGTCTCTGCAAAACCTATCCCTATATAACAGAAGATGACCCTTTCAAAGAGCTTTTATTGTTTCAAAATTCTATAAAATTAGGGTTATCAGATCAGGAAATGAATTTGAAATGTCTGGTAACGAAATGGGAGGCTCGAAATTGAATTGTTTTGTTTATTTCATTCGAAAGCTGCATGTACTAGTAATATTGTGTTATAAATCTTTAAAGTAACCCATTTTATCAATAACGTTGTAGATAACATGACGTACTATTAGCCGTTAAGGAGGACCGAACAATGGTTCATTACTACAATTGGCTGTTCAGTGAGAGGCAGTGTTGATTACAATTGTGTTACAATAGAAGCTCCATAACTAATGGATTCAAAATAAAAACGTGCAAAAAATGTTACAGTAAATCATCAAATTAATTCTGTTGCATTGTGTGACTCTACATCCCCTTTCACTTTATTCTGAGATACAGGTATAAAATATCGACACTCATGTTGATTTTTAAATGCTTGAATGGGCATATAATAAGTACTGAGTTCTTGACAAGATTGGGCATAAAGTATTTTCCCACACGAAGTTGGACTCCATGGAAAATTTATGAAATGATGTTAATGTCGTCATGTTAAAGTTTGATGAACGTTTTAAAAAAGAAGAAAAAAAGGACCACAATCACAATAACTTTGCCCCAAATTTGTTTGCTAGGTTTTAGATTTCTACTAAGCTTTGTGTGCAAACCATGTATAACCCATATCTTTCACTAAAACGACAATATTCCAGCTTTTCACTAACAACCAATCCAAAGTACAAGTAGAAGAAATATCTCTCATTGATTCGTAATGATATCATATTTACAAGTTCGGTACAAAGCAATAGATCTATCGAAAGCAATACAACAAACATACCGAAATGAAACAACATATAAGTTCACAAGATTGATCTCATAGGGACTGGTTGTCTCAGCCGTACTACAAAAACGAGCTGACAAAAAGTGACGTGAAATTTTACAAATTAGGCTTGGTGTAAAATAGAATATCAGTTCCAAAATTTCGTGATTTGTTGTTGTTCTCTTTAAATAATGGACAAAAGTGCCCAAAATGTCCACAAAGCGTTTAATTAATTCAAGCAAAATGATAAATCTACTCAGCCTTTCTAAGTACCCATCATACAAATCAAGAGCATGTTGGGAAGAGTAAATCACTGAGACGTGTAAGAGTTTGCTGTTAATTAACAAACACATCTTCGAGTTATAAAATTTCTGAAATAATTCAGCCTAATATCACAAAAAAATCAGAATGGACAACTGCAGGTTAGAGTTAGGCCAAACTGTTCATTACGCAATGTATTGTAAAAGACGTACCGAGAGAAAACATATTAAAAAGTTTGGGATATTAGTGAATGTAAATGTCAAAGACAACCGTGATTCGAATTTAGTTAAACAATTACACTTTAGACCCCCAGATGCTTCAAATATCCAAAATTGATAGCCACTCCCACTTTCAGATTTTTTCATTTATCAAACAAAAAAGGCTGTTTGTAACGGAATCTCACAGGCTTGTGCAAAGATTCGTCAGAATATACACTTGACACCTACGGGAGCTACAGTATAGTCGTTGCAATCAAACATAAAATTGTCAGTGACTTCAATTTCTTTACCTGTTTCATCTGCAATGGAATTGGTACGTACTTGCCTGAAAGTACAGAAATGGCTCATTAAAACCTGAGCTCACAGAAATTACAGTTTTGCAATGTAATAAAATGTAACAGTCTTACATCTGTTTAGTCTAAAGGTGTCGAGTTGATGGGCCCTTTCGGGGATTTTTTTTATTCAAAACATTCGTGGGGATCGAACATGACAGAATTTACATCCTGCATGCTGTAAATTTGTTATAGAATCTATATTTTGCGGTAGAGGGCTTTTATAAATGCATTACTTTAAATTACATCCGAGCGCGTCATAATATCGTTAACCATCACATAAAGTAACAGGAAGTGCATATTAAACCGATTCATGGGCCAACTCTTACGGCCGTCAGGTTTGTCGCATTATCAAGTTATGACAGTTTGTGTTTTGTGTTCTGGAATGTGCATCCAACCTGTTAATTTGTTGATATGTATCAGTCCAACTACCCTTTGGAACTTTTGACCTTTCATCAACTGTTTCGTCCCCAACTAAAATAATTTATTATTGTTTGGCTACCTCCTTAGACAATTGTGTCGGCTAGTTTCAGAGCTATTTAATAATGTTACGGGAATCGTGAGAATGGAACCACGTACTCCAGACATCGAGGGAAATATATTGAATGGTAAGGGGACCATTTGGAAAGTATCCTAGAATGCATCATTATTTTAAATGTTTGATTGTGTTTTCCTTTGAATATATGATTTATTTTTGTATATGCATTATCCAATCTTAGAAAAAATGTGTTACTTCGGTGTATTAGTAGTACGCATACAGCCTATGTTTAACTTCCTAATAACTGAGGATGGATATTTGAGAGCATGGGAACCAGGTACCAATGAGCACGGCCACGGTACACGACTATCTGTATCTTCAGGAGAACTTTGTTAAAGAACCGACTAGACCATGATGTTTGTTTTAATCTTACCCAAATTCAAGGTCCATTGAAATTAAAAAAAAAAAACATTTTCATTTTATGTTTCCCCAAACTCTGAACTTAAATATTTATTCTACTAACGCCTATTGAGGAAAAGTCACATTGCAAATGATTGTTAAATAAATTTTTAAGCTATTAATTTTAAACGAATTCTCATGCTGTATGTGATAATGTGATCTAATTACCTTTGCTCAACTTTACAGATAGATGAAAACCTATTTAGTACTGCAATTACATTTACACCTTTTGCCTGATCCGTCATCAATCGAAAGTATAACTCATATTTTGCAGCCGTCCGCAAAATGTTTTCACTTTGGGTGAAAATACGAGACTACTGTATGAAGTTTGACTAACAAAAATGCGACTGCAAATCTGTGTATTCCGTTTGAAATTTATTGAAAAATTCCCTTTGAATACGACGTTACGAAAAATGCGATTGCAAATCCGTGTACTCATTTTGTCGCGCATTCTTTTAAACTTCCAAACAGCTGTGCAGTTACTTTGAATTAATCCCCTTTCCTTCAAATTGATTTCAGCTTTATGAAGAATGATGCAATTCTTTTTAAGGAGAGAAATGGCGTTCAAGATCGAAATTCTTCCTCTTTTATATTCTTGCTTGCTATTTTGTTGTTATGGACAGGATGAGTTGTGATACCTTCTGGAATATGAATACAATGTATAACTTTACGTAAACTTTTTCTCCCTCTCCATTAATTTACTTCACATCTGCATCAAACATTCTAGGGTCCCTTTCTACATACATAAAATGCTTTTCATATTAATTTAATATTTTAATAAAATTTAATTAAATTTATTAAAATAGGTAGGCGGTGGCATTATCTGATACTACGTATGCTGCCCCTTGTTTCCAATTTTTTATTTTTTTCCTTATGCGTTCTTAACGACTATTCTGTCTTGTAATTAGACAGGTAGCATCTTTGTGCTGTGGGTGTTTTCTCAATGCATTAGAATCAAACGTATTTGTTCTACCCAGCCCGAATACGAAAAACATGTCAATAACCTCGTGGAATTTTTTCTCAATAATGAGTACCCCCTACCCGTTATAAAAGCGGGAATCAGCAAGGCTTCCGGTCACAACCGGGACAAACTACTGTCTTACAAAACTAAAGTTAAAAATACACGCATTCCACTTGTTTTTGATTATTCGTCTAAAACAGAAAATTTACATAAATGTATTCGTTCAGATGTTGCTATTCTTCGGGCAGATAGTTCAGTCTCTGAACTTTTTGAAGACCCCCCTTTAATGCGAGACCACAACCCCCCAACCTCAAATCCCTCCTCACATCATCCAGGCTTCGTGCAGCTGGAAACACAGGCAACAAAAAGTGTGGCAAGGCTAGGTGTCAGGTGTGCTCTTTCATTATCACTGACGAAACTTTTACACCTCCGGGCACTACTTGTAACATCCCCCCCCCCCCCTTAAACTGTGACACGGCTAATGTAGTTTATTTACTGTGCTGCAACGTGTGTGAGAAAGGCAACTATGTGGGTCAGACCGGTGACGTAGTTTTTTGGGGAAGCTGTCCTAGGACAGAAATCTGGCTATGCGCTCGGTTTTTTGGTCTGATGCTAGCTGAAATGGTCCGTGACGCATACGGACACTATACACGCACGTAAGTGCAGAGAGTTCACACTCCGAACAAAGATGCACGAATACGTACCAATACAACTCACAGCAACCCACTCAGTGCACTACTGAGCGGACAACGAACGATAACGCTACGCTGTGGAGCGA
Source organism: Holothuria scabra (assembly GCA_037179385.1). NCBI lineage: Eukaryota > Metazoa > Echinodermata > Holothuroidea > Aspidochirotida > Holothuriidae > Holothuria > Holothuria scabra. The sequence continues at coordinate 35,881,980 of CM074198.1, forward strand.
ACCAAATAACGGCTGTACGGAAGTTGATAAGTGCCATCTCGACGGTCGGAGGGTTTCGTCGAACTTTCAATGGTTTGGGGGATATCGAGGGTGATTCATGTAGGGGTGAGTCCGTTCTATCACTATGCTTCTGCTGACCGGGGGGAAATTGGTACTGGGGCACCACAGCCCAGAAAAGGTCCGAAAATTTGCTTAGCATATATATATGTATATGTGTATATATATATATAAATATATATATGTGTGTGTGTGTGTATATATATATATATGTGTGTATATATATATATATACATACATATATATATATATATATATATATATATATATATATATATATATATATATATATATATATATATATATATATATATATATATATATATATATATATATATATATATATATATATATATATATATATATATTGCTAGTACTTTCAACGGGCATTTTGGCATTGCGACTTTCAACGGTCATTATGGTAAATATTTCAAAAATGTTTCGCCGGACTATGGGGATGATTCATGTAGGAGTGGGTCCATTCTATCAGCATGCTTCCGATGAGCCGGGGGCAAATTGTCACAGGGGCTCCAAAGCCCCGAAAATGTCAGATAATTTATTTCTATAAGGTGGGGCTATGGTTGGGATGGGTACGTATTTTGCAAGGATAGCCTTTTCGTGGAACCGGGACCCTCTTTATGTTCACAACTTTATTACGATAAAAATGAAATAATGCACTTTTTTCGCATGTAAAGTTTTGAATTAATAACGAACCCACATTTTGCGCGATCTTAACAGAACAATGCCAGTCAAATTGGGCACCATAATAACTTTTAGGGTAATTCGTTCTCACTTGTTCTCTAGTTTTTTTCCGTGTGGTTTCATTTTTATTCCACCTTAGGGTGGTCAGGCACAATAGACCTATTTTCTGTCGTCTATGTGCTTCGGTCCGGGTGCACTGTACCCATGCGGGCTAAAGGAACGACTGGCGGGAAAAAATAATGCCTCCATGGTACTGTTCTTCGTCCATATTATGTGTGTATGGGACTATGATTTGGGTTTTTTTTTATTTGTTTTTGGTTTTTTTTTTTGTTTTTGTTTTTTTCTTGTTGTAAAAGGGTCTACTAGCATAAGCTTTACTTCCTCAGTCCTCCTCCACCGCCTTGTTTAAATGTTGTATCATTTCGTATTTAAACTATGGGGATAAACTCAAACTCAACTCAGATATTATCCTGGTTTTGCCGTAACGGCAGGCCGGTTTTGCGATGTGTGTACAGGGCACTTGCAGAGATTCCAAGCCCACAATTACCCAAAGGTGGCATACTAATGAAAATGCTAAACTGTGGAAACTCTCAGTTGTAGGCTAAGTGAAAATCCCAAAGACCTGACAAATCGCTTGCATAAGATTCATTCAATTTTTTGTGTGGATATTCACTGGGTTCCTTCGTAGACAACTCTTTTATTGGTAAATGCATGGCAACGGTGGTCGAACTTCCTCATTATGCGTTCTTAACGGATATCCTGTCTTGTAGTTAGAGAGGTAGCATCTTTGTGCGAACAGGGAGGTGTGATCTAGTTACACCTCCCTGGTAAGATGGGGTAGAATTTAAGGCCGCAGATACTTTGAAGTCAGTCGCGTAGCAACAGAGTGCCTAGGGCGGGGCCAAGCTCCCCCCCCCCCCCCGATGTTGTTCAGATTCCCAAGACTTTTTGCGTCCTGATAAACATTGTTCCTCTGGCATCATGTATGTCATGTATGTCACTTATGTCACTTGAAAATTCGGCCACAACAACAACATAGAGACAATAGTTTAAGGTCACGGGGTCAATAGCCTACGGAAGCTGATGAGGGGCGTGCTACGTCCGCAAATTTTCCCCGAATGGAGCACAATGGTAAAGGGTTAAGAACGCCTAAAATTCAAAATTGAAACAAGGGACTGCATGCGTAGTATTAGATAATGCCACCGCCTAACCATTTTCATTCATTAATTTTTCTGTGCGTCTCCAAACACAAGAAATTGACAATTAACTTGTATTAGGCAACAATCCTCGACAAAAATAGGTGGGAAAAACAAGCAAAGCAGGCAATGAACGGATCATTATCCCCCATCACGCCCCCATTCAATCTTGTGGCGGCCCAAGGCGTCCTGAAACTTTAACCTTGATACGGGATCGGGGTTTGTCCCCTCAGGGACTTGCAACTCCCTGGTCCCATGTATTTTTGTTGAGGATTGTAGCTAGCGTAGCCATAGACATCTTTTATGCATGTGTGTGCTTTGTGGGGTAGGGTGGAAGTAGAAGTTTTACAAATGAGTCAAGATATTGTACAGTAGTTACTAAAATTTTCTTTGTTTTGTTCCTACTAATATATTTTTTCTTAAAACAGAAAGAAATAGCCCTGGTTTTATTTCTTTACTTGGCAAAAGTCAAGACCAAAACAAGAGAGTAAAAGCATACAGTTGATTTTAAAAGCAAGCAAATCCCCCCCCCCCCTTAAGGTCTCCATACAATAGCAATTTCAATGGGAACTTAGAGTGGCAAATCATGATTTTGATTAGGCATAAATCAAACTTTATACAAATAAAAACCATGAGTCATTCAATTGAGAAATTTTGCATTTGTTTTTCTTGACATGTGTGTGATTAATTAAACATAATTGATGTGCAGGTTTTAGATTTTCGTAGTTTAAATCAAAGGACCAATCCTCTGACCCCAAACTACACTTCTTGTGTGGGGTAACAGAAACTCCGACTCAATTGGCTCGGCATTTTGATCGACTGCTAATTCAAACAGTGCAGCGCAAAACAGTGCAAGACACCAAAGCTTGTATTGCACAGAATTAACTGCGCCGAGAGTGTTTTGATTACATACATACTCACCCTGAAGCAATAAACCAGGCTGAGATTGTGTCTGGATGAGGATTAATTTCAGACAATTGCGGGAGGGGCTAAGTTAGAAGGTTAGGAGCATTGGTACTGTTTGGGGTGAGAGAATTGGGCCTTTAAGGCATGCATGGTAAGACTATTTCCAAGTATAAAACAGTTCAATGGCCAGCTGGTGCAATAAACGGAGGAACAAACGACGCTTTGACGCAGTGGAGAACCTTTTCGACCACCCTATTTAGACTCTAGCTGTCAAACAGGTCCCCCTTTGGCATGTAGTAAACATTCATAGTGGAAGTATAAATTTCCAACCACGTGTTTCAAAAAATAAGGGATATTTAGCTGAAATTAACAGGGCCGAAGACACTGAGAAGTTCCATTTCCGCAATCTGAGAGGCATTTTTAGCCAAAATTTTCTCTGTACACTATGCGCCGACCAATGATGGCGCTCCGCTTAGAAAGTGTTATTCCTGCTTGCCCCCCCCCCCCGACATCAACCTTTGCCCCCCCCCTCCTCAGACCCCAACTGAAAAAGTCTGGTTACGCTACTGCAAATCTGCAAAGAAAAGGGCACTATTTAAGATATTAGGCTCTATAAAATAGAACAGTAATTTGTGCACAATGTGATTTTACCAATGCACTTGGTTGTTATCTTCAACCATTCTCCTTCAAGACCTAGAAAATAGTGTCATTTATTCCATTGAAAGAGGAAATGGAAAGGTAAAAAATTGAAAACGCCCAGCAACAATTGGGGGAAAACAAAAGAAGTTAGCTGAGACTTAGAAAAATGATTTAGTCATCACTCAGTTTGATACGTATGCATGGAAAAAGGAAGTTAATTTTCAATGCTCCCAGCTCTACCGTCCGTTGTTGGTAATCCTGCATTCTGATTGGTTGAGCAGAGATCTGTTGTTTCACTGCTCACGGTCAATAAATGTAAAGAAAGTGATAAAGGTAAAGTTTTTCACACATTTTCAGTGGTAGGAATAAACCACATTTGTCTGATCATTACTGTCTCATAAGCCGTCTTGACTCCAAATTAGCCACATAATGGACTAGACTTCGCCTCGACCCTTATTTTGCCAACTTGGAGTCTAGACGGTTTATTATTTATTATAAATGCGACTTATCCCTTAAATATCGGTACCACCACTTCATTGAGATTTTAAGTCAATTTGAAATATCCCGCAGGTGCACTTTCGTTTTAGTGTTTATGTAAAATGAGCCTATGCTGGCATGAAGCAGTTTACTCACCCAAAATGAACAGAATTCAAGAGATGAACATATCGCTCTGATATGGTTTCAATAAAAATGGTTGTTCTGTTAAAAAACATATTTTAAAGGTATTTCATGAAAAGCACTGCTAGCTATATGATCATATTACTATGGAAAGGTGTAGCTACATACATCCAATAGGACTTGCCATCGGACGGCTCTTTACAAAAATTAAGGGGTAAAATAGTCATCTGGGGGACTCGATCTACATGCAGTGCAGTGAGATTAGGCATTTAACATTTCAAAAGAAATTTACACTTTTCAATGGCAGAAGAAATCCTATTTTCGACTTTTGGTACATACTTTCAAAGTTTATGTAAAAAAGCACAGGAGGGTCGTTCGTAACTCCACCCTCCCTTGGTGACCTCCATGGATCTTGCGGGTATGAAAATTTTATATATTTTAATGCGTTGCGTTCGCCTGCTTCAAAAGGACCTTTAGCTAGGAATGACAATATGACAATGATACTGATAAATCAGTTCCCATTATCTCTGATAGCACAGGAACCGGTACCTTCCATGTATCCCTACGGCACCCTTAATCCCCACACCAGGATGACACTCATTCAGTGAACTAAAAGAGGCGGTAATTAACCCTGGGTGTCACCTATCAATCAGGGGCACGCCACTTGTTCTCTCTCGTTTTGCTTTAACTGCTGTTCCCTATTTATTTCCCCAATGCCACAGCCTCATCGTAAAAAAAGAATGTGGATATATTTTAGTCCGCCCCCCCCCCCCATCCTTACAATTATTTTGTCCGCTCAAGATTCGCCAGAATCGCGTCACTGCCTTCCTGTAATACTTTGTATTTGGTCACACAATTTGTTATTATAGTATTTGGCCGGGAAAGAACCACCAAAAGAAGAATAATGTGAATTTTTTTTTGTCGGCATCTTAATTGTCTCAGAATTCTGACTTAACAACTCAGAATCCTAAGAAAATTGAGATGCGAACAAAAACAAAAAGTCACCATTTTTTCTGTCCCCTCTCGGCCACCGTACAAAATCGATCAGTGAAGCAGAGCAAAAAAAAACCAAAAAACTAGACCCGGACCAAAACATCTAGCTTTTTTTGTCCTACCCCAGACCAAAAAAACTAGCTTTTCTTGTCCTAGGACCAAAAAAACTGTAAAACTCCAGTGTTTTGGGTCCCATCGGACAGGGGACCAAAAAAACTGCCACACCGGCACCAAATTTAGACTGAGGTTTAACAACCACAAAAAAACTATTCTAGACAAATCATTAAATTTTCCTACATTCAAACTTGTCACTAGTAACTCAAACCACATTTTGTCTAATTTAAGATGTATCCTACTCAATTCTAATTACCCATCTGTCACTCAAAGGCTTAAATCCGAAAGCAAATGGATGCTAAAACTGTCAACACATACCCGCGGCCTAAACAATGATCTTGGTGTTTTGAGCGACTTCCCTTCTGTGGTTTACAGGGAAGCCGCTACTGTTTAACATTCTCGATAGGATTTGTATTTTTTTTTTTTTTTGTTTTGTTTTGTTTCTAATTGTTGCTAAATTTTTCTTCACTCCGCATTGACGCTGATGACGAAGTCTTTGAAATATACGTTTCTGTTATCTTGTATGTGCTCTAATATTGTCATATTTGTGGTGTTTTCTACTTATTCTTTTATATATAAATATATATATATATATATATATATATATATATATATATATATATATATATATATATATATATATATATGGATGGATGGATGGATGGATGGATGGATGGATGGATGGATGGATGGATGGATGGATGGATGGATGGATGGATGGATGGATGGATGGATGGATGGATGGATGGATGGTGGAGGGATAGATAGATAGATATATATATACATATATACATCAAATGTCGACCGCAATGCAAGTATTATCACCTATTCAGCCTTAAACAATCAACTTTACTGTCAATAAAATTCCATGCACTAAATATTCTTTACTGTACAAGAACAAAAGGCCGAAAGTCACCAAGGGAGCAACGAGGAAAACAGACAAAGAAATCCAAAGGAAAAAGTACAGAAAACACATTCCTCCATACAAATAAAAACTCACATGTATGAATGTCGTAGGAATTAAGCCCTCGAGTGGTTGCCTCTAAGTTTTCATTGTCTCCGAGTCACCGTGACCATATATTCACGGTTAGTAACGAAGTTAATACACTATTTAAAAGCAATGTATGTACCTCAAAGGACCAATTTCGGTTAAGCACAGGGTACTACTAATTTACACACTGTCGCCTATTAAAGTAACGCAATAACTTTGAACACGTACTTTTTTCTAGACCTTATTCGAGCTGAAGATATACAAAGCACGGTATTAGGAGGAACAGCCACCCCACTAAACACGAAACCTGCATTAACAACTTCAAAGGTAGTGACATCACTTAGAACTACTTGTCCCACCCTTGCATCGGTGTTCACAAACATGGGAACAACTGCCGTCAAAACAACGAAAATTACAGCAACTGCACAAGAAACTCATCCACCAGGTACGGCGTCAACGCCCTTCACCGAGGAAGTGTTTACCAAACTTGAAACAACGAAAGATATAACCCCAAAGTTTTCTGCCGAGGAAATCACAACTGCGAAAGAAACGACTGTCGATCTAACACCAACGTCCACAGACAAAGAAGTCACAACTAAAGTAGAAACAACGAAGGATCTAAAACAAAGGTCCTCCACCCATGAAGTCACAAATGCCATTGACACAACCACTGATCAACCACCAAAGTTCTTCACAAAGCTAGCCACAAATGCACCAAACACAACGACGGATCAAACGGATATCACGACAGCTAGAACTCCAACGATAGGTGAGTAACCTCCTTCTCATTGCAGAACTTGATCCAAATATGGGGGAGGGTATAGAAGTATTACAAATACACTAAAGTAACGATGATTAAAGGTATATACATGTAGGTCCTTGAGGATGGGAGGGAACCTATCTTAAATGGTTTGGGAGTTTAACTTTCACGACCAGTGACCTAGGATTCCATGAACATACAATATCAAATCTTAACAGCATCCGTTTATTCGGTCCAGAAGAATTTTGACAATTAAGGTTTCAAGAATTTTCCTTCTTAATTACTGAAACATTCCCAGACCGTTCAGAATTACACATTGTCGCCAAGGGAAGACAAGACGCACACTGTATACACACCTGATTCACTCAGCTTACACGCCCGACTTGTTGTTTGAAAGTATAGGATATGCAACAAGTACACCAACAGGTCGAATACACTAAATATACCAGACATTTAGTGGCATTTGAGGTTAGCTAGGAGACCAGTGAATGCTTTCTTTTCACGCAACGTGAACAAAATTAAAGCACATCCTGTTAATACTTCAAATAGATACTTATGTTTGGATCACGGCAGAACAAAATTTCATACCGACAGTAATAAATCCGTTTTCTATATCACTGAACATAGGTTGATCACTCAAGGAAAGTTAGTCATTTCTGTATATTATAACATAATAATATCTAATATCCTAAGCACTGAATCATCATCTAAAAAACATGGAATGAAATCAGAAGAACGACGAAGCTAGGTCATAACGCTTTATAAATAAATAGAAAAACAGACGTCACTATTGTGATGCGAAGTATTCTAGGATCAACGTGGAAAACAACCCAGGAAACAACTGATTTGCTTATGATTGCCAATGAAACGACTCCAGCACCTTTAAATACTGTGGCCACGTCTACACCTATGTACTCCACGCAAGCTGAGGATATCCAAAGCACGATATACACGAATCCGGACAACAAGTGATGGTCTGATTTCAGTCGGCCATAACTGGGGTCCATCACCTTTAAATCTTTCGATTTCCTTGCTTACCTCTATCATGGATGGTTGTACACTAACTTGTATCTTAAATTCTCCAAGTTCACTAAATATGAGGGTTTCAAATTCATGTAAACAATAAATAAAGACGGTTTAGGCTGATGGACCTCACTAATGGCGGCCTACAGTCACTAAAAACAAGCGCTAATCGAATTAGTCTATTAAGAGAAATAACCTCAATCGTTAACACTGGAACCGGATCGACACCTTCGAAAGCCTCGGCATCACGTATAACTAATTTTTTTACTAACACATCGGAGTCAGAAAGCATAGGAACAACTCCCAAACCAACAACGACTAATTCGACAACTTCATTGGGAACGCCAACAGTAGCAACTAACTCCTTCACCGAGAATGTCACAAGTAAAAAAACAACAATGAATATCACTTCAGATCTACCTAACAATAAGACCATGAATGCAGCTTCAGTCGGTGAGTATACATTTTTCTGACAACTCAAATAACTCCACAGTATGGTTCTCAGCTGATGAAAACGTGTGAAAAATATTGCAGTATTAATAGTTTTGAAGGTGAGACGTATAACAGTATATAGCTGGTAGATATGAATATTATAAATCAGTTTGAGACATATCACGGTATAGGCCAAAAGTGTATTTCTGCTAATTATGAATATAATAAATCTATTGATGTTAACACCTCACTGAAGGCAAGGAACATGGAAACCACTTTTAAGATGAGCAAATACGTGTTACATGACCACTCTCCTTTAAGAGAGTAACAAGTTAAATACAATATATGTATCTTACAGGATCACCGTCTAGAGCAACACAGGGAGTGACTAATTTTCATACGACCGCAAATGAAACGACTGCATCACTTGCAACTTACTTTTCTACCATTACATTGGAGTTCACGAGCATGGAAACACCTCCCAAAGCAACAACGAACATTTCGACAACCACGGTTGAAAGGCCAACACTGACGATCAACTCCTCTCCACCGAGATTGTCACAACTGGAAGAACAACATTGAATATCACTACCGATTCATTTAATATTACCACCTTGATACCATTTACAGTCGGTGATTAAACATTTCTCGGGCAATTCTCATGAGCATCTGAAATGGTTTTCAGATGATGGAGATATTCGGACGTAAATGTTGTAGTACTTATACCCAAGTATTGAAGTGAGACATTTCACAGTATAGGCCACAAGTATATTTCTGTTAATCATGAATATAATAATAAATCTATTATAGTAAACACCTCCATGGAGGCAAGGAACCTCGAATCAAAGTTTTTATAAGGGACGAAGGTTGCAACCACTGTGAAGATGAGCAAATTCATGTTACATGACCACTTTCGTTACAAAAAGGCACAATTGTGATATAATGTTTGTATCTTACAGAATCAACGTCTAGACCAACACAGAAAACGACTGATTTATATACGACCGCAAATAAAAAGACTGCATCACTTGCAACTTATATTTCTACAATTACATCGGAGTTCACGAGCATGAGAACACCTCCCAAAGCAACAACGAACATTTCGACAACAACAGTTGGAACGCCAACACTAACGATCAACTCCTTCACCGAGAATGTCACAACTAGAGGAACAACATTGAATATCACCACCGATTCATTTGACTTTACGACCTTGAAAACATCTACAGTGGGTGAGTATTTTTTTCATTCGATTCTCATGAACTCTTGAAAATGGTTTCCAGTTGATGGAGATGTGCCGACGTCAATTTTGTAGTACTTTTACTCGAATATTGAAGGAAAGACAGGTTAGAGTGTAAAGTATCTTTCTAACTCTGCTTATGAATATTATAAATCTGTTATCCTTAACACTTCGTTGGAGACAACGAATATGGAATCAAAGTTTCAAGAACGACGAAAATTGGAAGTACTGTGAAAGTGCGGAAAATCTATTTTACATAATCACTCTCCTTAAAAGAGTCACAATTGTGGTACAATCTTGAAATCTTACAGGATCAACGTCTATACCAACACAGAAAACGACTGATTTAAATACGACCGTCAGTAAAACGACTGCATCACTTGGAACTTATTTCTCTACTCTTGCATCGGAATTCACAAGGATGGATGTTACTCCCAAAGCCACAACGAACATTTCATCAATTACCGTGGAAACACCATCACTAATGATCAACTCCTCCACCGAGAATGTCACAACTGGAGGAACAACATTGAATACCACAACCGATTCATTTGACATTACGACCTTGAAAACATCTATAGTGGGTGAGTAAACATTTCTGGGGCAATTCTCATGAACACCTTTAAATGGTTTTTAGTTGATGTAGATATGCGGACGTATATGTTGTAAGGCTAATACCCAATATTGAAGGAGACAGGAATAACGGTATTGCCCAAAAGTGTATTTCTGTAAATTATGAATATGTTAAATCTATCATCGTTAACACCTCGTTGGAGGCAAGGAACATAAAATCCAAGTTTTTAAAAAGGACGAAAATTGGAAGTACTGTGAAAGTGCGCAAAATCAATGTTACGTAACCACTCTCCTTAAAAGAGTCACAATTGTGGTACAATCTTGAAATCTTACAGGATCAACGTCTAGACCAACACAGAAAACGACTGATTTACATACGACCGTCAATGAAACGACTGCATCACTTGCAACTTATTTCTCTACTATTGCATCGGAATTCACAAGGATGGATGTAACTTCCAATGCAACAACGAACATTCCATCAACTACCGTGGAAACACCATTACTCACGCCCAACTCCTCTACAGTGAATATCCCAACTGAAAGAACAACAATGAATGTCTATACCGATCTGTTTAACCACTGGCGCAAATCTCTCTTTGAGAGTGGGGGCGAAAATGCTTCTGATGTGCCCATGAGAATTAAACTGTGCACGAGTGGCGGGCACCCCGAGCGCGAAGCAAGAAGCCCCAAAGGGCTTCTGTTGGGATCCAGGGGCAAAGCCCCTGTATAGGTCCAAGGGGTAAAGTCCCCGGAAGCTCTTGTGTTTTAGCATTTCCGAAGCTTCAGAAAAACTGTTTCGAAAGAAAAAACCCGAAAAAAGGTGACCGCATTTTTAGATCGACTCAATTGTTTTTTGGGGGAGGGGGGCAAATTACGATTTGCCCCCCCACTTTTTCACTTGAGGAGGCGAAGGTCCCCCTCCCCACACGGGATTTGCGTCCCTGTGTTTAACATAAGGACACCGGAAACATCCACAGTCGGTGAGTCCCTAATAACCCTACCGAACTCCTTTGGATGTTTCTAATAAACATGTGTGACAAATACTACAGTACTAATGCTGAAATATTAAAGGTGAAACTTGCAAAAAAAATATGGCATATATCTAACAGATATGTCGAGGTGAAAGGAACATAAATCTTTTGCGTTTATTTAAAGGCTGGCGATGTGAGTTCCTGACTTTACACGCGAAAAAACTTTTTCAATTGATTAGGGACTTCTCCGTCTTATAATTATAAACAATGATTTCGCAATGATCATTGAATTTATTCCAATAAGCAGACCATTGACGCTGATTGTAGCACGAGCAGTCTATCATGACTTTTACCGATCCAGTTATAATTCAAATGTGTAATCAAACCAGTTTTGAATAGCAGTGCCCTCGGGGAAAATGATACGTACCACTATTTCTCAAACCAACAACAGTGTCAATAGCCTGGTGAAAGAGCAAACATCATTATACAGAAGGCATATGCCTTGACGTCTTCTCTGACTTTCTGATTAAAACGAAATTTTATCATTCCTAATCTTACACTATAGCAAAGTAAAAAGAACTTATCTTTTCATAAAGTGCTTCGGTCACATCCGCCCGTATTCATAAAACAGATCTTGCCTTTAGTATAATTAAGCTAAAAACGCAGCTTTCAGTTCAAACAAAATGATCAATCAACATTTAGTATCCTATTATTACTTCTCTCTATTCATAGTATTTACATGTAACCGACCATCGTCAGCTGGCGCTCCCCTCTTTCTACAACCTGAAAAAGACAGCTATAATGTAGGTGAAGTCGTTACTCACTCCTGTTCTCGAGGGTACAATCTTAATGGTCCAGAAAATTCTACATGTGAAAGTCAGGATTTATGGAATCCCTCGGCAGTTCCAGTTTGTCTCTCGGGTAATACAATAATTGAAGCTCGGTATAACGTAGTATTCAATTGTTGATTTCAGTCTCATCAAACAAACGCGAAAAAACAAATACAAAATGAATAATAAAATCTTTAAATTTTATCTATACGAAATAGAACTTCAGTGAACTAGGAAAGAAAAAAAAGTCAGCTCATGTTTAATGAATTTCCAAACAATGTAAATGCAAACCATATTATTCTATAAACTCGTTTCATATTCCGTCACGCAATGCAATGTGCACCCTCTAATGGTTTCAAGTGCGCCCTTGTACTTCCAAATGCAAGTAGCAAGCAGCTCATATTTTTAGCGAGTAGATACGAACGTAGACCTTTTCACTCAGTGAAAACTCTGCGTTTTTCGTTGAAATGTTTTTCAATGTTTTGCCTTCAAAGATTCGTTTTCATTTCCGGTCTCAGAAAGGAATCGCTTAGTGATTTCTCTTCGCTTCCTCTGTTACATCTTGAAAAGATAAGTGAAGAAAAGTAAAATATGTGGAAGATTGTAACTCATTCCTTATTCTCCCATTTCATTGTAGGATTTGTTCGACGTTTTGTTTTGTCTCATTTGACGGCATCGGCTCAATCAGTACGATATCATATAGGATATATGGACACTGACTTATCCAACTCGTCAGCAGTTAGAATTCTTACTACGACTGGTGATGTTTTTGAAGATTTTTACAGCGGAACGGATAACTATTTCGATTATTCTTTCCGGGAGTACGGATACAAGTTATCACATCGCCCATCGTTGGAAATTCAGACCACGGATAATATTTATCTGTATATTTTGCCATCACAGTACAAGCAACAAATGCTATGTCATCTTACAGACTCATTAGGCACGGACTATTTACTTATTTCTTCCAGAAAACCTAACGATTCCTCATTTTTGATCACTGCAACAGAGGAAGAAACAGAAATCTCAGTTTTCCTTCTGTATGACTTTGAGCAAGACGGAACCCTCTACAACTTTGACAAAGCTCTGAGAATCACGCTCAACGAATTACAAACAGTTGTTCTAAATTTTTCGTTTGTTTCTGCTGCCCCTTACATCAAGTCAACGAAGCCGGTTTCTGTCATGGTCGAACATGGCGCGAAAAGCAATTACAACTACGCTGTTTGTTCATGTTCGTTTTATCTTCCTTCAATCAAGCATTGGGGAGTTCATCATTCTGTACCTATTTCAAATAACTGCCACAATTTCTTCATTAACCATGACTGCAGCTTACAACAACACTGAAGTCGAATTATCCAGATATCATTTAAATGGTGTTTATCAATATACTTATCACATGAATGCTTGGGAGTACATTTCTTTGCAAGAGAACGTTGGTCGTGTCATTGAAATTCGATCCACAAAACCAGTCGCTGTTCTTTAAGAAGAGTTTCTCGAAGTTGGTGATTGCCATACGATGGTTATAGCTCCAACGGACAATGCACTTAACGCAGGTATCCCGTTCTTTGTCGCAGATTATCACTATCTCCAAGGCTACGTGAGCGTTTGGGTATCAACAGACGACAAGAATAACCTTCTAGTTGACAATAGATCATATCCATGGACTAGAGTAATGAATCAAACATTTATCTACGAGGCGCACTTGGACCCAGGCTACCGTGTAATTTCGTCGTTGAATGAAAAGTCACGGTTGTTAGTTTCTGTAGGTGGAACTTTTTACGCCGCTTATGACATGTACACCGGTGAGCATATCTTTAACCTGTTGGGAAGCATTAGAAATGGTTTTGAGCTTTAAACGCTTTTAAGCAAAATAAGAGTTAGCATTAAGATCATAAATGCGACGTTCACTCAAGCAAATAATACAGTTTGTGCGTATGTGGAAGTTTATCACATAGTAATAAAAGTAATTAAAGTTGTGGGTGTCTAACCTTCTTCAGTGTTACAATTTTTACGTCTACATGCATTCGTCAGACACGAAACTCAAGGGAAACAACCCCGATCTTCAGTGAAGTGGGAGCCGACAGCGGTCCGCCGGTATCCACAAAGGGTCTGATGGTCATGCAAGTTTAAAACAATCAACGCCCGGCCACAAGTGGTTAGAGCATTAGACTTGCAGTCGGGAGTTCGAGTCCTGGCCAGGTCATACCGAAGATCTAAAAAACGGAACCTACTTCCAATTTGCTTGGTGCTCAGCATAAGCAAGGGAGTATTGAAAAGAAGTCAGAGGGCCGCAACTGAAAAATGTCCGTGACCGGCTCGACTTGAACCAGTTGGTTCACAACTTGGCCGTAAAACTTGTGACCGACCAAACCTTGATGAAACGAGAAGATCTTCACATGATACTTGGCGAAATTTTAGTTGAAATTATGTAAATTTTCTAAGCTGGGATACGCATTTTTCCACCACCACCCCTTAGTTTCCTTAGTTAAGCGGTTTGCATGATTTGTTTTGTCTGTCTTTCTCAAACATTGGTAGATTCAGACCAAAAGTCCGGTTGTAATTCTTACTTTTTTCAAAGAGATACAAAGAATTTGTCCATTTGACAGGATTTCCTTTACTGGAGTGAAGCTAACGTTTCGTGCCACGTATCCCGGAATGTCATCCTTTTCATTAGAAACATGTCCAGGCAGTTCTTCAAACGGTGAGAAGAAGACGTTTTTTACCTGCAATAAATGCCAATTAGCTTTAGTGATGTATATATATTTATGGTAGTCCCATTTTCCACTGTAATGATTTCGTACAGAGCTATAATAGGTCCTCGGAATATTCGTCATATACAGTTTAGCCAAATCTTAATGGGAAAATTGCAGCGCTTTCAGAATATTTTGCAAGGTCAAGATTTGTTTGTTTGTTTGACCTTAACCTGGAATTTACTGCTGGACTCCACTATTGGCGCCTATTGTAGTGCCAATCATTTGGTTATTTTCGTGACATTCCAAAAAACTTTCAGATTATTAGGGTTCTTCCTTTAAAATAAAAAAAAACAACAGGAATACTGACAACTGAAAAACATGAATGTCCTTCACGAGACTTAATAGCATGACCCAGGGTTAAATTCCATTTGATGCCATTTCAAAAACCACAGACTACTACAACGGTCTAAAATGGTTCCAATTGTTTTTTGAATGGTATCAATTGGTCTTTAACATGAAAATGGTAATCTTTACTGGTTTTCTACATGATTTTTAAATTTTAATAAATACGTTAAAATTGAAACTTTCAAAAACGCAGTCTAAACCAAGTTGGAACCTGAATGATCTTAAGTGGTTTCTGTGAAATTGAATGTAACCCTGTGGAGGTTTTTTTGCAGGTGAGCTTTTCGAAGAAAGCCTTCAAAACACGAGTTATTGTCTTTTTTACCCGGCTTATCTCGAGATATATATATGTATGTATATATATATATATATATATATACCACTAGATGGAACATTAGGGGGAAATTTGTATATCTTGATACGTTTAGGCGAAATGTAAAACAATAGAATACATAACTGTATATTTCGCCTTTAAAGAAAAACATATACATATACGTAAATGCAATAGTCCATTACTTGTACGTGTTAACAGATAGGAGTCCGTAATTTGGTAAGTAAGTGAGTAATTAGGTATATTACGTACCCCCGTACGTATTGTACTATACACTAAAATATTCCCATTAAACAGTGTGTGGAAACGTTAAGGGAACGTAAAATTTGCCCCTAACGGTAATTTCCCCCTAACGTTGATATTTTGCCCCAAAAATTCCCCTTATTCCACAATTAGGTATATATATATATATATATATATATATATATATATATATATATATATATATATATATATATGTATATATATATATATATATTAAAATAACATTCTTCAACATATCGAAGTACATTTTGGACCTTACAGGGCCCTTAAATGTTTTCTCTTACAGAAAATGTAACAAATCGTACTTGAGGCAGACTTTGATATATGTAATTTTCTTTCAAAGAAAAATGATCTTCATAGTTTGATTGATTCCAATGCTTTTACAGATGAGCAGAATTTGGCCAACAGGACCTGTACAAATGACGGATGGAAAGAGCCCATCCTTGTGGAGTGCTTTACATCATCTGAAGATGCATCTAACGAAATTGAAAAGCTGGCAAACGTGAGTAACATTGTAGATTAACAGATAATTTCTGCAGATAAATGACATCATCTTCCCTAGGCTCGTTGTAGGCTTCATTAAACGAATTGAAAATACTTATGTGTAATGATCACAATACCACGCAATCCTCGTGGTGTAAGTTCCAGTCTCATGCCCTGAGGACCGGCAACATGCTTTTCGTATGATAATAGACACTGTTTCGCACAGCTTGCAGGCTGATTTGTAGTCTGGATTGAACGTCAAATGCTGATAAAATGAAATAGTACAAGACAAGCAGACTAGGATGAAGCAATGCAAATAAGACCGCAAGCTCTTATATGGTGTAGGGAAACAGTCACAAAGTAAAAATTGTGTTCCCTAACCTATTACATTTGCGAGAACATTCATCCTGTAGCAGCCGATACGGTCCCTCACTATGTTTACAATTTGGTTTGTATAAATTTTCTCAAGAATGTTAAAAAAGAGTAGATATCATTTCCTCTGAATTTAAAAGCAGTTTTCTACGATTTTAACCCAATTCAATTTCCTAATGTTGATGCATACAGTGAAGTAGCTACTGTTATACATCTCAATGTTAGGAGAAACTCATTCAAATAAAACTGAAAAGCTTAAGCAGTACCCCTAGTTGAATTTCCTTTTTTCAATTTTTTCCTCATTCCAATTTTTTAACCTTTACAGTGGAAACATGGTTGTACTTATTATACAGGCGTGTATCCCTGGGGATAGGCTTTTACGACCTATGGCCTCAGCTCTCCCTTTCCCGCCATATCAACAATTCCAAATTCTCGAAAATTAGCATAATGTTATTGAAGGCGATTATTCAAGGGAGCTTTTAAGGCTCACCATTCCTTTCCTAAATAACAAATACCCTTCCTTTTCTAACCAAACAATACATAAACACGAGTCCTGGGTGGTGTTGCTTTGGGGTGTCTTGTTGCTTTCAGGTGCGTTGACCGGGTGAGATTTGTTTTCGGGTAGTATCTGTTTGTCGAACTAGTGTTCGTTTGGGGTTGGTTGAAGTAGGAGTTTCTGAATTTCAGTAGTAACAAAAACTTTTTGTTTCCTGCTGCATGGTGTGTATACTTTGTTTGGTGTGCTGTTTACGATCCGTCGGGGTTTTTGTTTGGGTTTGCGGTTTCCTTTTAGTTTCTCATTGCTTCCTAACACCTCCCTGTTTATACGTACTTAAAACGATCTAGAGACGAACCTCTTGGGACATTCAGTCTTGATTAATATTTATCGGACTTTTCCGCTCACCCTTGCCTTTTCACATCAACAAGAAATTTATACTGTGAATAGCAATCGATATGGCATGTGCGTTACCGAACTATGTTTGCACATTCGCAAGTAAGCACACATGTGCGATGTAATGGTTGTGCAAGGTCGGTAAGTAGGTTTTTTCTCAACTTCATTTTAGAGAGCAGAAGTGTGCAAACGTTTGGAGCACCGGGCGGCCGAATCTTGTTGCTGTGACCATCTGTGTTACGTCAGAGAAACAGGGGTGTGTATCAGTGCGCCGTCTCACCCTTACCCCCCCCCCATCCTCCCCTTGTAAGATTGACTGTGTCCAACTAGGCAGACTCACCTGCGCCAGAATAATGTTGTAGTACCGGCCTACTGATTGTTGACAAAATAACCACTTGCGTTAATATTTCTATTTTGTCGACAAAAATGTTAATTCAGGTTTATATTGGGCTTTTCAAGTAAATTATTTAGTTGTAGGTCCATACAATTGTTTATATTCAAACACCACATACAGCACGCCGCGTATGCTTTTGCCCGATGTGTACGGCGTGTGGGAATCAAGTGTACCGAACAAAAAACTATTTACGTGAGACGTTTGTTGGCTAAAAATGATTTGCGCCCTTGTTTCTTTGAGATATATATCAGTCATTATGTATATGCAGGTCATTACCCTGCGCGAAAAACGATTTGGGGGTCTAAAAAAAAAACCAATTAGTCTCATACAATTCACAAGCCTGAGCTAAGCAGTCTGCTGAAACTCATAGGGTCTTGGTAAAGCCTAATGAAAC